>OV702282.1:382766518-383391518 GCA_916181665.1 Avena sativa
TGCTTTGATAATTACAAGGAATAAAATGGCTATATTCTTGAATATTTTAATAGATGCTTTCCATAAATGGAAGAGACTAATGCCTTGCAGGATCCTATGGAAGAAGAAATTCCCGAAACTGATAGCTCATTAGATGAAAAAGTGGAGGAGAGTGATGGTCAAGAGGAGGAAGAATGGATCTACCCATGTCTACCTTCTAATGAGAGTAACTCTTTACCTCTTACATTATTTGATTGTCCCCCATGCTTACCAAAGGAGGATGAATGTTATGTTCCTATGGATCCATTTGAAATATCTACTTTGGGTAAAATCTGTGAAGGTTTTAATCCCACTATTTTTGAGCCTCATAGAAATTATGTGTTTGTAGATCATGAAAAGCATGCTTTATGTGATAGCTATATTATTGATTTTATTCATGATGCTACTGAAAATTATTATGAGAGAGGAAAGTATGGTTGTAGAAGTTTTCATGGTACTGAAACACCTCTCTATGTGCTGAAAGTTTTGAAGTTGCTCTTGTTTTATCTACCCACTCTTGTTACTATGTGCTTTTTTTATTTATTTTATTACAAGATTCCTATGCATAGGAAGTGGGTTAGACTCAAATGTGTTTTGAATTTTCTTCTTGATGCTCTCTTTTACTTCAACTCATAGTTCTTATGAGAGCATCATCTCAAACTATCATGCCTAACTTAAAGACATTAAAGAAAAATACTTGTTGGGAGATAAAACCAAGAGTTTCCTTGAGTCTTGGAAGTTATTACTTCAGTAATGACCTCTACTTATCCTTTTTATTTGATTTTTGTGCCAAGAATGACCTCTAATGAGAGGGAAGTAAGATTTGGGGAGTTGCTGTCCCGAAATAGATTTCTGTTCTCCATCATAAAAATTCGCGAGGAGTCTCTGTAAGTCGAATTGAGCTAAAAATTTACGAATAAATCCCCCAGTATGTTAGCTAACTTTCGTTATTTCAACACTTTTTTATTTGAGCAACGGAAGATTTTCTAAAAAATTGGTTTCTACCTTCTGGTCTATTTTGACAGATTTCTGCCATTATTTGCATTTGTTTCTTATTAAATTTTTTTGAGTTATCTTTAGGTGAATTGAGATTTTTGAAGGAGTTGCTACAGTAGCTTATGTTTTTAGTGAAAAGTGTTGTTGTTCCAAAGCTAAACCCAAAGGTCTATTATCTTCTAAATACACTAATGTTGCTAATGAAGATTGTGTGAAGTTTTGTATGAAGGAAAAATTTCAGGTGTAGAGAGAGAATGATGCAATGAGATGAAGAATGGACAAAAGCTCAAGCTTGGGGATGCCACCATGGTGTCACCCCAAGAAATATCCAAGAGGTACAAGTGTCAAAGCTTGGGGATGCCCAAGGCATCCCCTTCTTCATCAATAAAAAGCTCAGGTTTGTTTAGACACTTCATTTTTATTGTTTCATGCACAGTTGTGTTGTTCTTGGAGCGTCTTAATTTTTGTTTGCTTTGCTTAGGTTGTTTAGTTTGCTTGAATAAAGTAGTTTGGACCCCCGTTCTCGCTGTTTTGTTTTGCAAATAAGTTGCTTGGTGTTGGAAAGGAGTAGTAAGTTCTTGCTTGTAAGTGCAAGAGGAGCTTGCATTGACTGTGACTTAGACTTTAGCATGACATGCTAGATGTTATTTTGACATTATGCTTAGTGATTTTTGCTGTATCATGTCTTGTTCCAAACAATTGGGATTGCTTAGTGTGTCTTGAAGAAATTATGTGTTGTTTTAGCATGCAAAAGCATAGTATAGTGGTATTCTTCTTTGATGTTTTGCTTGGGTTGACTTGGCACATGCTCACACCATGTTATGACTATGACAAGTCACCATAGCCTCTATGATCATTTAGTCCTTGACTTGTAGTACCACTCTATGCTTTGATTAGTAATGCTTTGTTGCACTGCATGATTATGGCCATTATCCCTCTCTTATTTGGTTGCCCACAGTCCTTTGCTAGCCTCCACTTGTGTGAGTAAGCTCTACTCATGCTTCCAACTCCCAAGAAACCAAGTTATTCCAAAGTGTCCACTATAAACTCCTATACATGGTGTGTTACACCATTCCAAGTATATTCTTGCTTTCAGCTATCTTCTAATTAAAAACTATTTTGTTATGTGAAAACTTAGTGATTAAAGCCCTCACAAACTTGATGGCACACTTTATATTATTTGCCCCTGATAAACTTGAACCATTATGTCATCTATGTTGTATATGCTTGCACTTATACATTGGAATTAGCAGAACCGTGCTGCCACGGGGAACGTTTCCAACATTGCACTTGTATTTTGTACTCAGTTGATATCATGCTCTTTTGTCTATGGATGCCACCAGTGTGAAATAAAGAGGGAACTTGTAAGTCCATGGAGTTTGTATCTTGTGTTAGAGAAACGCCTGGGCCGCTAGCCTAAGCCATGCCTAATCATGATGGAAACTTGCAGCATCACCATAGTGACATCTATGAAGCATTCTTCTTATAAAAAAGAGACACATTAAGAAAATAGGAGAGAGAGAAAAAAGGCACCATATTCCCATGGTAAATAAAAATATTGTTGAGATGCTCATTGCCTGCTTGCCTTGTCATTTTGGTTATAGTATAGCTCCTGTACCATGTGCAAGGGGTACCTCGTTGGCGGTTCTCTATGATATGCAAATACTTACAATGACAAGAACTTACATGTGACTAAAGTTGAGTAGCATGAGGTGTGGTCCTCGTATTCAAGGGACAAGCTGATTGCCACTATGCTATGTTTTCTGTATGTGAAACAAACAAACGTTTTCCAATGCATGTTATTCATGATCTTTGTTTATAGCCTTTCATGTTGCATGCATAGTTACTTTGTCCTATTGTTATAACTACATCTTTCATGCACATGTTTAGAGTTCTTTGATCCCAGCTTTCCATGCTTGCAAATGGTTTGATCTTTATTGTGAGGGTGCATGTCATCTCAAAAATTATCCTTTTTATCACTTACCTACTCGAGGACGAGCAAGAGTTAAGCTTGGGGATGCTTGATATGTCGGAAATGTGTCTATAATTTTTTATGCTCCATGCTTGTTTAGTATTTACTTTGTTTTGCTTTGTTTACACTTTGAGGTGCTTTTTACATGTTTTCTAGTACTAACCTATTAACAAGTTGCCACAGTGCCAGTTGCCTGTTTTCTGTTGTTTTTGGTTCCAGAAAAGTTAGTAAAGAAATATTCTCGAAATTGGGCGGGACAAACGTCAAATTCAATAATTTTACGTGGGGAACAAGAAGTCCAGATGGGAGATGGAGAGGCATGCCAGGGCAGCCACACCCCCCTAGGCGCGGGTGGGCCCTGCCCCGCGCCTAGGCAGGGTGTGGGGCCCCTGGCCACCGCCTCGGCCTTCCCCTTCGCCTATAAGAATCCCCCGATGCAGAAACCCTAAGTACCCGATCAATATTCCATGAAACCTTCTATAACCACCATCACCGTCGTCCCTAGATCGAGGGGGATATGAAGTTCTTCCCGGCACCCTGCCGGAGCGGAGATCATCCCGGAGGCCTTCTCTCCGGTATGATGTGTGAGTAGTTTCACCTTGGACTATGGGTCCATGTAGTAGATATATGGTTGTATCTCCTCCTTGTACTTTCATGTATAGATCTTGTGAGCTCCGTTCATGATCAAGAGCTAATCTATTTGTAATCATGCATGTTGTGTTTGCGGGGATCCGATGGATATTGAGATTATTATGTTGGTTTGATTAATGGGTTTGTCTTTATGATTCTATCATGTCTGTGTTGTTTGTGATCTTGCATGCTCTCTGTTGTTAGTAGCTATCTTGGCCAAGTAGTTGCTAGTAACTCCAAGAGGGGGTATTTATGCTCGATAGTGGGTTCATGCCTCTAGTTTCCAAGGGAAGTGGCAATAATCTCTTCGGTTGTAGATGTGCTATTGCCACTAGGGAGCTACCAGACGCAGCCACCCATTTGGCCAGGGATAGCGACGACGGACCGAGGACACCACTTGGAAGACATCACCAGGAGCAGAAACTCCAAAGGCTTCCAGAAGCTCTGAACCAAAACAGAAGCCGCCTTGCTGCTCTTTTGCACCTCCTCACCTCCACAACCATCTAGGTTGATAAGAGCAACACCGACGCCGCCATGGGAATATCAACGACGATTGAAGAGAAGGGAGCCGGTCACTCGCTGCATTTGCTCTTCCTTCTTCCCCTCGCCACCATGGCTGGCCGGAAAAAGAGGAGAAGCCGCTACAGACGAAGACGACCTCCGTTTGATGTCGCAAACACACACCAAAATGGAATATCTTCCGCCAGCTCCTAAATCCCGCTGCACCGCAAGCCCCAGCTCTCACCCCTCGCTTCCATGTCCGGTCAGAGGAAGAGGAAGACACACAACACCAACGAGAAAGAGGAGGCACATCACGATCACATCTTTATTAGAGGGTGTGGTGGCCGTCAATGTCGCCGCCAGCTTCAACCAAAGAAGCCTGAATGCGTCTCCGATGAACCCTAGAGTCCATATCTGGTCGCCAAGACCTAGAGCTCCACACCCGGGCAGAACACCCAAAACTACGGCCATACGGCCAATACACCTACAACCAGGGGCCCTATCTACTCCGACGCCTCCCCTTGCCCACCTCTGGCTGGCTAATCCGGTGTAGGGGCAAGGGTAAGGCCCGATGCTGGAGGAAGGAGCTCAGAAGCAGAAGGGGAGGGAGAGACGGGCACATGTGTGTGGGATGTGAATCTAGTAAGCATAAGTTTTCCTAGGATAAGCCATGTGCGATGTATCTATTATGGTGCTAGAACCTTATGTGTGCGATGTCCCCACGAAGAGTCTATCTAGGCCGTGGGCATATGGTCAAAATTTTGCAGCGTCAGCGATCTTACGCACCACATACGAAAATGACCTTCCGTGTGTGACGGGGCCTTAATAGGCCCAATATGTACTAGTGTGGCAATGATTTTCACGTGTTGCCTCTCCGACTAGCGGGAGAGGGAACCGTTCCTCTTTCCTCTCCCCTTTTGCCTTCCTGAGTCCATGACCTAGTCATCGTCCCATCATTGCCCTGTGCTTTTCTGCAAACTGATCCAACAATGGAAACAAAGAACACCGACTTTGATGACCCACGGCCTAGATAGACTCTTCAGTATTTTGACCATATGCCCACGGCCTAGATAGCATCATGGGTTAGTAATGAGTATTGGGCCCATGATGCTTTTGAGGTAATATATTCGGTATTTTCTTTAGCCTCAACTGCTACAATTTTCATGTTCTGTTGCGCTCCTAAATTTGGAGTGTGTGTCTAATTTTAAATGGTTAGCCGTTTAAGGTGGTCCTTTGTTAAGAACAAGCACCATTTTTCTACTCTTTTATAGAAGTGGATTTGTACTTGCATTACTATTCAAAATTCATGCTGATAAATAAACAAGATTGACATGATCTCGTGTGGGAGTCATATATCCGTCGAAACAAAGTCATAAGCCGTATAATGTACGTATGTGAATTACACTGGTGCTTTGTTGAATGTTTCTTTTACATAAGCTTTATGTTCCATAGCAACACATGAACATTCGGCTAGTAATAACCATAATAATACACAATAGATTTCAGAATGAAACAAAAAAAGATAAACCTTTTGTAAGTGTTGTCCAGCTTGTTTCACTTATTTTTTCGTGGGAAGCTTGTTCAGGTTTTGGTTGTTTTTTTGTTTCATCAAATGTGAAATCCGACGCAACAAAACAAAGGAAAATGATACCGTACCCCCGGGGGATAATAGGAATCGATCCCCCGGGTCGTCGCTGCTAGCACGTACCTCCGGACGCACGACGCCTGCTGAAATAACTGCCTTATCTTCTACCTGCAGATCACGTCGCGCGCCGCCGCACGCCCGTGCCCAGGATCCCTGCCGCTCGTGCGTTGTCCGCCCCGCAACTCGCACCGCCATGCTCTCTCACCGGCGGTTGGCCATTGACGACGACGACTATCTTTCCATGGAAGCCTCCTGCTCCACTGTCTCCCATGGCACAAGCCCCTCTCTGCTTCTTCTCATGGTGTCCGCCCCCAATTCCTCTGGGACAAGAGCCCCAAGCCCCTCTGCACGTGCTCCGGCGCTAAAACTCCTCCGCCACGGTCGACGACGACGACCATCACCTCATAGCATCTGCCTGCTCCGCGTCCAAGTTCACCGGTGCGGACACGGCGTCTTTTGCTACCTGTGACGAGTGCCATTGCTACTTGCGGCGAGCAACCTTGCTACCTACGGCGAGTGACGTTGCTAGCTGCGACCAAGGCCTCCGGCAAAATTATATTTGTTATATTAGCAGATTTTTTTGCTACAACTTCTTTTTGTTTTTGCTACAATAGCATATAGCTTTTGCTACATGATTTTTTGGGTCCCGGTGAAAGTCTCCGGCGATGTCTCTGATGAAGTCTCTTTTTTGCTACATGTGCTAATTTCTTTTGCTAAATCTGTTTAATGGTTTTACTATAATATTGTAAATTTTTTGCTACAAGTTCTCCGGCGAGATATTCCGGCGAAAGTCTCCGGCGAGTCTCCGGCGACATCGGTTTTGCTACATTAGAACGAAACTTCTGCTACAAAGTCCCTGGCGAGGTCTCCGGCGAGTTCCCCGATGAGGACGGTCTTTTTTGTTCTATTTTCTGGGCGAACCGTTTTTTGCTACAATAAAGCAAAAGCGGGACCAATGTAGCAAAAGCGAACAAATGTAGCAAAAACAAGTAAAGGACGGAACGTGAAGATCTGGACCATCGATCTGCGCTGATCTAACGGCTGGGGACCCGGGGAATGGAAACCCGGTGGACGCCTAGCATTGCCCCAAAACAAAAGCAGCCAAACAGAACCGACGAAGTCAAGCACGGTGAGACGCACGGCCAATATTCCGGTGGGGAACAACTTGGAATCAAGCGCAGAAGTGCGACACGGCCAAAGCGGCCGTCCTCATCGTCCCCTGACTCCAGTGCAAGTCGCCCACCCCGTCCACGTCCGTCCCCTTCCTCCACCCTGCTCCCGAATGCTCCACCACCAAACCACCTCCACCGACGGCAGGCGACCCAGCAACAATGACAAACCCACGAGCACTGGTAAAAGACCATACAGTCCCTGCCGTTCTTGACCGGCAAACCCACGCGCCTCTCGAGTCTTGACTAGACTCGCGGGCAATTTGGTCCACCGCTAATCTAATCAAAACCTCCCAAACCCAACAACGCCAACAGGCTAGTCGCACCCGCTCCCCCTCCCTCCCTCCCTCCTCCTCCTCCCCATTCCGTCCGCCTGAAGTCTCCACGCTTCCGTCCATTTAAAACCTTCGCTTCGTCTCGACTCCACTTGGCCATTTCCCCTCGCCCAATCTCCGCTCGCGTCAAACCCTAGGGGCCCCGGCTGACTCCCAACGCGTCCCCACCGAGTCTCCCCAGATCCAATGGGAGCGGCGCCGTCGACGCCGAGGCTGGGCGAGGTGGGCGCGGCGTCGCCGGGGGCGGCGGAGCAGATGTTCGCGGCGCTCGTCGGCGGCAAGGCCTACCCGATCTCCTCCGAGTTCTGGAGGCAGCTGCTCGAGCTGCCCCTCACCCTGCAGTGGCCGCGGGAACGCGTGCTGCAGGCGTGCCACGCCTTCGGTGAGGACCGCTCGAGATCCGTGCCCACACCCCCTGCTGCGGTTGCTCTGATCGCTTCCGTTTGAGACAGCCTCTCGCCGTTGCTGATTATTTCGTGTTTTGCGGGATTTGATCTGTGTGGGCAATGCGGATCATGTGACTTCCGCCTGCTTGCGTGCGCGGTTGTGGGGGTTTATCTAGTGCTTTCAGGTGAGAGGGCGAGATCGGCGTGATATTGCCTGCACTTTCGGCGCATCTATTGGTGTCATTGAGATGCTCTGGGTGTCAATTTCTGTCGATCGTGAGCTGCATTGGTGCTTAGGAGGGGAATTCGGGGGCTGCTCAGTGACCCTTCTGGCCGATTTGATGGGTGTTTGATATCACGGATGAGGCAATAAGGCATATTTTTGTATTGACTGCTGATCATGGTTGACTGAGCTTAGTGTGTTGCAATTGCAAGATGTGCAAAGTTATCAGGGGAGCTTTAGACCTTTTGCAAAAAAAATAAAAAATCATGTGAGTTCTTGTGCTCCTGGGCTTGTTTTCATTAAGTATTAGACTACTTTTGGAACAAGAGAAAGACCCACAGTTTACTCTTTTCAGTAAGAAAGAGTAACTGTGGTTTCTTTTTCTGATAATCGATTCCTTTTGGAGGGGGAACATGCCAATGGAGGTTCTGGACCATTGTAGTTAGGATGAAGGATTTAGGTGCTAGTTCTAATTAATGGAATGCTGCAATAAATGTTTGCTTTCGGAATTCAACTACTGGGTGCAACCCTAATGTGTGAATTAGGGACTTGGGCCTGCATTTCCACTTTATTTTTGCCACCACTGAGGGACCTCGTTTGTGGATTGGTCCATGTGGTGGAATCTGTGATTTTTTCGACTCACTCTGGTTAATAATATAAAATACTAATAGGTAGTTACGTGAGGCTATTTTTTGAACCCATAATTTTGCCCCGCATATTTGATAAGGTTCAAATAATTCTGGGTTTCTGGATTTGGAACCTGGTTGGTCAAGTGGTTAAGCATGCCTTTTGCTTTAGTGATTGTGATCCGTGGATAGTGGGTTATGATTAGCTGAATGGAGGTTGGTGTTTTAGTGCTTATAGGGGGTTAGACTGGGTATTTCTTGTTTCTCTTTTGTTTTTACAATACTGCTGTTTGTTGTGGACACTGCTAAAGTGGAAAGTAGGCATAAATCGTTTAAAGAGTTACACTTCAATTTTCTTAGAGAGATGGATATCAAATACAGAAGTGTGGTTATAGAAGGAAAACATGGTGGTTCCTATGGGTGCCCTTTTGATGCACAGTTGCAAACTTGCAGTGCTTGGTATAGTGCCTCTTTTACTTCTTCTGTTGGACACATTCTATGTGTTCTCTTTGATAGACACAGTTGCAGACTTGCAGATGTAAATATTTTACTAGATTATACCAGTTGTTAACTTGATGGCCCCAATGTTTTGGCTAATTTTCTATGATTGATTCCTCTAATTAATTCATAATCATCGTTTGCTCACTGGTCTGACTGTCAGAGTGATGTGCATGTGCAGCCCAGAACAACTACACTACAAAGCATCTCGCGAAGATCTTGATCCATTTGGTTTGGTGCTTGGATGAGTGCACATCCGCTTCTTCTGTATCTTATAGCACCTATAGAAAGGCTATCAATGCTGCCTATATATCATCCATATTTCTCAAGTTCATTATTGAAAACGCCAAGGCAGATAACTGGCAAGAGCTATCCCTTGATATCGACAAGGATGAGAAGGGGATGGAAAATTTTCCTTCAGGTAATTGATTGTTCAAAATTCTAAATGCACTATTAATAGTTTCTGTATCTCTGATATGCAAAACATGGTCATGCACTACACTACTACTAGACTATTGTTATCTTCATAAAATTCTTGCATTAAGCCGACTCTTATGATATCTTGTTTCCCTGCTTCTTCTAGACCAAAGTGTGGAGTATTTTCTGATGAAAGGGGTGCTGAACTACATTGGTAGTGTAGATGTAAGGTATCTTGATGGATGGATTATATCTATCTATGGTTTCCTTTTTAGGAAGTTTTTTGTTCTCATTTGCATCTCACTCTTTTATTATTATTTTATATGAAGTCCGGAGTCATGCTACCTGCATCACGAGCTTCTGAAGCTGATGCTAGTTCTTATGTCGACCCAGTTATGTTCTGGACCATCTCCAGAACCCAAGGATGTGCATCCTTTCATTGATGCAGCTATGCTGCAGGTAAAAATGGAATCTCCTAATGCATTATGTATGATGGTTTATTTACTGTTACTATTGAGCTAAATTTGGGATGTGCTTCTTTGCCACATCTTTCTTCTGCAGGAAAGTTCCATTGTGACTTCAGTAGTTCAAAAGTTGCTGCTAACTTTTGTAAGGCGGCCACAAATTCCTGTAAATGGTTCACACGCTGTTTTCTCTGATGATGGTGGGCCTGGTGTTTTGCAACGAGTTGGCTCAGCAGCTGGTAATGCGGGTTCCTTTTTTCTGCATCAAAGTGCTTATAATTTACTGCATTATCATCATGGTTTACTTCTTGGCAACTCATGTCATGTCAGTGCTTTGAACATACCATCGTATAGGTACAATTTTTGTTTAGAATGTTCTAAATTTTTGTGTGCTTCCCACTATTATATTACTCAGGAAGTTGTCATATACACTTCAATCATCCTTGTATGCCCTACTGAGAAAATATTTTCATTACCAATAATTTCTGACTTCACTTATTTATCTGGTTTTGCAGCAAATTTTGTGCTACTGCCATATTATACTTTTAACTATCTTGTAAGTGCAAATGCTGAAGGTGCAACTAGTCAGTTGGCAGATAATAGTTTACTTGTTTTGCTTGTTCTGATCCACTACCGAAAGTGCATCTCAACGAATGAGTCCATTCCAACCGACAGTGTCTACATGAGTGATTCAGATGCCAGTGTCAAGGATACACCAGCTTTTCATGAGAACCCTTACTGCAAGGCGCTAAACAATGCTAACGACATTCAATGTAAGATGCAGCTTCCCTACAGAGAAATTGTGGCACTCGTATGCATCACTAACAGTTACAGAAATGAATTATGCTGCAGTTGATCGTAATGATGTCGAGGGAAATGCTCAAAATGGACCTGTTGTCAGGTTGTCTTTTGCTTCGCTGTTTGATGCTCTCGGCACGTAAGTGATTCATCATCATTCTAATTTAGCAATATGCTCACAATTTTATGTACTCCCTCCGGTCCAAATTAATGGACTCAACTTTGTCTAGATACACATGCATCTAGTCTAAATACTCAACTAGATACATATGAATCTAGAAAAAGTTGAGTCCATTAATATGGATCAGAGGGAGTATTAAGATTCATGCAATTTCACCAAATATAGTCGTTAGCCTTAGGAAGCAGTCGATTAATAGGTGAAGTAAAAGTGTTAGCTTCCTGGAGCCATTCACAGAAAACAATGAGATTATTTTCTTTTTCTTCATCACAACTGAAACCTATCAGTGATTTTGGTCGATTATCAGGTTTTGTTGGATAGAAATAACACTGCTCTTAGGCTCTTAGCAATGATTTTGGTTTTCTGAAGATTATGAATAGCATTGAACACGACACTCCAGATGGACTCTGTATCATAGTTTCAGGGCTTGATGGATAGAAACAACACTGCTCTTAGGCTCTTAGCAATGATTTTGGTGATCTGAAGATTATGAATAACATTGGACACGGCACTCCAGATAGACTCTGCATCATAGTGTCAGGGCTTGATGGTTAAAAGTGAGACTGCAGTGTAGTATTTCAGAACTAATGTTTTGGTATTACTAGTTTTGGCATCTTCTCTGAGTCCATTATATCTAGGACCTATCATTATTTATTTAAGATTGAGCATCATGTCCAAGCAGACCTTAGTGGTGTATTTCATTTGTTTCCATTATCCATTCAGATGCTTAAAAGATGAAAGCTCAGTTCTATTGCTCTACTCTTTGGTCCATGGGAACTGCAACTTTCAGGAGTATGTTCTGGTTCGAACAGATTTGGATACTTTGGTATGTTTTTTTGCAACTATGTCTGTAAGCCTTCTTGTTGAAGCATGTGGGCACTTAATATTCGGACATAATATAGCTTTGAATTAATTAAACAGTTGTCTTCAAAACACTTCCATTTTCATGAGATAATATGTTAGCATTTAATGTGTTCTCATCTATATCCCTCCACGAATTAGCTTACACTAATTGTTGGTGAATTACATACATAAATCTAAGATCTGTGACTCCACGTCAACATGAAATATCGGAAACTATATTCCATATAAAATAAACATGTAATAAAACCAAAGAGTGGTAGCTAAAGTAATAGCCCAACAGACACTTCTTGTGTGAGGTAACATATCCTTTGTTTAGATTTATAGGAAAATGCCATTTATTGACTGACTGAGTTGTTTCTCCTGAAATGCTGGAATATTGTGAGTTCTCATAATTTGTTTCTTTTTTTGACAGTTAATGCCTATTTTAGAAATGCTCTACAACGCATCAAGGAAGACTTCCAATCAGATCTATATGTTATTGATAATTCTCCTGATACTCAGTCAAGATTCAACCTTCAATGCTAGTGTGCACAAATTGGTAAGATAACTAACTAACTAACTAACTAACCTTTTGTTTATTTAAATGATTTGCTGATGATTTAACATTACACTTTTAGGTCCTTCCTAGTGTTCCTTGGTACCAGGAGCGCCTCATGCATCAAACATCTCTGGGATCTTTGATGGTCGTAATACTAATTCGAACCATCAAGTATAACCTCTCCAAGCTACGAGTATGCACCTGATTTTTTTGTTATTTCAGGAAGTCAACGCATGTCAAATCTCGCCCTATGTTATTGATCATACTTTATTAGAAGTTTCCTTTTGCAGTACTGTTATCCATTCTTACAGTTTACAACACGCTAGCTAAAAACTACTTTGGTTCATAACTGTCTAATGGCAAGCTTATCTGTACTTGCAGGATGTTTACCTTCACACAAATTGTCTCGCAATTCTAGCGAATATGGGCCCTCATGTCCATAGGCTGAGCGCATATGCTTCTCAAAGGCTGGTTAGCCTCTTCGACATGCTTTCTCGCAAGTATGTTATCTTAATCTCCCTCTCTCTGGTTTTAACTTCTTGCACGTAAAGTTAACTGGTTATTTTACTTTGCATGTTCCATCATCCAGGTATGCCAAATTAGCTGAGTTAAAAAATGACAAAGCTCTCAAAGTTATATCTGATCAAATTGAAACAGACATCATCTCAGATGATATGGTACTCAAAAGTTATCTTGCATCGTAATAGCACCATTGTTTATGTTTTCCTTTATAATTGTAAACAGTGGCTGTACTTTTGCAGTCAACAGAGCTTCACATATACACTGACTTCTTAAGAATCGTTCTGGAAATCATCAATGCAATCCTGACATATGCATTGCCCAGAAATCCCGAGGTTTGTTAGTTACTGATGCAGTTTACCTGATAAGGCAGAACCAAACTGCTTCTAACATGCTCATAAACAGGTTGTGTATGCTATATTGCACCGTCAAGAGGTTTTTGAGCCCTTTAAGAACCATCCTCGTTTCAATGAATTGCTTGAGAATATTTACACGGTATGTCTTAAAGTACAACACTTCATAATTTTCTCTTCTCTAGACTCTGACCACATTCCATTTTCCTGAATTTGTCTGTCAGGTATTGGATTTCTTCAACAGTAGAATGGACATGCAACAGTTAGAGGGGGAATGGTCCGTGGACAAGGTTCTTGAGCTCATTAACAAAAATTGCCGTTCATGGCGCGGAGAAGGAATGAAGGTGAGAAACATATTCTGGCATCATTGTAATTTAACATAATTATATGGCTATGAGTTTGTGTGATCATATCTGGCATTTATTACCTCTACACCTAAAGTTCTTCTGGTATTAAGTCAGTGTCATAACAATATATGATTACACATTTTCCAGATGTTTACGCAGTTACGATTTACATATGAGCAAGAAAGTCATCCTGAGGAATTCTTCATTCCATATGCATGGCGGCTTATCCTATCACGAGGGTAAATACTTTCTGTTTGTGTATGCTGATTTTCGCATAAGATGCTTATTATCCATATGCAAGTGATGTTCATAAAGACACCTAACTCATGCAGCTTGTTATACCGTAGAACTGGCTTGGAACTGTTACTTTAGTTTATGGCATATTGGCTTGCAAGCTTGTCATAAGATTTTCACATATCGAATGCAATTTCGTAGTTAGTCCCCATTTGAATGTTGGCTTTGTCAGGATTGTGGGACGAGTAAATCAACTAGAAATGATACTATAACTTTCTCCATCTCTCATGCCAATTAGACATTTTGCACGTTCGGAAAAGGATGTCACATATTTGTCTATTGGCATGTCTAGATACATGCGAATCTAGAGAGATGTGCGACATCCTTTTTCTGACGGAGGTAGTATAATAACTTGCTATATTGTCCTCATCTCACTGTGATATTTCCTCAACTGTTCCCTGCATTTAACAGATTCTCTTTCAATCCTGGTGCCATAAATCTGTTCCCGGTGGAGATTCATGTTGATGTAAGTTGCTCTATTTTGTTTGCAAATCAATCAGGTTTCATGCTTAGGCTCAATTTCAGCACAGTACCCAGAGTATCAAATGAGTACATATTACATATTCTTAGTTTCTGTTTCATTTGTTGTATTTGTAATAACGACGTCTCTGTTTATCAAAATGGATCGCTACCAGGATGCACCATCAGGCGTGCAAAAGGTTTAGAGATGATCTGGAACCTTTGGGATTCTGACAACACAGAGAAAAATTCGACCTGTTTCCTCCCTTGTGACGAAGAGGTCGTTGTATATAGGCGGCATATACGAGATATATACTCGAGGTGTATTCTCATTCTTTTTCGTGTTAATATTTCCGTTGTTCCATGATGTAATACCAGATGGAGGGGTGGGAGGGAATTGCAAAGGGTTGTATCTGGTTGAAAAATGTGTAGCGTGTAGGTTCCAGTTCCAGGCAATTCTTTCGTAAGTTATTTCTTGTATCTTTACCTCCAAAAAAACTGAAAAGCCTGGGGTGTTACCACCTATTCATCACTGTACTGATAGTCTGTTTCCCAATAGTAGAAGAATCGCGAACAGCTCCGTCACATTCTGCTGCATGATTACAGATCGTATACAGCGTTTCTACGCAGGAGTCTCTGCCAAGACCAAAGACTCTGTTTCCTATTTTTATTGTCTTTTCTTATTCTTTTCTCTCTCGGGAGTTTTTGCCCGTGTTCCTGGCGGCACCGCTCCCGCCCGTGCTTTACAAATTCACTCGGCACCCGGCCAACCAAAGTACCAAACGACCAACTCGTATATACCCTACCACCAGCTCCTCGCCTCTCCCTCCTCAGCCGCCGCCGTCGTCGTATTCTAATCATCTTCCCCGCTACCCGACCACCTCTGTCCCCCGCCACTCCGACCTACCGCCACTCTCCTGTCCGTGCTAAACGCACATGTCTCCTTCAAAGGAGCCACGTCTTCCACTGATCCGCTGCCCGATCTGCAACGTAGGCACCGTCAAGTGGTTCTTCTCCAGCACGGCCAAGAACCCTGGTCGGCACTTCTACAGATGCGAGTAGTACCAAGGAGTAAGCTTCCCTTGCATCGTGTCGCGTGGTCAGCAACTCGATTCCTTCTTCGTTCCGCCCTGATCTTCTACTCTACTGCGTTCCTGGCTTCGTAGAAGGGCTGCAGTTTCTGGAAGTGGGAGAAGGAGTACGCCGACTATCTCCGGACGCGTTGGGGCCACATCTCCGCGGTGCCCGCCGTGGCCGCGAAGTGATTGATACTAGACGTGTTGGCGCGTTTCGCCGCGTCGTTTGCCCTGTGCTGGTGTATGTATTATATTGTTTGGGTGTGGGCTAGCGTTATCAGAGATCTTTTTGATGGCGTGAGGCTGTTGGTATTTTTATTCTTTGAACCATTCCGTC
This sequence comes from Avena sativa, assembly GCA_916181665.1. Taxonomy (NCBI): domain Eukaryota; kingdom Viridiplantae; phylum Streptophyta; class Magnoliopsida; order Poales; family Poaceae; genus Avena; species Avena sativa. Next base: position 382,782,162 of record OV702282.1, read on the forward strand.
AATGTGCTTCTCCGATAGTTATCATCCTCGACAATATCACCCAAATCTGCATCCTTTGAATAGGTAATTCTATTCATCCCAGGCAAATGAATCTCCAACCGCTCAACCGAAGGTGTACAAACATGAATATTAAAAGAATACATCCTCGAGAAAGCCTCACAAGCAGACAAATAACGACAGCTCAAATACTCAGCCACCTCATCCACCCCTTCCTGAACCTGCCGCTCAACCGAAGAGTTTCCATCCACCCCACCCTGAACCTGCTGCTCAACTGAAGAGTTTCCCAACCCAGTGACCGCAACGTTTGCACGATCTGGACATTTGGTAATATACTTAAACAGATACTTAACCAAATTAGTTTTGTTACACCATTCCACATTTATGTGAGCCTGATACCTCTTCAGCAAGGCAACATTATGCGGAACAACCCACCTATTATCCAAAACATGACCATCCTTTAAAACAGTACGGCCATCAACACGCCTCCTATAGACAGGATATCCCGCCTGATCAACAGATGTCTCGTCGCTAGAAGACTTTAGAAATCTTTTTGAGCAAGCACCACCTTTCATACAGGGACATTTCGCATTCATACGGCCACAAAGACCATGCACCATAAACGCATCAACCAAAACATAAGCTAGAGGATCAACCGCCACATCAGGTAACTCCGCTGACAAAATACTATCAATAAGCTGCGCTGAAGCTTCCCTAGGGACCTTCCCTGGCTGAATATGCCGAAGATCCAACCAAATCAGCATATGAGCATGAGGCAAACCCCTTTTCTGAAACTCAACAGTATACAAAACTGCAAAAAAATACAAAACAAAAATAATCAAGAGCTGAACACCAAAAAAACAGCAAGAAATATAAAACCAAACAAAATACAACATACAAACCTCCACGTGTCGAACCAAATGTTGTTCCGTCCTTCACCTCACCATACAACTGATCAAGCTTCATCTTGAATACCCGCGAAACAATATCGGGCCTATCTGCCGGAGTTTGACCAGGCTCAAACCTAAGAGCAGCCGCAATCTCATCCCACTTGGGATTGCAAGTAAAAGTAACAAACAAATCAGGAGCACCATATGAACGACAAATAGCCATAGCATCCTGATAATGAACCAATAAAACCAGAAGGCAAAAACACCCTCACACCGACACACCTCCCACTAGCCGCCCCCCTGCCCGACAGCATCAGTGATCCCCTGGTACGTTTCACTACGCAACTTATCTTGGTTATTAAGAATAAAAGCAAGCCTACTCGACTCAACACAAGCATAGGCATCAACAGAGGCCTGCTGAGAAAGACGACCACAACACAAGTATGGATTAGGCTGCCCCTTCCTGTAATGACAACGATAAGCGTAATACTCCAGCATACTAAGCTGAGACCTGCCCCCTACAAGATCACCATGAGGCCCCACATACTTAATTCCTAGGTAAAAACCCTTATCACGATAAGGAAAAAACAGAGGATACTGAAGAGACATGAAAGCAGGATGCAAAGGAGATATCCACTTCAAAGGACCCTGTTCCATCTCAACAATATCAAACTTACACCTTTCAACATCAAGATCACCCACAATAAGCGCTGCTAGCTCAGGCGCAGTAGGAGGACTATAAACACCTGGGTTATCAGACCTAGAACCAACAATACGAATCCCAAACGGTGCAGCAGCAAGTTCAACCCGCTCCCGAGAAACCCGAATCATCCTAAACTTCTTGACCAACACATTACAGCTATCCAACATCGCCTTCAGAGAAGCCACAACCCCACGATCAGGCCCTCCATCCGTAACACGACCCTCCTCGCCAACAACAGAACCACCCTCCCCCTCACCAACACCACCACCCTCCCCAGCAACAACACTACTACCCTGCCCATCAAACACAGCCATCCGATGATCAACCTCGTTAACAGTATCATAAATATAAAGCTGAGCAAACTTCGGTGGATCATCACGTGCAGGAACCAAAGAACCCATACGATGTGAAGGAAGCCCATTTATACGAAACACATAAGGACCCCTCCCCGTATTAATACTATCATCCACCTTAACTCCAAAAGAAGAAAAGGCGAACATACTGTTGTAAGACCTAATCAACCGCATAAACTCGGTCGACTCAGGGCCTCTACGAAACCCAATAAGACGATCAAGAGGAGAAGGCCACTGCTTATACAATAAGAGCAGGTGTACAATAAGACGATCAAGAGGAGAAGGCCACTGCTTATACAATGAACTAAGATGAGTAGCACGTTCATTGTACTCAAAAAAACTTTACAATAAGAGCAGGTGTACTCAGGGCCGCCAAGATATGACCTACCACGAAAAGAAGATGCACACAAAAAGAAAAACAAATAGCCGAGTAAAGCAAACAGAAAATAAAATTAAGAAAATAACACAAGAAATTAACAATCCAAAACAAACCTTTCAAATAAGCAACATAACCTTTAGACATCCTACCAGGGCGGCCACCTATTAAAACGGGAGGCCGGACACCTAGAACACACAGATAAATAACACATTCATTAAAAATAACAAACCCAAAAACACCAGAAAGGAAAAAAAGCACCAAAACGATGAGGCCTCCTCCGCAGACGATGATTCCTGTGATTCTCCCGTTACATATCAGCAGACAAATAAGGGAAAAAAACATCGCCTGCAGAAAACAATAAATCTAAGAGAAAAACAAAACAAACAACCCCATAAACAAAAAGGCACAAAACCACATACCAGAAGGCCGTAACGAAACAAGCAAACCAATAAAGAACGGCCGAGACGGGAAAGCCAAAGAAGTAGCCCCAGGGCACACAACAGACAACGGCCCGAAAGGAAGAACCGAAAAAGACAATCGCACAGCCGGCAAAGGCAGTCGCGGCACCACACGACGCCGTGCACCACCCTAGGCAGCAGCTACGACAATCATCAACAAACAAACAAAAAAAGCAAAAAAAACCTACCACGCCGCTTCCTCCCTCGGCCCCGCGATCCACCAGGAACATCGCCCATAAGAACCACCAGTACAGCCTATCCAAGCCAAAAAAAAATGAAACCAGCAAGATACCAGCAAACAACACCAAAAAACACCTAAACAGAAAACCACTTAGCAATAACAACAAATGAAAAATCCATGATCACCGAAAACAAACAACCTGCAATATAAAGAAAGAAAGAAAAAACAGAAAAGAGAGAACAAAAAGTAGAGCAGCCCAAAAAGAAAGAACAGCAGAAACACCAAACCGAATCGAAAACTAAACTAACAACACAAATCAAAAGAAACTATAGCATCTAACCTACCCCCCAAAGAAAGAAAAATCGCCTAAGAAACCAAAACAAAGCTGCAAAAAAATGCCCAACAGACAGCTATATATAAGAATTACTATGGTTCAGAAATCGTTCTGTCAGTACTTCTATTTTAAGAACAGCTCTTACACGCAGGTGCGCAAATTAAAACAAATACATCACGCATTTGGTGATTTGCATCGGTTTCATGTGGGCGGGGCTTGCTGGTGTAGGATCTGCGAAGCAAGAAATTACTAACGCTATTTCTAATGCCATGGATTTTGCCAAGTTATGGCTAATGGTTTTGATCTGGTCTAGATCTATTCTATATCTTCGATACCTATGTGTTTGCACCTGCCAACTTACCTGAATTCATTACATATGTGCTTGCATAGGACCTTTTATCCTGATAGTTCCAATGAAATATATGGCCTTGATATTTCCGACCAGCCATATGACATGGCACCCACGCTTCTACATGATCCATAATAAGATGCGAAAATATCAATTGTCCTAATGTTACATGGGTAAGTACGTACCATGGTAGAACAAATCTAAAAACAAACCTATCCCTTTTATGTGATGTATATCTAAAAACAATCTTACTATCCTTTTCCCCAAGGCCACCCCTAAAAAATAAAACTAAGCAGCCTAAAAATGTACAAAAAGAATTTCTTTAACTGAAATCTATACAGAAACTGTATACAAAAGAAATTAAAACTTTCCCAAAATGGACCAATCCCATATAACCTTTTTCCTCATCAGTTCTTGCACCTAGACGAACCTATAAACAAATAAACTATGCGAAGAAAATGAACAGAACCAACACAGCGGCAGCTTCTCTGAAAAACTAAACACAGTACAACCAACCAAAGTACATGCAGGCATTAGTACAGAAATTGAAACAGAACAAACCTCTAAACAAACGAATCATTAAACCCCGACTAATTACAGAGAGTAAACAAAACATTAGGAACCATTCAGCATACATACAACAACACCCAAATCCAAACTTAAAACAAAGCAAAAAATCCAAAAGCACAGCAGCTAACAGCCCGAAAGAAATAATGAAAAGTAAATCAGAAAAAGGGGAGTACCTTCAAGACAGCAGACCTACAGACAATCACCAAGATCTGCCGACGCAGCACGCCGACACAGCCCCGCCCAACCAAAATCCCGCCGGAGAATAAACACGGAAGAGAACGCCAACACCAAGAAATCCAAACGCCTCCAAGAACTCCAACAACGCCTCCGAGAAATCCAGCCCCGCCTGAAAGGAAGCAGAAAACTCCACCACCGTCGGAGAAGAGGAATACCAGGAGAGTCAGACAATAAAAGGACACCGAAACAGATACAACACAAGAAACACTAATTGATCAACCCTACCAGAGGCTGACAGAGAAGGCCCACAAAGCAGAGCCCACACGTCATTTACAACAAAAAAAAAATCACCGCCCACCCAAACAGCACCCAGAACGACGCGTGCGCAAGCCCACAGCGTCGGCGTTCCTTCCACCGAGACGCCGCGTCGAAGCACCAAAGCAGCAGGTCCCACGGACAAAGACATCAAAACAACAGGGCCCACGCGCAGCGACACAGGAAATGCAGCACGACCGGCAGACCCTCCCAAAACGCTCGCCGAACACCACGGTTAATCTCTTTAAGAATAGTCCCCTCGGCCGATGTGCAGGTCCAGATCCAGGCGCTGCTCCTGCACGACGCTTGGCGCCTCGATCTGACACTCAACCACCCTGCTCTTGCCGGAATTCCTCTTGCCGTAGCGATTCAGGATATCCCAACTGTGTTAGTGTTAAGTAACGGGTCAGTTCCTGTTCCCGGCTATTAACTTGTCAGTTCAGCTTCTCTAAGTCTGTATGTAACACCTATCTGCAAGATATTATGCGAGATTACTATGCAGAGTTGCAGCTTCAGGCTTTGGCATGGAATTAGTATTCAGGCAACAATGCCTGAAGTAAAACGTGCACCAGAGGATGGTCACCCTTTTGTTATGTGGTACCTGTAGACTGTAGTCAAATCCTCTCTAGACTATACCTGGTCGCAATGCAGAACATCACTCGGCTCATCTTTTTTCACTGCAGCATCAGGGGTGCACCAAAAGGAGGAATTTACTTTCTGCCAGAAACTGGGGCAGAAATGTTTGCCTTGTATTCGCACACGTTTCTGTCTTCAGACCTAACACATTTGCTATCCAACGTTTTAGTTGGGATTTTTGCAAATCCCCTTGTTTTAGTTCATGTAGTCGTCCCTGGGCAAGCTTAGCTTTGTATCCCACGAATAATCTTTCTCGCTTGAAAGAGAAAGGATTATACGTACATGTTTCTTTCTTCTACTGTTATCAAATCAATTCTGCATATTGGATTATTTTGTTATGTATTGGTGATACACAAACAAATGTAAATTCTCTGCTTTAAGGTTTCCGGTTCGAAGGCAAGTACTGACTCATAGACTAGTCGAGCAGCTCCTAGTCATTGGCATGCCAACACGCTAAAGCAAAACTTGAATTCTGAGAAAACAATATTGAAAAACTTATAATGCATACAGAACAGAACATATCCTCACACCTACGGTCTACCCCTGGTCCTCGCCCATGGTGATGGTTTGTACGATAGAAGTTGGATGGGGTCAGTGTGAGTCCAGACTACTTACGAAGTGTGGCATGACGTATCACAGATTTGCTCAGTTACCTACACATTTCCCTTGCCAGATCTGAGAACATTTCTAGGAAAAAGGTTTGTGTGGCTTGTGGCAGCAACCTTCAGAGCGGCATTCTTCTTAACTCTTCATGGACCAAGCCATTGTAACTCCAGTACCTCCTAATATATCCAAATCATTAATACTACTAGTAGAAAATAATAAACCTCAAAAGGATTCAGCTGGTTATCATACATGATCCTTTGTCAGGCTCCAAGCTAAGGAAGATTCGACTTGACAGGCAGGACACTACCGATGAACCTCATGGTGTGCTACTCTGGTTAGCAGCTCGAATGAATCCTCACTCCTGTCAAAACCCTAAGTACTGAACAACAATTTTACCATCGATCAAGCTTTGATCCAACAACTAGACGAAAGAAAAAGAAAAGACGACTCCATGCACTACAAGGATGCGACACAACAGCTCCATGAATCATCCTCCATGCGATTTTCCGTGATACATTAGCTGGGCTGGTCAACATGCACCCGCACATATTGGTCAAGGACACTCTGGAATACCTGCATCAGATAAAACCATTAGTATTGAGGTCAATTTATAAAAGAGGAAAGCTGTAAATTTATTACATGACAGTTTCGATCCGGAGTTAGCACTAATATCACCATGACTAGTGCTAGAGGTTGATGATAATAATATTGGCGCAATATTCTTAGCATATTAGATTTTCTTCTGCCGAAAATCTATAAGAAACTACTCCTAATTTTATGGTTCTACTCTATGAAATAAAAAACTTCATAAAAACAAAAGTACCTGAAAAGAAAACAATTCCTTCCTATTGAGAAGCACATCCATTGCAGCATACTGGTCATCAAACGCACTATAGAATATCTTGTAGAACTCAGATCTGTATCACGCCGATCAACAGTTTAAAAGTGTCACTATGGTGGAAATTAAGAAAATGACATGAAAGGCTACTCACTGTTCTTCTGGTGTGCTTCGTTGATCCATCTCATCGAACTTCCTAGTCAGTATCTCTGCTCCTGTTGGTCCCAGTATGTTGAGGACTAAACCTTCTAATGTCCTTGGGAAAGTATGCTGAAAAGCATGGAAATTCAAGAGCAGTCAGATAACAACTAACACATGATTCAGAGCTGAATAACCGAGATGCTAAAAAGATTATAAACCATAATGGAGTATGTAGATAATCCATGCACACAGTAAAAGATTTTGTGCATGTTACCTATATACAGGGCATACAAAACAAGGGCGACTTATTTGCAAATTTTTACAGATGAGATTTTGAAAATACAAAAAGGTTTGATTTGGAAATTGGGGCATGCTATTGTATCAATTGATTATTTTTTAAAATATACATACCACCATTGCTAGTAGCATACTCCGCAATTCAAGTGGTTCAACTGGCAAAATTATTTTTGCAACAGGGTCGTTCTGCAAGGGAGATGAATCATCTGCAGCAGTCTTCCTTCTCTCATTGCTTTGGCACACGGATATATCCTCAGATGTGCATTCTGCTATGTCATTTTGGTCAACCGCTTCAACACTGTCGTGAACCAGTGACATGAGCTCATAGAGCGCTTGAAGAGTGCAGGGTTTCAAAGATTGCAGCAGTGCACTTTTCTTGTCAGATGTATCAGAATTTTTAACCTGGTTGAATTGCTGTGAGCCTGCTAAATGATTAAAAGAAGGAAAACTTAATTCAAAAACTAGGTTTTAAAGCTTATGGTGCCTCTTAATAGGCGTAAAATACTGACCTCTCGATGCTTCATCTGTAGACTGGAAACCACTGTATCTTTCTGAATGAGTAAAGGAACTATTCTGCGTTATTTTGTTCTGTCATGAGAAGCGGAAAGTTACTACTACACTAGTTATTCACCCAACGAACAAAAGGAGAAAATGCATTGCTAACTACTGCATGCAAAGGCGACAAATCATCTACAGTTGAAAATCCCAGAGCATACTCATAGTATTTCCAGATGATTAAATGATATCTCATCCTATCAAGATAAAGAAAAGAGCATTATGGTGCGTACCATCTCTGTATCCAGCAATCTTCACTACAAATCATTTTTAGAGGTAGGCACCATCAAGATAGTGCAAACATAAGAGGGATACCAGTCAGATGTCAGTTAAAAACAGGTGCTACAAAATAAGAAAAACATAAAGAAACTGGGCATCAGAAAATTAACCATTCTAGATGCACTTTGGTATGGAACTGCATATTCGAATGGAATGCTACTACCCTCTGGAAAAAGGGAACTGTTACTGAGTAACTTAAAGCAGCTGTTGGTAATTTGAACATACCCACATGAACCAAGGATTTGGGTGGCAAGAAATTTTGTCAACATCCTTTCAAATGTAAAGCCAGATCGAAAACCTGATCCCTGACGCTATGGAATTACGACCTATTTACAGGGGAGAGTGCCCACTGAACACAAACTCTTGTTAACATCACGATTAGCACTTCATCTTATGTGTTTGGATACCTTCCATTCTATTTATTCATATTTTAGGAGATGACCATCCTTTATATGCTTGGCCCCATGTTGCTACCTACTTAACACACAATTCACTTGGAGAGACAAACTAGGAAGTACTAAAGGAAATTGCTAAATTACAATAAAATACCTCCTCATAATTCGACGCAGATAGTAGGCATCCATATGTTCTAACATTTCAGTCATTATGTTTGACTTCCACCAAAAGTTAATTGCTATGGTCAAATCCTCGCTGTCAACTTGGTGATACCTGTTAAATGAACTCTCAAACTGTCAGCTGTATTACTTATCCTACAGTTAGTTCTTTTGGAGGAAATTATCACAATAAAACTCTAAGAAAAAATCTTTGTTATTCTACCAGCATATGAACTGTCACATATATCAAGTGTATTCAACCAAGTTGCCACTTTCTTAATTGACAGGAGATAAAGATTTCAGATTGGTATGATAAAAAAAAAACAGTTCAACACACTGATTAAAGATGGCTTGGTATCTTTCATAACACCAATCTGTGTGTCCAAAATTGAGATGCTCAGAAGCAAGAAGTAAAATATAAAAATAGTTCAAAAAGATGTACCATCCTTCTGGTATGAAAAGAGCATCGCCACTATTTAGGATGACTCTTTCAGAATATTCCTTCATGTATTTTGCTTTTGGGTAGCATGAATAATCTGGTTCCTCAATGCTCACACCACTGCCAAAAAAGATGTGAAAGATCAGAGAAAAACATTTCAGTTCAGCTCAATTTCAGTTGCTCAAGCCAAATAAATTAATGGACAATTCTTGTGGGAAAAAGGAGTTTACCTATGGTTGGAGGCCTCCCCATATACAGGCATTGGGTACAAATATGGTGATGCGGAAGGAGACCACAAAGTTACTGTATGAAAATTTCAGGAAAAATAAGCAATCAAGAGGATTCTCTAGTGCTACATATCATCGGTATTTCAAGCAGATACAATGATAAGGATCTTTCACAATGTGAAAAGATCATAAAATTAAAGTTGAAAAGAAGCAAGAGCAAGCACAAACAGAAGACAGAAATCCGTCTGCAGTTGAAGTAAAATGACAATATTCCCGTGTTAGCAAAGATAGTACAATGCATGAACTCGGAGAACTTGTAAATTAACATAAAAAGGACATGAAACCATAATATACTGCCTAAAACATAAAATACACCTTTTTTGCATCCAGCCATCACGCAGAGAAGGTTATGGTGGGGATCATAATGGGTACTTGATCTCATGTGAGCCCTACTCATCCAAAAGTTTATTGACGAAAAAGATTTTCCTTTCAGGAATATAGGCTACAGGAATAAAAAGAAACAAATTAACAGAACAATCAGCTCGAAGATGAGGGTTAAGTAAAAGGAGACGATTTGGCTGAAAGGAGAAAGTTAAGTCAGACCTCCTGAATGTCCTCTTTTAAAACTTCTAATGAGCATCTATCTTTGCTCTCAGTGTTCAGAATTGACACCTGTTATAGGTTAAATTTATTTTGTGGTAAGTAAATAACTCTATAAGACCACATTGCCAGAAGGGCACAGCAAGCAAACTTGCCTGTGCTAAATATAGTTGCTCGGAATTCTCTGAGCTGGCTGGACACATTCCTTCTGAACAAGTTGACTCCTTCCCAATCCCATTATCTTTGGATGGATCACTAGCAGCACTCAGATGGCCCAGGTGAGACTTGCAGGAGTGCATGAATGTGGAGAACGGGATAGACACCTACATCAATGAACAATTTACCTAGTGTCAGCCTCAAGGCCAATTGCGGATACGGCATAATTTACGACTTCCAAGCAGTAAACTCTGAGTTAAAAACAACCCTCTCATGGCTTCTAAGATCCCCATAAAATACGTGGCCAGTGTTTGACATCATGGCTTCCACGGCAACATCAGGTCCCACCTTCTCCTAAGAAATGACCAGGGTAAATATTGCATCGGTTGCAGAGTAGGTTCCTCGTATGAACTGGGGAGGGGGTTGATCCGAACCAGCAAGTAGTCGAGGCCACCATGGAGGGGATCCCACCGGGAAGAGGCCGCAGAACCTTTAAGCACGCCACGGAATACCTAAATAGTGGGGTTTCCCCATGGGAGCACATGAAGAATCATGGAAGCATAAGGGGGGAGGGTAAGGAAAGAAAAGAGAGCTTCGAGAAGATGAGGCGTAGAGGAGTTACGGCGGGGACGTTCTTGGGCTCGATGGAGGCTGCGAACTCCTCTGACGACGGCGGCGACGAGAAGCGAGGGGCGCGGAGGCCGGCGTCCAGCGCCGCACCCACGAATTCGGCGTCTTTCTCGGTTTGCATTCTTTCGCCGTTCGGGAGCACGAAGCACTTCGGCTGCAGGTTGCAGACGACATTTTCCTATTTATCGCCCAACGCGGGCGATAATAGGCTCCGCCCGCTCGGCTGCTCGATGTGGGCCGGCCGGTTAGCGGATATTTTTCTTTTTTTGCGGGTTTCTGTTTGTTTTCGAGTTTTTCTCGGTTTCTGGTTTTCCGCCTGGTTTTTTGGGTGGCTAAGGTTTTTGAACTTTTTTTGAATCTGAACATTTTTAATTTTGAACTTTGAATTTTAAAAACTAAACAATTTTAATTTTGAACTTCTAAACTTTGAACTTTTTTTAGATCTGAATATTTTTAAAATTTAAACATATTTGAAATCTCTGAAAAACAAGAAAATGGAAAAAAAAAGCTAAGATACCTAAGCAAAACCACCGTCATAATGGGCCCATTCTGGGATGCAGTGTGCGTCGGGCAGTAAATAAATATTCTTGTTGCAGACTTACTATAGAAGTGGGAGGTAGCAGGCCCTCCGATCCATATTACTTATCACTGAAATGGATATATCTAGACTTTAGTGCTAGATACATTCATTTAAACGACAAGTAATATGGATCGGAGAGAGTGCCTATTTATGAAGCACATACAAATCTAGAAAAATTTATGGCATCTAATTTCGAATAGAGGAATACAATATCATCTTATAAAAATCTATGTATTAATATTGCCTAAAAAGACATTTGATAACGGAAAGACCAAAAGGGTGTCACACCACAATTGAATCCCATAAGATGAACCATTAATCCTTAGAGCATCTCTAGTGGCGTGTGGACAACACCTGAACCTATCATGTTCGGTCGTAATTTTTACTAGTTTTTCAATCCGCGAAAAAGTGAGTTCATTTGTCCAAACACCTCTTTAGCCTCTCAATATTCGCAGCCAGTAAGGTGTGTCCTAACACGTTCGCCGCATCGGTCGCTTCCATCAATGCTCGGTCTTACCTGTCAGCGAGTGAGCCGGTAGGTCAAACTAATTTAGTGTCGTTACCCACCCACCAGCCCACTGGTGCATTTCCTACGTAACACCCTTGCCGGTTTCCCATGAGCCATATATCACAATGCCCGTTTTATCTAGACCCTCACACTTCCCGTTGGCTTGCATGTCACCTCTCCTCTTCCCACGCACCACCCATCACCACCACCAGCATGCCTTGTGACAAAGTGGCTATGACCACAACAACCTCAATGTGGCACATGCGTGGGAGTTCTCCATCCTCGACATCCTCACGTCGCAATACTGCTCCTAAGCGAATTTATAATAAGTTATGGCCGGTCCCCGTGCCACATGTCCTCATCCGAGGCGCTCGCACCGTGGAAGTCACTTGAAGCTAAGCAAACATGATGGCAAAGGAACGGTAGACACGCGTCGGAGTCCGGTTGGTGGGACGCCCTCTTCATGCAAGAGGTTCGCCTATGAAGGCCATGATGAGTGGACTTTACTATTGTTTTTACCTCGTTTAAAGTGGACATTTCTCAATAATTTGATGAGATTATTCTTTCTACCTACCACTAATCATTAATAATTGCATAGACATGTGAATCTGCTTCGTTATTTATTTCCTTAAATAATGGTCAAATTAATGATGAAATTTGTCATATATAGGAAGAATTATGAGATGGGAAGATGCCCAAGTCAATAGATCTCTAAAATCATGTAGATCAAGACATAACGAGCATCGCAAGTCCGTGCTCCGTCCATACCGTGTTGATGTACCATATGTTGGTGGCTTCGTCAATCAAACCGAATAACTTTCATAAAGGGTACCACATTGAATTCGCGACAAAAGACCTCTGAAATCCTACTCGTATGTTGCCCTATATAAACAAGATGGTAACAATCCTTGTCAACACTGCCCATCTAATCCAGGCGTTGCCCTATATAAAAGAAATGGTAACAACCATTGTCAACACCTAGTCATCTTCATAGCCATAAACACTTGCCGTCTTTTTTTTATCGAATGGCAACATTAATTCTAAGCATAAGAGAAGCCTTGTTCATGCAAAACTAGACCATGGCCTGCCCAACCTAGTAAATTTGTGCCTACAACACTAGTAGAAAAAAACTTATAAGTAGAATAGTACTAGTGACGCACCAAATTTTCTTTACGTACGCCACTTCTAAACCTAGTGGCGTACATGAATATTGGATGCGCCACCAATATAGGCTTACTGGTAGGGTACTACCTGTATACCACCACCAGTAAGCATGGCTCGGGTGCCCGGGGATGCGGCCACCTACCGGTGGCGTACCAAAGTCCATGTACGACACTAGTAGTTGTTAGTGGGTCATCTTTTAACCCACTCGACGCGCAGCAACCCCCCACTCCCCACACCTCCCTTGTCTCCTCCTCTCCAATACTGATTAGGGTTTCCGCCGCCTTCAGGATCGTCTTTGGATCCACTTCACGTCGTGCTTCTATTGCTGCTGCTCGGCTAAGTTGCCGTTTGGCACGGTTTCACTGTCCCCTACCGTCACTGCTCGGGCTTGGCCACCGTTCACCGTCCCCTGATGCTCGTCTATATCGTTGTCCACCGTCCCCATCCACGTCGCCCTACCGCTATTCGGGCTCGGCCACTTCCCGTGCTACCGCAAGTTCCCCACACCCCGCTCATCTTCCACGTCGATGCCGATCCCCCACCATGGTCGACCCGCTCGCCTCGAGTTCTGGACCTCGCTAGGGACAATAAGGTCGTGGGCGAGATCACTCCTGGGATATCTCCCTACTGCTCCGGATGTGCTAGGCCATGACATGGATCGGCATGACCCCGAGGGGTTCGAAAGGGAGCCAAAGATGTGCTGGTGCTATCGGCGCTCATGACCGTAGGCTCCATAAAAAATTCTAAGGAGGGTAAGCCTCCCCTCTCGTAACACTGGTTGAGTCCGCTCGGTAGGGGATACTTGTTTTGAATCCGATGGCTTAGTGGTATACTTGTATGTAGATATATATTCGTATGTAGGCAAGATATTTGTTTTGAATCGATGGCGTAGTGGGATACTTGTATGCACATATATATCCGTATGTGGCAAGATACTTGTTTCGAATCGAATTAATAGTGGGTAGAAGATTTGTAGTGTACAAACAATTGTAAGGGATGGAATTATGTTTGATGTAGGGTTCTTATATGTTGCAATGCCCGATTTCACTAAATTACGAGTTGAAATGGTGCACCCCTTATTGGTAGGGGTATGCCTACAAGCGCTTCAATTATTAGCTGATTCTTTAAAGTAGGGTTCCTATTTGTTGCAATGGACAGTGATTAAAATGTTGGGCACTACAGGTGTCTCAATTTCGGTTGCGATCCCGGGATGGCGCCAGTGAGTCTTGTGATATGAACAAATACAAATTTTGTGCATCCTACAGGTTCACTAGCTCCATCCCTGGGATTTGTGCGTCCATTGTATGTATGAGGCATGCCATTCTTAATTTCACCCTACTTGATGTTTGTTTTGGTTCTTGTTCGTTGCAATGGATAATTATTAAAATGTTGGGGCAGTAGGTGCCTAAATTTTGGATGTGATTCTTGGGTAGTTCTAGCGAGCCATGTGATATGCACAAATACAAATCTCGTGCATTCTACCTGGCTCGCTAGGAGCGAATCTGAGATTTGTGTCCAATATAAGTACGAGGCCCTACTTGATGTTTATTTTGGTTCTTATTTGTCGCAATGGGTGATAATTAAATTGTTGGGACACTTAAAGGTGCCTTCATTTAGGATGCAATCCTGGGATGGTGCAAGTGAGACTTGTGATACGCATAAATACAAATCTTATGCATCCTAGATGGATCAGTTACACCATCCATGAGATGTGTGTTGTCTTTATATCCACTAATGTCACCCCTACAGAAAATAAATGGGAAAGATTTTTGTGGTGAAGATTTTTCATATGGAAGGAAGTACCGGCAAAAAAGGAGTCATTCAAGATAGGTGAAATTCATAAGCTTGGGGATACCCATAGCACCCTACTTGACCAATCAAACTCTAGGTTTGTACACCGTTTAATTTTGTTTTTCAGCACCATTCCGTTTTTACATAAATTTGGAGCCGTATGTATCTAGTTTTATGTTTATCTTTGCATTTTTATCTTTGGAATAAAAATACCACCATATAAAGATGTATTTAATGAATATAAAACGAAAGTTTAAGTTGGATGCTAATAAAGAAAGGAGAAAAGAGAATAATAGTTGCATTACAAGTTATGGACATTGTCACACATTGTTATTTGGTTCATTTATTTGAATGAGTGACAGTTTGCAAGTGTGTTATTTAGTGCTAACTCTTATTTACAACATATATGTTTAACTTTAAGTTGATCTTTTCTATTAAGAAATAATTAGTACTATAGGCACTTTTGCATGCTTATAGATGGTCAACCACCCCCTATAGCTAGCCTAGTAATTAAAAGAAGCAAGGACTCAGTGCATCTGTAATCCCTTTAAAACCAAGTTGTTCTAGTAGTGTCCACCGTATCTATCTATATAGAAAAATGCTATTCGAAGTACATTTTCGTATGTGGGTTTTATTTAGCTTCCAAATGAATTGTTTATGGTTATGGTTGTCATAGATAAGTTGGTTATGGGGTGACCACGAATTCATAGGCATAAGCACCCTTCCAAAATATGAGAGCAAAAACCCTCCACGTAGGGGGTGGTACCGCTATGATAAGGGCACAAACCCTTCAAGAAATTTATCAAAGGTGAGAGAGCGAGTATGCATGCAAAGTTGTTAAAAATGTGTATTCGTTCACAATATATAAGTACTGAGAGGAAATAAGCAAAAAGAGTCCAAAAATAAAAATGCCAAAAGAATCAGAGAGAAGAGGGGCAACGAAACCAAACATTGGTGTTGTACTATGGTTCATGCATAAATTTAAGGGGTAGTGTCTGGAAGCTAAATATCACGTGTACAGGTTCAGTCCTTTCTTACTTTCTACTTCTTCAAGTGTCCACATATATGAGAAATATTCATGATTCTAAATACCAAAGTAGCACAACACAAAATGCACTTTCACTTGCACTTTGCATGCTTAATGGTCCATAGTACTTCTGCATTTGTTTTTATACAAGAATTGACATATTGGCAAGCATAGATGAGGTTTACGAGAAATGTCACTTTATAAGGTAATTGCCTCGTGTCATTTTTTAAAGGATGAATACTTAACTTTGTGTAGCAATGATCATGAATTATGATATTCAACATAAACAACAAACTCCAAAGTCCACGTTTCGTTTTATCACCTTTATGCTCGAGGACAAGGATAGGTTAAGCTAGGGGATGTTGATGCATGTAAAATGCATAAATGAACTTTGTAGTTTATTTTCATATATTCCAACATATTTGCATCATGACATCATCAGGTTGCGTGCGAATGCATGTGGCATGGCAGAGCCCTATGCTGAGCAATCGAACGCCGATGGTTGTGGCCGCGGACGCGAACCCGATTGAGACGATGTCATCCCCTCCAGCTCTATTTCTCCTCCCACTAGGTCACATGGCGTCCTGTACTTCGGCGAGTGTCACCTGGTTTCCAAACAATGTCGGGGAGGTAGGGGAGCAGGGGTACGGTCGACAACGGTAGTGGAGGTGCGGGAAGTGAGTGGGGATGTGGATTTTTTTACTTGGGAGAGAGTTGATGCGACTAAGATCACTGTAGAGCTTCGTTGGGAGACCCCAAGATGAAGGTATGATGAGTACAGCAGCAAGTTTTTCTCTCAGTAAGAAACCAAAGTTATTGAACCAGTAGGAGGAAGGAAATGACTCAAAGGTGTTGCTAGCAGCTCGAAACCTGCACAACACAAACTCAAGACTTTGCTCCAACGAACAGTGAGGTTGTCAATCTCACCGGTTTGCTGAAAACAAAGGATTAACTGTATGGTGTGGAAGGTAATGATGGTTTACAGAAAGTAAACAGTAACAGTGGAAGATGTATCAATGGTAAAGATTGGACCGGGGTCCATAGTTCACTAGAGGTGTTCTCCTTAAGATAAACAACATAACATGATGGGTAAACAAATTACACCGGGGCAATTGACAGGACAAAGCAAGGCATAACAATGCAATACTAGACATTCATGATCCTATGAGATTTGATTGGGCAATACAACAAGATACATAGACCGCCATCCAACTGCATATATGACTAGTAATCCACCTTCAGGTTATCATCCGAACCCCCTCCAGTATTAAGTTGCAAGCAGCGGATAACTGATTTAAGCAAAGTGTGTAAGGTAAACAATCCACTTGTTCCATGAACAAGAGATCGTTGTTTTCTCCCTAGTAGCAACAACACATCTACAACCTTAGAGATTTCTATCACTTCCCCAGATTAAATAGAGACATGAACCAACTATCGAGCATAAATACTCCATCTTGGAGTCACTAGCATCTACTTGGCCAAGATAGCTACTAGAAATGGAGAGCATGCAAGATCACAAACAACACAGACATGATAGAATCATTAACCAATATAACATAGTAATCTCAATATCCATCGGATGCCCGCAAACACAACATGCATGATTACAAATAGATGATCTTGATCATGAACGGAGCTCACAAGATCTAAACATGGTAGCACACAGGAGGAGAAACAACCATCTAGCTACTACATGGACTCATAGTCCAAGGTGGAACTGCTACCGCTTCATACCGGAGGCTAGCATGGTGATGAAGAAGGCCTCCGGGATGATCTCTCCCCTCCGGCAGGGTGCCGAGAAGAGCTTCAGATCCCCCTGATCTAGGTACGATGGTGGCGGCGGCTACAGACTATTTCGTGGAAGATTGATCGGGTACTTAGGGTTTTGGTATCGGGGGATTCTTATAGGCGAAGAGGGAGGCCAAGGGGGTGCCCGAGGCGGTTGCACCCCCCAGGCGTGGGCTAGGCCTGGCCGCGTGGCCAGGGGGTGTGGACCCCCCTCGTGACCCTTCTTCGTCTCGTCTTCTGGCTCCGTGTTCCCCACGGTAAAATATTGACTTTGGCTTTTGTCCTGTCCAATTCCGAGAATATTGATTTTCTATCTTTTTTGGAACCAAAAACAGAAGAAAACATGCAACTGACACCATGGCATATTGTTAATAGGTTAGTCCTAGAAAACATATAAAAATATCTCAAAGTGTAGACAAAGCAAAGAAAAGTAGATACTAAACTTGCATGGAACATAAAAAATTATAGATATGACGTATCAAGCATCCCCAAGCTTAACTCCTGCTCGTCCTCGAGTAGGTAAGTGATAGAAAGAATAATTTTTGAGGTGACATTCACCATCAAAATCAAGATCAAACCATTTGCAAGCATTGAAAGCTAGGATCAAAGTACTCTAAACATGAGCATGAAAGAAGAAGTTCTAACAATAAGATAAAGTAACTATGCTGCAACATGAAAGGATACAAATAAAGATTCATGAATAATAATGCATTGAAAGACGTTTGTTTGTTTCACATAAAGAAAACATAGCATAGTGGCATTCAGCTTGTCCCTCATGGAGTAGCAAATAAATGCATAGGACACCTTAAAAGTTCATAAGAGTGACTAGATACAAATAGTTCAAGAGCAAGCAATATCAACAATATGAATCAATCAATAAGTTTTGGGACAATGCACATAGAACTAAGAATGGCAACTATGCTCTCTTAATTGGTGCCTAAGGATAGAAGGTGGAGACTCAATATAATGGTGGAAGAAAGGCCCTTCATAAAAGGGAAGTAGGGATTTCAAGTCTCATAATGAGCTTCCAAAAATTATGGTACATGTTAGCTTTCTGCTCTCATTGCCCCTATCATAAGCATCTTGAAGTGATTAAGGTTAAAGTGAACAAACTATATAGTATATGCTTGACAAAGTATAAGTTGGCAATCTCATGTCCCTTGAATACGAGGGTGATACGTCGTAAAAGTATCTATAATGTTTGATGCTCCATGCTTGTTTTATATCATTTGTCTTATGTTTTGTCTACACTTTGAGGTATTTTTATACACTTTCTGGAACTAACCTATTGACAAGATGCCACAGTGCCAGTTGCCTGTTTTCTGCTGTTTTTGGTTTCAGAAAGCTAAAAAATGAATATTCTCTAAATTGGACGGGACAAAAATGAATATTCTCAAAATTGGACAAAATCGACCAAAAAGCCACGAAAAGTTCCGCAGCGCCGCCGCCACCGAAGGGGAGATTCGGGGGACAGAAAGTCTCTGTTCTGGCACCCTGCCGGGATGGGGAAGTTCCCTCGGAGCCATCTCCATCGATCTCCATCGCCATTGTCATCACCGTTGCTGATTCCCATGATGAGGAGGGAGTAGTTCTTCTTCGATGCTAAGGGCTCTACCGGTAGCTATGTGTTCATCTCTCTCTCTCTCTCTCTCTATATATATATATATATATATGCATGATCTTGTTCTGGTCATGAGCTTTCTAATCAAGTAGATCTACGTTGCTACTCAAGTGCTTTAATAGATCTATGGTCTCCCCATGTGTGTGAAAGTGACAGCGTGCATGCCATGGTGGCACTTAGGCTAGAGTCTACATAAATACTCATCGTGCTTTAATCTATGCTTTTCCCCACGTGTGTGAAAGTGACAGCTTGCACACCGTGTGTGACACTTAAGCTAGGTTACATATATATTAATCATGTGTATATTTTGAGTTGGTTGTCTCTATGAAATTGTGGTGTTTGTTGGAACCATCTAGCGCTCAAGGTGACAGTGTGGGGTTATCTAGATGGGGAAGGCGGACTTTGAGTTGTGCTTTTGTAGGCCTACCGTGGATTAGAGTGTCCAACCGGAGAGTAGTTAAGAGTAGTATCATGAAGAGAGGATATTTATATGAGAGAGTGTTCACTAGTGAAAGTATGATCCCTAGGCCTTGTTTCTAAACATTGAAACACTGTTTGCATCTAGATCTGTTGCATGTTTGCTTGCTTCCATCTTTATTTCAGTTTACCTTTAGTTTCTCCCACGTCAACAACAAGTCAGAAGCTCTTTTCTGGCACCGTTACCACTTGTATTTCACTATCTCTTTGCCGAACTAGTGCGCCTATACACTTGACAAGTGTATTGGGTGTGTTGGGGACACAAGAGACTTCTTGTATCTTAATTGCATGAAATAAGTATACATAACCCCCCTATGTTTTGGGTTTGGAATAGAGACCCCCCTAACTCTAAACTGGAACACATCACCCCCACAACTTTGCTAAACCGGACAGAGGGCCCCCCTCATGATGAATCAGCTGTATTGCAAGCGGTTTTGGTGACATGGATGTGCCGTAGCTATTCCAGCCTAGAAAATGTGTGATCAACTGAAAAATTACCCCCGGTTTGACCAAACCCACTCGTTTTCCACGGCGTGGCATCACCTCCAGCCGCCCCTATCCACCTCTCTGCTTCCTCCCCTCTCGCTCCGCTCCACTCCTACCGCCGCCAAGAAGTCCATGCTCCCGCTCCTCGGCTGTCGCCATGAATATGTCGCTCGCACAGGTACTTCAGTTCCCCATGCCGCAGTACAGTCACCTGAGTGTCTGCAGGCCGTACATCTTCATGGCGGTGCGGGGAGGGTTCTCCTCATCCACGTGCTGTACGTCTTTGTGGCGGCCTGGAAGATGGTGTATCCCTTCATCGGCGATGACAACACAAGAAGAATCTGGATGCCACCCTCTGGGATGACCAGGACGCCATTGACGAGTCCCATCTGCCCGAGGAATTGGTGATGGAGCGATGGATCATGGTTACTTGGTCCCTGCCATAGGACAGCCCATGCATGTGTTGCATCGCCCATCGATCGTGCTAGCTGCAAGACAGAGAGAGTGTTTGGGGTGTGTTGTTTAGCAGCGGCAATTGCCTTGATTAATTTAATCACAGAGTATAGTGTTTATATAGATGTGTGTTTATATAGATGTACAGAGGGAGAGAGAATGGCGGTGCATGCGCTCGCACAGTCTAATTAATTCAGCTTGATCCTAGATTACATGCGCATGTTTGCACATGCGATATGATCAGATAATCATTGACGCGGTGCGTTCGGTGGATACCGAAGACTTCCTATTCAGTCACGTACGCTAAGTCTTTAGTCTAACACTAGCTTTTCATGAAATATTGTGTGCGTTTGATCAGGATCAGGTATCCAGGAGGTGTGGTCTATGGTGTATGTGCTGACCCGCAGCTGCTGGTGCACGAGGAGAATGCACTCACTAGGCGGTCAAGGGCGTCCGACATTCAAAGACCGCAGAAATTAACAGGCCATCCTCCGTTGTCGATAGTAGAAACGGCTAGGCAGAGCTGCCCAGGACGAACTGGGTTCGATCTAACCAGGTGGTGCTCGCAGGTGGGGTGCATTTGGTCCGAGCTGGACTCACTTCTGCCACCTATGCTAACTGCCAACTCGCCACGTCATCAAAACACCAAGCAAAACAGCCTTGCACGGGTGAAGGGAGCTCTCTGTCCGGTTTAGCAAAGTTGTGGGGGTGATGTGTTCCAGTTTAAAGTTAAGGGGGGTCTTTGTTCCAAACCTGAAACATAGGGGGGTTATATATACTTTTTTCTAATTGCAGTGTTGCTTCAGAGAGATACCTTTGACCACTTCCTCCCTGAGTTCGATAAACCTTGGGTGATCCACTTAAGGGAAACTTGTTGTTCTACAAACCTCTGCACTTAGAGGCCCAACAACTATCTACAAGAATAGAAGTGCGTAGACATCAAGCTATTTTCTGGCGCTGTTGTCGGGGAGGTTTTAGGTATTTTACCTTTCCTCCACGTCAAGATCCATCAAAGTTATTTTCTGGTGCCGTTGCCGAGGAGGAAAGGTAAAAGGCACTCACACACGTTACCCCACAACATCAGCAAGCCAGAAAGTTATTTTCTGGCGCCGTTGCCAGGGAGGTAAGGTAAAAGGTACTCACATTCTCCGGTGTGAGTGCTCGAAGTTATTCCCTTTAGATTATGCAATTTTGTCTTTTTGTTTCTTGTTTTCACTAGTTAGGCTTAATGAAAAAAAATAGAGAGCTTTATAGTATTTATATTGAGTTAGAACATGAAGTGTTTGAAGAGAAAATTTAAAAACCTATGGAACTTTCTTTGCATGCTAATAGCAATGTTATTAGTATGAATTTTTTGAACACCGTGTTAATAACGGTATGGAAACATCTAAGATTGGGGAAGCTAGTTTTTATGAGAAATATCTTTTTAGTTCCCCAGCTTTAGGGAAGAAAATTTGCTCTAATGATACATTATCTCCCATATGTGGTAATTCTAATGATACTCGTAATATTTTAAAGCCACATACTGAAAGTGTCCCTTTTAAGATACCTACAAAAATTGTTGATCGTGTTGATAACTACTATTTTGGAGATGGAACTGTCCATCCTAGTGATCATTTACTCTTTATACATGAATTATGCGAGTTGTTCAAATGTGCAGGTATTTCAATGGACCAAGTTAAGAGGAAGCTATTCTCTTTATCACTTAGGGACAAAGCAAGGGAGTGGTATGAGCTACTAGATGATCCTCATCATTTGGAGTGGAAGGAACTTGAATCTCTCTTTTACTCTAAATTTTATCCTCCTCACGAAATTCATAAAGATAGGAATTATATTTATAATTTTCATCCTCATGGGGGAGAAAGTATTGCCCAAGCTTGGGGGAGATTGAAGTCACTAATTCTCAAATGTCCCATTCATGAGATCCCCAGTAATATTATTATCAATATTTTTATGCAAGGCTTTCAGGACATTACAAGGACTATCTAGATACCTGTTTAGAAGGATCCTTCACAAGTAAGGAGGTCAAAGCCAAGTGGGATCTTCTTGAAACAATTCAAAGAAATACCGAATATTGGGATAATGACAAAGGTAAAGAACCAGGTATAAACTATGAGTATGATTGCATTAAGTCTTTCGCTGAAACTACTGATTTTCAAGAGCTTGGTGCTAACTATGGTCTTGATCCTCAAATTCTTGTTAGATATTATAGAGCCTTTTCTTCCCATATTAATGTTCCTAAAGAAAAATGGGACATGTATCATGAACCTTTTAAAGACACTTGCATGGAAAATGAAAATGTTATTAATGATTGCAATAAACATGCTCAAACTTCTGAAAGTACTATTTATTATAAGCATGTTAATTTTTGTGGTATGCATAGACCTTGTGAGAAGAATAAAATAGAAGAAGAATATTGTATCACACACTGGAATGAAAAAAGCAGAACGTGGTATAAGGCTCTAAATGATCTTGGTAAAAAAAATTGTGCCTTCTACCCTTTTATTTGTGAACTCTGCTATGAAGTGGGTCATTTCAATTTTCAATGCTCAGGCCATAATAATAACCTTTCTAATCCAATGAGTACTGCAAGCTTGTATTGTGATAACGCGATCACTGATACGTCCAAAACGTATCTACTTTCTCGAACACTTTGCTATTATTTCTTCTCTAAACTTGTGTGATTTGGATATAACTAACACAGACTGACGCTGTTTTCAGCAGAATTACCTTGGTGTCTTGTTTTTGTGCAGAAAACACGAAAAATCCTGGAAAATATGCCAAAAACTATTTCTCACCAGAAGATCCATGGATCTAGAAGGGGAGACCGAGGGGAGGCCTGGGGGGCCCAGACCCACCCCAGGCATGGGCCCACCTGACCCCACGCCTGGAGGGGGTTTGGCCACCCCAGGCAGCTCCTCGGCCTTCCTCCACGCCTATAAGCTGCCTTCTGACCTAAAAACTCAGGGGGGTTCGATAGTTTTCCAGAAAGATTTCCGCTCCGCCGCCACCACGAGAAACCAAGATTCGGATCCAGAAACTCCGTTCTGGCACCCTGCCGAGATGGGGAATTTGGAGAGGATCATCGTCATCGCCAATGCATCTCCATCAACAACCGATGTGAAAGAGCATTTCCTATCCCTAGTGATTTTGGTGTTTTATAACAACACACATTTCGGACTAATCATTTGTCAAGTGTATCGCAGGTGCATTGAAAAAGGCTTGGCAATGGTTAAACAACCATCCAGAAACTTTATGCCTGGTGCGGTACCAAAAAGCGGTAGTACCACCTTTTGCTACCGGATGCTGCAGTAGTTTGAGATCAGGTGCTAAAAGGCCACTGCCGGGCTAGGTACTAAAAAGCGGTAGTACCGCATTTTAGTACCTAGCGCGACAGTAGCTTTTTAACCACTTGTCAATAGCTACTGCCCGCTCCGGTACTAAAATGCGGTAGTACCGGATTTTAGTACCGTATGCGACTGAGCCTTTTTCCAACCTATAAAAGGCCACTGCTCACCCCGGTACCGCATTTTAGTACCTGGCGTGGCAGTAGCCTTTTGTAAGTTGGCAAAAGTCACTGGCTGCCTAGGTAGCAAAATGCGGTAATACCACATTTTGCTACCTGGTGTGACAGAGAGTTTTTTCGACCAAGTTGCCGATTCAAATGCGTCTCCGGTAGTACCGGTTGCCACTTGCGGTACTACCGCTTTACGGTAGCACCAAGTGTGGTACCGCTGTGGCCAGAGCCTATGAAGTTTGAATATTGGTCTTCCGGTACCAAGTCCGGTACCAGGTCCGGTAGTACCGGAGTTCTCCGGTAGTACCGCTTGAACTTCCGGTACTACCGCTGCATTAAAGTCTCCAACGGCCAGATTTCTTGGAGGGGTATAAATACCCCTCCACCTACCTTGGGACAAGGTGCTCATCCACATTAAAGTCAAGACCACCATTGGAGCCACCAATCTTGAAGATCTCCTCATTCCACCACCCAAAGTCTTTGATCTTTGGGGAATCGAAGGAGGAGGCCCCGATCTACTACTTCACCAAAAGAGATCTTCATTTCCCCCTCATTTCATTGAGGGCCCCTTTGTTCTAGTGTTTTCTTGGAAACCCTAGTTCTTGTTTTGGTTCTTACAAGCTTGTCTTTGATTGCTTTGACAGCTTGCTTGTATTTGGGAGCCTCCGATTAAGTTGTGGATGTGTGACCCAAACTTGTAAAGGTGCCGGCTTCCACCTTAAAGGTTGCCGATATAGTGGAAGGTGAATCGATCCCTTTGGGGTGAGATTCATCGGAGAACAAGGGAGGCCTTTCGTGGCGTTGGTGGTTTGAAACCACCCCCTCTCCAAACGTAGACGTACTTCCCCTCAAAAGGAAGGAACTACGGGAAACAAATCCTTGTGTCTCCGCGTCCACCACTTTGGTTACTTCTATCCTTTACCGCACTTTACTTACTTGTTCCTACTTTGTGTTGTGGTAGCTCTTGCATAATTGTCATATAGGTAAATTCACCTTAGTTGCATTATCTAGAGAATTTACCTTATTGTCAAACCTTAATTTGAAAAAGAAGAAAATTTGAAGTAGCACCTATTCACCCCCCTCTAGGTGCCCATACGATCCTTTCACGATGTTTCCCTCATCCATGAGTGAGTAATCCCCCACTGTAGGCTTGGGGATGGTAGGGATTGGATGAGTTATATCATGTAATCAAATAAGATCTGTTAGGGGCATAGTGCCTAGTATCTCTATTAGTGCTATTTGACTTTGTTGCAACTTGTTATGCTTAATGCTTGTCACTAGGGCCTGAGTGCCATGATCTCAGATCTGAACTTATTATTGAATCATTATGATAGTATTGTTTGTGATCTTATCTGCAAGTTGTGTACACATATCATTGTCCGGATCCAAAGGCCCCAAAGTGATAATAATTGGGACAACCGGAGGGGATGGCTGTGGTATGAGGATCACATGTGTTCATGGAGTGTTAATGCTTTGCTCCGGTGCTCTATTAAAAGGAGTACCTTAATTGCCAGTAGTTACCCAGAGGCCCCGCTGCCACGGGCTGGCTGGACAGAAGATGTTGTGCAAGTTCTCATTGCGAGGACGTATGACTATATTTGGAGCACATGCCTAGGATTGTTTAGTACTTGGATGCTTATTATTATTTATATGCAATGCCCTAGTTCTTTGAAGTTACATGTTTAGACTCGTCCATGCAACGCCCGTCCATCCATCCCTATGCCTACCGCACTCGAATCCTACTGTTACCGTTACTATTACTATTGCTACTGTTTCACTGTTGCTGTTGCTGTTGTTGTTGCTTTGTTGTTGCTACTACAAACTGTTGCTACTGATAAACTTCTGTGAGCAAGAACTATTTCTAGGTGCAGCTGAAATGACAAATCAGTTGTTAAGGCTTGCAAGTATTCTTTGGTTCCCCTTGTGTCGAATCAATAAATTGGGTAATACTACCCGCGAAGACTGTTGCGATCCCCTACACTTGTGGGTCATCAAGACTATTTTCTGGCGCCGTTGCCGGGGAGTATAGCTTTATTTGTAAGTTCACTTGGATCTATTATTGTTCACTGCTACTCCTTTCATCATGGGGAAGTCTCGTGATGGAAAGTTTCCTATTTTACCATCCACTACAAGAAGAGGTACGGTCCTAAACACCTCTGTTGCTCTTGACTCACCGTCTGTTATAAGTAAGCTTGTCACACCACCACCACATACTCATGGTACACACAATGCTACTACTGCTAAATCTGAAACTGCTTTTGATACTCATGATGTTACTTCTACTGTGCTTGATGCGAGTGGTTCATTAGGTCCTTTTCTAGATGCTACTATGGCTAGTCTAGGAAATACCAAAACTCCTAGTGAAGACACTGTTACACCTGTTAGCTCACCTGAGTCTAGTGAGAGTTTTGATATTAATGATGGTTACATAGATCTCACTCATGAATTTGTTGAAGAGTGCCGAAACACACATGGCGCTAGTGCTATTAAGAGTCTCCTTGGTAGACATACTATTATACCTAAGAAGTCCTATGATCCTAAGTTTGCCACCTCTCCCATAGATATTAAAGATAAAGATTATGATTTCTACCTTGATTTAGCTTATTTGGATATTGTTGAGAAAGAACCTTTTTGTGGTACTGAAA
The DNA here is from genome assembly GCA_916181665.1 of Avena sativa. NCBI lineage: Eukaryota > Viridiplantae > Streptophyta > Magnoliopsida > Poales > Poaceae > Avena > Avena sativa. The sequence continues at coordinate 382,808,883 of OV702282.1, forward strand.
ACGAGAGTGCTGTGGCTCATATGAATGAGATTTCTACTATGAGTGCTTTGTTCTCTGATGATTTTAAAATGCGCAAGTACTTTGTTGCTAAGATCTTCCCTTTTTTACTAAAAGTAGAATCTAGGGCTTGGTTTAATAGATTACCTCCTAGTTCCATTGATAACCCTGATTGCTTCTTTCTTCCATAAATATTTTCCTCCCAGTGCTAGACATGCTGCTTTGTAGAGACTTTTTGATTTTAAACAGGAAGAAGAAGAGAAATTGCCTGAGTCATGGAAAAGATTCCGTTCCTTGATTCGTGCATATCCTGGATATCCATTACCTAAGAATGAGTTGCTTGATATTTATTATAATGGACTAACTGATGATTCTAGGACCTACCTAGATAGCTTTGCTGATTGTGTTTTCAGGAAAAGGACTCCTACAGATGCTGAAGAATTAATGAACAAGATAAGCAAGAATTATGATGATTGGACTTCAATTGAGCTGAATACACCTGAGCCTATTACTCCTGAACCAGTTACTCCTGAACCAGATGTTCCTGAACCAGTTCCAACACCAACAACAAAGAAGAGGGGAGTTATTACATTAAATGATGAAGTGATGAAGGAAGCTAAAAAGTGTCTAAAGGAGAAAGGTATTAGAGCTAAAGATGTGAAGAATCTACCTCCTATAGAAGAATTATGTAAGCCAATTCCCCACTCATCTACTATTGAGGTACACTCTCTTCAACACTTTGATGAAGGTGATATTCCTTATGGTAAACCTCCTGATCAATGCTTAGAGGAACTTGACATTTTTATTGTTAAACAAGGTCATTTTAATAATTAGATTCAGAATCATTTATTGGAAAACTATAGAGCTATTCATGAGTTGAAAGATATTATAGAAAGGACTTCTAATGATATTAAAATGCTTTGTAAACACTTTCAAATGGTTCAAACCCAACTTGATCAACTTGCTAAGGTACAAAAGGATATGCTAGTTAATGCTTCAGGAGATAAACATGCTTATGGAATTAGAACTAGGAGTGGTATAGCTACTCAAGATCCTTTATATCCCAAAGGACACCCTAAAAGAATAGAGCAGGATTCCCAACAAGGTGAGGATAGTGGTAGTCCTCGTAAGAGGAAGAAAAAGAAACATAAGAAAGTTGAGGAACCACTTGAACCTGCTGTAGATCTGTCTCTGATGCTGAAATTGAGAGTGGTAATAATAATGAGTCTCCTGATAAGGAGGAAGGTGAGGAAGAACCTGAGAAACACACTAAGAACACTAGGTACACAAAGGATGATTTTATTGCTAATAAACATGGTAAAGAGAGAGAACCTTGGGTGCAAAAACCTATGCATTTTCCAGGTAAGAAACACAAGTCAAAGGAGGAAGAACACTACAACAAGTTTTGTGAGTGGATGAAGCCTTTATTTCTGCAAATTCCTTTGACTGATGCTATTAAGTTGCCTCCTTATTCAAAGTATATGAAGGATATTGTCTCTAATAAAAGGAAGATTCCTAATGAGGAGATTTCTACTCTACTTGCTAATTACTTCTTCAATGGTAAGGTTCCAAAGAAACTCGGTGATTCAGGTATACCAACTATTCCTTGCTCCATTAAGAATAATTATGTTAGAACTGCTTTATGTGATTTGGGAGCTGGAGTTAGTGTTATGCCTTTTTCTCTCTACAAGAGACTCTAGCTAGAAAAGTTGATACCAACTGATATATCTTTGCAAATGGCTGATAAGTCAACTACTATTCCTGTTGGTATATGTGAGGATATTCCTATTCAAGTAGCTCATAATTGCATGGTTTTAACTGATTTTGTTGTGCTTGAAATGCCTGAAGATGATAATATGTCTATTATTCTTGGGAGACCTTTTCTTAATACTGCAGGTCCTGTCATCAATTGCAATCAAGGAAAAGTAACATTCAATATTAATGGCAAAGAGCACACTATCTATTTCCCCAAGAAGGTTGTTAGAAGCTATTGCCTGAATTCTATTGAAAATATTGAAGGCATCAAGGTTGGAGAAATATATTGTCCCATTCCACAAGAAAATATTGAAACTATTATTACTGGGACCATTGCTATCAAGTATGAGGTAACATAATCACCTTGTGGAATGCAAAGTTTTGTTTCATATAAGATTTTTTTGGCAACAAGACTTGATCAACCTTGTTAACAAAAGGATTTTAATGAACAAAATAATGTTTCCACTATGGTTATACTTGCTTTCTTTTTTCCTTTCTCCTTCATAGTCTTTGCTTTAGCTTTAGTTTTGTTAGTTGTTTGCTTGTTTGAGTTTCTTATAGATCTTGTAGTTTGGATTTTGGTTTGGTTTTGCTTCTTCTAAAAAAGCTGTTTCTGCGAGAAAATCAATTTTCATACCCTGAAAATTGGCCAGAAATAAAGTTTCCCGAAAAATCCCAGAAAATTCAAAAATAATTTTTCCTCGAAAAAAGGAGTAGATTGGAACCTGAGATGACCCAGGGGGACACCCCTAGGCCCCACACCCATGGTAGGCGCGGCCTACCTAGTGGTGGCGCCTAGGGGGGGTCTGGCCCACCTGGGCCCCTCCCGGCTGCCTCCTCAAATCCATCTTCTTTCTCTCTCCCAAAAAACACCGGAAAACTTTCTCAAGCTCGAGTTCTTGTTGTTCTTGCTCGCAATTTTTGATCTCCTTGTTTAGCCCATCTCAAGTGCTGATTTTTGGAGGGATTGTTCCTTGGTATGTGCCTCCTCCACTTGTCTAATTAGATTTGTGATTGGTAGATTGTATCTTGATTATTTTGCTACTGTAGGTGATAGGTTGTTTGAGCTTGCATGCTTGTTCTATGCTTAGAAATTTTGTTTTGATGCATGTGTAGTCCTCTAGCAAGTTCCCATAGTAGTTGCTCATCATTTATCAACTTAGAAATCACTTGGTTTGATGGTTGTCTAAAAATTTCAGCAACGAAGATGAGTGCTTACTCATTGAATCAATATGACTTGATGGTGCATGAGCCAATGAAGGTTCATCGTGAGGAGGTAGTTTTTCCTTCCATATATCCATGCCATGAATTTATGAGAGCTGCGGGGATTCTCCAAGATTTTCAAACTTTGGTTACAAATGCGGGGTTGGAGCACTTTGTTGAAGGTGAACCAATCCAATATGTTAATCTAACCATGGCTTTTGTGCAGGACTTCCGATTCACTTGGTCTACTTCTAATCCCATGGTCCATTACAAAATATATAATATGCCTGTCAACCTGCCTTTTGCTGATTTTTGTGCAGCAATTAGAGTACCTCAGTGGGGATCTTGTGAGAAGATCAAGGATAGTCCCAAGTCACTTGTTGATTTGTATGCTGAGATTTGCCAAGGTTCTCAAAGGAAAGTGGTAAAATTCGGAACATCTAGCTCCCAGCTATTAGATACTTTTCCTATTTCATTACCAAGTGTGCTCTTGCTAGAAAGACTGCTAGAAAGTTGTCTTCTTTTGATCTAGCTTTTATTGCAGCTGCTCTGAATAGGAATAGTTCTTATAGTTTGGGTGCTTTGATAGCTCATCTTATCACCACCAATCGTGAGAAGGGTGGAATTTGTGGAGGTCTCATTGCTTCTAGGTTGCTAACTTTCCACGGTTTAGAGCCTCATTATTTAGATTTTTAGTTTTCCATAGAGAGGCTTCATATTAAATCCATGATTCAACATGGTTTTGTTTCTTTGGGGGATAATGTGAGAAGTTTGCCATATGAACTATCTTTTGTCCAGCAAGGTCAGAGAAAAGTTAGGAGTGAGAAAATAGTTTATTTGCCTGCACCTGCTTTGTTTAACTTTGATAACAGGCAAGGATGGTCACTTACGGAGGAGGAGGTTGACATATGTTGGGGAACTCTCCCAGCAAGAAGAGAATGTTGAAGAGGATGCCAAAGACAATTCGGTTCAGCCCTCCAACTTGGGAGAGTCTTCATACCAGCATCCCTCATTTGATTGGGGCACATCTTCTTCTTCATCACAAGTGCCTGACTATGATCATTCCTATGATGACCCACCGACATGGGGTTACTATCCGCATTATTGAGCCCCACTTAGGCCAAAAGCCTAAGCTTGGGGGGAGGTATACCGACATCACACTCATTTATATATCATGTTCGGTCGGTTCTTTGTATATCCATTGTTTCGCTTTCTTATTTTTGGTTCTTGTTGCTGCTTTCTCAAAAACCCAAAGATACCAAAAATATTTTCGTTGTTTCTCTTGGTTTGTTTCTTTGTTTCTTTGCTTTGGTTTGCCTTAAAAGAAAAATCCAAAAAGATTTTGCTTTGTTTGGTTTGGTTTGGTTTTGTTTGATTTTTCTTTGTTTGCTTGTTTCTAAAAAAATTGAAAACACCAAAAATATTTGTTGTTCTTATTTGGTTTTGTGAGTTCTTTGCAGGGTTCAGCCGTCCTCAGTGGATATTGGTTTTCATGTTAATTATTCAAGTCACACAAGTGAAGGGCAATAATGAAGATTAAGGCAACTCGAAGTATGGTAAGAGGCTGACAACGAACTCTATTTGTTTCATTTTTGTACATATACTCATCATTGTGAGCATGCTTAGCCTGTTTGTGTAAGGTGTATGTCATTATGGATGCTTAGTAGTTTTTGCTTGTCTATGATTAGCTCCATCTTGCTAATAGTTTGTATCATGTCATATGAATGTTTGCTTACATTGTTTCATTCATAATTTGGTATGATATTGTGGTATCCTCCTCTGACTGTTCATGTGAATTGACTTGGCTCATGCTCACGCATGCATATGACTAATCAATAGTCAGTAAGCCTCGATGATTTATTTTGCCTCAGAGTTCTTGTATCACTTTCATGCCATAATTAGTCCTGTTTTGTTGCACACATGATTATGACAGTTATTGCTCTCTCGTTTGTCGCTCCCTCTCTATTGCTAGCCTTCACTTGCACTAAGTATGTGCTTTACCTATTCTTCCAAATTCCCAAAACCAATATTGCCAGTTGTGTCCACCATACCTACCTATTAGCATCATTTGCTATTTTAGTGCATATTCTATATGTCGTGTTTTCTTCCAAAATAAAATGTTTGTCTGTTTGAGAAAGTTAGTTATTAAAGCACCCACGAACTTGATGGCACACTTTATTCCTTGTGCTTAATAATCTTGAACCATTGTGATTAGTCCATGAAAGTTATATGCTTGCTTATTATATACTGGGAGTCAGCAGAACCATGCTATCACGGGGAACGCTTTCATCACTTTTTGGATATCTCATCCAGTTGATTCCTTGCTCTTTTGTTTATGGATGTCGACGATGTGAAATAAAAGGGGAAGTTGTTAGTTCATGGAGTTTATACATTGTGTTAGAGAAACGCCTGGGCCGCTAGCCTAAGCCATGCTTAATCATGGTGGAAACTTGCAACATCACTATAATGAGCATCTATGAAGCTTCCTCAATAAAAAGTTATGCATATGGTAAATAAAAAGATTGTTGAGATGCTCATTGTCTGCTTACCTTGTTATTTTGGTTATGGGAAAGCTTCTGTACCATGTGCAAGGGGTACCCCGGCGATTCTCGATGATATGCATGTATTTACAATGACAAGAACTTTCAGGTGACCAAAGTTGAGTAGCATGCGAAGCGGCCCTCGTACTCAAGGGACTTGGGATTTTCAGCCTATGGTCAGTCAATCATATGATTCAGAGTGGACCTCACTTTCACCTTAACCACATGAAGATGCCTATGATAGGGTTAATGAGAGCTCAAAGCTAATTAGTACCTTCCTTTCAGCATTAGGAAGCCTTTCAAACCTTCACAAAACCGTTTTCACAACTTTGTTGAGTCACCACTTATTCTATGAGCACCTTCTTGAGAGCATAGTTGTCATTTTTGTGTTTGTTCCAAAACTTGGTTAATTATGTCATGACTTTGATGCTTGTATCTCTGATACCTTTACTTCTAGTCTTCATTTGAACTTCAGAGGTGCCTTGGCATTTATATTGTGCTCTTCAAACAAAGGCAAGCGAGATACCACTCTATCATACCTTATTATGAGCATTGCAATGTTGCTTATGTTTATGTTCCATGCTACTTATTATTATTGAGTTGGTTTATCTTCATAGCTTGCAATGACTATTGAGTAGACTTAGTTGCATACTTCTTATTATGAATTGTCTAAGCATCTACTCCTGTGCTGAGAATATATACATCATATGAAGCAAAGTGTTCGTGAAAGTTCTTTTTATCGCACTCAGTTTTCAACTGAATTGCTTAAGGACAAGCAATAAGCTAAGCTTGGGGGGAGTTGATACATCCAAAACGTATCTACTTTCTTGAACACTTTGCTATTATTTCTTCTCTAAACTTGTGTGATTTGGATACAACTAACACGGACTGACGCTGTTTTCAGCAGAATTACCTTGGTGTCTTGTTTTTGTGCAGAAAATGAACTATCACGAAAAATCCCGGAAAATATGCCAAAAACTATTTCTCACTAGAATATCCACGAAGCCAGAAGGGGAGACAGAGGGGAGGCCTGGGGGCCAGACCCACCCCAGGCGTGGGCCCACCTGACCCCGCGCCTGGAGGGGGTTTGGCCACCCTAGGCAGCTCCTCGGCCTCCCTTCGCACCTATAAGTTGCCTTCTGACCTAAAAACTCAGGGGGTTCGATAGTTTTCCAGAAAGAGTTCTGCTCCGCCGCCGCCACGAGAAACCAAGATTCGGATCCAGAAACTCCGTTCTGGCACCCTGCCGGGACGGGGAATTTGGAGAGGATCATTGCCATCATCATCACCAACGCATCTCCATCAACCACCGATGTTTCCCTCATCCATGAGAGAGTAAATCCCCGCTGTAGGCTTGGGGATGGTAGGCATTGGATGAGTTCTATCATGTAATCGAATAAGATCTGTTAGGGGCATAATGCCTAGTATCTCTATTAGTGCTATTTGAATTTGTTGCAACTTGTTGTGCTTAATGCTTGTCACTAGGGACCGAGTGCCATGATCTCAGATATGAACTTATTATTGAATCATTATGATAGTATTGTTTGTGATCTTATCTGCAAGTTGTGTACACATATCATTGTCCGGATCCAAAGGCCCCAAAGTGACAATAATTGGGACAACCGTAGGGGATGGCTGTGGTGTGAGGATCACATGTGTTCACGGAGTGTTAATGCTTTGCTCCGGTGCTCTATTAAAAGGAGTACCTTAATTTCCAGTAGTTCCCTAGAGGCCCCGCTGCCACGGGCTGGCTGGATAGAAGATGTTGTGCAAGTTCTCATTGCGAGCACGTATGACTATATTTGGAGCACATGCCTAGGATTTTTTAGTACTTGGATGCTTAATATTATTTATCTGCAATGCCCTAGTTCTTTGAAGTTACATGTTTAGAATCGTCCATGCAATGCCCATCCATCCATCCCTATGACTACCGCACTCGAATCCTACTGTTACCGTTACTGTTACTATTACTACTGTTTCACTGTTGCTGTTGCTGTTGCTTTGCTGTTGCTACTACAAACTGTTGCTACTGATAAACTTCTATGAGCAAGAACTATTTCCAGGTGCAGCTGAACTGACAACTCAGTTGTTAAGGCTTGCAAGTATTCTTTGGCTCCCCTTGTGTCGAATCAATAAATTGGGTAATACTAGCCGCAGAGACTGTTGCGATCCCCTACACTTGTGGGTCATCAATCACTGATAATCAACATTATGAACTTACATTGTTTTTGGGGTGTGAAGAGTTATCAAGAAAAACTTCTTTGGTAGACATGAGTGCTTTTGGTATGAATTGTGTCCTGCATGGGTGTCATCTTTATTGTGTTGATAATTGTGAAGCGAATACTTACATACAAAATCTTATAAAAGATGATATTTTACCAAAATATGACAGCACTGATATGATTTTTGTTCTTATTAATGAAAAGGAGGAATCCTCCAAAGTTTCTTCTATTGTCTCTAACAATAAACCATTGTATGTGAAGAAGCTTCTTTTCAAGCCTCTCCCTCCTAAAGAGGATAAGAAGAAGAGGAGTAAAAGGAGAGAGGAAACGGTATTTTCCTCTAAGCATGTTGCTCCTATCATAATTTTTGTCGATGAGTCTAAACTAGATGATGTTCCTATGCCTGTTACCTATATTAGTGATCATGATTGGGAAAAACACAATACTTGTGATATTGAAAATCTCTTTGGCACCAATTCTGAAAATGATGATATTAATAATTGTTGTGCTATTAGCGCTATCCATGTTCCTTCCAATGATTATATGTTTACAAATGGACACACTTGGGAAGATAGCTATTCTATTGCTTATGATGATACCAAACCTCCAATTTATGATGATTACAATGATGAGTATGATATTTTCAGTCCACCTACTATTGATAAGAAAATTTATTGTGATTACAATATGCCTCATATATTTGATGATTATGGTGATGAGAATAATAGTGATAGCTATTTTGTTGAATTTTCTCCCACTACAATTAATAAGAATGACTATGCTTATGTGGAGAGTAATAATTATTATATGCATGTGGCTCATGATAAGAATGTTTTATATGATAGTTATATTGTTAATTTTATTCATGTTGCTACTAAAAGTTATTATGAGAGAGGTAAACATGGTCTTATGCATCTAAAAAATATTAAGTTTCCCCTCTTTATGTTGAAAGTCTTGAAGTTGTACTTGTTTTGCTTTCCTATGCTTGTTGCTTTGTGCTTTCATAACTTGTTTATTTACAAGATTCCTATGCATAGGAAGTGGATTAGACTCAAATGTGTTTTGGATTTGCTTCTTGATGCTCTCTTTTAGTCTAATTCATATTTCTTATGTGAGCATCTTCTCAAACTATCAAGCCAAACCTAAAGGTGTTAACAAAAAGTACTTGTTGGGAGATAACCCAAGAGTTTTCTTGAGTCTTGGAAGTTATTACTTCAGTAATGACCTCTGCTTATCCTTTTTGTTTTCTTTTTTGTGCCAAGAATAACCTCTAATGAGAGGGAATTAAGATTTGGGGAATTGCTGTCCCGAAATAGATTTTTATGCTCCACCTTAAAAATTCGTGAGAAGTCTCTATAACTCAGATTGAGCTGATATTTTGTGAATAAATCCCCAGTATGTTAGCTAACTTCTGTTAGTTCAACACCTTTTGATTTGAGCAACAGAAGGTCTTTGAAAAAATAGGTTTCTACCTGCTAGTCTGTTTTGACAGATTTCTGCCATTATTTGCATTTGCTTCTTATTGATTTCTTTTTGGGTTATTTTTGAGAAATTGATATTTTTGAGGGAATTGCTAGAGTAGCTTGTGTTTTTAGTGAAAGTTTTGCTGTTCTAAAGCTAAACCTAAAGGTCTATTATATTTTGAATACACTAATGTTGCTAATGAAGATTGTGTGAAGTTTGGTATGAAGGAAAATTTTCATGTGTAGAGAAAGAATGATGTAATGAGATGAAGAATGGACCAAAGCTCAAGCTTGGGGATGCCACCCCGTTTCACCCCAAGAAATATTCAAGAGGTACAAGCGTCAAAGCTTGGGGAAGCCCAAGGCATCCCCTTCTTCATCAATAAAAATCTCAGGTCTTTCTAGACACTTCGTTTTTATTATTTCATGCACTGTTGTGTTGTTCTTGGAGCGTATTTGTTTTTGTTTTTAGTTTTCTTTTGCTTGGTTTGCTGCAATAATTTGGTTGGATCCCAACACACTTATTTTGGAGAGAGACACACTATATTTTCATTGCCTAGAACACTCTAGTTTTCATTCTTATTGTTTTGTGAGTGTTCTCTTTTGCTAGCACTGCTTTTAGCCTTAGTTTTCCTGTGCTTTCATCTTAGAACTTTTTAGTTCTTCTTTGTGGATTTGTGAGACAAGCTCACTAATCTTTGTGAGTTGTTTCAAATAAGTCGATTGGTGTTGGATAAGAGTAGAAAGTTCCATGCTTATAGTGGTACAAAGGGAGCTTGTTTTGACTGTGGCCTAGACTTTATCATATCATGCTAGATGTTGCTTTAACCTTATGCTTAGTGATTATTGTTGTACCATGACTTGTTCCAAACAATTGAGATTGTTTAATGTGCCTTGCAAGAATCATGCGTTGTTTTAGCATACAAAAGCATAGTATTGTGGTATTATCCTTTGATGCTTTGTTTGGGTTGACTTGGCACATGCTCACACCATGTTACGACTATGAACCAGTCACCTTAGCCTCTATGATCATTTAGTTTTTGAATTGTGGTACCACTTTATGCTTTGATTGATAATGTTTTGTCGCTCTGCATGATTATGGCCATTATTGCTCTCTTAGTTGGTCGCTCCCAGTCTTTTGCTAGCCTCCACTTGTATGCGTAAGCTCTACTCATGCATCCAACTCCCAAGAAACCAAGTTATTCCAAAGTGTCCACTATAAATTCCTATGCATGTTGTGTTACACCATTCCAAGTATATTCTTGTTTTCATCTATCTTCCAATTAAAAAGTATTTTGTTATGTGAAAACTTAGTGATTAAAGCTCTCGCAAACTTGAAGGCACACTTTATTTTTCTTGCCCCTAATAAACTTGAACCATTGTATTATCTATGTTGTATATGCTATCACTTATACATTGGAATTAGTAGAACCGTGTTGTCACGGGGAACGCTTTCAACATTGCACTTGTATTTTGTACACAGTTGATATCATGCTCTGTTGTCTATGGATGTCGCCGGTGTGAAATAAAAGGGGAGCTTGTAAGTCGATGGAGTTATGTTTGTGTGTTAGAAAAACGCCTGGGCCGCTAGCCTAAGCCATGCCTAATCATGGTGGAAACTTGCATCATCACCATAGTGACATCTATGAAGCATTCTTCTTATAAAAAAAGAGATAGAAAAAGAGATTGAGAAAAAGAAAAAATATGAGAAAAGAGGAAACAGATAAAAAACACCATATTCCCATGGTAAATAAAAAGATTGCTGAGATGCTCATTGTCTGCTTGCCTTGTCATTTTGATTATGGGATATCTCCTGTATCATGTGCAAGGGGTACCCCGTTGGCGGTTCTCTATGATACACCTGTACTTACTATGACAAGAACTTACAGGTGACTAAAGTTGAGTAGCATGAGGAGCGGCCCTCGTATTCAAGGGACATGAGATTGCCAACTTATACTTTGTCAAGCATATACTCCATAGTTTGTTCACTTTAACCTTAATCACTTCAAGATGCTTATGATAGGGGCACATGAGGGCTGAAAGCTAACCAGTACCATAATTTTTGGAAGCTCTTTTTGAGACTTGAAATCCCTGCTTCCCTTTATGAAGGGCCTTTCTTCCACTATTATATTGAGTCTCCACCTTCTATCCTTAGGCACCAGTTAACAGATCATAGTTGCCATTCTTAGTTATATGTGCATTGTCCCAAAACTTATTGATTGATGCATATTGTTGATATTACTTGTTCTTGTGCTATTTGTATCTAGTCACTCTTATGAACTTTGAAGGTGTCCTATGCATCTATTTGCTACTCCATGAGGGACAAGCTGAATGCCACTATGCCATGTTTTATATATATGAAACAAACAAACATTTTTAATGCATGTTATTCATGATCTTTGTTTGTAGCCTTTCATGTTGCATGCTTAGTTACTTTGTCTTACTGTTCGAACTCCATCTTTCATGCTGATGTTTAGAGTTCTTTGATCCCAGCTTTCAATGCTTGCAAATAGTTTGATCTTGATTTTGATGGTGCATGTCACCTCAAAAATTATTCTTTTTATCACTTACCTACTCGAGGACGAGCATGAGTTAAGCTTGGGGATGCTTGATACGTCATAAACGTATATATAATTTTTTATGCTCCATGCTTGTTTTATATCATTTGTCTTATGTTTTGTCTACACTTTGAGGTATTTTATACACTTTGTTGAACTAACCTATTGACAAGATGCCACAGTGCCAGTTGCCTGTTTTCTACTATTTTTGGTTTCACAAAGCTAAACAAATGAATATTCTCAGAATTGGACGGGACAAAAGACAAAGTTCATATTTTCCCCCGAACGATACGCAAAATCGAAGACGAGACGGAGGAGGACACCAGGGTGGCCACACCCTAGGTTGGCACGGGGCCCACCCTGGCCGCGCCCATAGGGGGTGTGGGCCCCTGGCCCTCCATCGACCTTGCCTCCTTCGCCTATAAGAAGCCCCTGACTTAGAAACCCTAAAGAATTGACCAAAAATCCATGAAAAGTTCTGCAGCACCGCCGCCACCAAAGGGGAGATTCGGGGGTCAGAAAGTCTCTGTTCTGGCACCCTGCCGGGACGGGGAAGTGCCCCCAGATCCATCTCCATCGATCTCCATCTCCATCTTCATCACCGTTGCTGATTCTCATGATGAGGAGGGATTAGTTCTTCTTCGAGGCTAAGGGATCTACCGGTAGCTATGTGTTCATCTCTCTCTATGCATGATCTTGTTCTGGTAATGAGCTTTGTAATCAAGTAGATATACCTTGCTACTCAAGTGCTTTAATAGATCTCTGCTCTCCCCATGTGTGTGAAAGTGACAGCGTGCATGCCATGGTGGCACTTAGTCTAGAGTCTACATAAATACTCATCATGCTTTAATAGATCTATGCTTTTCCCCACGTGTGTGAAAGTGACAGCGTGCACACCATGTGTGGCACTTAATCTAGGTTACATATATTTATCATGAGTATATTTTGAGTTGGTTGTATCTATGAAATTGTGGTGTTTGTTGGAACCATCTAGCGCTCAAGGTGACAGTGTGGGGTTATCTAGATGGGGAAGGCGGACTTTGAGGTGTGCTTTTGTAGGCCTACCATGGATTAGAGTGTCCAACCGGAGAGTAGTTAAGAGTAGTATCATGAAGAGAGGATATTTATAAGAGAGAGTGTTAACTAGTGAAAGTATGATCCCTAGGCCTTGTTTCTAAACATTGAAACACCGTTTGCATCTAGATCTGTTGCATGTTTGCTTGCTTCCATCTTTATTTCAGTTTACCTTTAGTTTCTCCCACGTCAACAAAAAGTTAGAAGCTCTTTTTTGGCACCGTTACCACATGTATTTCACTATCTCTTTTGCCGAACTAGTGCACCTATACACCTGACAAGTGTATTGGGTGTGTTGGGGACACAAGAGACTTCTTGTATCTTGATTGCAGGGTTGCTTGAGAGGGATACCTTTGACCACTTCCTCCCTGAGTTCGATAAACCTTGGGTGATCCACTTAAGGGAAACTTGCTACTATTCTACAAACCTCTGCACTTGGAGGCCCAACAACTGTCTACAAGAATAGAAATGCGTAGACATCAGAGGGCCGCTCCTCATGCTACTCAAGTTTAGTTACCGATAAGTTCTTGTCATAGTAAGTACATGTGTATCATAGAGAACCGCCAACCGGGTACCCCTTGCATATGATACATGATCTATCCCATAATCAAAATGACAAGACAAGTAAACAATGAGCATCTCAACAATCTTCTTATTTACCATGGGAAAATGGTGCTTTTTTTCTCTCTTTCCTATTTTATTTTATTTTATTTTTCTCAATCTCTATCTCTTTTTTTATAAGAAGAATGCTTCATAGATTGCTCACTATGGTGATGCTGCAAGTTTCCACCATGATTAGGCATGGCTTAGGCTAGCGGCACAGACGTTTCTCTAACACACATACATAACTCCATGGACTTACATGCTCCCCTTTCATTTCACACCGATGACATCCATAAACAAAAGAGCATGATATCAACTGGGTACAATGTACAAGTGCAATGTTGAAAGCATTCCCCATGACATCATGGTTCTGCTAATTCCAACGTTTAAGTGCAAGCATATACAACATATATGACACAATGGTTCAAGTTTATTAGGGGCAAGAAAAATAAAGTGTGCCATCAAGTTTGTGAGAGCTTTAATCACTAACTTTCACATAACAAAGTGACTTTTTAATTGGAAGGTAAATAAAACAAGAATATACTTGGAATGGTGTAACATGATACGTCGGAAACGTATCTATAATTTTTGATGCTCCATGCTTGTTTAGTATCTACTTTTCTTTGCTTTGTCTACACTTTGAGGTGTTTTCATATATTTTCTGAAACTAACCTATTTACAAGTTGCCACAGTGCCAGTTGCCTGTTTTATTATGTTTTTGGTTCCAGAAAGGCAGAAAATCAATATTCTCGTAATTGGACAGGACAAAAGCCAAAGTTAATATTTTACCGTGGGGTACACGAAGCCAAAAGACGAGACGGAGAAGCAAACTAGGGTGGCTAGACCCCCTAGGAACGGGTGGGCCCACCCCACGCCTGGGTAGGGTGTGGGGCCCCTGGCCGCCTCCCAGCCTCGCCTCTTCGCCTATAAGAAGCCCCTGATGCAGAAACCCTAGGAACCTGATCAAAAATCCACGAAACCTTCTGTAGCCGCCGCCACCGTCGTCCCTAGATCGGGGGGGATCTCAAGTTCTTCCTGGCACCCTGCCGGAGGGTAAATCATCCCGGAGGCCTTCTGAAAGAACATGTTGGGCCCCCATGTGTGGTTTTGGTAATTAATGACAATCTTTATGGACTAATGTATGTATTAAGTTATACTTGTAGGATTTGTCCATTAGCATCGTTTGGAGCATGTGTTGGCTTCAGGGTCGATGAAATGAGAAGATGTGTTGTGCAAGCTCAAAATGCACCATCTATAGAAGATCTCATGTTTGATGCTTGCCATTCTCGGTGATCATGGATCGATGATGAGGAATTAAGAAAGGCGTTAGATCTTGAGAAGGGCAAGATCGTCTACATCAAGCTCAAGTGGAATGCTCAAGGCAAAGGTATAATCTTGATAGGTTTTCCCTTTTGCCGGTCTCATATTGTTAGTAGGAGACCGGGTTTAGGATAGATAGCCGTACTATCAAGAGGGGCTCTCGAATGAGTAACTCGTTCACTTTGTTCGGAGAGAGCTCAAACCTTTGCATATTTGCATCATCATATTTGGTTGTTATTTGGTCTTATCCATCTGAGGATATAGAGCTTGTGGTAATCTCCATAACAAGCTCTTGTTCATCAAAACCGGATCTTCCGTTTGTATCTTGTTGTGATTTTGATCTTGGCGGCTTTTCGGTTTCTCACCAAGTGAGGTATCTCACATTATTATACATGATACATTCTCACTCGGTGATAACCACTATTTTCACCTTTCATAGGGTATCTCATGTCGTCCTTTTTCCAACACAATTGGAATTGGGTCGATCGGAGTTACCAATCAAAAGTTATAGAGGTTTAAATTTTCCTAGGTACCAAAATGCGGTAGTACCGCATTTTAGTACCTGGCGCGGCAGTAGGTTTTGGCAATTTGCCAAATGCCACTGCCCTCCTAGGTACCAAAATGCGGTAGTACCACATTTTAGTACCTAGCACGGCAGAAGTTTTTTGATAAGTTTCCAAAAGCCACTACCGGGCTAGGTACCAAAAAGCGGTAGTACCGCATTTTAGTACCTAGCGCGGCAGAAGGTTTTTTACTTCGTCATTTGGATCTATCCTCCCTTGCTGGACTATGATGTTTCTTTGCATGATCTTGTAGAGGTTGTTGTCCTCTTCGAAACGAGCCCAAGATCATCGAAATCGGAGTCCGGATGCAAAAGTTATGGCTGTTTTCGTTCTGTGATGACCGGTAGTACCGGACCAGGATCCGGTAGTACCGGGGTCCGGTAGTACCGCATTTTGGTACCGGAGAGCACAGAGAAAAATGCGTTTGGAGCCCCAGGAACTCCAGGAAATGTCCGGTAGTGCCCGGAAAGTCCGGTAGTACGGGGAAAAAGTCCGGTAGTACCGGGAATCGCATTTTTGGGCTGCAACGGTTGGATTTTGGAGGGACCTATATAAGGGGCCTTCTTCCCCAATGGTTCCTCAACCATTCTTGCAAGTTTTCCCCTCCATTGTTGACCTTCTTGAGCTTGCTTTCTCTCAATCCCTCCTATGATTCTTGCATATTCTTGAGGGATTTGAAAGAGGAGATCTAGATCTACAATCCCACCAATCAATCTCTCCTCTAAGTGAGGGGAACATATTGGGATCTAGATCTTGGAGTCTTTTGTGGATTTCCTCCATTGTTCTTCCTCTCTTATTCCACCATAAGCTTTTGTAGCTTTGGTGGAATTTTGGAGAGAAGGATTTGAACACCTTTGTGGTGTTCTTGCCATTTGCATTCGGTGCATCGGTTTGAGTTCTCCTCGGAGGATTTGGTTCGTGTGACTCATTGGAGCTTGTCCCTCTTGGGTTCTTGGAACCCTAGACGGTTTTGTGGCCTTGGTGGCATTGTGGCTGTCACATCCCAAATTTTAGATTTGGTTCAGCATATCATTCATGGCATTGCATCATAGTCGTCCATGCAAAACTTTCGATTGAAATGTTTTGGCAAAACACTATTTTCGAAACCCTGCTTTCAAACCCTATACGGAGTGACTCAAGTGTTCCTAGTCACTAGTTTGAAATAGGCCTTTTGTTGCTAAAATTGATCCTAGGATGATCCTTGGTATTTTAGAAAAATTTGAAAACAAAAATCAATTCATTTGGATTAACTAATGAAAAGTTATGAAAGAAACAAGAAGAGCAAAAAGAATAAAAGAAAGAACAAAAAAAAACTAACCTACCCCCGGCTGAGCCACCTCGGCCCAGCCCACCAGCCCACCCTGCCTAGCCACCGCCCACCGCACACCCCGCGCAGCGCGTAGCACCTGGGCCGGCCCAGCTAGCAGCGCGCCCGCAGCCGCTGATAGGCGGGGCCCGCCTGTCATCCCCGCCAGCGTGCCCGAACGGGACTCCGCCGCCGCCGCGTTTCTCGGCCGATACGGCCTCTGACTACCTCGCCCCCTCCCCCAAACTTCGGGCCCTCTTAAGCTGCACCCCGCCGCCACTTCCCCCCCCTCAAACCACCTGGAAACCCTAGTTCGAGCTCGAACTCGAGCTCGAGTTTTCCGCCGCCGCCGCCTCGGTAAGACTCGCCGCTGGCGCGTCGAGCTGCCCCTCCTTGCCCTCTATGCTTCTTGACGTTCGCCGTGACTCACCGGTTCGCCCCATATCTTTTTCCCCTTGTCCCTCGTAGCGTAGCGCCGCCGATTGCTCGCCGGAGCAAGCCGACGCCGCCGCTCCCCGCCGTCCACCGCGGCCGCACGAGGTGCTCCGCGCATCGTCCCGACCACCGCCGAGACCGCCTCGCCCTCCCGCGTCACCGCCGCGTCGCCGAGGACCGCCGGAGCGACGTCCGCACGCGCCACCGGAGCTCTGCCGCCGCCGCCTCGTCATCGCCTCCGTCGAGCTCGCTAGGGAAGAGGTGAGCCGTCCGATTCGTTTTCTACGCGCCAGATTAGACGGGCCGGCCGAACCGGTACCGGCCAGTGCCAGCGCGCCGCGTGGCAGCCGCGTGGTAGCCGCGTGGACGCCGCGTCAGCGCTGACGCGTCAGCCGCGTTGACCGCGCAGTAAAAGATTTAATTGGATTTAGAAATTTCAGAAAATAGCCGAAACTTGCAAAATTCGTAGAAATTAATCTACTGGGCCAAAAATTGCAAATAAAATATGTGTAGACTCAGTAGGACGTGTAGAATCTTTCTGTATCATTGTTTTACACTTTTGCAGCAATATTTTATCCAGCTTATTTAAAAGAGTTAATGCCTTTTTGGAGTATTTAATTCGTAGAAAAAGATCTGTAACTCCAAAAATTGCATATAATATGTCCCTGGATTCAGTAGAACAAGGGGAATCTCAAAGTGAATTAAAAAGATAGGCTTACAGTAAAAACTTCTGCAAAAACTATTTAGTGGCTTTCTGCAGTATTTTAATTGCTCAGGGAGTTTTATAATTCCTTTTTGAGTAATTCCAATTGGTACTGTTCCTAAATAGCAATGCCCATACAGTAGAATTTTCCCAAGATTTTACAAACAGTATACTACCGGTAGTGAATTATTTGAGTTCTAGCTCTAGTTTTGAGCACTATATTTTGCTTAATAGTTTTCCTTGCGCTAAAACTATTTTCCATGCATGCAATCAGTAGCTTTACTAAATAGGATTATGTGGTGCTGCTGTAGCATCAATCCACTTGTCGTACATGCATTCATGCATCATCTTTGTTGCATATACTTGTGGATTGTTTGTTTATGAATGCAATTGTATCGTGTAGATTGTGACGAGTGCAACGCTTGCTCGTGTGTGGATTGTTCTTCTGACCGCTACAACCAAGGCAAGTAGATGCTATTTTGTTCATGATATTGTCCTACTATTTTCTATGCATTGTCATGTATTTTGTAGACGCATGTGTAGGATGATACTATCGCTATGCTATGTCCTATTATGTGGTAGGGCTTTCCTTGTAGATGAACCACCGTTGGTAGATGTGCTTAGCCATGCTATGATGAACGAGGGCTGGGTTACATCACTGAAAGTTGTTTCTAAATGTGTTGGTTTGCAAAAACTAAAACAACTTAATCAATGAATCTCCTGGGTGTGATGAGATTGATAATTTTTGGTGGTTTCATTGCGGAAAGGCACCCAGGTATCAAGAGAAAATGATTGGCTTCTTTATTCTGTAGCTTACGTGTACAACCATGTGCCAATAATGAAATGGGCGGTTGGTTGGACTTAGTAGGTTGTGGTAACTCGAACCCGCGTATCCAGAGATGTAGAATTTTGGTAGGTTGGACCGGTGCGCGTCGGGATTGGGGAGCTACTTCCCGAACAGTCTCTTCTTGGACTTCTCCCTATCATCACCCAAAATGAGAGTGATGGTACGAGCTGGGCTGGCCAAGTCACATGGGTAAAGTGTACTAACCCCTGCAGGGTGTATAATCTAATCGATTAGCCGTGTCCCCGGTTATGGATATCCGAGTTGCTTGATATTGATTCCATGACATGTTTCTCGCTCATTCTAATTTCATAATTACTTTAATATTGTTGGGTTAACCTAATTGGGATCTTTTCAAAGAAAATCAAAAACTGTTATGAAAGTAGGACAAAGGTATTTGCAAATGCAAGACGGACACCTTTTCTATTTGTGGAGAAGAAAGACAGCAGCAAGAGATTAGTGGTGGACTATCACTCGCTGAACAAGGTGACTATCAAGAACAAATACCCCCTGCCGAACATAAATGATTTGTTTGATCAACTGGAAGGAGCAAAGGTGTTTAGCAAGATTGATCTGCGATCGGGCTACTTCCAATTGAAGATCCGGGAGGAGGACATACCAAAAACCGCTTTCACCACTAGGTATGGCTTATATTAGTATACGGTTATGTCTTTTGGACTAACGAATGCCCCGGCATATTTCATGACCATGATGAACAAGGTATTTATGGAGTACTTGGACAAGTTCGTGGTGGTGTTTATTGACGACATACCGATATATTCCAAGGATGATGCTGAGCATGAGAAACATCTGCGACTGATTATGGAGAAGCTGAGGGAACACAAGATGTATGCCAAATTCAGCAAGTGTGAATTCTGGCTTAACACTGTTGGATTTCTTGGACACGTAGTGTCAGGAGAAGGAGTCGCTGTTGATCCAAGCAAAGTGACTGCAGTAACTGAGTGGGAAGCACCCAAGAATGTAGGAGAGATACGAAGCTTTTTGGGACTTGCTGGATATTACAGGAGATTCATTGAAAACTTCTCCAGGATTGCTAAGCCGATGACAGAACTTCTGAAGAAGGAGAGGAAGTTTGAATGGTCGGATGTGTGTGAAGCCAGCTTTCAGGAACTGAAGCGTCGACTAGTGACCGCACCCGTTCTGTGTTTACCAGACCTTCAGAAGGATTTCCAAGTGTACTGCGATGCTTCTCGACAGGGACTTGGGAGTGTGCTGATGCAAGATGGGAGAGTAGTGTCATATGCCTCGCGGCAACTCTAGCACCATGAGCGGAATTACCCCACACACGACTTGGAGTTAGCGTCAGTGGTTCATGCGCTCAAGGTATGGAGGCATTACTTAATGGGAAAACACTATGATGTGTACACTGACCACAAGAGCCTGAAGTACATATTTACACAGAAGGAACTGAACATGAGGCAAAGGAGATGGTTGGAACTTATCAAGGACTATGATATGAATCTGCAATACCACCCAGGAAAGGCCAATGTAGTAGCAGATGCTCTGAGCCGGAAGGTTTATGCCAATGGACTGACAATTAGGGAATTGCCTGAGGATTTTTGCAAGCAATTCAAGTACCTTAGACTGGAGGTAGTGTCAGAAGGATACTTGGCAGCAATGGAAGTCCAACCAACGCTACAGGACAGAATCAGGAAGGCTCAAGTGGGAGACAAAGAGATAGATGAAGTAAAGGAAAAGATGAAGGAGGGTCGAGCAAGGGAATTCCGCGAGGATGAACAAGAAACCTTGTGGTATGGGGATCGTTTGTGCGTTCCCAACGAACCGGGGATAAGGAAGTTGATCCTGCAGGAAGCTCATGACTCGCCGTACTCCATACATCCGGGCAATACGAAGATGTATATGGACCTAAAGGACAGATTCTGGTGGAACAACATGAAGGGAGACATCGCGGAGCATATTGCCCTATGTGATGTATGTAGCCGGGTGAAGGCGGAACACCAGAAGCCAGCAGTACTGCTACAGCCATTGCCCGTGCCGGATTAGAAGTGGGATAGAGTGGGAATGGATTTTATCACAGGATTGCCCAGGACCAGGTCAGGATATGACTCCATTTGGGTAGTGGTCGACCATTTGACCAAGGTAGCCCACTTTATACCGGTAAAGACGACCTATACGAGTGCAAAGTTGGCCAAGATTTATATGCACAGAATTGTGTGCCTAAATGGAGTTCACAAGAGTATTGTATCTGACAGAGGCACCCAATTTACCTCACACTTCTGGCGCCAGCTGCACGAGTCACTTGGTACTAGATTGGAGTTTAGCACAGCGTTTCACCCACAGACTGATGGACAGACCGAGAGGGTGAATCAGATTTTGGAGGACATGCTGAGAGCTTGCGCCTTGGCTCATGGCTCTAGTTGGGATGAGAATTTGCCGTATGCTGAGTTTTCCTACAACAACAGCCATCAAACCAGCATCAAGACGTCACCGTTTGACGTACTGTATGGGAAACGGTGCCAGACACCATTGCTATGGGATGGAGTAGGAGAACGTCAGTTGTTTGGACCTGATGTGATCAAGGACGCTGAGGAGAAGGTCGCCTTGATTAGGGACAGGCTGAAGGTAGCACAATCAAGGCAGAAGAGCTACGCTGACGCCAAGTGCAAGGAAGTGGTGTATGAGATAGGTGATAGAGCATACCTCAGAGTGTCGCCACTTCGTGGAATCAAGAGATTTGGAATCAAGGGTAAGCTGGCACCTCGGTTTATTGGACCGTATCGGGTCTTAGCACGCAAAGGAGAAGTTGCTTATCAGTTGGAGTTGCCCGAGGCTCTGTCCGCTGTTCACAATGTGTTCCACGTGTCCCAGCTGAAGAAGTGCCATCCGGAGATGGTGGATACACCATTGAGAGACACTGTGCCACTAGAGGAGGTTCAACTTGAGAATGACTTGAACTATGAGGAGAAGCCGGTCAAGATTCTGGAGACAGCGGAGAGGATTACCCGTACCAAGACAATCAAGTTTTGCAAGGTGCAGTGGAGCCACCACACCGAAGAGGAAGCCACTTGGGAGTGTGAGGATGACATCCGAGAGGACTACCCACACCTATTTGCTAGCCGCGCCGAATCTCGGGGACGAGATTCATCTTAAGGGGGTTAGTCTTGTCACATCCCAAATTTTAGATTTGGTTCAGAATATCATTCATGGCATTGCATCATAGTCGTCCATGCAAAACTTTCGATTGAAATGTTTCGGCAAAACACTATTTCCGAAACCCTGCTTTCAAACCCTAGACGGAGTGACTCAAGTGTTCCTAGTCACTAGTTTGAAATAGGCCTTTTGTTGCTAAAATTGATCCTAGGATGATCCTTGGTATTTTAGAAAAATTTTAAAACAAAAATCAATTCATTTGGATTAACTAATGAAAAGTTATGAAAGAAACAAGAAGAGCAAAAAGAATAAAAGAAAGAACAAAAAAAAAAACCTACCCCCTCGGCCCAGCCCACCAGCCCACCCTGCCTAGCCACCGCCCACCGCACACCCCGCGCAGCGCGTAGCACCTGGGCCGGCCCAGCTAGCAGCGCGCCCGCATCCGCTGACAGGCGGGGCCCGCCTGTCATCCCCGCCAGCGTGCCCGAACGGGACTCCGCCGCCGCCGACGCGTTTCTCGGCCGATACGGCCTCTAACTACCTCGCCCCCTCCCCCAAACTTCGGGCCCTCTTAAGCTGCACCCCGCCGCCACTTCCCCCACTCAAACCACCTGGAAACCCTAGTTCGAGCTCGAACTCGAGCTCGAGTTTTCCGCCGCCGCCGCCTCGGGAAGACTCGCCGCCGGCGCGTCGAACTGCCTCTCCTTGCCCTCTCTGCTTCTTAACGTTCGCCGTGACTCACCGGTTCGCCCCGTATCTTTTTCCCCTTGTCCCCCGCAGCGTAGAGCCGCCGATTGCTCGCCGGAGCAAGCCGACGCCGCCGCTCCCCGCCGTCCACCGCGGCCGCACGAGGTGCTCCGCGCATCGTCCCGACCACCGCCGAGACCGCCTCGCCCTCCCGCGTCACCGCCGCGTCGCCGAGGATCGCAGGAGCGACGTCCGCACGCGCCACCGGAGCTCCGCCGCCGCCGCCTCGTCATCGCTGCCGTCGAGCTCGCCAGGGAAGAGGTGAGCCGTCCGATTCGTTTTCTACGCGCCAGATTAGACGGGCCGACCGAACCGGTACCGGCCAGTGCCAGCGCGCCGCGTGGCAGCCGCGTGGTAGCCGCGTGGAGCCCGCGTGGACGCCGCGTTGACCGCGCAGTAAAAGATTTAATTGGATTTAGAAATTTCAGAAAATAGCTGAAACTTGCAAAATTCGTAGAAATTAATCTACTGGGCCAAAAATTGCAAATAAAATATGTGTAGACTCAGTAGGACGTGTAGAATCTTGCTGTATCATTGTTTTACACTTTTGCAGCAATATTTTATCCAGCTTATTTAAAAGAGTTAATGCCTTTTTGGAGTATTTAATTCGTAGAAAAAGATCTGTAACTCCAAAAAATGCATATAATATGTCCCTGGATTCAGTAGAACAAGGGGAATCTCAAAGTGAATTAAAAAGATAGGCTTACAGTAAAAACTTCTGCAGAAACTATTTAGTGGCTTTCTGCAGTATTTTAATTGCTCAGGGAGTTTTATAATTCCTTTTTGAGTAATTCCAATTGGTACTGTTCCTAAATAGCAATGAACATACAGTAGAATTTTCCCAAGATTTTACAAACAGTATACTACCGGTAGTGAATTATTTGAGTTCTAGCTCTAGTTTTGAGCACTATATTTTGCTTAATAGTTTTCCTTGCGCTAAAATTATTTTCCATGCATGCAATCAGTAGCTTTACTAAATAGGATTATGTGGTGCTGCTGTAGCATCAATCCACTTGTCGTGCATGCATTCATGCATCATCTTTGTTGCATATACTTGTGGATTGTTTGTTTATGAATGCAATTGTATCGTGTAGATTGTGACGAGTGCAACGCTTGCTCGTGTGTGGATTGTTCTTCCGACCGCTACAACCAAGGCAAGTAGATGCTATTTTGTTCATGATATTGTCCTACTATTTTCTATGCATTGTCGTGTATTTTGTAGACGCATGTGTAGGATGATACTATCGCTATGCTATGTCCTATTATGTGGTAGGGCTTTCCTTGTAGATGAACCACCGTTGGTAGATGTGCTTAGCCATGCTATGATGAACGAGGGATGGGTTACATCACTGAAAGTTGTTTCTAAATGTGTTGGTTTGCAAAAACTAAAACAACTTAATCAATGAATCTCCTGGGTGTGATGAGATTGATAATTTTTGGTGGTTTCATTGCGGAAAGGCACCCAGGTATCAAGAGAAAATGATTGGCTTCTTTATTCTGTAGCTTACGTGTACAACCATGTGCCAATAATGAAATGGGCGGTTGGTTGGACTTAGTAGGTTGTGGTAACTCGAACCCGCGTATCCAGAGATGTAGAATTTTGGTAGGTTGGACCGGTGCGCGTCGGGATTGGGGAGCTACTTCCCGAACAGTCTCTTCTTGGACTTCTCCCTATCATCACCCAAAATGAGAGTGATGGTACGAGCTGGGCTGGCCAAGTCACATGGGTAAAGTGTACTAACCCCTGCAGGGTGTATAATCTAATCGATTAGCCGTGTCCCCGGTTATGGACATCTGAGTTGCTTGATATTGATTCCATGACATGTTTCTCGCTCATTCTAATTTCATAATTACTTTAATATTGTTGGGTTAACCTAATTGGGATCTTTTCAAAGAAAATCAATAACTGTTTATGAAAGTAGGACAAAGGTATTTGCAAATGCAAGCCAGACACAGCTCCAATTGCCAAATATGCATGTAGATGTTAGCATTATTGTCTCCTTTACTAGCTCTACTTGCCATACATTCCATGTATTGACCCTTCGGGGCTGCTACGTTTCATGTTGCAGGTATTCCGATTCTAAGTAATCGATATAGGCCACGGTACTCCACTCGGCACTTGTTCACTTGTGGGCAATTTGAAGAATGGAGGATTTACTTTACTTTGTTTCTACCTGAATAATTTGAGCTAGCCTTGAGCTAAGCTTTTATTGTAATAATGGTACTCTGGATCTTCGTTATTTATGATACACAGATATTTTGCTACGTTATTCATCTTATTCTATTGTGGGCCAATGCACCGATCCAGGGATTGGCATGTCACATAGAAGCTACGGTCTTTTCAGAACCGTGGTGCTACAGTGGCCTTTTGTGGCGTTTTTTGGGAGCCTTCAATTAAGTTGTGGAGAAATGCCCTGTAACACCCTCGGTATCGTCCCTCTGCAAGTTTCAGCGATTCCCTCCAAACCAGCATAGAAACGATTCAAAGGTGCCCACCAGGCACTTGCGTGCGGGTGGAAAACGAGGTAATATCATTACACAATAGTCCTCGATGGAACCCACAAAACATATATACAACGACTCAAAGAGTCAAGAATACAGATATACAATACAAAGATCGAAATCACCTTGAAAACGATACAACGTCCGACTATGGACAAGATGCAAATGGGGCTAAGAGCCCTGAAGAATAACCAATGGCGTCCATAACCCTGCCTAGGCCAAGCCGAAAGGGTAACCCTTCTAACGACGTCGATCTCAAAACCTGCTTAAACAAAAGGGGTGCCGACAAAGGGCAAAGGAAAAAGAGAGCGGTCAGTACTGATGCCAGTACACGGCGAGACTAGAATTCGGCGGTCCTCGCCTACATAGGTATGGTGGACTGAAGCGGCAGCGCAGCATGCGCTAAACAACCTATAGAGACTCAATACAACTGGAGGATATCAGATAGAGATAAGAAAGACCTATTCGGATCCAACCTTTAACTATCACCAAGCATACCCATCCTGGAATTTCCCCCTCGAGACCAAACGAGGAAGTCAACCGAGGAACTCACACAGTTGGCAGTTTGATTTATTCAGTTATCGTTGCAGCAATTACTAGTCAGGTATAGATAGCATGAGTCATCCTGATATAATAAGCAGTGGGCCGTTTTAGTTAACCATTCCGTTGTAGTTGCGACACTTACTAGTCAGATACAATTAGCATGAGACATCCCAAACCCAGCAGTTGTTAGTACTTTTATTTAGCCGTTCCGTTGTAGTGAAGCTGATTACTAGTCATATCGGATACAAGTCAAATTATAACAGTAAACTTTAGTTATAGTTGTCTATGATCGAGAACTGTGCTCCAAGTCGTCCATAACCGCAGACACGACTTCTCGAAAAGATTTAACCCTGTAGGGGTGCACCAAAGTTTCCACACGCACCTACACCCTTATTGTCAGATCAGGTAGGTACAAGATCACAAAACATACACCCAACGGTATGTCGACGGGGTTTCGGACACGACATTTCCCAGACCCAAAGCAAGCACATGGGGGCCACCCCACTAAGCTACCCGTAACGAAGTCGGCCGGTCTCCGAGACAGACCCAGGGTTTGTGACAATGGCTGTAAACGACTGGGAACCCGAAAGTGTGACTGGGCTTGTCGATACCGCGAAAACATTCCACATTGGTTCCAAAACAGTACAGGCGCTCCACGCGCAATCGTAAATAAAGCAGTAAAGCATAGCATAAGTACAAGATAGTAATAAAGCCCCAAACTACTTTGTGGCCCCCGGTACAGTACTTTGAAATCAGGTACTAATCGATGGGGGTGCCCACACACCCCACCTATGGTTAGCGCGCTCGATCTCGGAACAGGTGTCAAGAACTCGGGGTCCTACGGGACACCAGTGAGTGGTTAAAAACCAAATATTGTCTATTACCCACCGGTGCCTCTGCATTTACCTACTTTCAATTTTAGTTATTAAACGGTAATTAAAGCCATGATCATCTCCAACATAAAGCGTATGGCAGCCTTCCAACAACCATGGTGTAACTACCTCGGTGAATTACGCTCCTAGATACAAGCCTGGATGAGCGGTAGTGGTTGAAATAGTACGGTGGGGCCCCAAAAGCCACTCACAGGTAGACCTTCTGGCCGTCCCAACCACTTCCAACTCAACGGGACCTGTACGGGCGGCGTAATCGGCAGGCGAAGGGATCAACTACATACACAAGTGGGTATGTATGCAAGCCACCATACAAGAGTACATCAGAGCCATACCATCTAGAAAGAAAGGAAATATAGCAACACCATACGGCAAGATTCAAATGACCTAGATAGGTATAATATTTTAGGATAATTCCTCATACAACACACATCAGAGTATCAAGCGGAAGCGGCAAAACATAGTCCGAGTACGGATAAGAAGCAAATCGGCATAAGATGTCATAGAACTAAGCACATCCCGCCCATAGATCTCACGGATCCCCGTTCCCGGAATCTCTACACCGAACGATCGTTGCCCACATCATCAGCCTCTTCAACCCAGTATCCGTCCTGCGAGGGTACCTGTTCATCTGAACTAATAATTTATCGTGTGAGACCCTAAGGGTACTCAGCAAGTCTTTATGCCTCTAAAGGGGACACAACCTGGGGTGACGCAATTGCAGCAAAAGATAAACCCTAGCAGTTCTATAGATAAACGCTAACCATCCGCCTAACCAAAGATAGACGGATGTCCGTGAATTAATGACAGCAGTTATAACAGTAATATCACCAGATCCATCCTCCTCCTCGCTTACCGACGAGGAAGCGGACGAACAACCCCCCATCCGTTGGCAATTTTATTAACCATTCCATGAGTGTTGCACTATTTACTAGTCAATTACTTAGTCAAATTAAAAGCGGTACTTTAGTTATGCTTGTCTATGGTCGAGAAACTGTGCTCCAAGTCGTCCATAACCGCGGACACGGCTTTCAGAAAGTTTTACCCGGCCGGGGTGCACCAATAGCAACACACACTCGATCAACCTCGGAAAAACCAAATCAAAACCCAACGAGGCCTTCACGACAAAGCAATCACAGGATTCAGAATTATTTCAGGGGGCCACCCCATTGAGTAGAACCGCAACGAAGTAAGCTAGCTCCGAGACGGACTCAAGGTTTGCGTCAATGGCTGTAAACGACTGGGAACCCGAAAACTCGGGGTGTCGATACCGCGAAAACACTCCGCTTACCTAAAAAGTACAGTGTGCTCCTCGCACAATCGTAAATAAAGCAGTAAAGCATGGCATAAGTACAGGATCGTAAATAAAACCTCAAACTAGTTTGTGTCCCCAAGAAATAAGACTGAATCAAGCTCTGGCTAAGGGGGTCCCATATACCTCCCGGATGTGGATAGCGCGATAAATCAAGGAACAGGTATCAAGTACTCGGGGTCCTACGGGACACAAGTGAGCAGGAAAAACCAAATAGCAGATGTTGCTCACCGGTGCCACTTTCATTAGTTATCCCATTACTACTCAGGTTAAGTTGTTTAGGTACCTCGTTATCCATCAGACTCTCACATACCCTACACATGCTGTTCTACGACTCGCATGGCTCAAACAACTCATGTAGTAATGGCTCATGGGATGGAGGAACAAGCTTGGTGGGGTTTAAAGTAAAAGCTATGCAATACTTGGGATTCAGTTTAATGCAATCGCGACTCAATGATGCAAGAATAAGATAGAGGCAATAGGTACTGTATGTATGCGAGCATATGGTAGTGCTTGCCTGGCAACTCAGTTGAAGCGAGAGACGGATCTGGGTAGTGCTCCTGGTTCTCTTGATATATCCCCTGCTCAGCGTCTATTCGAAAGAAGAACCAAAAAATGAAGGGCCAACATAAATAAAGTGCACAAGCATTGGAACAAAATGCGACAAGCAAACAATCATGCCATGATGAATGATGCACAAGTTGCATGGCAATAAGTAGCATGGCATGGGTGAGGTGTGGTATACAAGAATAAGATTTTAATGGGGTTTTGGATCACATTTGTTGCCATAATAGTTGCTGTACACTATATTTTTATATGATGCATGCTGCAATTGAAGTCATGGATAGCATAAACAGAAAGGTCTCGTCGAGCTGATCATTTTAGACATATCATTTGCTAAATTTGGAATTATAAATCAAAAGTTATTAATTAAATAAGTTCCAGTGGCATTTGTTGTAATTTGATTCAACTTGGAATTTTAAATGTGCAAAAGGCATTTTGAATGGCATATTTGAAATCCTTACATTTTTCTGATTCAAAAACATATATCATTTGCATTATTTGGATTTATGATTGAAAAGTTATTTAAAATCTGATTTGAATTTGATTTTGAATTAATTGAATTAGATTTGAAATAAACAGACAAGGCAGAAACTTTTTACACCCATCTACAGCTAGCTCCAGCAGCAGACAGATGGGCTAGGCGACAGAGGGCCCACGCGCGCAGCCAAACTTCTGCCACCGCGGCTCTGGCTAGCCTAGGAGACAGACAGGTGGGGCCGGTGGGCTAGCAGGCCCACACGCCAGCGAGTGGACGCGAGACGGCCACGCGGCGCAGCGGGAGGGACCGCGGGTTGCTAGATCAAAACAACGGGCACCTCTTTGCAAAACTGCACAGAGACAGACGTATGGGGCCGAGGGAGTGCGGGTTTAGGCGGGAGAAACTTAGAGGACCCAAGCGCAAAAAGTCAAAATCCTGTCGGACGGCAGCGGCGCGCCGCTCTGCCGGCATCTGCGAACGGCCGGCGTTCAGACGACGATGGCGACGCCGTCGCTGATCTAAACGACACGACCCCAAAACGAAAAATGATAAGGGGATCACAACCTACAACTTTGGTTCGGGATGCTAGCGCGGAGGAGGACCGCAGCGCGCGGGGCAGGGCGACGAACAGCGGCGGAGCGAGCTGCTGCGGATGCTGCTGTCGGCCAGGCGCGACGCGCGGTGCGCGTGCAGGGCGTTCGACGGAAGGCGGCGGCACTACGGCGAACTAGCGAGGGGAAGGGGTTGTCTAGGGGCTGGAGGAGCTCACCGCGGTGTCATCGGCGGTGAGAGGTAGGCCGGAGAGGCTGCTGATCGGCGACGAGGCTGGATCCCTGGAGCGTCTGGTGCTCGCGGGCGCGGCGGCGGCGATGATCCTCCTGCGAGATCCAGCGGGCTCCGGCGCGTCAGGGCGAAGCAGAGGAAGCAGACGCAGCTCCTGGTGCTCCTGGCTCGCCTCGGGGTGCTCTGGAGCGAAGGGAAGCAGAGGGGGCTGAGCTAGGGTTGAGGGGGCATGGTGGAGAGGGTGCTCGTTGGGGAGGAAGAAGGGAGGCCTGGGGGGATCTGGGGGAGGCTAGAGGCGAGGGGGAAGGATAAGATCGACAGGGGGGCAGGTAGATGGCGTGGGGCTAGCGTGGGGGAGGGGTTGATGGAAAGGTGGCCTTGGTGCCACCTTGTCCTCCTCACGTGCATGGGCGGCCAGGGTAGCTAGGCACGGCTGGCAGGTGGGGTAGGGCGAGGGGCTCGTGGCCAGGCAGGTAGGAGGGGCCCTAGGGCAGGGAGAGATGAGAGGGGGAGAGGTGGCTCGGTTAGGGTTAGCTAGAGGATGGTGGTTCAAGCTTTAGGGTTTAGATTAAGGGGGTTCGGTCTAGGGTTTAAGGGAGAGGTGAGAAGAGAGGGAGAGTGTGCTCATGTTTAAGCACATAAAAATGGCCTCACATGAACAAGCACAAGGGTGGTAGAGGCTAGAGAGAGGGGGAGGGTTTAGGTTTGTGCATGCCACATAATCACATGTGCATGCATGGGGTATGGGGATTAGGGTTTAGCTATAGGGGGATAGAGAGGTAGAGGGTGTGGTGAAGAATTCTACAAGCCAAAACAAGATTAAGCAAAGGAGAGATGATCCATGCAAGCAAAGCCAAAAGAAAACATTCAAATGTCAAGGAAAAAGGTGGCACTTGCATGGCCCATGCAAACAATAATTGCCATGTAGTTATATTGTGAAAACAACATAAAATCATGTGGCATTATTCCTTGCATTCCCAAAAGGTGGGCAAAGGCCAAGCATAAGATGATGAGTGGAATCCAACCAACCAACATGAGCTAGAGGTAAACTCAAATAAAATGCCAAGCTCATATTAATTGGACGGTGGAATTACAAGGTGGTGAAGAAAAAGGTGATGGAGTCAATAAGAGATATGCCCCCAAATCAACTTGGGCATTTAACAATATATCAAGAACCAATTACAATATCAAGATGCAAATACAATTAATAATGCACATGAGATAAAAACCAAACAAGAAAGGGTTTTATATGATGCTAAAATGCAAGGTGGCATGATGACATGAGCATGACATGATGAGGGTGCAACAATTATAAGTTGGAAGTGGCCCTTTATTACTAGAACAAGTAGCATTACAGGTGTTAGACAACTGGGATGCTACACATGGTACTGGACGACACACAACAACACTTGAGCAAGCGACTACGACGCGCAAGTCCAACTATCTACCAAACAATAGGTAATAGGATGTGTCCAAGGCAATATAAGGCTGCAAGGGATATCACGGGTACGAAAACTAGAGCATCGCAACACAGATAGCAATAGATCAATAGGAGGGAATAAAGTCTAGAAATGTAAAATAGGTAGAAAGGGGGAGAATGCTCGCCTGAAAACATTGCCGAAGATTTATCCGAAGATCGGGTCGACACTCGCATCAAATCAACGGCCTTATCCGAGAAGAACCAAAACACTAAAAGAAACACCGGATGCACTATTTAATACTACGGCAGAAGATCGGACATGATGCATGTATGATGTATGCAATGGCAAAGATGCGATGCAATTAGGCCATATTAAGCAGAACCGGGGTCCCGACAAATATTTAAGTGGTTTAAGTTATTTAGATACCCCGCAATTTAAATGTTATCTTAACATGGCAAAATATATCACCGGTTTGATGCACAAATTTAAATGGAACCAATATTAGACTAGATTCGCCCGCATATGGTCTCCATATTTAATTATGAGGTGAATCGGCTATGCAACCCGGACCCGTGAAATATGTATGCAAGCATGTACAATTTGATATGCAACAATTTATATAGATATCAATTTATAAAATAGGGCTCGAGAAAGGGTCACACATGGGTTCGGTGAACTTGGGCCTCGGGAGGTTCGACGGGGTTCAGTGTTCCGTGTCGAAGGCCTTGGCGTTTCACCTTCTCGTGATGATCTCGGGGCGTCGAATCCCGGTAGGAGGACTTGGCGCGGCGTCGGGTTCAGGATCGGTCTCGGTTTCCAAGCGGTAGATCTTGTGCAACGGCGGTTCTCGCCTGTGGTCCTTCGGGTGTCTCTGGGTTTGATCGTCGATGAAGATCTTGTCAACAGGTTCATGATGGGGTACCACATCGCCACACAAGAAGGAGGGCACCAGATGCACTACTACTTCAGGGCGATGTAGAACTTGGCAGCCAACACGCGCGCAGGGACAAAACAAACATGGGTAGATGGCTGGACGCGGAAGGAGACTGACGCTGGCAGCGCACATAGAGCTCGACGGTGAACCACGACGCTACAGGCAGACCATGAGGCTCGCGGAGACTCCGGCGGGCGGCGGTGCTCGACAGGTAGAAGAGGCAAGGAGGCCCCCTGGCAGCGGACAGAGGAGGGCCGTCAAGGCCGGCTCGCAACAGGCAGCGGCTCGACAGGGTGAGGACGGAGGCGGGAGGCTCCATGGCGGCGGCAGAGGACGCCCGACGAGCTTGGCGAGGCGAGGCCTACGGGAAGGGGCGGCCTGACGTAGGTAGACGCGGAGGCGTGGGCGGCCGCGGTCGACGGCTGCTAGCCGGAGGCGGGGACGCGGCGGCGGCGACGTCGTGCCACAGGTAGCCGAGCAGCGGAGGGCGGAGGAGAGGCCGTGCAACGGGGAGAGGTCGGTCGGGTCGGGAAGCACGACAGGTGAGATCGGGGTAGGCGAGAGCGGGCTCGACGGCTGGCCACAGAGGTGGAGCTCCACGGGGCGTCTTGAGCAGCCGGAGGGCGAGGAGACGGGCGGCGCTTGCCGTGCTGGTCAGAGGAGGGCGATGACCGGAGGCAGGATGCCTGGGAGGAAACGAGGTGGGGAAATCGGACCTGGCGGCGGCGCATCGAGCAGGGGAGTAGGAAGGAGGGCCTCGCGAGTTGGGGACTCGGTCTCGTGCCGGCCGCGGGGTGCCTGGCGTGCGTGGGTGTAACATCCCTAAAATCATGTTTCAAACTCATGCATATCATCCATGC
This sequence comes from Avena sativa, assembly GCA_916181665.1. Taxonomy (NCBI): domain Eukaryota; kingdom Viridiplantae; phylum Streptophyta; class Magnoliopsida; order Poales; family Poaceae; genus Avena; species Avena sativa. The sequence goes on from OV702282.1 coordinate 382,841,635, forward strand.
ATCCATGATCATATGAATTTCATCTCAAACAAATCATTTCAAAACAGAAGCATATATGCTTATTATTTCATGTAAGTTGCTCTAGCCTTAGTGCTATCTTCCAATGAGAAGAGTACTTGTTTTGTTCAGTAAGGTTTGAATTCAAACTTAGGCACCATCAAAAGCTTGAGCAAAGTTTTCAAAACAAAATGAGTAAATAAAACCAATTTTATGCCTATTGTATATATCACATAAAGACTTGGTTTTATTTTATTTTCATTTGATCAAAGTGTTGTGATTAAAAAGTAGTGTTTGACACACATTTGAGTGCAAGGTTTGCAGTATAAAAACCTAGAGAAGATTTGAATTCCAACTCATTTGATTTGGAGTTGAAAATCATTTCAGAAAAACCAAACAGAAAAAGAAAAAGGTTAAAAGGAAAAACATAAGCTTTCAGTCGAATCTGGCCCAACTGGCCCATCTAAGCCCAGCAACCCCACCCCGCGAACCGTTTTTCTTCACTCACACCCGCAGCCGCCGAGAGACTGACAGACAGGACCCACTCCCCCTCTGTTTCTCTCGCTGACAGCCGCGTCCAACACGGCGTCGTCGTCTCCACCCCCCGCGACGTGTTCTTCCCCAAATCACGCCGTGCGTTTCCTGGTTTGATTCGCTCGTCAATTCGCGTTGATTGCAGGAGTAAATCACGCCCCGCCTTGCCTACTTAAACCCCCTCTACCCCCTCTCCATTTCCCCCCAGACTCCGAGCACAGAGCGCCCCCAGGCTGCCCGCAATCATCCTTGCACCGCCGCAGACAGAGCTCACTCCGGCGACCGATTCTGGTGAGCCCCGTGCGCCCCTTCTTCTCTGGTTCGTGCAGACAGCTTCGCCACTTCCTTGCGCACCTACTGACACCGTTGGTTCCTTCTATACCGCCCCAGGTCGTCGTCTTCGACAAGCACAGCAAGGTTTCGACGACGTCCTCAACTCCGGCGGTCAAATTCGGTGAGCCCCTTGTTCCCCTTCGCCTCTGATTCACACGATGGTGTTCGCCGTAGTCTCGCGCATCTCCTGATGCCGTTTGTTCATGCTAGGGTGACCAGGAGCATCGCCAACATCGTCGTCCACCCGAGCCCGACGCTGACAGCAACACCAACGAGCCCGTGCAACCGTGTCCGTGCGCCCCTTGCCAAGCCGTCGCCAGGTTGAGCATCAGCGCGTCGCCGTGATTCTGGTAAGCATCCCCGACGACCCCAGAGCCACCTGTAGCGCCGCGCCGCCGTAGGCCGAGCACGCCGCCGCCAGTAGCCACCGCCAGCGCCGCCCATCTGTGGTCGTTTGATCCAGGATCGTTGGATCCGGATCCAGCGCGTGAAATTTGATCACTTATCGAAGCGTTACGAGTAGATCTGGGCCGTGCAGATTAAGTAGATCTAACGGCTCACAGACGCGATCTTGAGGGAACTGGTACGCGCCAATCAGATTAATACACGTGGCTAGAGTTTAGGTTTAAAAACAGAATTTGAATCTATTAGATGTTTGAATTTGTTTTGGCCATAACTTTTGATCCCCACGTTCAAATTTGATGAATTTTATATCAATGGAATCAGGAGCAAGCCCTTTCTAAATATGCAATGTGTTTAATGTTTTGTTTCTGTTAAAATGGTTTTATTTACAGAAACTTGTGTAGGGCTATTTTGAGTATATGAAGTGTTTGAGTAATGTTTTAAGGTTTAAATAAATGTTGTTTGGCAAGTTTTGAACTTATTTATGATCCAGTACTGTACACTTGCTTTGTTGAGTTTTAAAAATCATCTCATATCATATTGCATGCATTCATATATTTTTGTTTGTATATATTTTGTATGTGATTGTTGCTATGATTTTATGTGTAGATTTTGGTGCCAATAGTGATTGTGATTGTGAGGAGTGTAGCTACTCTCCAAACTACCAAGGCAAGTGGTGCTTCATGATATTTTTATCCCTATGTTTTCTACTAAGCATTAGAAATATTTTGCTAGTCTTGCATGTTATATTTTGCTTATATGCCATGTTGGGAAATCCTAGTAGTTGTAGAATTGCTAGGAAATTTCTAAGTTAAGAATGCTTATCTATGCCATGCTTAGCCTAGCTAGTAGCAACCAAGGGTGGTGAAATATACATGCTATGATAAAAATATTTCTAAGTCTTTGGACTTGTGTTTTGCCTAATAAAACAACTAAGTAAATGAAACACCTGGGTGGAATGGAAGGAATGGTTTATGTTGAGTGGTTACACAAGGCCCATTTCTATGGTTTACCTTGTGTATCTCACTTGTGGAAAGCCACCCAGGAACAAATGGATTTGAGAGGCCAAATGTTAAGAAGCTTCTAGTGCAGCCACTTGGCAATATGGGTTCTGCCAGGATCACATAGGTTGCTAGAACTTAGCCATTTGGACAGTTGGTGGTAGTGGGAATGATAGGTTGGAGAGCGTCCATTTGGTCTAAGGGAAGGCTTCTGAAAGGTCCTGTCTTGGTGAAAATCAAGGCTTGTGGGGAAAGTGCACAACCTCTGCAGATGGAAGAATCTAAGTACTTAGCCATGTCCCTGGAAAAGGACAACTTGAGCATCAAGACATGGAAGCTATCAAGAATCTCCTCATCCCAATTTCTAAGTAAAAACTTGTGGGTGAACAAGGGTGAAGGACTCCAATGTCTATTGGTGGTTCCTTGGGAAAAGTTTTGACAAAGAAAAAAACTTAGTGTTTTCAACTAATAGGCAAAACCTATTTTGAGCAAAGCAAGCCTAAGCTACACTTAGCCAAATTGCATATAGTATCTAGTCCACCAAAAATTATACTAAGGTATCACTTGCCAATACTATTCCAATGTATTGACCCACTGTGGCTGTAACTTGTGATGTTGCAGGTTACTTGGATGAGGATTAGGAGTCATGAGTCTACACTCAACATGTTTGCCTGTGGCACATGAAGATGAAGACTTTTATCTATTTACTTATTTAAACTCTTGTAATAGGCATGTGGCCATGGAGTTGTAAAGACTATGTTGTCTCTAGAATGACTGTAATAATGACCTTTGTTTCTGTGTACTTCATCTTAAACTGTGGATTCTAGCATTGATCCAGGGACTAGCATTGCAATCACAGGGATCCTTTTCCTTTATAAAGGAGGGATCTTACAGATGGTATCAGAGCACTGTGTTGCCTGTAGGATTTTGACCCTAGGATTGGAAACCACTAAGGAAAAAAAATTCAACAACTTCTACACTTGTCTATTCTTCTCGTAAACTTTTCCAATCTTCTTTCTCATCTATATTTGTAGATGAACTCCATCAACGAAGCCGTAAGGAAGGGACCACTCATGACAATGACTTTGGATTGTGAGACAGAGTTTCCCAGGGCTCTCAAGGACCTCATGGTTGCAATGGAAATACATGGTGTAGCTGTGTACAAAGGTTTTCCTGTGATGGATGAAGGAGTTGAGTACTGGTGGGTGCAAATTCACTTGTATAAAAACAAGGAAGACAACCACAAGGAATCAGGATTCTGCATGTTCACCAATTCAGTGGTGCACACTACATTCTTTGAATCAGCAAGGGATGTAGCTTGGAAGACCATCAAGGAACTTGGTGATAGAGTCAAGTGCAGAATACTCAACATCCAGAATGAACTAAAGGAAGAGAAGAAACATACCCAAGAGTTGGGGGCTACCAACCAAACCTTACGAGGAGACATTATAGACTTAGTGATGGAGTCATGTGCTCAAGATAGAGTGATTGCTTCTAGAAATATTGTGTTAGCCAACATATCCAGTGAGATAGGATTGTAAGCGTACTTCGTTAGTTGGATCACCACTTATCACCTTATTTTCCAAATGTTGCTAAAAATAAGTTGAACCTTGGATGTTGTAATGGATTCATGTATGCCATGACTTGTGTGTTTTGATTTCCAAAGATATGCATGTGATGCTTTGCCTTGTGTTTTATCTTAAATTGTGTTGTTTCTAACTTTTTCTATCTTATAAATAGATGCCTAATGTTACCATCAGCACCGTTGAGGAGTTCCAGGGAACTCGCTTTGGTCCTCGTATTATTGAGCTTACTAGTTTGCTCAATCTCCCTCTTCCTACCATCATGGTGCTTCCCCTCACCAAGTTTGAGAGAAAAGACCTTTGGGGTTTCAAGGTCAATCAGCCCGGACGCCAGACTGAGCCTACCACGGAGGCTATCATCTTCAAGCTCATGCACGATGACAAGGAGAGAGGCCTTGGGATAGTCATGCAGGATCTGATAGGACGTCTGCTAGGGAGACACTCTCGACAGGTTAGAGGTACTCACTTCCACGTCTTCGGTAGACGTGATGAGGATGGAGAGGCCATCGACTTCGAGGACACTTCGAGGGAGACAGCGGAGCCGATTCGTCTATACCTCCAGGACTTAGAGGCTCTCATCAGGCACGTGGACACTGATAGGACCAACGTCATGCTCAACAATGACGAACTCCAGGTGCAGCTTCGTGAGAAGGACAAGCTCTTCGCGGAGCAAGATGAGATAGTCAAGGAGATGGAGGCAAAGTTCGAGAGCCAGGACAGAAAGTTCAAGAGTCAAGAGAAGCGAGTCCAGGATAGGAACAAGAGGATTTGGGATATGACTGAAGAACTGCAGGCCAAGGACTTCGAGCTCGAGCATCAGCAGACGGTGATTGAGAGGCTTCGTTCTCAGAAGAGGGATCTCAAAGACAAAGTAGAGACCTTGACCGCCAATGTCGAGGAGTATAAGACCGCTATGGAGAATGCAGGTCTTACCTTTGTTGAGGAGGAGGTTGATGCCGAGGAGTAGAGTTGACTACTCATTTATCATTTATTTATCATACTTTATTTGTGTCACAATGGCCATCCAACATGTGGATGGCTTGTTATTGGTGTGTTTACTTTGCAAACTTGTCATTTTTGTTGTTGAACTATTATTATTATGATGCATGTTTTGTGATTGTTTATGTGATGTATTGTGCATGAAAGCATCTATGGGTATCTCATTCTTATCTCTATTGAACAAACTACAGATGCCTCCCCGTCGTGCCAATCCCAACCCCAACAACAACAACATCACTCCTGAGATGCAGCAAATGATGACAGCTCAGACTCAGCTGATGCAAATGATGACGACGTTCATCCAGAACCAAAACAACAACAACAACAACAACAATAACAACAACAACAACAATAACAACAACCCACCGGGTTTTGACATGCTTACCAGGTTCTTGAGATTGAGGCCAGCAAAGTTCTCAGGAACAACTGATCCCATGGTAGCCAATGATTGGATACACTCTGTGAACAAGGACTTGGTAACTGTGGGCTGTACTGATGCAGAAAAGGTCAGATTTGCAGCACATTTGCTGGAAGGACCAGCCGCCACTTGGTGGGATAACTTCCAGATCACCACTCCCATAGAAGATGTGACATGGGCTATCTTTGAGGATGGCTTTCGTACTGCTCATATATCATCTGGAGTAATGAGTCTGAAAAAGAAAGAGTTCCATAATCTGAAGCAGCGCCACCGCAGCGTGGCTGAATATATTGAGGAGTTCAACAATCTGGCGCGTTATGCACCGGATGAAGTTGACACTGATGCTAAGAGGAAGGAAAAGTTCCTTGAAGGCCTGAATGATGAACTGAACTTGCAGCTATCAGTGGCCTATGTTCCCACTTATCAGTCTCTTTGTGACAAGGCTGCTATTTTGGAGAACAAAATGAAGCAAGTTGAGAGCAGGAAGAGAAAGCACCCAGACAAGCACAACTCGGGATCGTCTCACAAGCGTTCCCATTATGATGATAGTGGAAGCTCAGGATCCCACAATCATGGGAAATTCAACAAGCACCACAACCACAACTGTCATCATGACAACAAGCATCACCGTAGTCATGACAATGACAAGTACAAGAACCACAAGGGTGGATATAAGAGCCACCACAGTGGTAGTGGAAGTGGCAGTGGAAGTCAGCCTGTCAAAAAGGACATTAGTCAGGTTGAGTGTTTCAAGTGCAAGAAGATGGGGCATTATGCAAATGAATGCCCAGAAAATAAAGTTGAAGGACCCAACAAGCCCAACCCTTTTCAGAAGGGACAAGTGAAGCACATCAATGGAGGAAATCTATGAAGAGCCAGATGCTGTTGCTGGTAAGTTCAAACTCAATTCTATTCCAGCATTTGTTCTATTTGATACTGGAGCATCGCATTCATTCATATCAAAAGCATTTGTTGATAGAAATGGGTTTCCAACTAAAAACATTGGGTGTCCAATAAAACTTAGTTCTCCAGGTGGAGATATGATAGTAAGTCTTGGATGCTGGGATCTAGTGATAGAGTTTGGAAAGCATAAGTTTCCAGTGAGTCTGATAATCCTAGATTCCCAAGGACTGGATGTAATTTTGGGAATGGATTGGATGGCTAAGTATGAAGGAGTACTAGATTATGCTAATCATACTGTTGCACTCACAACCCCGGAAAGAAAACGGATTAAATTCAAGTCTAACTTTGAATCAAAAGGGAGTAAGCTAAATTCTCTTAAGGGGGTTAGCATAAACAGTGTGCCAATTGTGAGTGAATATCCGGATGTGTTTCCGGAAGAATTGCCGGGAATGCCACCAGATAGAGATGTGGAGTTTCTTATAGATTTGCTACCAGGATCTGGACCAATAGCAAAGAGACCATATAAGATGTCAGTTGATGAACTGAAAGAACTCAAGAAACAACTTGGAGAACAGTTGCAGAAAGAATTTATTCAACCAAGTTCTTCATCTTGGGGAGCCCCAGTTTTGTTTGTGGAGAACAAAGATAGAAGTCAAAGGTTATGCATAGATTACCGTTCACTCAATGAGGTGACTATCAAGAACAAATACCCTTTGCCTAGAATCAATGACTTGTTTGATCAGTTGGAAGGAGCTTGTGTGTTCTCAAAGATTGATCTCCACTCAGGATATTTCCAACTCAAGATAAGGGAACAAGACATACCTAAGACAGCTTTCACCACAAGGTATGGATTGTATGAGTATACCGTGATGCCATTTGGTTTGACCAATGCTCCAGCATACTTCATGAATATGATGAACAAGGTGTTCATGGAATTTCTTGATAAGTTTGTTGTCGTTTTTATCGATGACATTTTGATCTACTCCAAGAGCAAAGAAGAGCATGAAGGGCATTTGCGTTTGATACTTGAGAAGCTTAGAGAGCATAAACTGTATGCCAAATTCAGCAAGTGTGAATTTTGGCTAAATGAAGTTGGATTTCTTGGAAACGTGGTGTCAGGAGATGGTGTAGCAGTTGATCCTGCTAAAGTTTCAGCTGTAACTGAATGGGAATCTCCCAAGTCGGTGAAAGAAGTTCGTAGTTTCCTTGGCTTAGCAGGTTACTACAGAAGGTTCATTGAGAATTTCTCCAAGGTAGCTAAGCCTATGACAGAATTGCTAAAGAAAGACAAGAAATTTGCTTGGTCTGAAGGTTGTGAACTCAGCTTTCGGGAATTGAAGAAGAGACTTGTGACAGCACCAGTCTTGTGTTTGCCAGATTTGGAAAAAGATTTCCAAGTATATTGTGATGCATCTCATCATGGTTTGGGTGCAGTACTTATGCAAGACGGGAAAGTTGTGGCTTATGCCTCGAGACAACTCAAAACTCATGAAGTGAACTACCCTACTCATGATCTAGAGTTAGCCTCTGTTGTCCATGCACTCAAAACATGGAGACATTATCTTTTGGGAAAGCGTTGTGAAGTGTTCACAGATCACAAGAGTTTGAAGTATATCTTCACCTAGAAAGAAATTAACATGAGACAAAGAATATGGCTAGAACTCATCAAGGACTATGACTTAAGTTTGCAATACCACCCCGGTAAAGAAAATGTTGTAGCAGATGCTCTAAGCCGTAAGGTTTTTGTGAATGGCCTTACTAAAGGAGAATTGCCAGATGATTTGTGTGCCCAATTTAGAGATCTCAGATTGGAGATTGTGCCTGAAGGACATCTCATGTCTTTGGATGTTCAACCCACTTTGTTGGACAAGATCAAAGAAGCCCAGAAGATTGATAAGGAAATTGAAGAAATTAAGGAAAAGATTGGCAAAGGAAAAGCCAAAGGATTCCATGAAGATGAACAGGGTACTTTATGGCATGGGAAACGTATCTATGTTCCACAAGATCCGGAGCTTCGGAAACTGATTTTGCAAGAAGCACACAACTCTCCGTATTCCATTCATCCGGGTAACAACAAAATGTACATGGACATGAAGGAAAGATTTTGGTGGAATAATCTCAAGAAGTACATCGCCGAACATATTGCTTTGTGTGATGTGTGTAGTAGAGTGAAAGCGGAACATCAGAAACCAGCAGGTTTGCTTCAACCACTACCTATTCCTGAATGGAAGTGGGACAAGATTGGTATGGATTTCATTACCGGATTACCAAGGACCCGGTCAGGATACGATTCTATTTGGGTAGTAGTGGATCGCCTAACTAAAGTGGCTCATTTCATACCCGTGAAGACAACTTATACAAGTGCTAAGCTGGCCAAGTTCTATATGAGTAGAATTGTATGTCTACATGGAGTGCCCAAGAGTATCGTGTCTGATAGGGGAACTCAATTCACTTCCCATTTTTGGAGACAGCTACATGAGTCATTGGGAACGAGGTTGGAATTCAGTACTGCTTTTCATCCTCAAACTGATGGACAAACAGAAAGGACTAATCAGATTCTTGAAGACATGTTGAGGGCATGTGCCCTAGACTATGGAGCCAGTTGGGATGAAAGTCTACCTTACGCAGAATTTTCTTATAACAACAGCTATGAAGCCAGCATTGAGATGGCACCATTTGAGTTTCTCTACGGGAGAAAATGTGAAGGGTTTCGCGGCATAGTAAATCAAAATTTTCTACGGAGCGAACAGAGGGAAAGCCAAGATCTAATCTAGGAGATGCAAACAACGAGAGAGATTGGATTAGATCTTCATACCCTTGAAGATTCGCACAGCGGAACATTCGTCGGAACATGGGTGATGTAGTTGTACTCGCTTCTCCTCCTCGCGATCCGATCCGATCTAGCACCACAAGTGGCGGTGCCTCCGTGAGATGCACACGTGCAGCACCTCGACGTCTCCTCCTTCCTCGGACCAGCAAGTATGGTGGAGAGATAGATTGGATCTACAACACGACGGCGTGGTGTATATGGTGGAGAATTTCTGCAGCAGGGCTTCGCCTACAAACAGTCGGGAGGGAGAGAGGAAAGCTAGCAAGGCGGCTAGGGTTTGGAGGAGAGGTGTGGGGGATTGGTGCGCCCCCACCCCTCTTTATATAGAGGGGGGGGCGCAGCCCTAGCCCCTCCCCCAAGCCCAAAGGATAAGGAGTGGGGGGCATGGACTCTCCCCTCTTCTAGAAACCCTATCTCTAGTTTAAACGATTTAAACTCTCTAGGATCGGTTGGGCCCTATGGGGCCTTGTGCCCCTGGCCCAATGCGGCCAGGACACTCCCTCATAGGCCCATTCCCCCTCCCGGAAGGTGGGGCCACGTTGGTCCCCTTCCGGAAGGTTCTAGAAGCTTCCGGTACAATACCGATTAACCCGGAACAATTCCGAACTCCAAAAACTGCACTGCCTTATATGAATCTTATTCTCCGGACCATTCCGGAACCTCTCGCGATGTACCGGATCCGATCCGAGACTCCAAACAAAAATTCATAAACCAATTATCCAATCTATCCTAGCGTCAAGACACGTTAAGTGTGTGACCCTGCGGGTTCGAGAATATGAAGACATGATCTTCTATCAATAATCAACAGCGGGGTCTGGGCACCCATATTGACTCCCACACATTCATCGATGATCATATCGGATGAACCACGATGCCAGGATTCAATCAATCCCATATATATATTCCCTTCGTCTCGCGATATTTTACTTGCCCGAGATTCGATCGTCGGTACCGTCATACCTAGTTCAATCTCGTTCACAGCAAGTACTTTACTCGTTCTGTAATCCTATATCACTTTGTGATTAACTCCTTAACCACATGCTTTCAAGCGGTGTTGATATCGATTACCGAGTGGGCCCGAAGTATATATCTCCGACTTGGGAGGGACAAATTCCATCTCGATACATACAACCCAACAGATACTTTCCGATCACCTGAGAGACACCTTTATGATCACCCTCTCATAGGATGACGTTTGATGACCTCAAAGCTTTCTTCCGATACCAGGGAGTTGTATTATCTCATGGTCTAAGGAATACAATATTTGACATAAGAAAAGCTTCGCAAAGACGAACACGATGACACGATCTAATTGCTTTGCTTAGTTTGGGTCTGTCCATCATATCATTCTCCAATGAAATGATCTCATTATCAATTGACAACTCATGTCTATGGTTAGGAAACCTTAACCATCATTGATCAATGAGCTAGTCCTTAGAGGCGTACCAGGGACACGGTGTTGTTCACAAACCACACAAGTATTAATGTTTCCGCTTAATACAATTCTAGCATGGAATATAAACTTTATCATGAACAAGAATTATAATAATAACATCTTTATTATTGCCTCTAGGGCATAATTCCAACAAAATGTACCACTCCATTGTTATGGAATGGTGTGGGAGAAAGAAGTTTGTTCGGACCAGAACTTATCAAAGAAGCCGAAGAGAAGGTCAAGTTGGTTAAGGACAGATTAAAGATAGCACAGTCCCGACAGAAAAGCTACGCAGATCCTAAGCGTAGAGAAGTCACCTTTGAAGTTGGTGATAGAGCTTATCTTAGAGTGTCACCACTTCGTGGAGTGAAGAGGTTCGGAGTCAAAGTAAAGTTGGCCCCAAGATATGTTGGACCATTCAAGATTCTGAGTCGTAAAGGAGAAGTTGCTTATGTAATTGAATTGCCAGAGTCTTTGTCAGCTGTTCATAATGTGTTTCATGTGAGTCAACTTAAGAAATGTCATCCAGAAATGGAAGAAACTTCTTTGAAGGATACTATACCTTTGGAAGAGGTTCAGTTGGAGAGTGACCTCACTTATGAGGAGAAACCTATCAAGATTCTTGATACTGCAGAAAGAGTCACACGGACTAAGACTATCAAGTTTTGCAAAGTGCAGTGGAACCATCATTCCGAAGAGGAAGCAACATGGGAAAGAGAAGATGATCTTCGGAAAGACCACCCTCACCTATTTGCTAGCCAATCCGAATCTCGAGGGCGAGATTCACCTTAAGGGGGTTAGATTTGTAACATCCCTAAAATCATGTTTCAAACTCATGCATATCATCCATGCATCCATGATCATATGAATTTCATCTCAAACAAATCATTTCAAAACAAAAGCATATATGCTTATTATTTCATGTAAGTTGCTCTAGCCTTAGTGCTATCTTCCAATGAGAAGAGTACTTGTTTTGTTCAGTAAGGTTTGAATTCAAACTTAGGCACCATCAAAATCTTGAGCAAAGTTTTCAAAACAAAATGAGTAAATAAAACCAATTTTATGCCTATTGTATATATCACATAAAGGCTTGGTTTTATTTTTATTTTCATTTGATCAAAGTGTTGTGATTAAATAGTAGTGTTTGACACACATTTGAGTGCAAGGTTTGCAGTATAAAAACCTAGAGAAGATTTGAATTCAAACTCATTTGATTTGGAGTTGAAAATCATTTCAGAAAAACCAAACAGAAAAAGAAAAAGGTTAAAAGGAAAAAAATAAGCTTTCAGTCGAATCTGGCCCAGCTAAACCCAGCAACCCCACCCCGCGAACCGTTTTTCTTCACTGACACCCGCACCCGCCGAGAGACTGACAGACAGGACCCACTCCCCCTCTGTTTCTCTCACTGACAGCCACGGCCCACACGGCGTCGTCGTCTCCACCCCCCGCGACGTGTTCTTCCCCAAATCACGCCGTGCGTTTCCTGGTTTGATTCGCTCGTCAATTCGCGTTGATTGCAGGAGTAAATCACGCCACGCCTTGCCTACTTAAACCCCCTCTGCCCCCTCTCCATTCCCCCTAGACTCCGAGCACAGAGCGCCCCCAGGCTGCCCGCAATCATCCTTGCACCGCCGCAGACAGAGCTCACTCCGGCGACCGATTCCGGTGAGCCCCGTGCGCCCCTTCTTCTCTGGTTCTTGCAGACAGCTTCGCCACTTCCTTGCGCACCTACTGACACCGTTGGTTCCTTCTATACCGCCCCAGGTCGTCGTCTTCGACAAGCACAGCAAGGTTCCGACGACGTCCTCAACTCCGGCGGTCAAATTCGGTGAGCCCCTTGTTCCCCTTCGCCTCTGATTCACACGATGGTGTTCGCCGTAGTCTCGCGCATCTCCTGATGCTGTTTGTTCATGCTAGGGTGACCAGGAGCATCGCCAACGTCGTCGTCCACCCGAGCCCCACGCTGACAGAACTCCGACGAGCCCGTGTAGCCGTGTCCGTGCGCCCCTTGCCAAGCCATCGCCAGGTTGAGCATCAGTGCGTCGCCGCGATTCTGGTAAGCATCCCCGACGACCCCAGAGCCACCTGTAGCGCCGCGCCGCCGTAGGCCGAGCATGCCGCCGCCAGTAGCCACCGCCAGCGCCGCCCATCTGTGGTCGTTTGATCCAGGATCGTTGGATTTGGATCCAGCGCGTGAAATTAGATCACTTATCGAAGCGTTACGAGTAGATCTGGGCCGTGCAGATTAAGTAGATCTAACGGCTCACAGACGCGATCCTGAGGGAACCGGTACGCGCCAATCAGATTAAGACACGTGGCTAGAGTTTAGGTTTAAAAACAGAATTTGAATCTATTAGATGTTTGAATTTGTTTTGGCCATAACTTTTGATCCCCACGTTCAAATTTGATGAATTTTATACATTTTCTATAATTACTAAGTTTTTTTCTTAAAAAAAAAATAACGAGTCACACACTAAGCATAGCAATTATATTAAATGATTTATCAATTTTCATTAAATCTTATAGAAAGAAAGAGGTAGAATTTCTTGTTTTTTTCAGGGATTTCATGAAAAAAAGTCTCTTGTCATTTTTTATTCTATCAATGGACAAAATGGAATCAGGAGAGCAAGCCCTTTCTAAATATGCAATGTGTTTAATGTTTTGCTTCTGTTAAAATGGTTTTATTTACAAAAACTTGTGTAGGGCTATTTTGAGTATATGAATTGTTTGAGTAATGTTTTAAGGTTTAAATAAATGTTGTTTGGCAAGTTTTGAACTTATTTATGATCCAGTACTGTACACTTGCTTTGTTGAGTTTTAAAAATCATCTCATATCATATTGCATGCATTCATATATTTTTGTTTGTATATATTTTGTATGTGATTGTTGCTATGATTTTATGTGTAGATTTTGGTGCCAATAGTGATTGTGATTGTGAGGAGTATAGCTACTCTCCAAACTACCAAGGCAAGTGGTGTTTCATGATATTTTTATCCCTATGTTTTCTACTAAGCATTAGAAATATTTTGCTAGTCTTGCATGTTATATTTTGCTTATATGCCATGTTGGGAAATCCTAGTAGTTGTAGAATTGCTAGGAAATTTCTAAGTTACGAATGCTTATCTATGCCATGCTTAGCCTAGCTAGTAGCAACCAAGGGTGGTGAAATATACATGCTATGATAAAAATATTTCTAAGTCTTTGGACTTGTGTTTTGCCTAATAAAACAACTAAGTAAATGAAACACCTGGGTGGAATGGAAGGAATGGTTTATGTTGAGTGGTTACACAAGGCCCATTTCTATGGTTTACCTTGTGTATCTCACTTGTGGAAAGCCACCCAGGAACAAAGGGATTTGAGAGGCCAAATGTTAAGAAGCTTCTAGTGCAGCCACTTGGCAATATGGGCTCTGCCATGATCACATAGGTTGCTAGAACTTAGCCATTTGGACAGTTGGTGGTAGTGGGAATGATAGGTTGGAGCGCGTCCATTTGGTCTAAGGGAAGGCTTCTGAAAGGTCCTGTCTTGGTGAAAATCAAGGCTTGTGGGGAAAGTGCACAACCTCTGCAGATGGAAGAATCTAAGTACTTAGCCATGTCCCTGGAAAATGACAACTTGAGCATCAAGACATGGAAGCTATCAAGAATCTCCTCATCCCAATTTCTAAGTAAAAACTTGTGGGTGAACAAGGGTGAAGGACTCCAATGTCTATTGGTGGTTCCTTGGGAAAAGTTTTGACAAAGAAAAAAACTTAGTGTTTTCAACTAATAGGCAAAACCTATTTTGAGCAAAGCAAGCCTAAGCTACACTTAGCCAAATTGCATATAGTATCTAGTCCACCAAAAATTATACTAAGGTATCACTTGCCAATACTATTCCAATGTATTGACCCACTGTGGCTGTAACTTGTGATGTTGCAGGTTACTTGGATGAGGATTAGGAGTCATGAGTCTACACTCAACATGTTTGCCTGTGGCACATGAAGATGAAGACTTTTATCTATTTACTTATTTAAACTCTTGTAATAGGCATGTGGCCATGGAGTTGTAAAGACTATGTTGTCTCTGGAATGACTGTAATAATGACCTTTGTTTCTGTGTACTTCATCTTAAACTGTGGATGCTAGCATTGATCCAGGGACTAGCATTGCAATCACAGGGATCCTTTTCCTTTATAAAGGAGGGATCTTACAGTGGGGATCGGGGATGGGCGAGGGGTTCAGGTGAGAGGAGCGGGGGAGTGGGACCTGCAGGGTGAGGCCGGGTTTGACGGGGTGGGCAGCAGGCGTGTGTGCGTGTGTGGAGAGGGGTGGTGAGCATGAGTGTTGTGGGTTGCCGTGCGTGTGGTGAGTGGCAGCGGCGGGGAGGACGGATATGGTTGGAGGGGTAGGATTAGGGTTTGGTCAAAGGTTGGTCTAGGGTTAGGGTTTGGTTTAAAACGGGCTGGGCCTGTCGGGTAGTAGGTGGCCTGGCCTAAACGGCTAGGCTGCCTCCCCAAAAAAAATATATTTTATATTTCATTATAAAAATGTTATAATTTATTTTAAAGGCTTTTACAAATAGTTTTTAGGCAAAACAAAATAATTGGACGAGCCCGGTTTTGATTTGAGATAAAAGACGGGGGGGGGGATATTTAGAAAAGAAATAGAGGCTTTGAGAAAATAGTTATAGGCAAATGATGCATGATGACGTCATGATGATGCACATAATACAAACAACAACGATTTTCTAGTAGTGGATTTACCCGGGGTGCTATAATTCGACACCACTAACAATGGATCTCGCCCTCGAGATCCGCCTCCTGGTACGGGGAAGAACACCGACACTTTGAATCTTCTCGCTTCGTGTAGGTCCTCGCGACACCACTAACAAAGATTCTTGCTCCATGTTGAAATCAGCGACACCACCAACAAGGGGTCATTGCTCTCGTCCGTCGAGAGAACACTACGTATAAACAAAGGACGAAGGTAAAGGTATCAAAAGATAAGGCCACCTCTAACTTTGACAGAAGGAGAGAAGAGATGCATTCTAGTCCACTTAAATGTACAAGAGCAAATAGAATGAGTAGTCGGCATGGGGGCCAATCCATCACGCACCCGAACTATTACTCCGCACATCGAGTATAAAAGCATGCAACCCATTCTCGGAATTCAGGCTGAAGATCTTCACAAATGATGTTCGGACACAAAGGAGTGATGCAAACTCTTCATCAGATCTGATGCAGATGATGTCGTCGTGCTGGAAAACACCGGAAGATACAAAGAAATTTTTTAGTGAATTTTGATCCACTAAAAGGTACAACAGAGGAAAATTCCTCAGATGGCATGAAGACAAAATGTCGAAGAACCGTTACAAGAGGAAGCGAAACCCTGAAGGCATGACAGAATCCCAACCACGAGAATTCCTGGACTAGAAGAAAATATAAGGGGTAGATTCAAAACACGCAAAGGTAAGAGGAGAATAGCAGAGGGGTAAGGAGTAAAAACAGACCTTATCAGCTCTATCCAACCGATTTTTCAAAATATTTTTGACACTCTACAACGGCCGTTAGCTAGGTTATCCTACATGCTGGACTAGTGGGGTATCGTAACTGCTGAGCTCGGATACCACTCTGTAACACCCTCGGAATCGGCCCTATGCAAGTTTTAGCGATTCCCGCCAAACCCGCATAGAAACGATTCAAAGGTGCCCACCAGGCACTTGCGTGCGGGTGGAAAATGAGGTAATATCATTACACAATAGTCCTCGATGGAACCCACAAAACATATATATACAACAACGACTCAAAGAGTCAAGAATACAGATATACAATACAAAGATCGAAATCACCTTGAAAACGATACAACGTCCGACTACGGACAAGATGCAAATGGGGCTAAGAGCCCTGAAGAATAACCAATGGCGTCCATAACCCTGCCTAGGCCAAGCCGGAAGGGTAACCCTGCTAACGACATCGATCTCAAAACCTGCTTAAACAAAAGGGGTGCCGGCAAAGGGCAAAGGAAAAAGAGAGCGGTCAGTACTGAGGCCAGTACACGGCGAGACTAGAATTCGGCGTTCCTCGCCTACATAGGTATGGTGGACTGAAGCGACAGCGCAGCATGCGCTAAACAACCTATAGAGACTCAATACAACTGGCGGCTATCAGATAGAGATAAGAAAGACCTATTCGGATCCAACCTTTAACTATCACCAAGCATACCCAACCTGGAATTTCCCCCTCGAGACCAAACGAGGAAGTCAACCGAGGAACTCACACAGTTGGCAGTTTGATTTATTCAGTTATCGTTGCAGCAATTACTAGCCAGGTATAGATAGCATGAGTCATCCTGATATAATAAGGAGTGGTCCGTTTTAGTTAACCATTCCGTTGTAGTTGCGACACTTACTAGTCAGATACAATTAGCATGAGATATCCCAAACCCAGCAGTTGTTAGTACTTTTATTTAGCCGTTCCGTTGTAGTGAAGCTGATTACTAGTCATATCGGATACAAATCAAATTATAACAGTAAACTTTAGTTATAGTTGTCTATGATCAAGAACTGTGCTCCAAGTCGTCCATAGCTGCGGACACGGCTTCTCGAAAAGATTTAACCCTGTAGGGGTGCACCAAAGTTTCCACACGCACCTACAACCTTGTTGTCAGATCAGGTAGGTACAAGATCACAAAACATACACCCAACGGTATGTCGACGGGGTTTCGGACACGACGTTTCCTAGACCCAAAGCAAGCACATGGGGGCCACCCCACTAAGCTACCCGTAACGAAGTCGTCCGGTCTCCGAGACGGACCCAGGGTTTTTTGACAATGGTTGTAAACGACTAGGAACCCGAAAGTGTGAATGGGCTTGTCGATACCGCGAAAACATTCCACATTGGTTCCAAAACAGTACAGGCGCTCCACGCGCAACCGTAAATAAAGCAGTAAAGCATAGCATAAGTACAGGATAGTAATAAAGCCCCAAACTACTTTGTGGCCCCCAGTATAGTACTTTGAAATCAGGTACTAATCGATGGGGGTGCCCACATACCCCACCTGTGGTTAGCGCGCTGGATCTCGGAACAGGTGTCAAGAACTCGGGTTCCTACGGGACACCAGTGAGTGGTTAAAAACCAAATATTGTCTATTACCCACCGGTGCCTCTGCATTTACCTACTTTCAATTTTAGTTATTAAACGGTAATTAAAGCCATGATCATCTCCAACATAAAGCGTATGGCAGCCTTCCAACAACCGTGGTACTGGACGACACGCAACAGCACTTGAGCAAGCGACTACGACGCGCAAGTCCAACTATCTACCAAACAATAGGTAATAGGATGTGTCCAAGGCAATATAAGGCTGCAAGGGATATCACGGGTACGAAAACTAGAGCATCGCAACACAGATAGCAATAGATCAATAGGAGGGAATAAAGACCAGAAATGTAAAATAGGTAGAAAGGGGGAGAATGCTCGCCTAAAAACATTGCCGAAGATTTATCCGAAGATCGGGTCGACACTCGCATCAAATCAGCGGCCTTATCCGAGAAGAACCAAAACACTAAAAGAAACACCGGATGCACTATTTAATACTACGGCAGAAGATCGGACATGATGCATGTATGATGTATGCAATGGCAAAGATGCGATGCAATTAGGCCATATTAAGCAGAACCGGGGTCCCGACAAATATTTAAGTGGTTTAAGTTATTTAGATACCCCGCAATTTAAATGTTATCTTAACATGGCAAAATATATCACCGGTTTGATGCACAAATTTAAATGGAACCAATATTAGACTAGATTCGCCCGCATATGGTCTCCATATTTAATTATGAGGTGAATCGGCTATGCAACCCGGACCTGTGAAATATGTATGCAAGCATGTACAATTTGATATGCAACAATTTATATAGATATCAATTTATAAAATAGGGCTCGAGAAAGGGTCACACATGGGTTCGGTGAACTTGGGCCTTGGGAGGTTCGACGGGGTTCAGTGTTCCGTGTATAAGGCCTTGGCGTTTCACCTTCTCGTGATGATCTCAGGGCGTCGAATCCCGGTAGGAGGACTTGGCGCGGCGTCGGGTTCAGGAACGGTCTCGGTTTCCAAGCGGTAGATCTTGTGCAACGGCGGTTCTTGCCTGTGGTCCTTCGGGTGTCTCTGGGTTTGATCGTCGGTGAAGATCTTGTCAACAGGTTCATGATGGGGTACCACATCGCCACACAAGAAGGAGGGCACCAAATGCACTAGTACCTCAGGGCGATGTAGAACTTGGCAGCCAACACGCGCGCAGGGACAAAACAAACATGGGCAGATGGCTGGACGCGGAAGGAGACTGACGCTGGCAGCGCACCGAGAGCTCGACGATGAACCACGACGCTACAGGAAGACCATGAGGCTCGCGGAGACTCCGGGGGGCAGCGGCGCTCGACAGGTAGAAGAGGCGAGGAGCCCCCCTAGCAGCGGACAGAGGAGGGCCGTCTAGGCCGGCTCGCAACAGGCAGCGGCTCGGCAGGGTGAGGACGGAAGCGGGAGGCTCCATGGCGGCGGCAGAGGACGCCCGACGAGCTTGGCGAGGCGAGGCCTACGGGAAGGGGCGGCCTGACGTAGGTAGACGCGGAGGCGTGGGAGGCCGCGGTCGACGGCTGCTAGCCGGAGGCGGGGACGCGGCGGCGGCGACGTCGTGCCACAGGTAGCCGAGCGGCAGAGGGCGGAGGAGAGGCCGTGCATCGGGGAGAGGTCGGTCGGGTCGAGAAGCACGACAGGTGAGCTCGGGGTAGGCGAGAGTGGGCTCGACGGCTGGCCACGGAGGTGGAGCTCCACGGGGCTTCTCGAGCGGCCGGTGGGCGAGGAGATGGGGGCGGCGCTTGCCGTGCTGGTCAGAGGAGGGCGATGACCGGAGGCAGGATGCCTGGGAGGAAACGAGGTGGGGAAATCGGACCTGGCGGCGGCGCATCGAGCAGGAGAGTAGGAAGGAGGGCCACGCGAGTTGGGGACTCGGTCTCGTGCCGGCCGCGGGGTGCCTGGCGTGCGTGGGGATCGGGGATGGGCGAGGGGTTCAGGTGAGAGGAGCGGGGGAGTGGGACCTGCAGGGTGGGGCCGGGTTTGACGGGGTGGGCAGCAAGCGTGTGTGCGTGTTTGGAGAGGGGTGGTGAGCATGAGTGTTGTGGGTTGCCGCGCGGGTGGTGAGTGGCGGCGGCGGGGAGGACGGATATGGTTGGAGGGGTAGGATTAGGGTTTGGTCAAAGGTTGGTCTAGGGTTAGGGTTTGGTTTAAAATGGGCTAGGCCTGTCGGGTAGTAGGTGGCCTGGCCTAAACGGCTAGGCTGCCTCCCCGAAAAAATATATTTTATATTTCATTATAAAAATATTATAATTTATTTTAAAGGATTTTACAAATAGTTTTTAGGCAAAACAAAATAATTGGACGAGCCCGGTTTTGATTTGAGATAAAAGACGGGGGGGGGGGGGATATTTAGAAAAGAAATAGAGGCTTTGAGAAAATAGTTTTAGGCAAACGATGCATGATGACGTCATGATGATGCACATAATACAAACAACAACGATTTTCTAGTAGTGGATTTACCCGGGGTGCTACATGCCCCAACCTTGTGAGAGGTTCCGGTTGCCACCGACAAGTGCACCGATAGTGGAAGCATGGATCGATCCCATTAGGGTGAGATTCACCGGAGAATAAGGGAGGCCTTTTGTGGCTTTGGTGGTTTGATACCACCCCCTCTCCAAACGAGACGTACTCCATGTTTGGAGGAACTCGGTAAAATATTGGTGTCCCCGCGTGCCTCGGTTATCTCTATACCCGAGCTCTTTACTTATGCACTTTACATTGTGATAGCCTTCGTTCTTGAAGTAATATATATCTTGCTATCACTTTGTAGCTTGTATTGCTTAGCATAAGTTGTTGGTGCACATAGGTGAACCTTAGTTGTTCTAGGTTGTTCTTAACAAAGTAAACACTAGTTTTATTCCGCCTTTGTTGAGCCACTCTAGGAAAAGTTTTAATCGCCTATTCACCCCCCCTCTAGGCGACATACGTATCCTTTCAATTGGTATCAGAGCCCGGTCTCTCATTTTAGGCTTCACCGCCTTGAGAGTAAAGATGTCGGCTAGGGGATTAGTGCACAAGGACACACTCATATTCGATGGCACAAATTATGATGTTTGGAAAATTCGCATGCTTAATTTATTTCGGGAAATTCACCCAATTATCAAGGGATATCTATATGTGGGTTTGTCTTCTCCCGTGGATACCCAAAACGAATCTTTAGAGGAGAAGTTGAACTCTCATATAGATGCTCTAGCTACTAAAATTCTTTTGCATGTTGTGAGAAATGTAGTTCTTTCTTCTATCATGCCTTATTCAAGCGCTCGTGAGATATGGACCAAGCTTCAAGATAAATATAGCAAGTCCAACATTATTGAGGATGATTGTGTTGCTTCCACTTCCGGTCGAGATGAGTTCTCATCGTCTACCACTTCACCAACATGTGATTTTTCACAAGGTAATGATACGGTGAGTGGTGATAGAAATTGCAATGAGGATAGTGTGCTTACTATTTGTAATCCTTCATCCCTATCTAGTTGCAATGATCTATCTTCGGACTTTAACACTTCTAGCACTCACAAATCCTTACATGCTAGTGTTGATAGTCCTTGCATATCATGTAGTAATGGCTTGAATGAATCTCATGATGATATGCTTGTGTTGTCTTGTTTCCATGATAAAAATGCTTCTATTTCCTCTAGTGCTTATGTTGCTAACCATGTAGAGGAAAATGAAGATTCTATGGGCCAAGACAAGGTCTTGAATAGAGCTACAAGTGCAATCTCATCGTCACCTTCCTCCGGGTCTCACATATGCCTTATGGCTAAGGGAACAAAGGCAACCTCTTTGGATCCCATTGTATCTCATGATGATGATGAGGTTGAGAATCATAATGATGATTATCGAGGTAAGTATGATATTACCTCTATTAAGAAAATGGGAGAGGTTGTCTATAGTTCTCTCTACAAAAATAAAATTGCTTCCTCCAACCTTCTTGAAATCTTGAATTATGTTATAGAAGGCAATGATCTTATTGAGGAGCAAGAAAACATAATTGATGAGAAGTTTGCACTTGAGCGTGAGTATGCTAATGAACTTGCTCAACTAAAGGACTCCCTTGAAGAAGAACAAACCACCAAAGAATCTCTTGAGGATACTTTTACTCTAGAATTATCTAGAGTAAAGGAATACCATGATAGAGAACTTGCGGTGGCTAACTCCTTCAAGATTAAAAACGATGAACTTGAAGTTGCTTATGCTAAACTTGTTGAGGATTTTAAGCACCTCGAAAATGGCTCTCGGGTCGTTAAGAGGGAGCTCATCAAACTCACCGAGTCGCATGAGCAACTTAAAGCTTCATATTCAAAAGAGCTTGCCAAGTTTCCCTCACCTCTTGCTAATAATGATGATGCTTGTGCTACTAACTATATTTCTTGTGAAGCATCTATTTTGAAGGAGAATGTTGAGCTAAAGGCTCAACTTGCGTCGCTAACTAGCAACTATGGTAAATTAGAAGAAAGTCATGTTTAGCTCTCGAGCTTGCATGATGATCTTCTAGTCTCCCATGGTAGGCTAAAGTTAGCTCATGAGGCCATCGTGTCAAAGGTAACATCTAGTGGGCCTCATGTGGACATTAGCACTATATCTACTCCAAATGTTATATTGCCATGTGCTAGTCCTTGTAATTCATCCTCTCACAACCATGCTATATCTCATGATGAATTACATTCTGTGCCTTGTTGCTCTAACAATGTGGCATCTACTTCCTCTAGTACTTTTGTTGAAACTAACCATGTAGAGGAAATCAAAGAGCTCAAGGCTCAAGTCACTTCTTTGAAGAATGACTTGAAAAGGGGTCATCAAGGGAAGGTCGCACTCAACAAAACTTGAGTGTACAAAAATCCCCCAATGACAAGAGTGGGCTTGGATTCAACTCCAATGTCAAGAACAAGTCCACTATCAAGTTGAAGCACAAGGACAACAAGAAGAATGGCCAAGATCAAGTCAAGAATCCGGCCAACATTGTTTGCTTCAAGTGCAAGGAAGAAGGGCATCATGTCAAACTTTGCCCATTAAAGAAGAAGTCCCTTGGCAAGAAGCAACAAGGGAAGCGGCCTCAAGCTCTACATCTTGTTAGAGATGGGCCTCCTCCCAAGAAGACTCAAGCTCTTCCTCAAGTTGTTGATTCATCCAAAAATAAAGATGGCAAGAGAAGAACTTGCTACATTTGCCGTAAGAAAGGGCACATTTCTTCCTCATGCACTATTGGTATCTCCTCATCCAACCCTATCATTATTGATAATGCTTATTCTCTTTATAAGGATGAGGTTGGCAATGTGTTTGCCAAATTTGTTGGTGCCCAATGTGGTGTCAAGAAAAGATCCATTTGGGTTGCCAAGCCTATTGTGACTAACCTCTTAGGACCCAACTTGGTTGGGGACCAACAAGCCAAAACTTGATCAATAGGTGTGTGTTGGAGGGCATTGGAGACTTGGCTACATTATGAAGAATTGAGGGATCTTCATCAATTATTATTGTGAAGACAAGCCATTTGTATTATCATGATTATATTATATTTCCAATGTTCCTCCTTGCGGTAACATATGCTAAACTCTTTACATTGAAAGTTACTCGCCCCCTTGTGCATGTGTTGGTTTTGTATCTTCCATGCGTTTATACATGGTGTGCTATCCACTTAATTATCTTGAGTTATCAAGCATATTTGTGTATGATTAGGTGGCACTCCATGTATGTGTGTTTCTTGTGTTTGAGCCTTACTTGGTTATATTTGGTATCTTATTTGGCTCTTGTGAGAAATTAATGGATTATACCATTTTGAGGGAGTGTTATGCTTGGGCATTCCACAATCCTAAAATTGTGTGTACATGAGGAATACCACCTAGTATTTATATTGGATTCTTGTCTAGTCTATATGTGGTATAATTATCATGAGAAATTTAGGTTTTATAATGTCCATTAATCATCTCTATTTGTATCCCATTGCCTCGTGTTGTTTTTATGGTAGTATCACATTATGGGGGAGTCATATGCTTAGTGCTTATTACAATCCTAGAAAATGTGAACATTCGAGGTTGTGTCACTTAAAATTGATATTGATAATTATCTAGCTCCTATGTGACACATGTGCTCATACAAGTTCCAATTTGCTTGAATGCCTTTATTGCTCATATTTTGGATCTTGTTTATGAGAGTGCTTCTTGGTATGTGTTTCCTCATATTTAGATATATATATCCGTATGGAAACCATTTGCTTCGAGATACTCTAATCACTAGTGATTGTGTGACTATTGGAAGCTACCAAGAATCTTGTTCGAAGTATCATTCTTAATTCTTATATTTTGTTATATGCTTCTTGTTGTGACTATGATCTTTGATATCCATGCAAGCTACCTTGGGAAAATTATTCCCAATATTTCTCGTCCTTGGACAATGAGTACTCAATTTATGGTAGAATTGATTGATCATATTCACTTTGGACTTTGCTTAATCTTGTCCTATCCTTGGCCAAGTAAATGTTTTGTGTGCTCCCATGTATTCCTTGCTATTTTGGATCTTCTTATTTTATTGGTATCCTCTTATGTTTTATTTAATGTAGGTTATGGTGATGATCTCATTTGTGTGCATTTTGCATTCAAAAGCAAAACTCTATATAATGTACTACTTATGGGTGAGATCTCCTATATTATCTAGAACAATCCTTTTATGCTTCTTTGTTTGATCCATATCGGGTTTTATGTGCTTGGAACCTCAATCTTTTCGTTTTGGTATTTTGTGCCATCATGTGAAGTTTGGGGATTTGGGTTTCTTGTTGGAACCTTGCTCTTTTTGGGAGTTGGTTTTGTCTCACTCCTTGTTTCTTGATTTGACCATTTTAGAATGAGATAAATCCTTGAGCATTTTTATTTCTATCTATCTTTTGCTCCTTTGGTTTTAGCCTAGTTCATTTGTTGAATTTGTGATCTTTTATGTGTTGAATTGGTTCTTGGATATAATTTGGACATCGTTTGTCGAGTCACACCCTTGTGTGTGCAATCTTGATTTACTTGGTGTTTTTATTCAAATTGTATCTCCTTTTGCTTCTTGAAAGTTTTATGCATGCATATTTACTATATGTTTATATTATGGCATGCTTGCTTTCTTTGATCCAATAGATAAGGGAAACTCCACCAATTCCCATCGGATAAGTTGTGCATGAAATTCAATTTCATACCAATATGCACATAATTATGTGGAGTCTCTCCTATGTATTGTAGTTGCACTAACTACTTTGGACCCAATATGTTTGGGGACCATTTTGTACTTAATTGTGGTTTAGGTACATTGGAGATATATTGGATGCGTGTCTCTAAATTTTTAAGAAGTGGTGCATACATGAAAATTTGAGACAAGCTATAGGATGATCAATGAATTCATATCCTCTACATCCTACCAATTATATCTCGGTAACAAGTATCTCTTGCTCATGCATATTTATCTTGCTTCCAACCTTGTGTAGGTTGCATCTTGGCATGAATTTTTGTTATTATATTTATTGTTGTATCTCTATCCAAGGTATTAAAAGAACTCTCTATTGAAAATGTGTAGAAGTTGAGATGAGTGCATATAATTGGGACTATACAAAATCATGCATATGATTCATCAATCCCAAATATGATAATCTAGCAATTTTATTACCTATATTTTCCTCAACTTCTCTCATGTGCAATAGTGAGATTTTGCTAGTGGTTTATTCCTTATGATACTTGTTGCCTTTCTCCATATATTCCAACTTCCCCTTTTCCCTTGGTGATTGTTGTAATATATGTAGTGTGTTGGTATTTGAAGCTCATTAATATACAATAAGATACATTTGAGCCTTTGGTCGTGCTTTGAAGCAAAAATCTTATTGGTATATGTTATGACTTCATTTTTGCTTTCATGTACTCTCTTGTATATCTTCTTTATGTGTGCATATGTCTTTGTTGGCATATGTCCTTGTGATGTTTTCCACTTAGAGACATATACACACATGAGAAGATAATTTTAGTTGAATTTTATTCCTTGGATACCACCTTTTATTCCTTTTTGATTCTTTGGTGGCTTCCAAATTTATTTGCCTATGAGTGCTTGTTCCTCTAGTTTACATCTTCGTGCACTCATATTTGTTCTCTCACGCCTTGTATTGTTAAATGAGCTTAGATGAGTGAGGATTCCATGATTATGCACCTTGTTCCCAAATGCAATTATCATAATTGGTGCATTATCTTTGGGGAGCTCATCTAATTCATTTAATAATGTTCATTTGTCTTCTTTCTCATTTATTGTGTTTTAAATGCTTATGGGGGAGCAAGGATTCCATATTTGTGCATTATGTATTCCAATGCATTTATTTTGAATTGTGCACAAATCTTGGGGAGCTTCTCTATTTGTTATTTAAAACACTCTTTTGCTCATATCATAATATCTTGTAGTTTCTATTTGGACTCATTTGTTGTTTTCAAATTGGTTTGTCGGACCTTGTAGTTGCTTACATCATTTGACTTTATTTTGGCAACCTTCGGGTCCTAGATATAGTTCTACTCCCTCCCAAGTATTCATCATTGGATATGTGCGAAAGCACACCTTTGGAGGAATTATTACTATATTTGCCTTCTAGAACTTGTCACCCATTTCGGCAATCGATGCCAATGGGGGAGAAGTTTTAGAGGGTTTAAGGGAAGTTGGTTTATGAATTGAGTTTGTTCTTGTGCATTTGCCTCTCATGCTCTTGCATTTTTGTTGTTGCTTAGCATGTGGTATATATAGAGGAAACTCCACCAATGATAATGATTGGCAATATATGCAATGAAATTCAAGTACATCACACATGCATAGATTGTGGGGGAGTTTGCTCTATATATGGTGGTGGTACCAATATCACATACTTTTGTAGTATTTGATATTGGTACTACCATTTTATTCATTAATATTCCTTATATGAACCCTCTTAAAGGGATTGTCATGGGGGAGATTGAAAGAACATGTTGGGCCCCCATGTGTGGTTTTGGTAATTAATGACAATCTTTATGGACTAATGTATGTATTAAGTTATACTTGTAGGATTTGTCCATTAGCATCGTTTGGAGCATGTGTTGGCTTCAAGGTCAATGAAATGAGAAGAAGATGTGTTGTGCAAGCTCAAAATGCACCATCTATAGAAGATCTCATGTTTGATGCTTGCCATTCTCGGTGATCATGGATCGATGATGAGGAATTAAGAAAGGCGTTACATCTTGAGAAGGGAAAGATCGTCTACATCAAGTTCAAGTGGAATTCTCAAGGAAAAGGTATAATCTTGATAGGTTTTCCCTTTTGCCGGTCTCATATTGTTAGTAGGAGACCGGGTTTAGGATAAATAGTCGTACTATCAAGAGGGGCTCTCGAATGAGTAACTCGTTCACTTCGTTCGGAGAGAGCTCAAACCTTTGCATATTTGCATCATCATATTTGGTTGTTATTTGGTCTTATCCATGTGAGAATATAGATCTTGTGGTAATCTCCATAACAAGCTCTTGTTCATCAAAACCGGATCTTCCGTTTGTATCTTGTTGTGATTTTGATCTTGGCGGCTTTTCGGTTTCTCACCAAGTGAGGTATCTCACATTATTATACATGATACATTATCACTTGGTGATAAACAATATTTTCACCTTTCATAGGGTAGCTCATGTCGTCCTTTTTCCAACGCAATTGGAATCGAGTCGATCGGAGTTACCAATCAAAAGTTATAGAGGTTTGAATTTTCCTAGGTACCAAAATGCGGTAGTACCGCATTTTAGTACCTGGCACGGCAGTAGGTTTTGGCAAGTTGCCAAATGCCACTGCCCTCCTAGATACCAAAATGCGGTAGTACTGCATTTTAGTACCTAGCACGGCAGAAGGTTTTTGATAAGTTTCCAAAAGCCACTGCCGGGCTAGGTACCAAAAAGTGGTAGTACCGCATTTTAGTACCTAGCGCGGCAGAAGGTTTTTTACTTCGTCATTTGGATCTATCCTACCTTGCTGGACTATGATGTTTCTTTGCATGATCTTGTAGAGGTTATTGTCCTCTTCGAAACGAGCCCAAGATCATCGAAATCGGAGTCCGGATGCAAAAGTTATGGCTGTTTTCGTTCTGTGATGACCGGTAGTACCGAACCAGGATCCGGTAGTACCGCATTTTGGTACCGGGGAGCGCAGAGAAAAATGCGTTTGGAGCCCCAGGAACCCCAGGAAATGTCCGGTAGTGCCGGGAAAGTCCGGTAGTACCGGGAATCGCGTTTTTGGGCTGCAACGGTTGGATTTTGGAGGGACCTATATAAGGGTCCTTCTTCCCCAATGGTTCCTTAACCATTCTTGCAAGTTTTCCCCTCCATTGTTGACCTTCTTGAGCTTGCTTTCTCTCAATCCCTCCTATGATTCTTGCATATTCTTGAGGGATTTGAAAGAGGATACCTAGATCTACAATCTCACCAATCAATCTCTCCTCTAAGTGAGGGGAACATATTGGGATCTAGATCTTGGAGTCTTTTGTGGATTTCCTCCATTGTTCTTCCTCTCTTATTCCCCCATAAGCTTGTGTAGCTTTGGTGGAATTTGGGAGAGAAGGATTTGAACACCTTTGTGGTGTTCTTGCCATTTGCATTCGGTGCATCGGTTTGCGTTCTCCTCGGAGGATTTGGTTCGTGTGACTCATTGGAGCTTGTCCCTCTTGGGTTCTTGGAACCCTAGACGGTTTTGTGGCCTTGGTGGCATTGTGACCTTTTGTGGCATTTGTTGGGATCCTCCAATTAAGTTGTGTAGAAGTGCCCCAACCTTATGAGAGGTTCCGGTTGCCACCGACAAGTGCACCGATAGTGGAAGCGTGGATCGATCCCATTGGGGTGAGATTCACCAGAGAATAAGGGAGGCCTTTTGTGGTGTTGGTGGTTTGATACCACCCCCTCTCCAAACGAGACGTACTCCATGTTGGGAGGAACTCGGTAAAATATCCGTGTCCCCGCGTGCCTCGGTTATCTCTATACCCGAGCTCTTTACTTATGCACTTTACATTGTGATAGCCTTCGTGCTTGAAGTAATATATATCTTGCTATCACTTTGTGGCTTGTATTGCTTAGCATAAGTTGTTGGTGCACATAGGTGAACCTTAGTTGTTCTAGGTTGTGCTTAACAAAGTAAACACTAGTTTTATTCCGCCCTTGTTGATCCACTCTAGGAAAAGTTTTAATCGCCTATTCACCCCTCCGCTAGGCGACATCCGTATCCTTTCACCTTCTCTCCGGTATGAAGCGTGAGTAGTTCCACCTTGGGCTATGAGTCCGTGTATTAGCTAGATGGTTGTATCTCCTCCTTGTTCTTTCATGTATAGATCTTGTGAGCTTCATTCATGATCAAGATCTAATCTATTTGTCATGCATGTTGTGTTTGCGGGGATCCGATGGATATTGAGATTACTATGTCAGATTGATTAATGGTTTTGTCTTTATGATTCTATCATGTCTGTGTTGTTTGTAATCTTGCATTCTCTCCGTTGTTAGTAGCTATCTTGGCCAAGTAGTTGCTAGTGACTCCAAGAGGGGGTATTTATGCTCGATAGTGGGTTCATGCCTCTAGTTTCCAAGGGAAGTGACATAAATCTCTTCGGTTGTAGATGTGCTGTTGCCACTAGGGAGAAAACAACGGTCTCTTGTTCATGGAACAAGTGGATTGTTTACCTTACACACTTTGCTTAAAGAAGTTGTCTGTTGCTTGCAACTTAATACTGGAGGGGGTTCAGATGATAACCTGAAGGTGGACTTCTAGTCATAGATGCAGTTGGATGGTGATCTATGTATATTGTTGTATTGCCCAATCGAATCTCATAGGATCTTTTTGTCTGGTATTGCATTGTTATGCCTTGCTCAGTTGTAACATCCCTAAAATCATGTTTCAAAACTCATTCATATCATTCATGCATCCATGATCATTTAGGGTTCCTTTTCAAAACCATTTCAAAAACATGAGCATTTGTTGCTCATTATTTTATGTAAATATGCTCTAGCCTAAGTGCTACTTTCTAATGAGAAAGGTACTTAATTTTATTCAGTAATGTCTTGAGTTCAACTTAAGGGTTTTCCAAGGCTTGGGCAAAGTTTTTAAAACAAAGTATGAAAATAAAACCAAATTTATGCCTATTGTTTATATCTCATAAAGGCTTGGTTTTATTTTATTTTTCAAGTGTTCAAAGTGTGTTTGAGTAAACAGAAGTGTTTGACACACATTTGAGTACAAAGTTCACTGAATAAAAATCTAGAGAAGATTTGAAATCAAACTTGTTTGAATTAGGGTTTGAAAATCATTTCTAGAAAATCAAACAGAAAAAGAACAGCAAAAGGAAAAAAATAAAACCTGGCGCCAGCCTTTTGGCCCAGCACCACTAACAGCCCACAAGCCCACCCGGGCCGTTTCCCCCTCTCCCCTCGTTTCCTACCCCGCACACGCATACCCACTCGCTGACGACTGGGCCCTCACTGCCATGTCACCCCTTCGTCCTCAATCAACGCCGACGACCACCTCGCCGCTACCGTTTCCCCCACTGATGTCGCGCTTAATTGCATTGATTCGGCGAGTGATTTCCGCCTCCGCTCTGGCTACATAAACCCCTCCCCCTCGCGACCATTTCCCCCAACAGAGCTAGCCAGAAGCGCCACCAGGCTGCCCGCAATTTTGCTCGCACCGCCGCGGTACCGAGCCACTCCGGCAGACGATTCCGGTAAGATCCGTCCACCCACTCGGTCTCGTTCATGCTAGCATGCTTCCTTCGACCACGCGACTCACGTCATGCGTTTTCCTTGTCTGCTTGTGGCCTAGATCGACGGATTCGACAACCACCGCAAGTGCCCGACGCTTTCCTCAACTCCGGTGAGAAATCACGGTACGAATCGAGCACCCCTTGATCTCTCCTTGAAACCATCTTGCTCACTGTGACTTTGCGCACCCCCTGATGCATTTTATTCGTGCAAGGACGGCGCAGAGCCTCGACAACGTTGACGTCTGCAACCACCCGACGCCGCGCACAACTCCGACGAGCTCCAGCGACCACCTCCGCGCGCCCCTTCGCCAACGAGGCCTACCTCGAGCATCAGCAGCACACGGCGAGCACAGTAAGCCCCTTCTCCCTCTCCCAGATGACCTAGAACATCGGCAACGACTCTGACAGAGCCGGCGCCGCCAGTCGCCGCAGCTAGCGCCGCCCGTCTGTGGTCGATAGATCTGTTTCCGTAGGATCTAGATCCAACGTATAAGATTAGATCTGTAACGAAGAGGTAAGGAGCAGATCTGGCCACGCGTTTTAGTTAGATCTAACGGTTCGCAAGCATGATCCAGCGCGAAGCGGTACCAACCAACCAGAAGCTGCCGCGTGGCATGAGTTTCGTTTTAAAAATTTGAATTAGATCAATTAGATGGTTAAACTTGTTTAATTCATAACTTTTGATTCCCACGTCCAAATTTGACAAATTTTATATCAATGGAATCAGGAGAGAAAATCCTTTCCATTGATGAAATGTGTTTAATATTTTTCCTCTGTTAAAATGGTTGTTTTTACAGAAACATGTGTAGGCCTATTTTGTGTATATCAATTATTTGGAAAAGTTTTTGCTAATCAAATAAAGTTTATTTTGGCTTGTTTTGTACTTGTCTATGATTTAGTACAGTGCAGTTGTCTTGTTTAGTGTATAAAATCATCACATGGCATATTGCATACATTCATGTATTTTTGCTTGTATTAATTGTGTATGTGATTTTGTGCCATTATTTTATGTGTAGATTTTGGTGCAAATAGTGATTGTGATTGTGAGGATTGTAGCTAATCTCCAAACTACCAAGGAAAGTGGTGCTTCATGATTTTATTCCTAAGTTTTTCAACTATGCACTAGAAATATTTTGCTAGACTTGCATGAATATTTTGGTCTATATGCTATGCTTGGAAAATCCTAGTAGTTGTAGAATTGCTAGAAATTTCTAAGTTAAGATGCTTATCTATGCCATGCTTATCCTAGCTAGTAGCAAACAAGGGTGGTTATATATTCATGCTATGATAAAATATTTCTAAGTCTTTGGACTTGTGTTTTGCTTAATAAAACAACTAAGTGAATGAAACACCTGGGTAGAATGGAAGGAATGGTTTATGTTGAGTGGTTACACAAGTCCCATTTCTATGGTTTACCTTGTGTATCTCACTTGTGGAAAGCCAACCAGGAACAAAGGGATTTGAGATGCCATATGTTAAGAAGCTTCTAGTGCATCCACTTGGCAATATGGGCTCTGCCTGGATCATATAGGTTGCAATAACTTAGCCATTTGGACAGTTGGTGGTAGTGGGATGATAGGTTGGAATGCGTCCATTTGGTCTAAGGGAAGGCTTCTGAAAGGTCCTGTCTTAGTGAAAATCAAGTCTTGTGGGGAAAGTGCACAACCTCTGCAGATGGAAGAATCTAAGTACTTAGCCATGTCCCTGGTATTGGACAACTTGAGCATCAAGACATGGAAGCTATCAAGAATCTCCTCATCCCAATTTCTAAGTAAAAACTTGTGGTTGAACAAGGGTGAAGGTTCCCCAATTTCTATTGGTGGTTCCTTGTGAAAGTTTTTGTTAAAGAAAAATTTAGTGTTTTCAACTAATAGATAAATCCTATTTTGAGCAAAGCAAGCCTAATCTACACTTAGCCAAAATGCATATAGTATTTAGACTACCAATATTCTACTAAGGTATCACTTGCCAATACTATTCCAATGTATTGACCCACTGTGGCTGTAACTTGTGATGTTGCAGGTTATTCTGATGGTGATTAGGGGTTATGAGTCTACACTCAACATGCTTGCATGTGGCACATGAAGATGAAGACTTATTTATCTTATTACATATTTGAACTCTTGTACTAGGCCTATGGCCATGGAGTTGTAAAAGACTATGTTTGTCTCTGGAATGACTTGTAATAATGACCTTTGTTTCTGTGTACTTCATCTTAAACTGTGGATGCTAGCATTGATCCACGGACTAGCATTGCAATCATAGGGATCCTTTCCTTTACAAAGGAGGGATCTTACAGATGGTATCAGAGCACTGTGTTGCCTGTAGGATTATGACCCTAGGATTGGAAACCACTAAGGAAAAAAATTTAACAACTTACTCACTTGTCTTTTCTTCTCGTAAACTTTTCTAATCTTCTTCCTTATCTCTATTTGTAGATGAACTCCATCAACGAAGCCGTGAAGAAGGGACCACTCATGACTATGACTTTGGAATGTGAGACAGAATTCCCCAAGTGTCGTGGTGGTGGCACGACAGAGGGTAGGCTAAAGTTTGGGGCCAATGGATGCTAGTGGGATCTGGGGAGGGAAGATGTAGTTGATTCTACACACTGATGACTAACGTAAAGATCTTTATTGCTCCTCTCTTGGGCTACAAGTGCTCCTTGAGCTGTTTACAAGATGAGAAGATGAACTTTACCAGCCTAAAGGTACCAAATGATCTCTCTCTTCTCCTCAGAGTCCATGCCTCTCCTTATAAAGGGACGTCCTGGCTCCTCTAGGGCTGACGTGGCAAGCATATTCGAAGAATATGCTTGTCCCAATATAGTAATTCGGCGGTCTCATTTCCATGTCGCCCTTCTAATGACGGCAAAGTCTCAGAGAACCCCACCCGCACGCCTCGGGCTCCAGGACTGTCACCTCCGTGACCTCCTTCTGCCCTTCTGCCACTCCGCGCCTTGTCCTTTGTGTTTGGCTCTGCCTAGATCCTTCATAGCTCGTGGCTAGGGTTTGACTATGAGCACTTCCTTCTCCTGCAAGCTTCACGTTATTCGGCCCTGCCTCGCTTAACTCGGCTTGACCTTCACCTGCATTCAGATTATTTGGGCTGACCCGGCCGACTTACACAGTATGTCGGCCGGATAACACCTTGCTCTTCTCATAAGGGTCCTGCTCTTGCTTACCTCGGCCGACCTTTACAGGATTCGGCCGATTTAGACAGTAACTCGGAAACTGGACGGGGAAATTCCTTCTGTCTTTCCTCGTCCTTACCCTATCCGGGGTCACCTCCCCAACATTAGTCCCCGAAGCTGGTATGGTCCTGCCTATAACCTCGGCCGGGCCATATCAGTTTCCCAATATTCATTTCTCCTTGTTTCCGAGTTACTTTTCCCTCGTTCGAGGTATCTGCGCATCTTCTCGCGTACGCCTCGTCCTACGTGTCACACTCTTCATTGTTTCTCTAGTTTTTTGTTCCTCTACAGTGCCTACTGACAGGCTACAGTAATTACTACGCCTGTCGCGTTGGCGCTGCAATGCCTCGCACACCGTTTCCGTCAAGGATCCTGATCCTTTCTTGCATCGTGTGGTCGTTGGTGCGGTTCCACTCAGCGGCATGCGGTTGTGCCGCACACACGATCTACACAGTTAACACCCGCACGCACGATCCCACTACCACTCAGGCCGCGTGGTTATAAAGAGGGGCACGGGGCTAGGGGATTTTTACTTTTCTCCTCCGCTTACCGTTTCCCTTCTTCCTCCTCTCCCTTCTGTGCCTGTTCGTGCTCCTGCCGCCGTGCGCCCATCAGAATCTTCGACGGCGAGGCTCCAATCGTTCTGCTCCGTCGACCTCGTCCCCGTATACTTGCTCCGGCGTCGTTGCCGGTGAGTTTATCTGGTCTCACTGCCTAGTTTATCCTCTAGACGCGTCTGCTTCTCTTCAGATTTCCCGCGGCGGTTCCTTTTCCGCTCCGCCGCCGTTTTCGCCTAGGATCACGACGGGGCCTTGCAGTTCTAGGCCTTGATCCGCCGCTAGTTCATCTTCCGTAGATTCTTCCGGCGACCCTATGTCGAGCTCCGTTAGTGGCGCGCTCATTGAGGATGACGATGCAGCGTCTGGGCCTGAGCGGGGCTCCTGGCAGGGTTCTTCCGTTACCCGCCGAGAGGTTGAATGGTTAATCCAAACTCGCCGGATTCCTGCCGAGGTAGCCTGTCGCTTACCCGGCAGTGAATCTTCTCCCGTTCTTAACGAGGGCGAGTACGTCGTCTTTATGTCCCACTTTGCTCGCGGGTTTGGTCTCCCCCTTAGCAATTTCGCTAGGGAGTTCCTTGATTACTTCGGCCTGCAGCCGCATCATCTTCCGGCCAATGCCATTGCTTCTCTTTCCGCCTTTATCTCTGCCTCGGAAGGATACTTTGGCCTATGGCCGTCTGTGCATGTTTGGTCGAAGTTCTTTCAGATCCGATCCAATGTCGTCCCAGACAAATCCCTTCAACCTTCCGAGAAATTGCTCACCCAGTGTGGAGCTGCGTCCATCACACCTCGGAGGAAATCTGAGTTTCCTCGCGTTGCTGGTCTAGAGTCATGCAAGAAATGGCATAAATCATTCTTTTATGTCAAGAATTCTGGGAACGAAGACAGGATTCGGCTTCCTGCTTTTTCCATTGGCCCCCCCTTCCAAGAAGAACTGGACTTATAATCCGAGGAAGAGCCATGCTCTGGCCGAGGCCTTTGAGATTCGGCTGAAGGAACTAATCCGCTCCGGGCTACGCGGCGAGGATCTGATGACCACCTTCGTCAGCCGGATCTGCCCATTCCAGAAACGCACGCATAAGCTCTGCTATATGAGCGGTCCCCTTGATCCCAATCGAGTCTCAACGGCGGAGCTTGATAATTATCTTATCTTCAAGCGCGTCCGAGCTATCTTTAAGACGGAGATGCCGGATGACTGGACCTAGGGATTGAAGCCATTCACCCGCGAGCATCCCCCTCCCAGAGTAAGTTCTCGCAGTTGTGTTTTGCCTTTTAATCGCATCTGTGATTTCTCTTGTTAATTTCTCTCTTTCTTTTCCTGCAGAGGTTTGAAGAGCAGAAGATCGAGGATGCCGAGGTTTTGTCCCTCCCGTGGCCCGCAGATCGGAACACCGCGGATAGCGGGGAGCCTGACTCGGAGGAGTTCGTTCCCAAGTCGGACCTTGCTCCAGCTCGTGCCCGTGGCAAGACCCCGGCCCACGAGGAGGAAGGTGATTCGGACGAGGTCCAAGTTCTTGAGGTAGTTGCCGCAATGCCAATTTCTTATGCATTTCCGGCCTCTACTTTCTCAGTTAATCCGGCCGGTCAGGTTCACAACGCCGAGCCTCTCGCCTCCCGACCTCCTGTTACCTCGGGGAAATGTAGCGCTCCAGCTGGTGCCTCGGAAGCCGTTCCCAAGAAACGAATGAAGAAGTCAGCCCAGCACCCTCCGAAGCGTAAAACTATGCCCGGGGTTACTGGGTGAGTTGCTTTTTGTTTGTATTTCTTGTTTCTCTCTTTCTGCCTTTTGACCTAACCTTTTTTGCCTTTGCAGAGATCCTCTTTCTGTTAAGCCCAGTGGTCCTAGCATGACGAGTCACACGACTCGACCGCCTTCTCCTCCGCCTCCTGAAGATACTAGAGTTCCTAGCCTGCTCGCGTTGACTCTCCTCCCGCTCCGAATCAGACATCATCTCGTCAGGATACGCCTGAGGTCTCTCCTGTTGATGCCAATACAACTCGGCCAGTAGATATTTCTAATGAGCCTGCTACCTCCTCCGTGAATCCCGAAGTTTCACCCGAGATCCCTTCGACCCCCACAACCTTTACTGCGACTCCGACTCCAGCCGAGGATACCAATATCTCGGCGCCCTTAGAAACCGTAATCCCTTCGGCCCCCAAAGATGCCATTCCAAGTGCCGAGGTAACGGCTCCTGCCGACGCCTCTTCTAAGGCAAGAAAGGTCGTTGTCACCAAGCCTCCCTCATCTCAGAAAGGGCTTGCCAGCTCTTCTCAGCCTACAATTGCTGATGCGCTGCGCAAGGGGGTTTCTTCTGCCAAGACTATTGTTACCCCGGCTGCTGATACATAGCTCGCTCTTCACAAGAGTCCCGCGGCGGCAGTGGCTACCCAACACGTCCGAGGTAAAGTCCTGACTCGTACGGAGAGTGGGAACAGCCTCGGCTCGTTGGTTGAGTATGCCAACAATTGGAACGCTGCTGATCAGCTCGAAAGCAATCCAAGCAGCCAGCCCTTTCAACTCTCCGACATCAGCAGTCGCTTACATCTGGCTGCCAAGATCGTTCTTGACAGCGACAAGATGAATGAGGTAATTGTTTTTATGGACGTTTGATTAGTCATTCGAATGATATTATATATACTCTAGTCCCCGAAGATTGCAACCGAATAATTCGTTATTCGTTTGGAAGTTTTATTAGGCTTTACCTGGTTCAGTTTTGTCTTAGTGTTCGAATATCTATCCACCTAGATCCGAATTAAGCTTTGCTTGATTTGGATCTATCTGTGCTTCGAATATCCAGCCACCTAGATCCGAGTTAAGCTTTGCTTGATTCGGATCTGTCTTAGGTTCGAATATCCAGCCCCCTAGATTCGAGTTAAGTTTCGCTTGACTCGGATCTGTCTTAGCTTCGAATATCCAGCCACCTAGATTCGAGTTAAGTTTTGCTTGATTCGGATCTGTCTTAGGTTTGAATATCCAGCCACGTAGATCCGAGTTAAGTTTTGCTTGACTCGGATCTGTCTTAGCTTCGAATATCCAGCCACCTAGATCCGAGTTAAGTTTTGCTTGACTCGGATCTGTCTTAGCTTCGAATATCCAGCCACCTAGATCCGAGTTAAGTTTTGCTTGACTCGGATCTGTCTTAGGTTCGAATATCATATTGCTATTTGTTTTGTTGCTTAGGTTGCGCATGACCGGCGGACCGCCGAATTCCAAAGGCTGCTCTTTGCACATAAAAAATTGCAAGATAAGTATGAGAAGGTCATTCCCGTGGTGAAGAAAGCTGGTAAGTTAACGAACTTTCGCATTATCCCTAAAGTTCTTATTGTTTTGGACATGATGCATTAGCTCATTTTGCTGGTGAATAGGTAATATCAACAATCTTAATATCCGTCTTGAGAAGAAAGTCAAGGCCCTGGAAGGTTAGTTACTCTTTTTTCTTTTACAGATTTCTATTTGAAATGTGCACCGGGTTTCTTTTAACCCTTCTGGCTTCGGTATAGCCGAGTTACAAACTTTTGCAGCATCACATCAAGAATGCATACCCATGCCTGATATGATGCTGCATTTTTTAGAACAAGCGGCTACTCACTCGGCACAGCTGAAAGATAAAGATGAAGAGATGACTCGCTTGCGCGCCGAGGTGGAGTCCCTCAAGCTTTCTCAAAAATCTGAGTTAGAGAAAGTTGACCAGGAGTTCTCCGAGGAGAAGAATCGGCTAGCTCTGCAATTGCAGAAAAATAAAGACCTCCTCGAGGCTGCCGAATTAAAGACACGAGCGATGAGCGAGGAGACCACTCGCTTTGAGAAAACCAAGGGTGATTGGGCTCAAGATCTTCAGAGAATGCTTAACTATATTCATCGTAAGCCTCTGACCGTGGCCGAGTTATCTTTTTCTCTTTCTTAGTGTTGACCGATGTATTTTTTATTTTTCATAGACCATTTTCCAGAAGCTAAGCCCGTGAGCTCTAGAGCGGTGGTTAATGCTCGTGTACGGCGAGGTGTCCCCGCAGATGCGAGCCCAGAATACTCGATGGAAGACTACTTGGTTGCCGTTGGCGCTGCCGTTGGTCCGATGAAGATTATGGGCAGGGACTTGGTGCAGGCAGCCATCCGGGCCTACCATGTTCTCTGGCCGAATACTTCTGGCACTCCTGACATTGATGAGATCAAGATACTGGTGGAAAGATTGATGGCATCCTAGAACCAGTTGAATCTCTGGAGGGAATCCGCTGGACGAGCTGGTGCTGATATGGCGCTCACAGTCGTTATGTCATGGTACGAGGATATTTCCCTCGATACCTTGATAAATTTGCACACTGGCTCCCGTTGGGTTGAGGATCCAGAATTCGTCGCTCGCCGACAAGCTCGTGCCTTCCAGCTTGTTGAGTATGCGGGCGTGCATAACTGGATTGAAGGGCCGAGTTTCCTTTCTAACCCGGCGAATGAGGTCGAAGTTGAAGATGCTTCTGATGACAATTCAGCCGACCAAGACGAGGCTGAGGGCGACTCGGATACTTCTGGTAATTCCAGCTCCAGCTCGGATGGCAATGGCGACGCGCGATCCTCCTCCAAAGGGACTGGGCATTCCCAAGCTCAAGCTGATGTTTCTCAACAGCCCCGGGCTTCCCCCGAAGTCGCTCCTGGTTCTGTGGAGGGTGAAGCAACTTCGGTCGAGGTGCCGTCTACCTCGGAGCGCCCAGTACCTGAGCAAGTCGCTGCCCCTTAGGTTTAAAAAACTCTAAGTCGTTTCTTATCCCCGGTATGCCGGGCGTATCATGTGTGTGAAACAATTGTCTGACTTTCTGTGTGGTATGAACCTCTTTAGCCTGTTGCCGCTGAGGCACACATGGTTGTGATCGTTATTATTTTGTTTAAACTCATCCTGTTTGTTTTAAATCTTTGCTTTGGTTGCCTTCAATTTCTTAAGTTCGGATTGTGTGTTTGCCTTTGTCCTACGGTAGTTCGACGTCTAATATTGCCTAACCTTGATAAATTTGACAATTCAACCATTGTGTTCTTGAATTTTATCCAAGTTGTAAATCTCAAAGCCCATATTTGGGGAGAGCGAAATAATATCGCTCTGGGTGCCGAAGTTTGATACCCATTTTTGTAACAAGGGACAATTGTGGGGCAATTCCCTAATCACTGCTCCAAAAATCGAGACTGAACACATCACTAAAAATGCGAAATAATATTGGGCAGTCCTCGGGTCATTGCTCGAGGTGCCGAGGTTTAATACATAACCCAAACTTAAAAACAAAATATGGCAGTCCCCGAGTCATTGCTCAAGGTGCCGAGGTTTAATACATAACCCAAACTCAGAAGCAATATAGGACAGTCCCCGAGTCACTGCTCAAGGTGCCGAGGTTTAATACATAACCCAAACTCAGAAACAATATAGGACAGTCCCCGAGTCACTGATCAAGGTGCCGAGGTTTAATACATAACCCAAACTCAGAAACAATATAGGGTAGTCCCCGAGTCACTGTGCCGAGGTTTAATACATCATTGATACTTTTTCCTGAAGCGTTACTTTACAACGTGTCATAGATGACTCCTACGAGTAAAATGGACGAAGTAAAGCTACGTTCCATGGTATTTTCGATTCTTCGCCGGCCTTGTCTGCCTTGTTCTTTTCTGGTGACTGAGCATCAATTAGGTAATACACATCATTGTGCAATGCTTTGCTCACGATGAAAGGTCCTTCCCATGGGGGTGATAGTTTGTGCATGCCGGCCGTGCGTTGCACTAACTGAAGAACCAAATCTCCTTCTTTAAACACTCTTGGATTTACTTTCTTGCTGTGATATCATCGCAAGTCCTGCTGATAAATAGCTGATCTTGATAGTGCCAACTCCCTGGCTTCTTCTAGCAGATCGACATCATCTTGCCGAGCTATTTCATTTACCTCGGCGGTTGTATACTGGGTAACCCTTGGCGAGTCATGTATTATGTCGGCTGGAAGCATGGATTCTACCCCATATACTAGAAAAAATGGTGTATACCATGTTGACCAGTTTGGGATAGTTCTGAGGCTCCATAGTACTGCTGGTAGTTCCTCAATCCAACACCCTGCCGACCTTTGCAGTGGTTCGACGAGTCGTGGTTTTATTCCGGATAATACTAGTCCATTAGATCTTTCTACTTGCCCATTAGATGCTGGGTGAGCCACCGAGGCGACATCTAGTCTTATGTGTTTTTCTTGACAGAATCTAGCGAAGGCTCCTTCAGCAAAGTTTGTGCCATTGTCTGTAATAACACTGTGTGGGTAACCATATCTGAAGATAATATCTTTGAGGAATTTTACTGTTGTGGACCCATCACACTTCTTTATTGGTTTCACTTTAATCCATTTTGTGTATTTGTCGACCATGACTAAGATGTGGGTCATCCCGCCCCGGGCCGGCTTGAATGGTCCCACCATATCTAAGCACCATACAGAAAATGGCTAAGTAATTGGTATCGTTTTTAACTCGGACGATGGCATATGTATCTTGCTGGCATATCTCTGGCAACCATTACATTTTTCCACCAGTTCTTTGGCCTCTTTCAACGCTGTTGGCCAATAAAATCCATGCCTGAATGCTTTGGCCACTAAAGCTCTGGACGAGGCGTGATGCCCGCATTCTCCTTGATGTATATCTAGGAGGATCTCTTGGCCTTCCGCCGAGTCCACACATCTCTGCAACACGCTTGTGACGCTCCTTTTATACAGCTCATTGTTTATGATTGTATAAGTTTTAGCTCTTCTCAATGTATGTCTCGCCAATACCTCGTCAATTGGCAAAATCGCATCTTTGAGGAAGGAAAATATGGGTTGCGCCCATGTTGGTATGATTTTTTCTGGGGTAATCTCACTATCTATTTCCATATTTTCCGCCGACATAACTACCTCGGATTTTTCCATATCCATCCGTGCATCGGCCGGGTTCATTTTTTGGAAATTCCGGGTTACATTCCTTGTCAATTTCCATCGACATACTATCTTCTCTTGATTTTGCCGGAATAAAGATGGATTCGGACTCTGGTGATGGTGTTATTGATGGTTTTCTCAGGTGCTCTAGGGCGATACCTGGGGGAATTGATTGCCTGGTTGATCCGAGTTTTGACAATGTGTCTGCGGTGTTGTTTTCTGCCCGAGGTATATGATGAAATTCGCATCCATCGAAGTATCCACTGAGTTTTTGCACATGAAACCTATATAAGGCCATATTGGCATCTAACGCATCCCAATTGCCTGAGACTTGTTGTACTACTAGATCTGAATCTCCGTAGCATAATATTCGGCGTATCCCAATCTCTTTTGCCACCTTCAATCCATGGACGAATGCTTCATATTCGGCTACATTGTTTGATGCGGCAAAATGTATTTGCAACACATATTTCAGCTGATCTCTCTTTGGCGAGGTTAACACTATTCCTGCCCCCAAACCGTTTCTCAGTTTGGAACTGTCAAAGTGCATCGTCCAATAACTCGGATCTGGTAATGGTGGCTCATATTGTACCTCGGCCCAATCCACGAATAAGTCGGCCACAGCCTGAGATTTGATTGCATCTCTCCTATCGAATTGCAGAGCATAAGGTGACAATTCAATTGCCCATTTTGCTATTCGGCCACTTGCATCCTTGTTGCTCAATATGTCGGCTATGGGTGCTTCACATATCACTTTGATGGGGTGCTCTTCGAAGTAATGTTTAAGTTTCTTTGCTGACATGTATACCCCATATGCCATCTTCTGATAATGTGGGTAATTTTGCTTTGAGGCTGATAGTACCTCGCTTAGGTAATATACCGGCCTTTGTACTAATTTGTCATCTTCAATTCGTTCCACCACGATCATAGCACTTACTACTCTGTTCGTGGCGGCTATGTAAAGTAACATAGGCTCTTTTGATAATGGAGAGGCCAGGATTGGCGCTGTGACCAACATCTTCTTCAATTCATGGAACGCATTGTCTGCTTGTGGTGTCCAAATGAACTTATCAGATTTTTTCATCAGTTGATAAAGTGGTAATGCTTTCTCTCCCAGCCGACATACAAATCGGCTAAGCGAGGCCAGGCAACCTGTGAACTTTTGTACGTCATTTAGACATCTCGGCAATTCCATCCTTTCTACTGCTCTTATCTTAGTTGGGTTGGCCTCTATACCTCGGCTAGATACGAGAAAACCGAGTAGTTTTCCAGCCGATACACCGAAAGTGCATTTTTCCGGGTTAAGCTTCATTCGGAACCTTATCAAGTTCGCGAAAGTCTGCCGGATATCATCCAGTAGCGTTTTGCTTTCTTTGGTTTTGATAACCACATCATCTACATACACTTGTACATTTTTTCCTATCTGGTCATGCAGACATTTTTGCATACATCTTTGGTACGTTGCCCCTGCGTTACGCAGGCCGAATGGCATGGTGCGATAGCAATAAGCCCCGTACGGGGTAATAAACGCAGTCTTTATTTGATCGGCCGGATTTAACGGTATCTGGTGAAAACTAGAATACGCGTCTACAAATGATAACAATTCACAACCAGCGGTCGAATCAATGACCTGGTCTATTCTAGGTAAAGGAAAAGGATCTTTTGGACACGCCTTGTTGAGGTTCGTGTAATCAATACACATTCGCCATACGATGGCTATATTTGGATCATCCTTCTTCTTTTCTACTAGCACCGTGTTTGATAGCCAATCCGGATAAAGCACCTCCATGATGAACCCGGCCGCAAGGAGCCGAGCTATCTCATCCCCTATTATTTTTCTCCTATCTTCGGCGAAGCGGCGGAGAGGTTGCTTCACCGGCCTTGCTCCTGGCCTTACATTCAGCGAGTGCTCAGCCAACTCCCTCGACACACCTTGCAAATCCTGAGTTGACCATGCAAAGATATCCCGAATCTCACGGAGGAAGTTGGTGAGCTCGCTTTCCTATTTAGCATCTAGGCCGGCACCAATGGTGACGGTGCGTTCTGGGAACTGCTCATCTATCTGGAACTTTTTTGTTTCTTTAGTCGGCTGGAAAGAGACACTTCCATGCGGATTGGCCAATGCCGGCATATTCAGTTGTGCTGACTGAGCGAGGGCCGCTACTTCCTGAATCCTTCTTTTTTCTCTTGCTATTACCAATGACTCGGCCAGATTTGATCTGGCTGAAGCACATTCCATTGACTTCCTGTAATCTCCTGCTACTGTTATCACCCCTTGTGGTCCGGGTAACTTTATTTTCAAGTAAGTTATGTCGAAGCTGCTCATGAATTTGGCCAATGCCGGCCGTCCGAGTAGAGCATGATAACAACTCTCTAGATCACCACTTCAAACTCCAAATTTTTTGCTTTGCAGTTATCTCTTGTGCCGAATAACACATCCACTCGTACCTTTCCAATAGGTTCGCATGAAAGCCCTAGCACTATTCCATGGAATGTGGTTCTCGTGGATTGCAGCATATTCTGCGATATTCCGAGTTTATGCATTGTATCCTTGTACATGATATTGATACTGCTCCCATTGTCAATGAGTACTTTTGAAAATTTCACATTAATGCTCGGTCCG
The DNA here is from genome assembly GCA_916181665.1 of Avena sativa. Lineage (NCBI taxonomy): Eukaryota > Viridiplantae > Streptophyta > Magnoliopsida > Poales > Poaceae > Avena > Avena sativa. The sequence goes on from OV702282.1 coordinate 382,885,216, forward strand.
ACAAATGTTGGATCTAGTACGAGTGCGTACGAACCCGGATTCGGCATTATTTTGGGGTGATCCTTTATGCTCCAAGTTACTTCTTGATCTGACCAAGGCACATGTCTTGGTACTGCCGGCATAACTGCATTTACTTCCATATGCCGGCGCTGTACACTCTGCCTGTCTTGTTGTTCTGTTGTGAACACGCAATATGATTGATGATGTTCCCTGTAATCATTGCGTCCACTATTTCCTGGGTTCGTCCTTCCATATGGACCCTGATTTATCACTTGATGCACTGCATCTCTCCGGTCCGAGTTATCATACCTCGGGGGAGGAGGTGGTAACATTAGTTGCTGTGCATTTGCTCCAGTCAACTGCGGCTGATGCTGCTGATGTGCCTGGTGGGATGTTGCTTGCATGCCCGCCGGGTTACCCATTGCATTTTTCATCCAGGCACATTGCCGAGTTGTATGATTGGTCGGCTTGGCTGGGTTTGAAGTATGAAACTTACACGGTTGATCTAACATAGACTCAAACGTGTACTTTGGCCTTTCCTGCCATTGCTTCTTATTTTCTGGTGTCCATTGTCTCTTCCCTTCATTCCTTGGTGTCCATTGCTGAGGACCATTCTTTTGCCGCTGATTGCTTCTGTGACTCGGCTGATCTTGCACTACCGCTGCTACCTGATTTGAGCCATATCTATAATCTGGTCTTTCTTCTCTTCTTCTTCCTCTGAACTCATTGCGCCTCGATGACCCGGACGCATCTCTTGCATATTGATCTTGATGTTCCCGATGATCTACTAACATTAGTTCTGGTTGTGTCGGATCTCCCAATGCATACGAATCCGCTATCCTGATGGTTTGTGCCAAAGTGGTTGGCATATCTCTTTGCAATCGCTGCCACAATACACTGCCATAACGGCATCCTTGAGCGAACCAAGCTATCGCTTGTGATTCTATAACTCCCTCACATGAATTCCTGAGATTACACCACCGAGTTAATAATTCTCTGTCTGTCTCATTCGGCTGGTCTGGAGGCAGATTATTCAGCCAACAGTTGATGCTGCCTGGAGGCAGATTATTCAGCCATACTCTGGCTAGTCCTTCCAGCATTTGCGGGACATATCTTACTGCCCACCGCAAGTTTCCACTTGCTATTTTTACAGCAGTGGCATAATCAATCAACCAATCCTGTGGTTTGGTGCTCCCGTTGTATGTTTTCGTGCCTCTTGCCAGCTGAAAGTTCGGCACTGGCGGCTCGCCCATGATCCGTGGTCCGAAACATGCCGGACCCGGCGGACCCTGCTCTTCTAACAACTCGGACCGGTACAGCCGGTCCAGTTTTACTCTTGCATCATTTGACGGCAAATCTCTGTACAGAATTCTCTCCTGCATTCCATAGTGGTTATTTCCACCATGAACCGCATATTCTATCTCGGAATAACCATCATTGTACCTCTCATTCACCTGATTGTGGCGAGCTGGTCTCACTTCTCTTTCCTGCCGAGGTTCATATCTCGGTTGAGGATTGGGTGGCGGTTCTCTCCTTCCTTCTACCGGGATATTATTCTCGTGATTTCCTCTTCCGAGATCTCCTCTTCCGAGATCTCCATTACCTCGGCTTCCGTTGCCTTTGTCGGCACGACCAGGGTTTCTTTCGCCACTGTTACCTCGGCTTCCATTGCCTCTGTTTTCATTTGCTTTTCCGGCTACTGCCGGATCATATGGAACAATTTGCTTATTTCTTTTTCCCGAAGTTACCGCTTTGTCTTTACGCACATTGTTTCCGGGCGAGGATGCTGCTGCCACAAATAGTGCGGGTGCTGCACCAGCCGAATGAACCATTCGCGAGGCACCAGGCCTTGCCGGGTCTGCCCTGAGAATTTCTTCATTCTGCTGGTTCGCGATGCGCACCAACTCATTCACTCTTTCTTGTTGCTTCTGCCGGGCTTTGCTGGTCAGTCCTTCTAACTCTAGTGCAGCGGCATTTGCCGCTCTTAGGTTCTTTGCAGGGGTGCTATACCTCGTCAAGCCTAGATCGACTGAATCTCCCTTATGAGTCTCATGCTCTTTGTTGATATCATCCATGAGGTTCTTTCCTCTCAATCTTAATTCATCAACCCGCTCGGGGGTGACATCAATCTTATTTGCCCTAGCATATTCTCGCAGGGTCGACTCCCGCAATGCCGACACCTTTTTTGCCTCTACTAGTACTTTTTGCCTGGTTTCTTCTAACTCTGTCTGAGCATTAGCCGGATCAAGTATCGGCGCTACAGGTGTAGTCAGATTATCTATAGTTGCCTGGAGAACATTCTCTGGTCTTTCCAGAGGTAGCCCTCTTACCCTTGGTGCCTTTGGGGTCGTCTCCTGCACCTCGGCTGGGTTGGCTGCTAAAGGATTTACCTCAGTGGGCGGTGGAGCTGCCTGCTTCGTGGCCACCTGCACACCCGTCGTCGGATCCTTGCTTGATCCGGCGCCCGCTGCTCCCGCCTACACCCCGGCTGCGACCATCACCTCAACGCTTCTGACGGGGCGCTCTCCGTGCGGACCGTTTGCGGCGCTAAGGGGAGGCTCTCCTGCAACAATAACTTGGTGAGGATAAACGCCGGAGGTGTCGACGTCGACGTAGATCTGGTGCATGCCCAAGTTGATGAAGACGCCGTTGCGCGGAGGGGTTTTTTCCCTGAAGCTGCTTGCGTTATCGCTGACGTAATCACAGAGATCGATTCTCCGGACCAAGCCAGAGACAACGCACTCGCCAGTGTGGATGAAGTTTCCCGTCCGGATCATGACTCCAGCTAGCACCGCTGCTGGCCCCACGGTGGGCGCCAACTGTCGTGGTGGTGGCACGGCAGATGCCATGGGTAGGCTAAAGTTTGGGGCCAATGGATGCTAGTGGGATCTGGGGAGGGAAGATGTAGTTGATACACACTGATGACTAACGTAAAGATCTTTATTATTCCTCTCTTGGGCTACAAGTGCTCCTTGAGCTGTTTACAAGATGAGAAGATGAACTTTACCAGCCTAACGGTACCAAATGAGCTCTCTCTTCTCCTCAGAGTCCATGCCTCTCCTTATAAAGGGACGTCCTGGCTCCTCTAGGGCTGACGTGGCAAGCATATTCGAAGAATATGCTTGTCCCAATATAGTAATTTGGCGGCCTCCTTTCCGTGTCGCCCTTCTAATGACGGCAAAGTCTCACAGAACCCCACCCGCACGCCTCGGGCTCCAGGACTGTCACCTCTCTGACCTCCTTCTGCCCTTCTGCCACTCTGCGCCTTGTCCTTTGTGTTTGGCTCTGCCCAGATCCTTCATAGCTCATGGCTAGGGTTTGACTATGAGCACTTCCTTCTCCTGCAAGCTTCACGTTATTCGGCCCTGCCTCGCTTAACTCGGCTTGTCCTTCACCTGCATTCAGATTATTCGGGCTGACCCGGCCGACTTACACAGTATGTCGGTCGGGTAACACCTTGCTCTTCTCATCAGGGTCCTGCTCTTGCTTACCTCGGCCGACCTTTACAGGATTCGGCCGATTTAGACAGTAACTCAGAAACTGGACGGGGAACTTCCTTCTGTCTTTCCCCGTCCTTACCCTATCCGGGGTCACCTCCCCAACACCAAGGCTCTCAAGGACCTCATGGTTGCCATGGGAATACATGGTGCAGCTGTGTACAAAGGTTTTCCTGTGATGGATGAAGGAATTAAGTACTGGTGGGTGCAACTTCACTTGTATAAAAACAAGGAAGACAACCACAAGGACTCAGGATTCTGCATGGTCACCAACTTAGTGATGCACACCACATTCTTTGATTCAGCAAGGGATGCAGCTTGGAAGGCCATCAAAGAACTTGGTGATAGAATTAAGTGCAAAATGCTTAACACCCAGAATGACCTTAGGGAAGAAAAGAAGCATACCCAAGAGTTAGAGGCTACCAACCAAAGTTTAAGGAAGGACATCATAGACTTAGCAATGGAGTCATGTGATCTGGATAGACAGATTGCCTCTAGGAATGCCCTGTTAGCCAACTTGGCAAGTGAGATGGGATTATAAACGTACTCCGTTAGTTGGACCACCACACTTATCATTTTTATTTTGCAAATGTTGTTTAAAATAAGTTGAACCTTGGTTGTTTGTAATGGATTCATGTATGCCATGACTTGGTGTGTTTTGATTTCCAAAGATATGCATGTGATGCCTTGTCTTGTGAATTATCTTGATTCTAACTTTTTCTATCTTATTAAATAGATGCCTAATGTTACTATCAGCACGGCTGAAGAGTTCAAGGGAACTCGCTTTGGCACTCGTATTATTGAGCTCACTAGTTTGCTCAATCTCCCACTTCCTACCATCATGATGCTTCCCCTCACCAAGTTTGAGAGGAAAGACCTTTGGGGCTTCAAGGTCAATCAGCCAGGACGCCAGACTGAGCCAGCCACGGAGGCCATCATCTTCAAGCTCATGCATGATGACAAGGAGAGAGGCCTAGAGGTAGTCATGCAGGATTTGCTTGGACGTTTGCTAGGGAGACACTCTCGAGAGGTTAGAGGTACTCACTTCCATGCCTTTGGTAGACGTGATGAGGATGGTGAGGCCATTGACTTTGAGGATACTTCGAGAGAGACGGCAGAGCCGATTCTTCTATACCTCCAGGACTTAGAGGTTCTTCTTAGGCACCTAGACACTGATAGGACCAACGTCATGCTTAGAAATGACGAGCTCCAGGTGCAGCTTTGTGAGAAGGACAAGCTCTTCGCGGAGCAAGATGAGATAGTCAAGGAGATGGAGGCCAAGTTTGAGAGTCAGGATAGAAAGTTCAAGAGTCAAGAGAAGCGAGTCCAAGATAGGAACAAGAGGATTCGAGACATGACTGCAGAACTAGAGGCCAAGGACTTCGAGCTCGAGCATCAACAAGGTGTGATTGAGAGACTTCGTGCACAGAAGAGGGCTCTCAAAGCCAAAGTAGAGACCTTGACCACCAATGTCGAGGAATACAAGACCGCTATGGAGAATGCAGGTCTTACACTTGTTGATGAGGAGGTTGATGCAGAGGAGTAGTGATGGCTACTCATTTACCATTTATTTACCATGCTTTTGATTATTGATTCGCAATGAACATCCAACATGTGGATGGCTTGCTATTGGTGTGTTTACTTTTTAAAAAACTTTTTGTCTGTGTTGTTGAACCTTTTACTATTATGATGCATGGTTGGTGATTATTTATGTGATGTATTGTGCATGTTAGCATCTATGGGTATCTCATTCTTATCTCTATTGAACAACCACAGATGCCTCCCCGACGTGCCAATCCCAACCCCAACAACAACAACATCACCCCTGAGATGCAGAAAATGATGACAGCTCAGACTCAGCTGATGCAAATGATGACTACTTTCATCCAGAATCAGAACAACAACAACAACAATAATAACAACAACAACAACAATCAGAATGACCCACCGGGTTTTGACATGCTTACCAGGTTCTTAAGACCGAGGCCAGCAAAGTTTTCAGGAACTACTGATCCTATGGTGGCCAATGATTGGCTACGCTCTGTGAACAAGGACTTGGTAACCGTTGGCTGTACTTATGAAGAGAAGGTCAGATTTCTAGCACACTTGTTGGAAGGACCAGCATCCACTTGGTGGGATAACTGCCAAATCACCACTCCCATTGCGGATGTGACATGGGCTATCTTTTCAGATGGTTTCCGTACTGCTCACATCTCATCCAGAGTGATGAGTTTGAAGAAGAAAGAGTTCCATAATTTGAAGCAGCGCCACCGCAGCGTGGCAGAGTATATTGAGGAGTTCAACAATCTGGCGCGTTATGCACCGGATGAAGTTGACACCGATGCTAAGAGGAAAGAAAAGTTCCTTGAGGGATTGAACGATGAATTGAACCTACAGTTAGCTGTGGCCTATGTCCCCACATATCAGTCTCTTTGTGACAAGGCTGCCATCTTGGAGAGCAAGATGAAACAAGTTGAAAGCAGGAAGAGAAAGCACTCTGACAAGCACAGCTCGGGATCGTCTCACAAGCGTTCCCATTAGGATGACAATGGAAATTCTGGATCCCACAAGGATGGTGTCGTGGTATTGCCAGAGATGGGGTAAGGCGGACGGTTGACGGGTATGAGGTAACACAGCTTACCCAGGTTCAGATCCCACAACGGTGGCGGAATCCTACTCCTGCTATAAATCACTATAATGGCAATACGCCGAGTTACAGAGATAGGTTCGCTGTGCAAGGTGACTAGAGAGTCTAAGTTATCGTCTGAGATTGTGCCCTAAAGGCTCCCATAGGCCCGACTTATATAGTCGCCAGGTCCTAGGGTTACAGGGAAAAGTCCTAGCCGGACAGGTTACAGAGTCCTACACCGTCTATTACTAGTCTTGTGTATCTTGCACTCCAAGGCTCCGGGTACGCAGGTGACTCCACCGTAGCCTTCCTTTATCCGGCACGGGCCTCCCTTCTGGATCCACCTAACTGGGCCGCCCAGCAGGCCACAGGCCATGCTACCGACTATGGGCCACCCGGGTTAGTCGGATAAGAGACATGCTATGAGGATACCCATATAGCATATCCCCAACAGTAGCCCCCGGAGAACTCCGAGATCTTGCGCCGTCTTGCCTCTTCTCATGGAATGCTCCGTCTAGCTGGATGTCGGCAAATCGTCAAGCAACATCTTGTAGTCCTCCCAAAGAACCCTGCAAAGGTTTCTCCGTCTTATATGAGTAAGTCGGAGAAATGCTGAATCTTCCATCGTACGTTTCCGTTGTCAGATTAAATCCGTCTATGCCGGAATCTTCGATGGGACGGCTCATCTACCATGTCAGTTATGGCGACGTAGGCTGTAGGTCAGCGACGCCTCGTAACTCACACATGCAGAGAACGTAATCATATCCGATTTTCCCGCGCGAGCGATACGAACCGTTGGCGGCGGCGGCGGTTGGAGACGTGGCGAAATTACCGCGTGCGTTCACGAACACGTCGTCTACGCGGCAACCGTCCGATTAGCTACACGAATCTCGACACAGAGTAAGATAAATAGTAACCGTGGGACACTTGCCACTTTTTCACCCCATTCTCTCGCGTCATCGTCTTCTTCCTCCAGCCACACGCCTCCTCGAGCTCTCCGCGGAAAACCTCGAGAAACCCTAACCTCTCTCTGCACCAGTCGCAGCCCCTCCCTCCTCCATGGCTAGCAGCAGCTCATCCCCGTCAATGGCGGCGTCGAGCGAGGCCACGGCGAAGCCGGCAAGCTCCATCGTCGTGCCCCCAGAGGGCCTGGTCATCCCCGCATCGGCGGTGATTGAAACCACCGGCGGCGACCATAATCTGGTGGCGCTGGAGCCCCTGGAAGAGGAGCCAGACTCGCACAAAGGCGACTGGCGCGGCTCGGACATCACCGGCCGCGACATCCAAGAGATGGTTGCTGAGGGTTACCTCCCCGCGACGGAGGGGCTCGACTTGCGGGTGGCGCCGGCTGGCGAGGTGACCCCTTCTCCCCAAGCCGGAGAGAAAGTGTACCTCAAGGCGCAATTGGTACGCGGCGTTTCTCTGCCCATCTCTCACTTCTTTCTGTCCGTCTTGAATCACTTCAAGGTCCAACCCCATAACCTCTCCCCCAATAGTATCTTAGTGCTTAGCAACTTCGCGGCACTTTGTGAGGGTTACCTAGGGATTAGGCCTAGGATAGACTTGTTCGTGTATTTCTTCACCGTTAAACGTGAAGCTGGACATAGTAGAGAGGAGCTTAGGAACTGCGGCACCATAAGCTTCAAGATCCGTCCTGGCCAGCGGTTCCCCGACATCGTCGGCCACGAGTCGTGTAAAAAATGGCAGCGGACGTACTTCTACGGCCCCGACATTCCTTTGGCAGGCCGAGAAGTAACGTACCCGGACTTCGTGGATGGAGCCGCCGCTGAAGTCTCCACATGGCGGTCCCATGCCTCCCTTCCCTCCGACCTCGACGCTTCTCGCGCAATAAGGCGGATCGAGTAGTTCGTAGAGACGGGTCTAACCGGCTTGGACCTAGCCATGTGCTGGTTCATCAGGCGGATCCAACCTTTGCAGCACCGCACGAAGTTTATGCACGAGTACACCGGTGACTGAAGGGATACCCTCCAGATCTCCGAGGCCAACTTCTCGAGCGACTCCATCAAGTTCCGCCTTAAGGACATCGTCAAGGTGAAGGATAAGAAGCGTGGCTTCACCCTCACCTACGACATGTTCGTAGACGGCAAGTGCCCAAAGGTAGATATTTATTTTCCGTGTATGACATTGCTCCAGTTTTTCCGTCTTGCCAATACCATCTTGTCTAACACGATGATTTCTCACTTAACAGCTTAGCGATCTAGAGGAAGGCAACCTGGCTGCCCAAATCTACGATCCCAAGATGAAGGAAGTCACGGTCGTGTCCGATGATGATGCCACGTTGGCGCGAAAGCGGAAGAGCTCCACCTCTGACGTTGCCGATGGAGGCAAGAAAAAGAAGACGGAGGGTGGAGCCTCCAAAAAGAGTACTGCCGCCCTGGAGGCGAAAAAGAAGAAAGCCACCGGGATGTTTGCCAAAGCCCCCCCTAGTGTAAGCCTCTCATTCTCCGACATTGTCTTATTTTATCTGTCTTATTCCTGTACTTATGCATTTTGCACGTTTCAGGAAGAAAGCCACAACCAGCCTCAAGAAGTCCTCCAAGACTCTTGGGGCTTCTAGAAATATCAAATATATGCTGCATCGCGACTCCTCTCCCGCCATCGCCCCTGCTACTCCTGCCGTCAAGCCCTCCTCTGCTCCGACAAGCTCCCAAGTCCAGGAGGCACTAGGCCCTTCCGCCATGGAAGTGGACTTTGGCGCCTCAACTGAGCTTGCTGTTGTCAGTGAGCAGGTGACGCAGGAGAGTGCTGCTCTTCAAATGGCTGAAGCTCTGGCTAAGGATGCCATCGGTAGCGGCAAGGCGGTGGTGGGAGCTGGTACTTTTGCCGAAGGCGGCGCCCCTACTCCCCAGAAACCCTTCGAGTTCCCCAAGATAGTTTACTCGGCGCTCATGCCGAGTAACACATCTATGGTTCCTGGAGGAGTGCCGTCATCTCCGACGTGCGGTCTTGAGGAGCTACTCCGACAAGCAGACATCTTGCGAGGAAACAGCATTGCCTTTGGCAAGCTGCTGGACGAGAGCGCTACAAGCCTCAAGATCATCACACTTGTAAGTTTTACTTTACCTTTTGCATTTTGTACGAGTATCCCACCGTATCCCCCGAGGATGTAGACGGAAAACCATAGGTTTTGCATCTATATGCTCTAAGAGTGACTAAGTTAGAAAAAAACTCTCACTGTAGCCCCAAGCATTTAGATGGAATGAATTATTCCGACTAGATGCTTAAAGAGTAGCACAAGCAGTGTTCATGATTTTCAATGTTGTAGCCCCAAGCCTCTAGTTGTAACTGAATTTAGCTCCGACTAGATGCTTTAAAGAAAAGCTAAGCATTTTCTAAGTTAAAAACTTTATACTGTAGCCCCCAAGCCTCTAGTTGAGAACTGAATTAGCTCCGACTAGATGCTTAAAGAAAAGCTAAGCATATTGCTAAGTGAAAAACTCTCGCTGTATCCCCCGAGCATCTAGGTGGAAAATCTCCGACTAGAAGCTCCAAGCAGACTAAACAATGACTTGACTTTGTATTTGTTTCCACAGAACGAGAATGCTCGGAGGGGCATGGCCAACGACAAGTACTAGAAGATGCGCAAAGACCTTGAAGCTGAAAAGGGTAAAACCGCCATCTTGAAGGAACAGATCATCAAAAACAAGAGTCTGTTTTCTTATTACGCATTTCCGTCTTATTTTTGTGCCCATAATCTCCGAGTACTCAATGTGCAATGTGTTTTCTCCGACTTGCAGAGCATGTCGCCAAGGCCAAGGATATTATCGAGCAGTCCAAGCACATCCAGCAGCTGGACAGCGAGAACAAAATCCTTAAGAAGGAGAGAGAAGAAATGCTGAAGATGCACGTGGATTCCATGAAAGTCCTGTAGGACTCCGCCTCCGCGGAGATCAATCGCTTGAAGGAGGATCTTGCGATCCTAAAGGATCAGAAGCAAGCTGTCGATGAGCAAAACCTTCGCCATAGCGAGGCGTTTAAGCTCCTCCAACAAGAGAAGGAATCCTTGGCGGACATCGTCTGGCAGGCCAAGGCCAGCATCTCCAGTAAGTGTCCTCCGCCTTGTAGTTCTGTAGTCTGGATACTTAGAATTTATTGAACTCATGCAATTCTTGTCGGAATTTTCAGCGCCTATGGGTTTACCCCGCTCGCCTCCTTTGGACAAGGAATGCATGATTCTTGCCGGCAACTTCATCAACACCGCCATCGCCCAAGCCAAGGAGATTGCCAAGCCCCTCCAGATTTATATCAAGGCCTCGGACTCCGTGGTGAAGTACTCAGAGATTCTGCACCGAGCCCCCGAGCGTGTCGCGAGCTGGAAAGCTTCATGCGCACGGGCTAGCGCAAGGATGGCGTTGTCCATGGTGAAGGCGCACTATGAAGGTGCCGACATCGACACGATGACATCTGGTATCCCCGACGTGGATGATGACGGCAAGGAGATCGATCACGAAGCCATCCTGTCATCACTCGTGGGTTATGACACCAGGGTTGCAGAGTTGGTGGACGTTGACGTCTTCGTGCCTAGGAACTTTCTTGACAACGCCAACCTGGACTCCTCCGAGTCTCATCACAGCGCCGACGTTGAGGGTGATTCTCCGGCTGGTGATGATGCGGCCTCCAAGTCTCCTGCGCCCAAAGAATGAATTTTTTTTTGTAATTTCTGTTTCACCTCTGGAGCGTGCGCGGGAAAAACTTGTTGATGTAATCTTAAGGCGGAAAAAAATGGTTGTCGTATCCTGCTACTTAAGTATTAAGTTTCAGCATGTATATTTTTTAAGAAAGTGTTGGCTTATCCATTACTCTGGTTCTTATGCTTGACTTTTCGTGAGTTGAAAGACTCGTTGTCAGAACCATGCGCTTAGGTGATGATGCCCAATGGCACCGTCAATAACTTGAGCACAAAATCGCTGACAATAAGTGCCGAAAGTCACTACTCCAGAATCCACATAAAAACAACAAAGAATGTGTAGACCAGAAAACTTAAGCTAACGCCCGTAGGCGGAATTTTCACAAGTGCAATCGCAAGACTTGTGCATAAAGGTTTATATGATCCAAAAATGAACACTAAAGGAGGTAAAAGACTCAGCAATATGAGTGAACCAAAGAGCTTTATTTCATTGATCATATAAGAGGTACACGATTAGATAAAAAGTGCTAAGTGTAGAAAGGACGTAGCTGTGCTATGTTCCATGGCCGATCAAGCTCCGGGTAGTCATCATCCGGGTCACGTCGCTTACGCTTATGATCCTTGTTGGTTCTGTCCTTGAGTTCACGATTGTCGACAAGGTAGTAAGACCCATTGAGCAGCGCCTTGCTTATGATGAACGGTCCTTCCCATGGCGGGGATAGTTTGTGTGACTTCTTCTACTTAAGTCGGAGCACTAAATCCCCCTCTTTAAACGAGCGATGCCGAACGCGGCGACTATGGTAGCGGCGTAGCTTCTGCTGGTAGATGGCGGATCTTTGGCATGCCAAAACGCGCTCCTCCTCGAGAAGGTCCACATCTAGGCGTCTGGATTCTTCAGTGTTATCTTCATTGTAGGAGGCAACTCTTGGTGCATCGTGGAGGATGTCGGAGGGTAGGATGGCTTCTGCTCCATATACCATGAAATAAGGGGTGTAGCCGGTGGATCTGTTGGGTGTAGTTCGTAAACTCCACATCACAGATGGCAATTCTTCCGCCCAGGCTCCAGTTGCTCTATGTAGCGGTGCCTCAAGACGTGGCTTGATTCCCTGCAGAATTAATCCATTGGCTCGCTCAACGATGACGGGAGGTGGAGGTGCAACGAGCTCGACGATGACTGGAGGTGGTGGTGCTGCTGTGACGATGGCGGCCGGAGGCGGTGGTGGTGGCTGAATCGGAGGGGCTCCGTCAATGAGCGCAAGTGATGTTTGAGCTGCCGCTTCAGCCTCCGCGTAGTTGTTGACGGTGTTCACCATGCCTTCGAAGGTAAGGCGTCCTGACGCCTGTTGCCGTCTTAGAGAGTGTCGGAGAAGCGTTCCATGGTCCAGTACTTCCACAAAGTGATAGATGGCATCATCATTGCGGTAGTGGGCCAGATCGGCTTGTATACGGAGCCACCTGGCCAGGTAATCGCGGGGGTTTTCGCCCTCTCTCTGAACGCAGCGCGCCAGATCGAAGATGGTAACCACGCCGATGAACTTGGATCTCTGCTGTCCAGACACACGGACAAAGCCGGCGGATTTGCAGTGATCTTCCACCTTTATATCCTCCACAGGGGCGGTTTGGGTGGGTCTTGAATTTTTCCGATCTTTGCCGGCAAACTCCGAGGAGAGATCCGACATCGATCCTTCCGCTAACTTATCCTGCCCGTAGGTGGTCCGTGCGGGTCTTGATGCTCCTCCGACTTCCAGGGAACTAGAGCCCGAGTCGGTTTCGCCGATGAAGAGGTGGATGTCTCCGATAGGAAGGATTGAACACCATGTAGGGTTTGTCTTCGCCGGGATCCAGAGCTCGTCGGGGGGGGGGGGGACGATCGGAACGTTGCCGGAGAAGAGAACGCGGCTGATGGCTACGGTTTTGCCGATTCCCGCGAAGATCTTTGTCCCCGCCCGCTGAAGAGCCTGAAGCGCCTCTTGCCCCATGGTGGGCGCCAACTGTCGTGGTATTGCCGACGAGTACGCCGTGGAGGGGTCCTCACAGTGAGTGTTTAGAGACGTGGGGTAAGGCGGACGGTTGACGGGTACGAGGTAACACAGCTTACCCAGGTTCAGATCCCACAACGGTGGCGGAATCCTACTCCTGCTATAAATCACTATAATGGCAATACACCGAGTTACAGAGATAGGTTCGCTGTGCGAGGTGACTAGAGAGTCTAAGTTATCGTCTGAGATTGTGCCCTAAAGGCTCCCATAGGCCCGACTTATATAGTCGCCAGGTCCTAGGGTTACAGGGAAAAGTCCTAGCCGGACAGGTTACAGAGTCCTACACCGTCTATTACTAGTCTTGTGTATCTTGTACTCCAAGGCTCCGGGTACGCTGGTGACTCCACCGTAGCCTTCCTTTATCCGGCACGGGCCTCCCTTCTGGATTCACCTAACTGGGCCGCCTAGCAGGACACAGGCCGTGCTACCGACTATGGGCCACCCGGGTTAGTCGGATAAGAGACATGCTATGAGGATACCCATATAGCATATCCCCAACAGATGGGAAGTTCAACAAGAACCATAACCACAACCGTTATCATGACAACAAGCACCACCGTAGTCATGACAACGATAAGTACAAGAATCACAAGGGTGGATATAAGAGCCACCACAATGGAAGTGGAAGTGGTAGTGGAAACCAGCCTGTCAAGAAGGATCTTAGTCAGGTTGAATGTTTCAAGTGCAAGAAGATGGGGCATTATGCAAATGAATGCCCAGAAAAGAAAGTTGAAGGACCCAACAAGCCCAACCCTTTTCAAACGGGACAAGTGAACCACATCAATGTGGAGGAAATCTATGAGGAACCTGATGCTGTTGCTGGTAAGTTCAAACTCAATTCTATTCCAGCATTTGTTCTCTTTGATACCGGTGCATCTCATTCATTCATATCAAGAGCATTTGTTGAAAGAAATGAACTACCGATAGAAACTATTGAGTGTCCTATAAAAGTAAGTTCTCCTGGCGGAGAAATGATAGTGAATTCAGGATGTCATGATCTAGTCATAGAGTTTGGGAAATATAAGTTTCTCGTTAACCTGATAATCCTAAACTCCCAAGGATTGGATGATATTTTGGGAATGGACTGGATGACTAAGCACAAAGGAGTGATAGACTGTGCCAACCATACTGTCTCACTCACTACTCCAGAAAACAAAAGGATCAGATTCAAGACCAACTTTGAATCGAAAAGGAGTAAGCTAAATTCTCTTAAGGGGGTTAGCATGGACAGTGTGCCAATTGTGAGTGAATATCCAGATGTGTTTCCGGAAGAACTGCCGGGAATGCCACCAGATAGAGATGTGGAGTTTCTTATTGATTTGCTACAAGGATCTGGACCAATAGCAAAGAGACCGTACAAGATGTCAGTGGATGAGTTGAAAGAACTCAAGAAGCAACTTGGAGAACAGTTGCAGAAAGGTTTTATCCAACCAAGTTCTTCATCTTGGGGAGCACCAGTTTTGTTTGTGGAAAAGAAAGATAGAAGTCAAAGGTTATGCATTTATTACCGTTCACTCAATGAGGTGACCATCAAGAACAAATACCCTTTGCTTAGAATCAATGACTTGTTTGATCAGTTAGAAGGAGCCTATGTGTTCTCAAAGATTGATCTCCGGTCAGGTTATTTCCAGCTCAAGATAAGGGAACAAGACATACCTAAGACAGCTTTCACCACAAGGTATGGATTGTATGAGTATACCGTGATGCCATTTGGTTTGACCAATGCACCAGCATACTTCATGAATATGATGAACAAGGTGTTCATGGAATTCCTTGATAAGTTTGGTGTTGTTTTCATCGATGACATTTTGATCTACTCCAAGAGCAAAGAAGAGCATGAAGGACATTTACGTTTGATACTTGAGAAGCTTAGAGATCATAAGTTGTATGCCAAATTCAGCAAGTGTGAATTTTGGTTAAATGAAGTTGGTTTTCTTGGACACGTTGTGTCAGGAGATGGTGTAGCAGTTGATCCTGCTAAAGTTTCAGCTGTAACTGAATGGGAATCTCCCAAGTCAGTGAAAGAGGTTCGAAGTTTTCTTGGCTTGGCAGGATACTACAGAAGATTTATTGAGAATTTCTCCAAGGTAGCTAAGCCCATGACAGAATTTCTAAAGAAAGACAAGAAATTTGCTTGGTCTGAAGGTTGTGAACTCAGCTTTCAAGAATTGAAGAAGAGACTAGTGACAGCTCCAGTCTTATGTTTGCCAGATTTGGAGAAAGATTTCCAAGTATATTGTGATGCATCTCATCATGGATTAGGTGCAGTACTTATGAAAGAAGGGAAATTTGTGGCTTATGCCTCGAGACAACTAAAAACTCATGAGGTGAATTACCCTACTCATGATTTAGAGTTAGCCTCTGTTGTTCATGCACTCAAAACATGGAGACATTATCTTTTGGGAAAGCGATGTGAAGTGTTCACAGATCACAAGAGTTTGAAGTATATCTTCACCCAGAAAGAAATTAACATGAGACAAAGAAGATGGCTAGAACTCATCAAGGACTATGAGTTGAGTTTGCAATGCCACCCCGGTAAAGCAAATGTTGCAGCGGATGCTCTAAGCCGTAAAGTTTTTGTGAATGGCCTTACTAAGGGAGAATTGCCAGATGATCTGTGTGCCCAATTCAGAGATCTCAGATTGGAGATTGTGCCTGAGGGACATCTCATGTCTTTGGATGTTCAACCCACTTTGTTGGACAAGATCAAATAAGCCCAGAAGACAGACAAGGAAATTGAAGAGATTAAGGAAAAGATTGGCAAAGGGAAAGCCAAAGGATTCCATGAAGACGATCAGGGTACTTTATGGCATGGAAAACGTATCTGTCTTCCACAAGATCCGGAGCTTCGGAAACTGATTTTACAAGAAGCACACAACTCACCATATTCCATTCATCCGGGTAAAACCAAAATGTACATGGATATGAAGGAAAGATTTTGGTGGAATAATCTCAAAAAGGACATCGCCGAACATATTGCTTTGTGTGATGTATGTAGTAGAGTGAAAGCGGAACATAAGAAACCAGCAGGATTGTTACAACCACTACCTATTCCTGATTGGAAGTGGGACAAGATTGGTATGGATTTCATCACCAGATTGCCAAGGACTAGGTCAGGATATGATTCTATTTGGGTAGTAGTGGATCGCCTAACTAAAGTGGCTCATTTCATACCCGTGAAGACAACTTACACAAGTGCTAAGTTAGCCAAGATCTATATGAGTAGAACTGTATGTCTACATGGAGTACCCAAGAGTATTGTGTCTGATAGGGGAACTCAGTTCACTTCTCATTTTTGGAGGCAACTACATGAGTCATTGGGAACGAGGTTGGAATTCAGCACTACATTTCATCCTCAGACTGATGGACAGACAGAAAGGACCAATCAGATTCTTGAAGATATGTTGAGGGCATGTGCTCTAGACTATGGAGCCAGTTGGGATGAAAGTCTACCTTACGCAGAATTCTCTTACAATAACAGCTATCAAGCCAGTATTGAGATGGCACCATTTAAGTTTCTCTATGGGAGAAAGTGTACCACCCCATTGCTATGGAATGGTTTGTTCGGACCAGAACTAATCAAAGAGGCTGAAGACAAAGTCAAGCTAGTTAAGGACAGACTAAAGATAGCACAATCCCGACAAAAGAGCAACGCAGATCCTAAGCGTAGAGAAGTCACCTATGAAGTAGGTGATAGAGCTTATCTTAGAGTGTCACCACTTCGTGGAGTGAAGAGGTTTGGTGTCAAAGGTAAATTGGCCCCAAGATATGTTGGACCATTCAAGATTATGAGTCGTAAAGGAGAAGTAGCTTATGAGATTGAATTGCCAGAGTCTTTGTCAGCTGTTCATAATGTGTTTCATGCGAGTCAGCTTAAGAAATGCCATCCAGAAATGGAAGAGACTTCTTTGAAGGATACTATACCTTTGGAAGAGGTCCAATTGGAAAGTGATCTCACTTATGAGGATAAACCTATCGAGATTCTTGAGACTGCGGAAAGAGTTACTCGGACTAAGACTATCAAATTCTGCAAAGTTCAATGGAACCATCATTCCGAAGAAGAAGCAACATGGGAAAGAGAAGATGATCTTTCGAAAGACCACCCAAACCTATTTGCTAGCCAACCCGGCGAGATTCACCTTAAGGGGGTTAAATTTGTAACATCCGTAAAATCATGTTTCAAAACTCATGCATATAATTCATGCATCCATGATCATTTAGGGTTCCTTTTCAAACCATTTCAAAAACAGGAGCATTTGTTGCTCATTATTTTATGTAAATATGCTCTAGCCTAAGTGCTACTTTCTAATGAGAAAGGTACTTAATTTTATTCAGTAACGTCTTGAGTTCAACTTAAGGGTTTTCCAAGGCTTGGGAAAACTTTTTAAAACAAAGTATGAAAATAAAACCAAATTTATGCCTATTGTTTATATCTCATAAAGGCTTGGTTTTATTTTATTTTTCAAGTGTTCAAAGTGTGTTTGAGTGAACAGAAGTGTTTGACACACATTTGAGGACAAAGTTCACTGAATAAAAATCTAGAGAAGATTTGAAATCAAACTTGTTTCAATTAGGGTTTGAAAATCATTTCTAGAAAATCAAACAGAAAAAGAAAAGAAAAAGGAAAAAAAATAAAACCTGGCGCCAGCCTTTTGGCCCAGCACCACTAACAGCCCACAAGCCCACCCGGGCTGTTTCCCCCTCTCCCCTCGTTTCCTACCCCGCACACGCGTACCCACTCGCTGACGACTGGTCCCTCACTGCCATGTCACCCATTCGTCCTCAATCAACGCCGACGACCACCTCGCCGCTGTCGTTTCCCCCACTGATGCCGCGCTTAATTGCATTGATTCGGCGAGTGCTTTCCGCCCCCGCTTTGGCTACATAAACCCCTCCCCCTCGCAACCATTTCCCCCAACAGAGCTAGCCAAAAGCGCCACCAGGCTGCCCGCAATTTTGCTCGCACCGCCGCGGTACCGAGCCACTCCGACGGACGATTCCGGTAAGCTCCGTCCATCCCACTCGGTCTCGTTCATGCTAGCATGCTTCCTTCGACCACGCGACTCACGTCATGCGTTTTCCTTGTCTGCTCGTGGCCTAGATCGACGGATTCGACAACCACCGCAAGTGCCCGACGCTTTCCTCAACTCCGGTGAGAAATCACGGTACGAATCGAGCGCTCCTTGATCTCTCCTTGAAACCATATTGCTCACTGTGACTTTGCGCACCCCCTAATGCGTTTTATTCGTGCAAGGACGGCGCAGAGCCTCGGCAACGTTGACGTCTGCAACCACCCGACGCTGCGCACGACTCCGACGAGCTCTAGCGACCACCTCCGCGCGCCCCTTCGCCAACGAAGCCTACCTCGAGCATCAGCAGCACACGGCGAGCACAGTAAGCCCCTTCTCCCTCTCCCGCGCGACCTAGAACATCGGCAACGACTCTGACAGAGCCGCCGCCGTCAGTCGCCGCCGCTAGCGCCGCCGTCTGTGGTCGATAGATCTGTGGTCGTAGGATCTAGATCCAACGTATAAGATTAGATCTGTGACGAAGAGGTAAGGAGCAGATCTGGCCGTGCGTTTTAGTTAGATCTAACAGATCGCAAGAACAATCCAGTGCGAAGCGGTACCAACCAACCAGAAGCTGCCGTGTGGCATGAGTTTCGTTTTAAAAATTTGAATTAGATCAATTAGATGGTTAAACTTGTTTAATTCATAACTTTTGATTCCCACGTCCAAATTTGACAAATTTTATATCAATGGAATCAGGAGAGAAAATCCTTTCCATTGATGGAATGTGTTTAATATTTTTCCTCTATTAAAATGGTTGTTTTTACAGAAACATGTGTAGGCCTATTTTGTGTATATTAATTATTTGGAAAAGTTTTTGCTAATCAAATAAAGTTTATTTTGGCTTGTTTTGCACTTGTCTATGATTCAGTACAGTGCACTTGTCTTGTTTAGTGTAGAAAATCATCACATGGCATATTGCATACATTCATGTATTTTTGCTTGTATTAATTGTGTATGTGATTTTGTGCCATTATTTTATGTGTAGATTTTGGTGCAAATAGTGATTGTGAGGATTGTAGCTACTCTCCAAACTACCAAGGAAAGTGGTGCTTCATGATTTTATTCCTAAGTTTTTCAACTATGCACTAGAAATATTTTGCTAGACTTGCATGAATATTTTGGTCTATATGCTATGCTTGGGAAATCCTAGTAGTTGTAGAATTGCTAGAAATTTCTAAGTTAAGATGCTTATCTATGCCATGCTTAGCCTAGCTAGTAGCAAACAAGGGTGGTTATATATTCATGCTATGATAAAATATTTCTAAGTCTTTGGACTTGTGTTTTGCTTAATAAAACAACTAAGTGAATGAAACACCTGGGTGGAATGGAAGGAATGGTTTATGTTGAGTGGTTACACAAGGCCCATTTCTATGGTTTACCTTGTGTATCTCACTTGTGGAAAGCCACCCAGGAACAAAGGGATTTGAGATGTCATATGTTAAGAAGCTTCTAGTGCATCCACTTGGCAATATGGGCTCTGCCTGGATCATATAGGTTGCAATAACTTAGCCATTTGGACAGTTGGTGGTAGTGGGATGATAGGTTGGAACGCATCCATTTGGTCTAAGGGAAGGCTTCTAAAAGGTCCTGTCTTGGTGAAAATCAAGTCTTGTGGGGAAAGTGCACAACCTCTGCAGATGGAAGAATCTAAGTACTTAGCCATGTCCCTAGTATTGGACAACTTGAGCATCAAGACATGGAAGCTATCAAGAATCTCCTCATCCCAATTTCTAAGTAAAAACTTGTGGTTGAACAAGGGTGAAGGTTCCCCAATTTCTATTGGTGGTTCCTTATGAAAGTTTTTGTTAAAGAAAAACTTAGTGTTTTCAACTAATAGATAAATCCTATTTTGAGCAAAGCAAGCCTAAGCTACACTTAGCCAAAATGCATATAGTATTTAGACTACCAATATTCTACTAAGGTATCACTTGCCAATACTATTCCAATGTATTGACCCACTGTGGTTGTAACTTGTGATGTTGCAGGTTATTCTGATGGTGATTAGGGGTTATGAGTCTACACTCAACATGCTTGCATGTGGCACATGAAGATGAAGACTTATTTATCTTATTACATATTTGAACTCTTGTACTAGTCCTATGGCCATGGAGTTGTAAAAGACTATGTTTGTCTCTGGAATGACTTGTAATAATGACCTTTGTTTCTGTGTACTTCATCTTAAACTGTGGATGCTAGCATTGATCCAGGGACTAGCATTGCAATCACAGGGATCCTTTCCTTTACAAAGGAGGGATCTTACATCAGTTCCTGTCAATTGCCCTGCTGTAATTTGTTTACCCTTCATGCCATGTTGTTTATCTAAGGAGAGCACCTCTAGTGAACTATGGACCCCGATACAATATTTACCATTGATACATCTTCCACTATTACTTGTTTACTTGCTGCAAACCATTACATTCCGCACCATACGTTTAATCCTTTGTTACAACAACCGGTGAGATTGACAACCTCACTGTTAGTTAGGGCAAAGTATTGAGTTTGTGTTGTGCAGGTCTCCATGTTGCTTGTAGCACCTTTGGGGCATTTCCTTCCTCCTACTGGTTCGATAACCTTGGTTTCTTACTGAGGGAAACTTGCCTGCTGAACTGCATCACACCTTCCGCTTGGGGTCTCCCAACGAAGTGCTGCTGCACTCATCATAACACACCATGCATAGGAATTTATAGTGGACACTTTGGAATAACTTGGTTTCTTGGGAGTTGGATGCATGAGTAGAGCTTACTCATACAAGTGGAGGCTAGCAAAAGACTGGGAGCGACCAACTAAGAGAGCAATAATGGCCATAATCATGTAGAGCGACAAAACATTACTAATCAAAGCATAAAGTGGTAACAGTTAAAAACTAAATGATCATAGAGGCTATGGTGACTTGTTCATAGTCATAACATGGTGTGATCATGTGCGAAGTCAACCCAAATAAAGCATCAAAGGAGAATACCACAATACTATGTGTATGCTAAAACAACGCATATTAAGCAATCCTAATTGTTTGGAACAAGTCATGCTACCGAAATAATCACTAAGCATAAGGTCAAAACAAAATCTAGCATGACATGATGAAGTCTAAGTCACAGTCAAAGAAAGCTCCTCTTGTACTACTAAAGCAAGAACTTCCTACTCTTTTCCAACACCAATCAACTTAACAACACAGCGAGAACGGGGGTCCAAACTACTTTATTCAAGAAAACTAACCAAACAAAAACCAAAAAAAACTAAGACGCTCCAAGAATAACACAACTGTGCATGAAACAATAAAAATAAAGTGTCTAGAAAGACCTAAGATTTTTATTGATGAAGAAGGGGATTCCTTGGGCATCCCCAAGATTTGACGCTTGTACCTCTTGAATATTTCTTGGGGTGACATGGGGTGGCATTCCCAAGCTTGATATTTTGTCCATTATTCATCTCATTACATCATTCTTACTCTACACCTAAAATTTTTCCTTCATATAAAACTTTACACAATCTTCATTAGCAACATTAGTATATTCAAAAGATAATAGACTTTTGGGTTTTAGTTTAAAAATAGAAAAACTTTCACTAAAGACACAAGCTACTGTAGCAATTTACTCAAAAAGCTCAATTTCCAAAAAAAGAACCCAAAAAGGAAACAATAAGAAGCAAATGCAAATAATGGCAGAAATCTGTCAGAACAGACCAGCAGGTGGAAACCAATTTTTTTGAAGATCTTATGTTTCTAAAATCAAAAAGTGTTGAACTAACAAAAGTTAGCTAAAAACCTGGTGGATTTATTTAGAAAATTACAGCTCAATAAGAATTACAGAGATTTTACACGAATTTTTATAGTGGAGCACAAAAATCTGTTTCAGGACAGCATCTCTCCAAATCTTACTTCCCTCTCATTAGAGGTTATTCTTGGCACAAAAATCAAATAAAAAAGGATAAAGAGAGGTTATTACAGAGGTAATAACTTCCAAGACTCAAGAAAACTATTGGGTTATCTTCCAAGAAGTATTTTTCTTTAACGCCTTTAAGTTAGACACAAGAAGTAAGAATCAAGTATTTTCAAATGAAGAAGCATTAACATCAAACCTTGATTTCAAAGGAGGAGAAAAGGCAACTTCTCGCTCCTCACAGGGAAGTGTTCAATACCTTTATTGAATGGAAATTGATATTTAATTGTGCCTTCTTTCATATCAATGATGTCACCAACAATTCTAAGAAAAGGTCTTCCCAAAGTAATAGAACACGAAGCATTGTATTCAACATCCAAAACATAGAAATCAACAGGGACATAGTTATTTGTTAACCATAATATGAACATCATTAACACTCGCCATGAGTTTCTTTTTAGCATTATCATTAAGTGGGACATTCAAATAGCAATCTTCCAAAGGTGGCAAATCAAGCATTTCATAAATCTTTCTAGGCATAATAGAGACACTAGAACCAAGGTCGCATGAAGCTTTGAGATCAAAGTCATTCACTTGCATATTAATGATGAGTTCCCAACTATCTTCTACTTTCCTAGGAATAGAGGATTTGTGTTTCAACTTTTCTTCCTTAATTTTAATGAGAGCATTTGTAATGTGTTTGGTGAAAGCCACATTCATATCACTAGCATCAGGACTTCTAGCAAGCTTTTGTAGGAACATAATCACTTTAGAGATATTGCAACCATCAAGATCAAAATCAAACTTAGCATCACTGGTTGTAGACTCATTGGGTTTAGGCATTATGGTAGGAGGAATATGGACTTCTTGTGGTTTGATGGCATACATATTGGTGGTGGTGATAGTGCACACACTATTGTTTCTAGCAATTTTAGCTTCTCTGCCACTTAGCATGTAGTTGAGCTAACAGTCTAACATTTTCATTAATAGTAACTTGTATGGCATGAGTAGCAGCAAAGGTACTTTCCAAGGTTTCAGGTTTAACAACCATTTTATTAATCAAATAGGACTGTGCTTTAGACAAATATGAAATATTTTTCTCAACATTCAAAAGCTTTTCCTCCACAGTCTTGTTGAAAGTGGTTTGTTTACTAATAAAGTCTTTGAGCATGACTTCAAGTTCATAGGGAGCAATTCTAGTATTGTTGTAGGAGTTTCCAAAGGTATTGCCATTATTAGGAGGATAAGGCCTATAATTGTTGTTACTACCAAAAATATTTCAATAGGCATTATTGTTGAAATTGTTGTTTCTAATAAAGTTCACATCAACTTGCTATTCTTGAGCAACCAAAGAGGCTAAGGGAAAATTATTTGGATCTATATGAGCTTTTCCATTAGCAAGCATAGCCATGATAACATCAATCTTATCACTCACAGAGGAGGTTTCTTCAATAGAATTTACCTTCTTACCATGTGGAGATCTTTCAGTGTGCCATTCAGAATAGTTGACCATCATATTATCAAGGAGCTTAGTTGCAGCACCGAAAGTAATGGTCATAAAGGTACCTCTAGCAGCAGAATCCAACAGATTTGTTGAAGAGAAGTTTAAACCTGCATAAAAATTCTGGATAATCATCCAAGCAGTCAGTCCATGAGTGCGACAATTCTTTACGAAAGATTTCATTCTTTACCAAGCTTGAGCAACATGTTAATTATCAAGCTATTTAAATTTCATTATTTCACTTCTCATAGATATGATCTTAGCAGGAGGATAGTATTTTCCAATAAAAGCATCTTTGCACTTAATCCAAGAATCAATACTATTTCTAGGCAAGGATAGCAACCATTCTTTAGCTTTTCCTCTATAGGAGAAAGGAAACAACTTGAGCTTAATAATATATCCATCTACATCCTTATATTTTTGCATCTCACAAAGTTCAACAAAGTTATTAAGGTGGGCAACAACATCATCAGAACTAGCACCAGAAAATTGCTCTCTCATCACAAGATTCAACAAAGCAGGCTTAATTTCATAAAAGGTAGCATCAGAAGCAGGTGGAGCAATAGGAGTACTTAGGAAATTATTGTTGTTTGTGCTAGTGAAGTCACATAACTTGGTATTCTCAGCAGAGTTCATTTTTGAAAAGGTGAAGCAAACCAACAGTAGCAGCAACTAGAGCAAGAACTGATTTTTTTTTTGTATTTTTGATAAGAGAAAACAAACCAAATGAAACTATTTTTTGGAATTTCTGATAAAAGTAGGCAAACAAAACAAGGCAAAAGAAACTAAGAAAAACAAAAAAAAGTAAATAGAAAGGTTGTGAAGGACTCCCCTTGTGAAGCCTTCCTTAGCCTCCCCGGCAACGGCGCCAGAAAAAGGCTTGATGTGGCTCAGATCACTGTAGAGCTTCGTTGGGAGACCCTAAGAGGAAGGTATGATGAGTAAAGCGACAAGTTTTTGCCTCAGTAAGAAACCAAGGTTATCGAACCAGTAGGAGGAAGGAAACGACTCAAAGGTGTTGCTAGCAACTAGAAACCTGCACAACACAAACTCAAGACTTTGCCCCAACGAACAATGAGGTGGTCAATCTCACCGGTTTGCTGAAAACAAAGTATTAACTGTATGGTGTTGAAGGTAATGGTGGTTTGCAAAAAGTAAATAGTAACAGTGGAAGATGTATCAATGGTAAAGATTGGACCAGGGTCCATAGTTCACTAGAGGTGTTCTCCTTAAGATAAACAACATAACATGCTGAGTAAACAAATTATAGCGGGGAAATTGACAGGACAGAGCAAGGCATAACAATGAAATACTAGACATTCATGATCCTCTGAGATTTGATTGGGCAATACAACAAGATACATAGACCGTCATCCAACTGCATCTATGACTAGTAATCCACCTTAAGGTTATCATCCCACCCCCCTCCAGTATTAAGTTGCAAGGAACGGATAACTGCTTTAAGCAAAGTGTGTAAGGTAAACAGTCCACATGTTCCATGAACAAGAGACCTTTGTTTTATCCCTAGTAGTAACAGCACATATACAACCTTAGAGATTTCTTTCACTTCCCCAGATTAATTAGAGGCATGAACCCACTATCGAGCATAAATACTCCCTCTTGGAGTCACTAACATCTACTTGGCCAAGATAGCTACTAAAAACGGAGAGCATGCAAGATCACAAAAAACACAGACATGATAGAATCATTAACCAATATGACATAGTAATCTCAATATCCATCGGATCCCCGCAAACACAACATGAATGATTACAAATAGATGATCTTGATCATGAACGGAGCTCACAAGATCTAAACATGGTAGCACAAAGGAGGAGAAACAACCATCTAGCTACTACATGGACCCGTATTCCAAGGTGGAACTACTCATGATTCATACCGGAGGCTGGCATGGTGATGAAGAAGGCCTCCGGGATGATCTCTCCCCTTCGGCAGGGTTCCAGGAAGAGCTTCAGATCCCCCGATCTAGGGACGATGGTGGTGGCGGCCACGGACTGTTTCGTGGAATATTGATCGGATACTTAGGGTTTTGGTATCAGGGGCTTCTTATAGGCGAAGAGGGAGGCCGAGGGGGTGCCCGAGGCGGCTGCACCCCCCAGGCATGGGCCAGGCCTGGCCGTGCGACCAGGGGGTGTGGCCTCCTCGCGGCCCTTCTCCGTCTCGTCTTCTGGCTCCGTGTTTCCCCATGGTAAAATATTGACATTGGCTTTTGTCCTGTCCAATTCCGAGAATATTGATTTTCTGCCTTTTCTGGAACCAAAAGCAGAAGAAAACATGCAATTGACATATAAAAATACCTCAAAGTGTAGACAAAGCAAAGAAAAGTAGATACTAAACAAGCATAAAACATCAAAAATTATAGATACCTTTACGACGTATCAAGAGTGTGGCTGGTGTGGGGATAGTGACAGGCTGTGTTGCGTGTTAGCCCCACAGTGAGATTTATTTTGGATACCATTTTATTTTACCATTTTTAGATCCCTTTTCTTCTCCCTATCATACGAGCTTTGGTAAAGAAATTATAGGAGTTTTAAAAAAGTTTACCTTTTCTTTCAAAGTAGTATCGTTTGATGATTCTTAAAGTCTTTTTTTAATAAAAATGATTTTCCTTTACAAGTATCGTCCATGAGGGAGGTGGGAAGGTCTCGAGTTAAAAAAAGGTCATTATGGTCAATTGTGTTTTATTGATAACGATATTTGTATAAAACTATATCTTAAAAAGATATTAATCAAGCAGGTTATCGTGTGGTCTTTGGATGTTCAATTTCATGGAGTATTTTAGAGGAGATATTTTATCTGACACTCTTGAATAGGGGATGCCCATAGCACCCTACTTGACCAATCAAACTCTAGGTTTGCACACCGTTTAATTTTGTTTTTCGAGCACCATTCCACTTTTACATAAATTTGGATTGTATGTATCTAGTTTTATGTTTATATTTGATTTTTTATCTTTGGAATAAAAATACCACCATATAAAGATGTATTTAATGAATATAAAATGAAAGTTTAAGTTTGATGCTAATAAATAAAGGGGAAAATAGAATAATAGTTGCATTACAAGTTATGGACATTGTCACACATTGTTATTTGGTTCATTTATTTGAATGAGTGACAATTTCCAAGTATGTTATTTAGTGCTAACTCTTATTTACAACATATATGTTTAACTTTAAGTTGATCTTTTCTATTAAGAAATAATTAGTACTATGGGCACTTTTGCATGCTTATAGATGGTCAACCATCCCCCTATAGCTAGCCCAGTAATTAAAAGAAGCAAGGACTCGGTGCATCCCTAATCCCTTTAAAACCAAGTTGTTCTAGTAGTGTCCACCGTATCTATCTATATAGAAAAATGCTATTCGAAGTACATTTTCATATGTGGGTTTTATTTAGCTTCCAAATGAATTGTTTATGGTTATGGTTGTCATAGATAAGTTGGTTATGGGGTGACCACAAATTCATAGGCATAAGCACCCTTCCCAAAGATGAGGGCAAAAACCCTCCACGTAGGGGTGGTACCGCTATGATAAGGGCACAAACCCTTCAAGAAATTTATCAAATGTGAGAGAGAAAGTATGCATGCAAAGTTGTTAAAAATGTGTATCCGGTCACAATATATAAGTACTGAGAGGAAATAAGCAAAAAGAGTCCAAAAATAAAAATGCCAAAAGAATCAGAGAGAAGAGGGGCAACGAAACCAAACACTGGTGTTGTACTATGGTTCATGCATAAATTTAAGGGGTAGTGTCTAAAAGCTAAATATCACGTGTACACGTTCGGTCCTTTCTTACTTTCTACTTCTTCAAGTGTCCACATATATGAGAAATATTCATGATTCTAAATACCAAAGTAGCACAACACACAATGCACTTTCACTTGCACTTTGCATGCTTAATGGTCCATAACACTTCTGCATTTGTTTTTATACAAGAATTGACATATTGGTAAGCATAGATGAGGTTTATGAGAATTGACACTTTATAAGGTAATTGCCTGGTGTCATGTTTTAAAGGATGAATACTTAACTTTGTGTAGCAATGATCATGAATTATGATATTCAACATAAACAACAAACTCCAAAGTCCATGTTTCGTTTTATCACCTTTATGCTCGAGGACAAGGATAGGTTAAGCTAGGGGATGTTGATGCATGTAAAATGCATACATGAACTTTTTAGTTTATTTTCACATATTCCAACATATTTGCATCCCGACATCATCAGGTTGCGTACGAATGCATGTGGCATGGAAAATCCCTATGCTGAGCAATCGAACGCCGATAGTTGTGGCCACGGAGCGAACCTGACTAAGATGATGTCGTCCCCTCCAGCTCTATTGCTCCTCCCACTAGGTCACCTGGCGTCCTGGACTTCGGCGAGTGTCACCTAGTCTCCAAACAACGTCGGGGGGGGGGGGGGGGGGGCAGGGGAGCAGGGGTCCAGTCGCCAGCGGCAACGGAGGTGCGGGAAGTGAGTGGGGATGTGGATTTTTTTACTTGGGAGAGAGTGTGGCTGGTGTGGGGATAGTGACATGTTGTGTTGCGTGTTAGCCCCACAGTGAGTTTTATTTTGGATACCATTTTATTTTACCATTTTTAGATCCGTTTTCTTCTCCCTATCATACGAGATTTGCTAAAGAAATTATAGGAGTTTCGAAAAAGTTTTCCTTTTCTTTCGAAGAAGTAGGATCATTTGATGATTATTTTTAAATAAAATGATTTTCCTTTACAAGTATCATCCATGAGGGAGGCGGGAAGGTCTCGAGTTAAAAAAAGGTCATTATGGTCATTGTGTTTTATTGATAATGATATTTGTATAAAACTATATCTTAAAAAATATATTAATCAAGCAGGTTATCGTGTGGTGTTTGGATGTTAAATTTCATGGAGTATTTTAGAGGAGATATTTTATCTGACACTCTTGAATAGGTATATTTTTGCTACGTATCTTAATACTTATTATACTATGTTGCATTATTTAAAAAGTAACTCTGGTGACTACTGTTACTATGTAAGCTCATATGACACATTTTAGAAACAAATTAGCTATCATTTTGGTGGATTCGGAATTGTATTATGATAATATAGAAGACTATGAAAAGTATAAACGCAAGGAAAACTCCGCACATCCCATGACTTGTATGATTGTGGATACACCCTTAACAATTCAAAACATTGAACACATCGTCAGAAGTTGAGCCCATCTCGTAATCATTTTTCATTTCACCGATTACCGATCCAACCGACGATGAATTAATATATGAACTTTGCTTGTGCATTATCATGGTTGATGATGCCACTTCACTAGAGTAAGCCATATTTTTTAGTTCATTTTGTTTTCTACAAAATTACTCTTATATAATTGTAGTTGACATGTTTCCGATTTTGCAGGAGAGAATGGGTGAAAAGTTCTAATCCTTATTCTATTAGTATAAATTTAAGATAACTAAAGAATAATAAATACATAGTTGTTGATTCTTTTAATATGGTGGTGCTGATACTAGGCGTGCCACGACATCCGGCTTGTTAGATACACTCAAGTTCACTACATGGATCTGAAATTTTGTGTAAGTTAATATACTCACATATACATTTTACTTCATATTATTAATATTTTCTTATTGTTATTTTAGTCGTTGTCTCAGTTTCTAGGTTGGCATAGTTGTTTGAGAGTTGGCTTGATAGATAGTACCATATATTAGAATGCAATATAGTAAGATTTTAATTCTTCATAAGAGTGGTTTATTTCGTCTTAATGATTGATGTATTTCTGAGTGATTGCGTTGTTGCAGATTTCATTGCCTTGGTATATTCCTATTATTTGTCTTGGATAAAAGAAGTGGTCTCTATTTTTAACCCACTTCCAATACCTATTTTGGAGACGAATATTATGGTCAACAATCTAAATCTTGCCCTCCAAGATGCAAACCCTACATTGAAGCATGATATCTATAAATGGGGATGCAAAGTTCCCGTTGTCCCGACAAACTCATACAAGTATGAATCTTGTAAATGAGTTGCAATTTTAATTGATTCATTTGACGCACAATGTAACATGTTATACATGCAGTCCTATGTTGGGTTATTTGGTCTTTAATCTCATGCACTCATTGCACGATGGAGGGCGCTAGATTTTTCAATACCCGGTGTGAGTATTTATACCATGCTCATATGTGTGTATATGATGCACATGCTTTTTATACTAATGTTGTATACCGAATATGTAGGATGGCATTGAACCGAGGAGGAGATTTTTGGTTCATATTTTGAAGTAGGAAGGGAACGAGGCTCTAAAAGTATACCAAACATGGAGCCTAGCATTATAGAGCGCATAATAGATGGACCTTCAAGAGAGAAACATCGTCAAATAATAATTAGTAGATAACGTTGCTTAGTTATTGTTTTTTAAATATTTTTGTAACTAATTATTATATATTAATGTGATCATGTATTTTATGTAAATACATGTATTGATCGTGTGTTACACGCGCACAGCGCACTCCCATAGTTAGGCAGATGTTTTAATCATGCATAAATTATAAGACATGAATTCCACGTGTATACTTACTAGTTTGCCTTAAAAACAATGCTACTTTGTACGTAGTTAGCTTAATTATGTGAAGAGTTTTTAGAATAATTTTTATAATTCATATTTGTTATTTTCCTTGTAACTAGGTTGCATAAAATGACATTGTGCGCGAGTTTTCCATTTTTCTGAGTTGTTAAAGGCCATTTTTGAACCTTAGAAAATGAATAATTAATTAAAAACAAAATTGTTTGACATTCCAAATATGCACACTTGTGCACAATATGGACTCACTTGGATAATTTTAGGCACATTACAATGAACTACTCGACTACAAGCCCTTTTCCGGGTATTAACACACTCGGCAAATGTTGATTTTTGTCTTGCAGGGTGGCGGGAGACCTTCCTTTCGCTAGGAGAAGAAAGCAGGAAATCTTCAATTGTTTGCCAAGTGTCCGTGATGGGACACTCAACAAGGGCCAACGAGCCATCATATTGTGGCAAAGGCGTCCACATGTTCTTTCTGTTTGCCGACTATCGCAGTTTAGTGTATTTTTGGAGTTTACCGAGTGTCATATTTTGTCGAGTAGGGATTGTTTGTTTGCCGATTGTATTTTCACTATTTTGCCGAGCGGGGGCTTTTGTCGAGTGTCTCCTAGTCTTATAGTCGGCAAATACACTCGACAACCTGTGCGATATCCACAAAAATCAATTTTCCTGAGTGCAAACATGCAAAATTTGGCCCACTAGTGCTCAAAAAAGTTGTCGTCGGCATCGAAACACGCCCTAGGTTTCTTTGTATTGTGCTCGGTGCACCTTTCTATTCTACTTTAATGTGGACAAACTTAATTAGGAAAATTTACAAATTAATAGAATTGTAGAAATTGATTAAAATCAAAAGAATAGCCAAATGGTTCCAGAAAATATATGAAGCTCTGCTAAAGTATGGAACATAACAAAAGTACAACCAAGAAATATGATCATAAAAGTTACTTTTGAAATTCTAGGTAAGTCTGGGAAGTTGAAAACAATAGTGGTGGATCGATGAACATTGGAAAGGGCGCTATCGAGTGTATCTTAGAAATAGACATGCTGATCTTACTACAAGCAACAAAGAAACCAATACGTAGCCGCCGTTAGTAAACTGCTACGTCCTGAAGTCGGAGTAAAGTTCTCCTTACTCTATCCTCGATTCAGTGGTGCTTTTACCATGGACGGAGGACGTTTAGAGTTGTTTGTTGGCGAATCTCCTGGGATCTAATCCATTTTCTTCTTTGTTGATGTGATTTCATGTCAATCTTTTTCGATCTACGGTTGTCATTATTGGTGATGGTTGCTGCTTTGATGTGAGCACGATGACTTTCCGTCTGTCCATTACAGCAAGCTCTACTATGACAAGTTTTGCCAGCTCCGGTGATGGAGGGGCGAGGACGGCGACGCGGCTTTGGCTCGCGCTAGTGTCTGTAATTGTCGATACGTGGAGAAATGAAATCCCGCCCGTAGGAGGGGCCCCCGGCACCATCTCTGCTCTCCATTTGTTGGAGATTCGTGCTATGTGTTTTACAAAATAACCCTCCCACCTTATCTTTTAGGTATGTTGCAGTTTTTCTATCCAACCCCTAGCATTTTCGGATATTCTTCTTTTTTGTCGCTTGTTTGTCTCCTCACAATCTATAGTCTTCTAAACGTTACTGTTTATTTTTCACCTCATTTTTATCGTAAAATTTCAGAAATATTCAACAATTTTTTATGTACATTTTTAATTCTGAAAATGAAACATGCATAATTTGTTTTTTCAACAATCTCGTTTGATAATTTTTATTTTTTATACTTTTTATTTAACAATATTTAAACACTCTTACTTTGTTTCATCCTAGATTCAGAAGTTTCATACAAGATTCACACGTTTTACAAACTTGTTTCTGCCAAGAGATATTCATATAATTTTTTCACAAAATACATGCATAATGTCTGTTTCTTTTTTACCTCATTTTTCTCGCAAAATTTCAGGAATAACCAAAAATTTTTCCAAATATTATCAAATAAATTTATCCATATCTTTCTTCAAAGAATCATATATGATTCATATAATTTTTCCGAAGATTATCAAATCTAGAAGGTTTCACTCTAGTTTCAAAGAAAATCCATAAAAAAATTCAACGACACATACAAGATTCATATAATTTTTTTCAAAGAACATTCATACAATTTCTATACATATTTTACTACAGTTTGACAGCAAATCCATACAAGATCCATCATAAATTCAACGATCCAAGTAAGATTCAGAGCAGTTTATCAAAGGAAACGTAAAGATCCGGCATATATTCGTACACCAGATTCCAACAATATTCATACATACGATTCACACAATATTCGTACACAATGCATCATTCATATTTTATCAAAGAAAATGTAGAGATACATTCAAGATTCATAAAAGTTTTCATGGAATTACAAGATACAAGGTAGTATACACCCCATTTGATACAGAACAAAAAACATGTCCGAATAAATAAGATCCATACACGGAGAAGGCCACGGATCCAAGCATATTCACAAATCAATTTGGGAAGGAATTGATCCCAAACATAAAATCCAAAAAAAACATGGAGGAGGCCACAATCCAAGACCTCCATGCCTAGATCCACCCCAACAAATCCCAGAACCAAGGGGTCTTTGTCCAGATCCTTCAAGGGGGAGGGGGGCAGCTCACCGTGTGTGCCCTGACCATGGAAGATCCATGGCCGCTCGGTGCAGGAAGTCGCGACGAGGACTTGTGGTCGAGCTAGAGATGTGTAGGAGGAGGAGGAGGAGCCAGAGAGGTGTATGACTTGTGTTTCTCCATGGCCATGGTGCGGCAGCAACAAGTGGTCTTGGGGCAGCCACAGGCAAGAAGGAAGATTGGGGAGGAGGAGACGGGGGTGGAGAGGTCCCTGATCCAGATCGGGAGGAGAACGACGTGTTCCTATTGACTTTGGTTTGGGGCTGGATGGTCATGCTCTCTCCTGAACAGAGGGTTAAATCCAAATAAAACATGAGGGTCTAAATACAAATGTTCAGCGGACGATGACCGCGTTGACTTCACATGAATCTCCAACAAACAGACGACACAGATGGTGCTGGGCCCCAACTTACGCTGGAGAAATCCGCGCTCTCAATACATGGTCTAATAACCTATTTAAATTTTTTATTACTCCCTCCGACCCCTATTAGTTGCTCAACTTTGTCTAAATATGGATACATCTAGACTATACTTAACTAGATACATATGAATCTAGACAAAGTTGAATCAACTAATGTGTACCGGAGGGAGTACTTTTAGACATCTTTGTAGTGCTATTTCACAAAACAACAACAAAGGAACGCAAAGCAAATAGTTAAAGCCAGCCCAACATGATCTTGATGCGCCAATCACGTCAGGGACACGCACGCATCGTACTTGGTTGGCACCAGCAGCAGCGGCGTCTTCTTTCGGAAGGTGAGTGCCCCTGTCTCCTCCATGTCCACATCCTGGGTCCTCACTCCGTCCGGGAGCTCCCAGTCGAACCAGTGAAGCAAGTTTGCCAAGATGAACTCTATGTTGGCCACGCCCATAAGCCTGGGCAGATCCGGCGGCCCGACCCGAACGGCAGCAGCTGGAAATGAGTCCCGTTGAAGTCGATGTCGGCGTCCTGAAACCGGTCCGGGTTAAACTCCTCCGGATCCTTCCACACGCTGGGGTCCCTGCCGATCGCCCACGCGTTCACGATGACCTTCGTCTTGGCTGGGATGCTGTGTCCGGCGACCTGGATTCGCCGTGTGGTCTCCCTGGGGACGAGCAGCGTCGCCGGGGGATGCAGCCGAAGAGTCTCCTTCACCACCATCCTCAGGTACTTGAGGCTGGGCATGTCCTCGTGCTGTACTCGCTCTTTCCTGCCTCCAGCAGCTAGCCTGATCTCGTCCTGCACTTTCTTGAGCACCCTCGGGTGCCGAATCAGCTCCGCCATTGCCCAGCTTATAGTCACCGAGCTCGTGTGGTTGCCGCCCAGGAAAGTGTTCTGAAAAGAGTACTAGTTATTTCAACATCAATCAATATACTCCTAGATGGATCACAATAACACTTACCATGAGCATGGCTTTGACATGATCCCTCGTAAAGTCGCTCCCGTTCTTCCACAGGTCGACAAGCTCTTGCACGAGCACGGAGGCGCAGCCGTCGTTGTCGTGTGCAGGCTTTCTACGGCTAGGATCCTCGTACTGGTCGACGACCTGTTCAAAGAAGCCATCGAGCTTTCTGAAGACCCTCTCCCGACGGGCCTTGATCCCCGTAACTCGGTCCACCAGTCGGCCGTAGGCGCCGGGGAAGAAGTCCTCCGCGGAGAAGCTGCCGAGCATGGCCGTGCTCTCGTTCAGCACCGCGACGAACTGCCCCTTGAACTGCTCCGTGGCGTAGTTCTCCCCGAAGGCGAAGGAGCCGATGATGCCGTCCACGGTGGCAAAGATGTGGTCAGCGATCGGCACCGGGTTTGCGCCCGTGCTCGTGAGGTCCCTGACGAGCTTGTCCACATGCACATCGCGCGCGTAGCAGGCGGCCTGCACGCGGCGGCGGCTGAGCAGCTCGAGGATGAAGATCTTGCGCATCTCGCGGACGTGGTCGCTGTAGGGGGAGAAGGCCACGTCCTTGTAGCCGTACGAGAGCAGCCATGGCCCCGCCGAGGGGGGCCGGCTACAGCAGTCCGCGTCGTGTGTCCTGAGGGCCTCCCGCGCAGCCTCCGGCGACGACAGCACCACCGCCGGAACGGTGCCAAGCCACACCGTCATCACTGGCCCGTGCCGCCTCGCCAGCGCCGACAGGCTTCGGTGCGGCAGCGGGCCAATCTGGTGCAGGTTGCCTACCATGGGCAGGCACCAGGGCCCTGGTGGGAACAGCTTAGCGCCGGGCCTGTACTTCCAGCTCCGATGCACGAGGAAGGAGACGAGTGGGAGGATGACTAGAAGAATGGTGGTCGCGGG
This sequence comes from Avena sativa, assembly GCA_916181665.1. Taxonomy (NCBI): domain Eukaryota; kingdom Viridiplantae; phylum Streptophyta; class Magnoliopsida; order Poales; family Poaceae; genus Avena; species Avena sativa. The sequence goes on from OV702282.1 coordinate 382,920,019, forward strand.
AAACTGCGGCCATAGCTCCACTATCTGAGAAGCTCCCATTGTGTGGAGCTGATTTTGCTGGAGGCCCCGGCCGGCTGGGGTCTTTAAAGAAAATGTCGTGGCTGAGCACGTACTCAGGTGAACACCCGTGTTACACGTGTTACCGGTGCAGTTCGTTCCGACTAATCCCCGTAGGTCCAGGATGCTTCTGTAGCATCTCTTGTAGGATTTGACATCTCGGTGGTGTTGTCCTGTTCCATGCACTTCCTATCCCCATCCCTCCTTGTCTCAGCGACACTCTTCTCTAAGGTCCCGTTCATTTTGTGGAGGAATCAAACCACACGTGGAACCAATCCAGTCTTGGATTTGCATTGGTTGATCCCGTACCATCACTCCATCAGATCCATATCAGGCTAATCCTTGGTAACGCCTTGAAATCATATACATTCATACGTGTTCGATTATGCCAGCTGAATCCCCACGTCGGTGTTGCCGTTTTGCCTTAGTTCGCTCTCTCCACGTTACGGAAATCGTCCACGGGCCGATTGACGATTATTTTTTTCCAGACCGAGACACAATGTAAATGGAGCGGATTTTGGATTGAAAAAGAATAGTGTACTAGTATATAAACGAAGATTTGAATTTGGCTGGACTGGAAAATTTGTCTCACCAGGCTGGACGACGTGGATTGAGCCGCAATCCAAGTCAATCCATGACTTAGCGGGATTAACACGAGGCCTAATTGATTTAGGCATTCATTCTGAAAACTGCTTTGGCACATGAATATGTTATCTTTAGAGTACACTAGACTATGAAGACGTGCGTTGTGGCGTCCGTCCATATGCATAAAAATATTGAAATGCTTAATAATAAATGAAATTTGAAAATGAACTATAATGTGTTGGTACAGGTGGTGTGACATATTTTGATTGTACTAAGTTCAAAAAGCTTAGCAAACCTGCATTTGATCATATAGAGAGCGAAAAATCCATCATCAATCTACAAACCAGATGAAATGCCTCTAGGCAAGAAAAGGGAATTCCCTTTCTGCAAGAGCACACATGAGTTCAATGGAAAAGGAATCAATGCAAGCTTTCAATAACTTACGCAAAGTAAAAGTTAAATGAGCAATAAGGGAATACAACTTTATCACCGGAAGAAGAATACTCATTATTCTTCCATAGTTCCTGGACACCAAACATGGATTTTAAATGTGCAGTGCCAATGGAATCAACTTTATAATTAGACATATCAAAACCAGATGTATAAGACAAAAGAAAGGTAATTAGCCTTGTCAAGACAAAATGACACAATAATGTCGCATATACTTTCCAAGTGTCTAATCTATAATGCTTTTGAGTATAACATGTGCATGTACATGAGATTCCAATTTCTAATTGAATTAATCCGTTCGGGCCTAGCTTAACTTAAACTACTGATGGTAGAATATCCAAATGTTAACATCACCAGAGGATGGAAGATAAACATACACTTATCAGGTTTCTACCACATTTGGATCCATATTTGTGTCTATGTTCAACGATAAGTTCGGAGTTTGGAGTCGTACAACTTGCGGAAGGTAGGCTCAATGTTGCAAGGCCAGATGTTTGAATGCTCAAGACAAAAATCATGGTTCCAAGAAATTTCTCCTACATCTTGTTTCAAGAGGTCATTAGTAAGGAGACACATACCGAAAAGCTTCAACATTGTGCTCAAATTCATTACATAAATATTATATAAGTATCCATTTTCATGTAAAGAAAAAACAGCAAAAAACTTGAGGTAGGTAAGGGATCAATTTGAAGTGTATAAACAGAGATGTGTTGACATCTATTTTAAGATGAAAGGGAGTACTTTGTATTTTGTATCCAAAGACAACAAAAACGGACTATTAAAAAAGTAGGGGAAACAGAAGCCGTTGCCATTAAAAAGGAAAAATAAGAGCATTATACTTTTAGTCATGACAAGTTTTTCAATGCGCCTAAAGAAATTTTTCTAAGGGACTGTTAAGCCTGCAGGCTTCTACAGAAGTTACATGGACCATATACAAAAAATATCGGTTTTGCTATTTCTCAGGCGTCTGAGAAATAGTTTATCTTGTTCACCGTTTGATTTTGGTTCCAAGATTCGTGCATTCTGGTTGTAGTTTATTGTTTGTAAATCATGCATGTTTTTATTCGATTAAGCCAGCCACATCAGCCGACTGAGACGTAGGCGTTCCCAAAAAATATTGTTAGTTCCATGCGTGCTATATAATCAGTTTGAAAGCTATAAGAGAATATTTGCAGTGCTCCACAATGATTCCTCGTTAGTCTTAGAGCATCTCTAACGGAGTAAAAGGAGTCAAAACTGTAAAATTCTGACAACATACAGTTTTGCGAGCGGTTGGTCGAGTTACGGAGCCTGTAAAATCGTTCGGCCTGTATATTTTTTATAGCGATCTGAAAATTTTATCCCGTGGCCCGAGTAGCGCTTCGAGGAACGTTTTGTAGGCCAAAACCTTATTTCTCTGCCGCTCACGTCCGCCGGCGGCGACTGTACATCGTCACTCCAGCCATGAAATTAACCCTGTTTAGACAAAATAAGACGTTTGTACCAGTCTCCGGCGGCGCGGCCACGCCACGGCCAGGCCGGGCAGGCGAGCTAGCTAGCAGTAGTGGCGCGCGGACGAGCAGCAGCGGCTCAGCGGACAAGCAGCAAGCAGCAGGCAGGCAGCTAGCCAGTGGTTGATTCGGTAGCTAGCTTGCTATATGGTTGATTCCATCAATCGGTAGGCAAGCAGCAAGCAGCAGGCAGCGCTCGCAGTGCACGGCCGGAAACGCAAGCACCAAACAGCTCAGGGAAGAAGATGAGGTAATACTAGCTGGGATTGGCGCGGCGCCGCGCCCTTGTTTTCACCATGAGATGTATTGTGTTGTTGTAAGTCTTAGGATAAGCTGAGGCTTAAAATAATAAACATCACATCGAGAAAATTTTATTGCGTAATCTATTCTCAAAGCTAAAAAATCCAAAAATAACAATATTTTCATGGGAAGGCAACAAATATTACAAATAGAAAGAAATATATAGTCAGGTAGATGGGAGAGTGTATTACTCCCTCCATCAATTTCTATTTTGCAAAATTGTCCCTACTACAACATAGAAGACATTCAAAATTTGGCGTTCAAAATTGTAACCATTTTGCCGCCGCTCCTCCGCTGATCTACTTGTTATCAAAGGGATCCGCCGGGGGTCGACCCACCTCACACACTACAGGAATGGCGCTGTGTGCCGACGGCCGGATGCTACGCCGACGGCCAAAGGTTGGGGCCGTCGGCGTAGCACAGGGCTAGGCCAGCCCAGCTTCCGAGCCCTCGGCGTACCGCAGCCGTCGGCGTAGCGGCAGGTACGCCGAGGGTGACCATCGGCGTAAACATTGCCCTCGGCGTACGGGGTGGCCGCGTGGCACTAGACAGTCCAGGCCAGGAAAGGCCCTAACGGCGTCAGCATTACGCCGAGAGCCGCTGTCGGCATAGGATACGCCGACGGTCACCCTCGGCGTACGTCCTGCCTACGCCGAAGGTCACCCTCGGCGTACCTATGCACCTTTTTTTCCTTACCAAATTATTTGTATTTATTTATTAGTATCAATTATTTAGGTTCTATTTTATCAATTGGATGGATTCGTAGCCTCCGAATAATAGTCTTCACGCCCACATAAAATGTCGAATCTTCTCACAAGTTGAGAAATTTGCATGTTTGTGTGTTATTATCACATGTCCATGAAATTTATATTTCACAAATTTTTGTGAAGTTGTTCAAAGATTCAATCACATGTGCGTGTCCCCCCTCGCATGCATGCGGAAGCGTAGGTTCCGGACACGTATAAGGGGGAATCTCCTAGTTGACGCGAAGCTAATATGGTTTTACATCACCCTATGACCTAAACAAACACAAAACATATGTGTGTGAGTGTGGTGAGAGGTTGGTATAGGTTCTTGCATGTGTCCCCCCTCGCATGCATGCGCTCTAACCTAGAGGCGAAGGTTTCGGACCCGTATAAGGGGGGAATCTCCCCGTCGAGGTGAAACCGGGTAGGATAGTGCCCCAACTTGTGAACCAACATGGTTTTACATCACCCTATGACCTAAACAAACACAAAAAAACAGAGAGCTACGCCGGGCTACCCCTGTCAGAGGAACGTCTAGGGGGGTAGACGATCCGAGTGCGCACAGAGATCAGGGTTTCGCCGGAGGAAGACCACGAGAACATTGGAATGAGATGAAAACTTGCATGTGCCCTAGCATATGTGTGTGAGTGTGGTGAGAGGTTGGTATAGGTGCTTGCATGTGTCCCCCTCGTATGCATGCGCTCTAACCTAGAGGCGAAGGTTCCGTACCCGTATAAGGGGGGAATCTCCCCGTCGAGGTGAAACCGGGTAGGATAGTGCCCCAACTTGTGAACCAACATGGTTTTACATCACCCTATGACCTAAACAAACACAAAACAAGAGAGAGCTACGCCGGGCTACCCCTGTCAGAGGAACGTCTAGGGGGGTAGACGATCCGAGTGCGCACAGAGATCAGGGTTTCGCCGGAGGAAGATCACGAGAACATTGGAATGAGATGAAAACTTGCATGTGACCCTAGCATATGTGTGTGAGTGTGGTGAGAGGTTGGTATAGGTGCTTGCATGTGTCCCCCCTCGCATGCATGCGCTCTAACCTAGAGGCGAAGGTTCCGGACCCGTATGAGGGGGGAATCTCCCCGTTTAGGTGAAACCGGGTAGGATAGTGCCCCAATTTGTGAACCAACATGGTTTTACATCACCCTATGACCTAAACAAACACAAAACAAGAGAGAGCTACGCCGGGCTACCCCTGTCAGAGGAACGTCTAGGGGGGTAGACGATCCGAGTGCGCACAGAGATCAGGGTTTCGCCGGAGGAAGACCACGAGAACATTGGAATGAGATGAAAACTTGCATGTATCCCTAGCATATGTGTGTGAGTGTGGTGAGAGGTTGGTATAGGTGCTTGCATGTGTCCCCCCTCGCATGCATGCGCTCTAACCTAGAGGCGAAGGTTCTGTACCCGTATAAGGGGGGAATCTCCCCGTCGAGGTGAAACCGGGTAGGATAGTGCCCCAACTTGTGAACCAACATGTTTTTACATCACCCTATGACCTAAACAAACACAAAACAAGAGAGAGCTACGCCGGGCTACCCCTGTCAGAGGAACGTCTAGGGGGGTAGACGATCCGAGTGCGCACAGAGATCAGGGTTTCGCCGGAGGAAGACCACGAGAACATTGGAATGAGATGAAAACTTGCATGTGCCCTAGCATATGTGTGTGAGTGTGGTGAGAGGTTGGTATAGGTGCTTGCATGTGTCCCCCTCGTATGCATGCGCTCTAACCTAGAGGCGAAGGTTCCGTACCCGTATAAGGGGGGAATCTCCCCGTCGAGGTGAAACCGGGTAGGATAGTGCCCCAACTTGTGAACCAACATGGTTTTACATCACCCTATGACCTAAACAAACACAAAACAAGAGAGAGCTACGCCGGGCTACCCCTGTCAGAGGAACGTCTAGGGGGGTAGACGATCCGAGTGCGCACAGAGATCAGGGTTTCGCCGGAGGAAGATCACGAGAACATTGGAATGAGATGAAAACTTGCATGTGACCCTAGCATATGTGTGTGAGTGTGGTGAGAGGTTGGTATAGGTGCTTGCATGTGTCCCCCCTCGCATGCATGCGCTCTAACCTAGAGGCGAAGGTTCCGGACCCGTATGAGGGGGGAATCTCCCCGTTTAGGTGAAACCGGGTAGGATAGTGCCCCAATTTGTGAACCAACATGGTTTTACATCACCCTATGACCTAAACAAACACAAAACAAGAGAGAGCTACGCCGGGCTACCCCTGTCAGAGGAACGTCTAGGGGGGTAGACGATCCGAGTGCGCACAGAGATCAGGGTTTCGCCGGAGGAAGACCACGAGAACATTGGAATGAGATGAAAACTTGCATGTATCCCTAGCATATGTGTGTGAGTGTGGTGAGAGGTTGGTATAGGTGCTTGCATGTGTCCCCCCTCGCATGCATGCGCTCTAACCTAGAGGCGAAGGTTCTGTACCCGTATAAGGGGGGAATCTCCCCGTCGAGGTGAAACCGGGTAGGATAGTGCCCCAACTTGTGAACCAACATGTTTTTACATCACCCTATGACCTAAACAAACACAAAACAAGAGAGAGCTACGCCGGGCTACCCCTGTCAGAGGAACGTCTAGGGGGGTAGACGATCCGAGTGCGCACAGAGATCAGGGTTTCGCCGGAGGAAGACCACGAGAACATTGGAATGAGATGAAAACTTGCATATGCCCCTAGCATATGTGTGTGAGTGTGGTGAGAGGTTGGTATAGGTGCTTTCATGTGTCCCCCCTCGCATGCATGCACTCTAACCTAGAGGCGAAGGTTCCGGACCCGTATGAGGGGGGAATCTCCCCGTCGAGGTGAAACCGGGTAGGATAGTGCCCCAACTTGTGAACCAACATGGTTTTACATCACCCTATGACCTAAACAAACACAAAACAAGAGAGAGCTACGCCGGGCTACCCCTGTCAGAGGAACGTCTAGGGGGGTAGATGATCCGAGTGCGCACAGAGATCAGGGTTTCGCCGGAGGAAGACCACGAGAATATTGGAATGAGATGAAAACTTGCATGTGCCCCTAGCATATGTGTGTGAGTGTGGTGAGAGGTTGGTATAGGTGCTTGCATGTGTCCCCCCTCGTATGCATGCGCTCTAACCTAGAGGCGAAGGTTCCGTACCCGTATGAGGGGGGGATCTCCCCGTCGAGGTGAAACCGGGTAGGATAGTGCCCCAACTTGTGAACCAACATGGTTTTACATCACCCTATGACCTAAACAAACACAAAACAAGAGAGAGCTACGCCGGGCTACCCCTGTCAGAGGAACGTCTAGGGGGGTAGACGATCCGAGTGCGCACAGAGATCAGGGTTTCGCCGGAGCAAGACCACGAGAACATTGGAATGAGATGAAAACTTGCATGTGCCCCTAGCATATGTGTGTGAGTGTGGTGAGAGGTTGGTATAGGTGCTTGCATGTGTCCCCCCTCGCATGCATGCGCTCTAACATAGAGGCGAAGGTTCCGTACCCGTATAAGGGGGGATCTCCCCGTCGAGGTGAAACCGGGTAGGATAGTGCCCCAACTTGTGAACCAACATGGTTTTACATCACCCTATGACCTAAACAAACACAAAATAAGAGAGAGCTACGCCGGGCTACCCCTGTCAGAGGAACGTCTAGGGGGGTAGACGATCCGAGTGCGCACAGAGATCAGGGTTTCGCCGGAGGAAGACCACGAGAACATTGGAATGAGATGAAAACTTGCATGTGACCCTAGCATATGTGTGAGAGTGTGGTGAGAGGTTGGTATAGGTGCTTGCATGTGTCCTCCCTCGCATGCATGCGCTCTAACCTAGAGGCGAAGGTTCCGGACCCGTATGAGGGGGGATCTCCCCGTCGAGGTGAAACCGGGTAGGATAGTGCCCCAACTTGTGAACCAACATGGTTTTACATCACCCTATGACCTAAACAAAAACAAAACAAGAGAGAGCTACGCCGGGCTACCTCTGTCAGAGGAACGTCTAGGGGGGTAGACGATCCGAGTGCGCACAGAGATCAGGGTTTCGCCGGAGGAACACCACGAGAACATTGGAATGAGATGAAAACTTGCATTTGCCCCTAGCATATGTGTGTGAGTGTGGTGAGAGATTGGTATAGGAGCTTGCATGTGTCCCCCCTCGCATGCATGCGCTCTAACCTTGAGGCGAAGGTTCTGTACCCGTATAAGGGGGGAATCTCCCCGTCGAGGTGAAACCGGGTAGGATAGTGCCCCAACTTGTGAACCAACATGGTTTTACATCACCCTATGACCTAAACAAACACAAAACAGGAGAGAGATACGCCGGGCTACCCCTGTCAGAGGACCGTCTAGGGGGGTAGACGATCCGAGTGCGCACAGAGATCAGGGTTTCGCCGGAGGAAGACCACGAGAACATTGGACTGAGATGAAAACTTGCATGTGCCCCTAGCATATGTGTGTGAGTGTAGTGAGAGGTTGGTATAGGTGCTTGCATGTGTCCCCCCTCGCATGCATGCGCTCTAACCTAGAGGCGAAGGTTCCGTACCCGTATAAGGGGGGATCTCCCTGTCGAGGTGAAACCGGGTAGGCTAGTGCCCCAACTTGTGAACCAACATGGTTTTACATCGCCCTATGACCTAAACAAACACAAAACAAGAGAGAGCTACGCCGGGCTACCCGTGTCAGAGGAACGTCTAGGGGGGTAGACGATCCGAGTGCGCACAGAGATCAGGGTTTCGCCGGAGGAAGACCACGAGAACATTGGAATGAGATGAAAACTTGCATGTGACCCTAGAATATGTGTGTGAGTGTGGTGAGAGGTTGGTATAGGTGCTTGCATGTGTCCCCCCTCGCATGCATGCGCTCTAACCTAGAGGCGAAGGTTCCGGACCCGTATGAGGGGGGATCTCCCCGTCAAGGTGAAACCGGGTAGGATAGTGCCCCAACTTGTGAACCAACATGGTTTTACATCACCCTATGACCTAAACAAACACAAAACAAGAGAGAGCTACGCCGGGCTACCCCTGTCAGAGGAACGTCTAGGGGGGTAGACGATCCGAGTGCGCACAGAGATCAGGGTTTCGCCGGAGGAAGACCACGAGAACATTGGAATGAGATGAAAACTTGCATGTGACCCTAGCATATGTGTGTGAGTGTGGTGAGAGGTTGGTATAGGTGCTTGCATGTGTCCCCCTCGCATGCATGCGCTCTAACCTAGAGGCGAAGGTTCCGTACCAGTATAAGGGGGGAATCTCCCCGTCGAGGTGAAACCGGGTAGGATAGTGCCCCAACTTGTGAACCAACATGTTTTTACATCACCCTATGACCTAAACAAACACAAAACAAGAGAGAGATACGCCGGGCTACCCCTGTCAGAGGAACGTCTAGGGGGTAGACGATCCGAGTGCGCACAGAGATCAGGGTTTCGCCGGAGGAAGACCACGAGAACATTGGAATGAGATGAAAACTTGCATGTGACCCTAGCATATGTGTGTGAGTGTGGTGAGAGGTTGGTATAGGTGCTTGCATGTGTCCCCTCTCGCATGCATGCGCTCTAACCTAGAGGCGAAGGTTCCGGACCCGTATGAGGGGGGATCTCCCCGTCAAGGTGAAACCGGGTAGGATAGTGCCCCAACTTGTGAACCAACATGGTTTTACATCACCCTATGACCTAAACAAACACAAAACAAGAGAGAGCTACGCCGGGCTACCCCTGTCAGAGGAACGTCTAGGGGGGTAGACGATCCGAGTGCGCACAGAGATCAGGGTTTCGCCGGAGGAAGACCACGAGAACATTGGAATGAGATGAAAACTTGCATGTGACCCTAGCATATGTGTGTGAGTGTGGTGAGAGGTTGGTATAGGTGCTTGCATGTGTCCCCCCTCGCATGCATGCGCTCTAACCTAGAGGCGAAGGTTCCGTACCCGTATAAGGGGGGAATCTCCCCGTCGAGGTGAAACCGGGTAGGATAGTGCCCCAACTTGTGAACCAACATGTTTTTACATCACCCTATGACCTAAACAAACACAAAACAAGAGAGAGATACGCCGGGCTACCCCTGTCAGAGGAACGTCTAGGGGGTAGACGATCCGAGTGCGCACAGAGATCAGGGTTTCGCCGGAGGAAGACCACGAGAACATTGGAATGAGATGAAAACTTGCATGTGACCCTAGCATATGTGTGTGAGTGTGGTGAGAGGTTGGTATAGGTGCTTGCATGTGTCCCCTCTCGCATGCATGCGCTCTAACCTAGAGGCGAAGGTTCCGGACCCGTATGAGGGGGGAATCTCCCCGTCGAGGTGAAACTGGGTAGGATAGTGCCCCAAGTTGTGAACCAACATGGTTTTACATCACCCTATGACCTAAACAAACACAAAACAAGAGAGAGATACGCCGGGCTACCCCTGTCAGAGGAACGTCTAGGGGGGTAGACGATCCAAGTGCGCACAGAGATCAGGGTTTCGCCGGAGGAAGACTACGAGAACATTGGAATGAGATGAAAACTTGCATGTGCCCCTAGCATATGTGTGTGAGTGTGGTGAGAGGTTGGTATAGGTGCTTGCATGTGTCCCCCCTCGCATGCATGCGCTCTAACCTAGAGGCGAAGGTTCCGTACCCGTATAAGGGGGGAATCTCCCCGTCGAGGTGAAACCGGGTAGGATAGTGCCCCAACTTGTGAACCAACATGGTTTTACATCACCCTATTACCTAAACAAACACAAAACAAGAGAGAGATACGCCGGGCTACCCCTGTCAGAGGAACGTCTAGGGGGGTAGACGATCCGAGTGCGCACAGAGATCAGGGTTTCGCCGGAGGAAGACCACGACAACATTGGAATGAGATGAAAACTTGCATGTGCCCCTAGCATATGTGTGTGAGTGTGGTGAGAGGTTGGTATAGGTGCTTGCATGTGTCCCCCCTCGCATGCATGCGCTCTAACCTAGAGACGAAGGGTCCGTACCCGTATGAGGGGGGAATCTCCCCGTCGAGGTGAAACCGGGTAGGATAGTGCCCCAACTTGTGAACCAAAATGGTTTTACATCACCCTATGACCTAAACAAACACAAAACAAGAGAGAGATACGCCGGGCTACCCCTGTCAGAGGAACGTCTAGGGGGGTAGACGATCCGAGTGCGCACAGAGATCAGGGTTTCGCCGGACCCGTATAAGGGGGGAATCTCCCCGTTTAGGTGAAACGGAATCAGATGAAAACTTGCATGTTTCTTCTATAATAATAGACATCAAATAATATATTTTCATTTGTTATATTAGTAGACACCAAATAATTTTTTTTATTTATAACTAAAAAAAAAACCTTGCTACGCCGACGGCTGCCCTTGGCGTACGCCTGGCCGTCGGCGTAGCCTTATCCCTTCCCCTACCCCGCGGCCCACCCCGGGCCACCCAAGACACACTCACACACACACCCTTTCTTCCCCTACCCCGCGCCCCTGACCCCGACCCCGACCCCGCGCCGCCACTAGCTGCCGCCAACCGCCGCCGCCGCCAACCGCCGCCTCCCTCCCTGACCCTCCCTCCTTCCTGCCGCCAACCGCCTCCTCCCTCCCTCCCTCCCTCCTCCCTCCCTCCTCCCTCCCCGAGCCTCCCTGCCTCCCTCCCTCCTCCCTTCCTCCTCCCCGACCCTCCCTCCCTCCTCCCTGCCGCCAACCGCCTCCTTCCTCCCTCCTTCCTCCCCGAGCCTCGCTGCCTCCTCCCTGCCTCCCTCCCTCCTCCCTTCCTCCTCCCCGACCCTCCCTCCCTCCTCCCTCCCTCCTCCCTGCCTCCCTCCCTCCTCCCTTCCTCCTCCCCGAGCCTCCCTGCCTCCCTCCCTCCTCCCTTCCTCCTCCCCGAGCTCGCCCCCCTCCTCCCCGAGCTCGGCCCCCTCCTCCCCGACCTTGCCCCCTCCTCCCCGAGCTCGGCCCCCTCCTCCCCAAGCTCTCACCCTCCTCCCCGAGCTCGGCCCCCTCTGCAGGTACCTCCTCCACTCCCCTGTAGAAGCAAATATTGTTGTTAGAGTTAATTTTGTTAGATTAAATCTTGTTGTTAATCTTGTTAGAATTTATTAGTTGCATCTATTAGTAGTTTATATCATTTGTTAAGTGATATGCATGCACGAGTTGCTAGGATTAGGCCGTTGGTTAGTGGCAAGCTAGCTTGGTCATATGGCCGTTGAAGAGAGAAGCCACACTAGGGCCGTGAGTGCGTTGCATGTTTACTAAGGTGTTCTCTTTATGTCAATGTACAAACTTTGTAGTGTTTCGGGAGTGACCATCCTTGGCGGACTGACTGTCGTTGCGGGAGATGGTGTAGGTGACACCTCGATCCCGTCTCCGAGTTCCGTCACCGACCTCGACACTCGGTTGATCGACTACTTCCTCTACCGCCGAGGGTGAGAATCCGTTCGCCTCTCTTGTACCTAGGTTTATTTTCGTGTCTAGATCACCAAGTATGTCGCGTCACCTAGGCGTCATCCCGACCGTAAGTGTTACGCGACTTAATATGCATTAGTGGTCTCGCATATTTTGGACCGTAACGCTTATGGCTTTTATCGGGCAGTCGGTGGATTCGTAGTTGGGTTTGGTTCTCCCTGGCTCTACCTCGATTCGAGACAGGATTTCGGTGGCGCCTCCTCGTTGTTCTCCGGATGCACATCCTCTTGGCTTTTTGTCGAGACGTGTATCGGGAGAGCAGCGGGGAGGTGCTGCCGAAATTCTGCTTGGATCGGGGTAGAACCAGGGAGAACTTACCCAATCTACGGATCTGGCGGCTGGTTAGGACCCTCTTTTCCTATTGGATATGTAGGTTGATGAATGCGTAAAAATATGAAGCATTTAATCTCCTGTTTGATATAAAATGTTATATTTGTTGTTTGTCTCCCAACAAAGCAGAAGAGGATTGCTGATAATGGGTGGATGTACAGTGACCGTATTAGTGCGACTAATAAAACAGACGATTGGGTACGGAACACTCATTTGTTAGTGAATGAGTTAGCGCGTGGTTCGAAGGCAATGGTTCGGGCACTTTGTCTCTGCGCTCATTGCACTAAGTGTCATCGTTAGGGAAAGGATGACATGTACAAACACCTTCTGCAATATGGGTACATGTCTAACTATGTCACGCAAGTCGACTTTGCTCGGTACGAACGTGACAGAGGTGAGGTGATGCGTCAGCGGCTCAATGGAAATGAGCACGATGGGATTAGAAACATGCTAGATGATCTTATCGATGCCGACCAGTCGAATTCGCCACCTCCATGGGAGGAATCACTAGAACCGGAGGAACCGCTAGAACCGGAGGAACCAGAGCCAACCGCGAAGGCCTTCCTTGATATGATGGCCGCGGCTAAGAGGCCTCTGTACGAGGGTGCAAAGATTTCTCAGCTCGATGCCATCTCTCAGTGTCTAGCCGACAAGTGCCAGTACTCCGCCACCCGTTCTCACTTTGAAGCTAATCTGAGAACATGTGGTAACATGTTTCCCGAAGGGCATTGTCTGCCTAAAACCTTTCACGAAACGAAGAAACTCATGAAGGAGCTCAACATGGATTATGAAAAGATAGATTGTTGTCCAAAAGGCTGCCTTTTGTTTTGGAAACAGTTTGAGGGTGACAAGTACTGCTCCATTTGTAAGGCCTCTAGATATGAAGAGATAAAGGGGAAGGATGGTCAGGTGAGGCAGTCGAAGGTCGCTAAGAAGATACTTCGGTATCTCCCATTCATAAAAAGAATCCAGCGGCTTTACTTGAGCGAGGAGACTGCCAAACAGATGACGTGGCACAAGAAGGGGAAAAGATACGAGGACGGGCACGGACGGAAGAAGATGGGACATCCATCTGATGGTAAGGCATGGAAGAACTTCGATGACAAATACCCCCGGTGGGCAAAAGAGGCTCGGAATGTTAGAATTGCGATAGCAACAGATGGCTTCAACCCATATGGTATGTCAACGGCCTCGTACAGCTGCTGGCCGGTGTATGTTATTCCGCTCAATCTCCCTCCCGGAGTATTAATGCAATGGAAGACCATGTTTTTGTCGCTGATAATTCCAGGACCTGAGTATCCGGGGAAGAACTTGAGTGTCTACATGCAGCCGATTGTGGATGATTTGAACCACTCTTGGATACACGGGACGTTGACATACGACCGAGCATCAAAGAGAAACTTTTTGATGAAAGTTTGGTTACAATATACTATGCATGACATGCCCGGGTACGCCCTAACATGCGGATGGTGTACAGCTGGTAAGTGGTCATGCCCAGTGTGCAGGCACCGACTTGAGTTCCTTTGGCTAAAGTCGGGTCGCAAATATGTTGCGTTTGACACGAATCGACAGTACCTCAAAAGAAATCATTCGTTCAGAGAAGATAGAAAGAACTTCAAGAAGGGAAAAGTTGTGCATGAAGTAAAAGAGGTACCAAAGTTCGAGGGTGCAATTGTTGATGCCGAGATACGTGCTCTCGTGCCCGCGGCGCCGGGAACTGGCCATCAATTTGCGGGATATGGTGTAACGCATAATTGGACTCACGTGGCAGCCTTAACGAATCTCGTGTATTACAAGGACCTCGAACTTCCCCATAACATCGATGTGATGCACACCGAAAAGAATGTCGGGGAGTCCCTTTTTCACATAGTCCTGAACATTCCTGGGAAGTCAAAGGATAATGTCAAGGCTAGAGTCGATGTTGAGAAGCTTTGTGATAGGAAGAGATTACACATGCAGCCTCCTACTGTCCGTCGAAAGAATTGGTTCAAGCCGCATGCCTACTACTGCCTTGATAATGTCCAAAAGAAGGAGTCATTTAGGTGGCTCAAATACGTCGTGATGTTCCCTGACGGTTATTGTTCTAATATAAGTAAGGGAGTCAATCTTTTGACGGGACAAGTCAACGGGCTCAAGAGTCACGACTATCATATATGGATTGAGCGGCTGATGCCGGTGATGGTTCGAGGGTATCTCCCCGAAAAAGTATGGCGAGTGCTTGCGGAGTTGAGCCATTTCTTCCGCACCCTCTGTGCTAAGCAGATATGTCCTCTGGTGATTGAGAAGCTGCAAGTTCAGGTGCCGGAGTTGCTATGCAATTTGGAGATGATCTTTCCGCCAGGCTTCTTTACTCCGATGGCACATCTCATTATGCACCTCGCGAACGAGGCACTATTGGGGGGGGGGGCGGTGCAATTTCGTTGGCAATTTTGTATTGAGAGAGAGTTTAAGTATATTCGAAAGATAACTGGAAACAAAGCCAAGATTGAAGCATGCATAGCTGAAGCAACATGCCTTCGGGAGATGGCAGACGCCGCGACAACCTACTGGCCCGATGATGTTCCCACTATGCATAACCCGGTCTCTCGTTACAATGTCGACCTGCCCAAGAATGACCCCAATCTCGAACTATTCCAATTTCCCGGTGGCAAGGCCGGTAAAGGACTAAAATATAGGTTGCCGAAGGAAGAGAAGGATTGCATAATGCTCTATGTGCTTATGAACATGAAGGAAGTGGTCGATTTCATTAGGTAAAATGGTGAACACCCTATTCTTCTATGCAGCTAGTAACTCGGTCTCCGTCTAATGCTTATTTTATCCTTCTTAGCGATTTCACGGATGAACAGTGGCCAGGACCGACTGATCCCTCTCCCATGGAGTTGGACACTCTACTGAAAGAGGGTGCTCCCGGAAATAAAAAAAACTTTGTGTCCTGGTTTATGGAAAAAGTAATTTCTAACCTGTCCCTCTTACCTTGAAATATGTGACTTGTCGCTCTTATTCCACGTAACTACTGAACGCAACAAATTCCTCTTGTACCTGTAGGGAGCTGATCCCAACGTTGAGATGTCAGATGAGCTGAAATGTGTTTCCCAAGGTTGTAACAGTGTCGTCATGAAGTATGAGAAGTATGATGTGAATGGGTTTCACTTCCATACAGAGACGCACCAGAAAGGGCGACCGAATGCAAAAACGGTAAATACTAGGGTGTTCACCAAAGGAGCCGATTCCCTTGATTACTACGGAAGGTTAGAGAATGTATACGAGCTGACCTTCAATCGTACGAATGTCGAACTCAATCTTGTTGTGTTCAAGTTCCACTGGTTTGACCCAACGGGTGGACTGAGAAGTACCCCTTCCATTGGGTTAGTTGAAGTTAGGCCTTCAACCACCTATAGCGGAGCCGACGTCTTTGTTGTTGCTCACCAAGCCAACCAAGTTTATTATTTGCCCTACCCATGCCAGAAAGCGGAACTCCAGGGCTGGGAAGTCGTGTTCCAGGTATCGCCACATGGTAACCTACCAATTCCCTCCGAGGACGATTACAACAACATTAACCCTGTAACGTACGAGGGAATTTTCTATCAAGAGCAAGAGGACTTCGGACACTTTGATTTAGAACCGGTTGATCTTGAGGACCTTGGGAATGATGTAGAAACTCGGGGTGAGTCAGTGGTGAATCTACATGACATAAGTATGCTCGAGAAGCTCCATACCGAGAATGACAACGATGATGAGCCTACACCCTTCGATGAGAATCCAGATTTCTACTCGAAAGATAGTGATAGTGAGAATGAGAATGAGAATGAAAATGATAGTGAGTATTTATTTTTTAATGCATTTTATTTTGTCTTTGTGCTTAACTGTTTTCTTAATTGCATTATGCCTTTATTCTTTGTGTATACATTTTATTATGTCTTTGTGCTTAACTGTTTTCTCTTACTTAATGCAGGTGATTGAACAATATGAGCAGCGGCAAGGCAACCAGTTCGTCCTTGCTTAATGCGCTGAAGCAGCGCAAGAAAAGAGCTACACGGAGTGGGAGACAGCCAAATCCCAATCCGCGTTACCCCGATCTTGCTCCTGCTGGCGGAGGACGGGGTCGAGGCCGAGGTCGAGGAGGACGAGGACGAGGTGCCACGGGAGGAGGCGTGGACTTTGACCCACCACCCTCTACTTCTGGCGACGTGGCTCCTGAGTTGTTCCTGACAGAGCAGCCTTTCAGGGCCGAGAGGGAGGCAGAGTCCGAGAGGGAGGCAGAGTCTGAGAGGGAGGCGGGGACCGATACGGAGGCGGACACTAGCCGCGAGTTGGTGGGGCCGAAGAAATTGCGGAATCGTGGGGAATCGGGAGTCCCTGACGAGAAGTTTGAGCCTAGGACTCAGGAGGCGAAAGCCCTTATTATTCCAGATGGCCTTGAGTAAGTGTACTAATTTGGCAATTTAAAACATTTTATTTCATGTTGGTCATAAATAATTATTGTGTACTAATGTTTATTTTTGTGCAGCAATTGGACATTTCCTCCGGGGACCAAGGCTCGCCTTCCTAACAGCCTCGTTGGAGCTCTGATTAGGAAGTTCTGGCCGGGCTATCACATTACCCCCGAGCGTGACAGGAAGCTAGCTACTACTTGGGCGGACTACCAGACTACCCGTGTCCCGGGCTTTCCGACAGCTGCTGATGCTGTCATCACCAAGTTTTGGGTAAGGAATATTTCTCGAGTTATGTTCATACTTGATGACCCCACCATGCTAACTCATGACTCTTATGCATGATTGAAGTGCTTTTACCGTGTGGCCGAGGAGGACCAGGAGAAGACGCAGAGGACTTTGCTTGGGGCTTGTGTGAAGTTGACCCCCCAGGTGTGGTACAACCAGAAGGTCACGACCGCTAGCCACTTCTGGGCTGACAGGGGCGTGAGGGTCAGGGAGGAAGACATTGTCGGTAGGAACCCTAATCCTGAGTACTCGATGACGCCAGAAGTGTAGGGGTTCGTAGCATGGAAAACAAAAATTTTCTATCGCATACAAACAAACAAGCCAAGATCTATCTACTAGATTGTAGCAACGAGTTGATAGGGGAACTTACCCTCGAAGATTCCAAAGCGGTTAACGAGAGCAGATTCTCGTGGGTGATGTAGTCGTATTCTTTCCGATCTCAAGATCGTGTAGACGATCCTTCCGGCGCTGCGTTCCGGCAGCACTTCCGCAGTCGGTCACACGTTCGGTACTCGACGAAGACCTTCCTCTCCCTTGTTCCAGCAGGCAGCGGAGGTTGTAGCACTCTCCTCGTGATTCCGGCAGCATGACGGCGTGGTACCGGAAGTAGAGGGGAGATCCCGCAGGGCTTCGCCTTAAGCCGGAGCGAGTATGGTGGAGTATGAGAGAGCTATTAGTGGTCTAGGGATTAGACACACCAATTAGAAGACTCTAAACCGAAGGCTAGGGCAATTAGAAGCTCTAAACCAAAACGGCTCTAAACCGGAGGCTGTGGCTAGGGTTTAGATTTAGAGGATAGGAACTTGTGTGTCTAGAGGAGGAAGCCCTGCCCCTCCTTTTATGGGTGGAGAGGGCCGGCGGCCAAGGGGAGGGAGGGGAGTCCCTCCCCAACTCGGCCTAGGTGGTGCGCCGGCTTGGAGAGGAGGGACTCCTCCCCCAAGTCGGTTTCAACCTCCTCTTGCTTGTTTCCCACAGTTTCCTGTTTTAGCCGTTTGACTTTCAAACTGGCCATTTGACTTTTCAGTTTTAGGATTCAATTTAATCCTTTATTTGGAACAGCGAGAACACTTAGTACATGATGCAATCATTCCAATATGTAATGACACATTCATGTACCCTTCCCCCCGGAGTGCCGGACATTCCGGAACCTTCTAGAACATTCCCGATGAAAACACCGGAAACATTTCCGAACTCCGAAACGGGACTTTCCTTATATGAATCTTATTCTCCGGACCATTCCGGATCACCTCGTGATATCCCGGATTCCATCCGAGACTCCGAACAACATTCGGTCTCTTTCTCATAATACCATAACTACTCAAACAACGTCGAATCCTTAAGTGTGTCTCCCTACGGTTCGTGAATTATGCGGACATGATCGAGACACTTCTCCGAACAATAACCAATAGAGGAATCTGGAAATTCATATGGCTCCCACATATTTCTACGATTACTTTGCGATCGAATGAACCACTTACATACGATACCAATTTCCCTTTGTCTCACGATAGTTTACTTATCCGAGGTTATGATCGTCGGTATCTCTGCATACCTAGTTCAACCTCGTTACCGATAAGTACTCTTTTCTTGTTCCCGTGATATGTGATCCCTTGTGAGCCATTCACATGCTTGCAAGCTAATTGGATGACATTACACCGAGAGGGCCCAGAGTATATCTATCCTTCATATGGATGGACAAATCCCACTCTTGATCCATGTGTTTCAACCAATACTTTTCGAACACTCAATGCCACCTTTATAGCCACCCAGTTACGGTGTGGTGTTTGATGTCATCAAAGCATCCATCCGGCAAAGGTGATATGCATGATCTCATGGTCGAAGGAATTAGGTTACTATGTATCAGAAAGCATATAGCAATTGAACTATTGAAATGACTTGATCTTTATGCTACGCTTATCTATAGGAGTATGTCCATCACATCATTCTCCTAATGATATGACCCTGTTGTTAATAACATCTCTATGTTCATGATCAGGAAACCATGATCATATATTAACCAACAAGCTAGTTTAACAAGAGGCTTTACTAGGGACTCTTATTTTAGTTTACAAATCACACAAGTATTAATGTTTCCGGTTAATACAATTATAGCATGGTATGTAAACATTTATCATAAGTGTGAAGATATGATAACAACCACTTTATTATTGCCTCTTGGGCATATCTCCAACAGTCTCCCACTTGCACTAGAGTCAATAATCTAGTTTCAAACCTTTGTGTATTCAACACCTATGGCTTTCCGGTGTTGCAAGTACATGTTTGCTAGTGGTCAACTGCTCTCCGGATCTGACACTTCCAGATCCGTGTGTAATTGCATGTCTTTGCGTCTCTACGCATCACTCATTCTCTAATGAGATGGCTTTGTATAAATTTGGTCCTTTGGTGAGACCTTTAGTTCTTTAGGGTTAAAACATGTTGATAATATTGTCGCACAATATATCTTCATAGTATTATCCCGCTGTGAACTACACCTAGTTTGATAACAAACTACTTGACACAAATGCCCTCTTTAGCTGCTATAGTAGCAGTCATATACTTAGCATTTTGTTGTAGTATCTGTCACAATGTCTTAACTTTGGAACTCATCCAAATCCATTATGGAACTTACTTTCCATTATATTGTGCCACCCTTAGTTTAGATTGAGATAAACTTAATTTGTATTTTGTGACAAAACTAGTATCAATGTAGTACTTTTACAATGAACTAACCATCTATTTGTCACTTCTACAAATAATATACTCTTAGTTCTTCCAAAAAATCATAAGAATATCCTTACTATTGTCCAATGATCATCTTATGAATCATTCTGGTATATGCTCATAACATTTAGAGCATAGGACATATCTGGATTTGTACATATCACAGTATGATTGATATAAATACTCTTTGTGATCTCATACATCAAGTATCAATCTATATTTGAATCTTTGTTTCACTTACCAAGTGTCAATACACTTGAATATATCATCAATATTGAACTCATTCAATCCTTTCTGTGCGACAAGAACCTTTCTTGTAGTTTCTATATTGAACTCATTCAATATCTCATCTATGTACTTCTGGCACAACCATATTGGCGTCTATTGATGCCAATTATTTGGGTTTTGCCTAAGTCTTTCATCGGGATGAAATTCTTAACTTGTGTTAATAAAAAGATACATCACTTCCAATCAACAATATGTCTCCTACATAATGTATTAGAAATATGTCTTAGCGCTCCCACTTAATTTCTTGCAAATGCAAGCATCTTCATTGTCTCTGATGAATTTAAACTCTTTTAACAATTTCATCATTGTGAAGATTCCAACTCCGCGATGCTCACTTCAATCATTGAAGTTTGCATATGCTTTTAGCATCCTTTGAATTAACAAAACCCTATGGACCGTGTTATGCACATGTCCTAGGTAACGATTCTATTAGAAGAACTTGTTTTGTTTATTCAACTACCATATAACAAATTATATGTAGTGGTTGCTACATTTATCCGTCTAGACTAAATCGTTATGAAAGATCAAATCTTGTCATAGTCAACCCTTGAACATTGTTGTGAACTTTTTCCCAACATGTCGACCATTTCATAGATGCGAAACATCCATGTCTATTTCTTTATAGATCTAGACACAACTGTAAGGTCTTACACCTTTCTCGAGGGTCCTTCAAGTTCAAAACTTGATTTCTCGTGTATGGAACTATCACGGATTTTATGGCTTCAAGCCATTTGACGGAGTCAGGGCTCATCATCGCTTCTTTGCGTGTAGTCGGATCATTATTGTCAAATAATGATTTAACTCTCAAATCTTGGTATTTGATTGTTTACCCGACCTACTTGTTTCAATAGAAACTTAGATCTCCGTGACCACAACCTTTGAGGAACGTGAGCCATGAGCATTATTGCTGCCTCCGGAACACTTTTCGGTGCTGCGCAACTCTGCACATATAGCTAAGGTTCTTTTAACCTTATCAAAGTTCTATTGTCCTCCCACTTAACTTTTCACGAAAAATTCCTTCTCAAAGAAACTTGACGTTCTAAGTGACAAACACTTTTGTCTCCGGTGTTATGGAGGAATATTTTAACAAAGACAGTTTCATCCGACTTTGGTTGCAAACATCTTTCTTATGCATAGCATACCAATGTTTAAGAAAGGACAACTTGGGTTTTATCCCAAACCATAACATATGGTGTCATTTCAACGGATTATGATGGAGCTCTTTTCAGTGGAAAAACGGTAATCTCTAAAGCTTTTAATCTTTAAAATATAATGGCAGTTTTATGAATTATACCTTTGATCTAACCATGTCAAACAAGGTTTAATTACATATCTCGAACGTTCCATACTCTTATGGTGTTTCGGAAATGCAAATCCACGGAACGATTCCTTAAATCTTAGGTATTATGCTAAACTTGTAACTTAAATATCTTCCTTTATGATCTTATCATAAACTATTCATATTCTTGTTACAATGATTTTGCACTTCATCTTGAAAGTCTTTGAACTTTTCAAGTGTTTCATACTTTATCCTTATTAAGTAAATATTCATATATTCACTCAAATTTTCGGAGAAAGCATATGAAGTTGAAATTCATCGCTCTTGACTACACATAATGGACTTTGTACAACAATATGTACAAGTTCAAATAAGCTAGTCATTCGTTCCCTTTTGGCCTATGAACGAAGTTTTAATTATCTCTAGGAAAGTTTCACAAGCGTTTATTTGATCAAAATCAAAAGACTCCAAAATTCCATCCACATGGAGTTTCTTCATGTTTTCTTTCCAATATAATTTAAACGGCGATATCACTTCCTAAGTGATATTTCAATCAATTTGTCTTTCGACATTTTTAGCACTAGTTCTATGGATGTGATTTCTCCAACGAGATTTGTGAATCATCCATCTTTTATGGATTACGGCAATTATTTGAACAACCCTTTTGTTCTCATAATACCGATAAAACAAATCTTGAAGGCAAGCTTTGATGTTTAACGAGCAACACAATAACCCTTTATTTGTTCTCGATGAACATCATCACATATTCTTTTGCTAGTTACTTAGGCCATTGTAGTTCATGAATTGTGTTGTTTCGTATGACGATTCACACCAACAAATTCAGTATCAAATACTTGAGAACCACATTGTTTAATAAGCAAAGAAAATAGCCATAACATGTATATCATCTATATACTTAAGCTGAACAATTATAGTCTTTTCCTTTCTGCCATATACTTATGATATTTTCTTTCAATATTTCCTTTTCTGTTTGAAAGAATCTATCAACATCAATAGTGGAGTCATACATATGACACATAGTCCAAAACATGTATAGTTAAATACCAATGTCTTTGGACTTGCACTTTGAAGTAGATCACCATCATCAAATGTTTGGTGTTCTTTCAAATTCCTTTATTTAGTAATCTCTTGGTGTAGTAAACATTTTACCTACATCAAATATTCATCCTTATCATGGAATCGTCCATGATCAAAATACCTTTAGCTTATAACGATGAATTACGAGTATAATGTTGCTATCCAAAACCTTTTGGAGGATTAGGACAACAAGTGTCTACAACCCTTTGCAAATTCTCATCAAAATATGAGAACATGAACTTTGCCATATTATACTCTATCATGTTGCAACCAAAACTTCATTTCAGATATCACAATATCTTCCACACATCATGGTTTCTGAAACAACTCTTTCAGATCCTAGATAACCTTGATATTAAGAGAATCCTTTGAATATCAAGAATCATGGATACAAACATGACACTCATACACTAACTCTTGGAATTGTCACTCTTGTTTTAATACCAATTATTAAACTTTCATGGAGTAACCGGAACTTACTGAAAGTTTGCAATAGGACTTTTAAACTTTAGATTAACACTTCAAAACAATACGATACCAGTTCGTAAAGTAACTAACCAGAATTCTATAGTTCTATCATCTCAATTATAACTAAGCGCAAGGTGGTAAACGGATGCCAATGACTACAACAACTATGCAAATTCACTTTGAATTAGTTTATGATAAATTGAGTTCTAATTAATAATTAAATTAATCTAGGTGAACTCCCACTCAAAACAATATCCCTCTCATTGTTTTAGTGATCACACGAACCAAATCCACCATATCAAAACCGATCATCACGAGAGTTGATATAGTTTCAATGGAGAACAATCGACATGTTCATCATATCTACTATATGATTCATGCTCTACCCTTCGATATTCCGTGTTCCGAGACCATGTCTGTACATGCTAGGCTCGTCAAGATCAAACCTTAGCTTCCGCATGAGCAAATCTGGCTTGCCCACGTTGTATACACTTGGGGAATCTAACACACCCGATCATCACGTGGTGCTTCGAAACAACAAGCTTTAGCAACGGTGCTAACTAAGGGTGAACACTTTATGACTTGAAATTCATGTGCATGAGGGATCATCTTATAATGCTACCGTTGTCTACTAAGCAATACAAGATGTATAAAGGATTAACATCACATGCAATTCATAATATGTGATATGATATGGCCTTTCTTCTTTGTGCTTCCGATCTCCATCTTCAAGCACGAACATGATCTCCATCATTACCGGCATTGCATCAAGGTCAATGACGCTGCTCCATGGTTGTCGTCCACCGGCTTCAACTATTACAACTACTTTGAATAGACACGCGGGTCTTAACATAAATTAAAGACAACCATATGGATCCTGCCGGTTGCCAACTTACAATAAGGAACATTGCATACATCAAATATAATCACAATCATGGCCATATCACATCACTGCACACCCCTGCAAAACAAAGTTAGACGCCTCTACTTTCTTTGCATATTTTACGTGGTTTGGGGCTTTCAATAAGTGTCGTTCTAACTTACGAACAAGAACCACAACATTGATACTAGTATTGTTAATCACCCGTTGTAAATTGGATCTTAACTATGCTAGGAGAAACAGGCACCCGCAAAGCCACTTATGCAATACAAGTTGCATGTCAAGCGTGGAGCAAGTCTCATGAACGATGTCATGTATGTAGGGGTTCGTAGCATGGAAAACAAAAATTTTCTATCGCATACAAACAAACAAGCCAGGATCTATCTACTAGATTGTAGCAACGAGTCGATGGAATAACTTACCCTCGAAGATTCCAAAGCGGTTAACGAGAGCAGATTCTCGTGGATGATGTAGTCGTACTCTTTCCGATCTCAAGATCGCGTAGACGATCCTTCCGGCGCTGCGTTCTGGCAGCGCTTCCACAGTCGGTCACACGTTCGGTACTCGACGAAGACCTTCCTCTCCCTTGTTCCAGCAGGCAGCGGAGGTTGTAGCACTCTCCTCGCGATTCCGGCAGCACAACGGCGTGGTACCGGAAGTAGAGGTGAGATCCCGCAGGGCTTCGCCTTAAGCCGGAGCGAGTATGGTGGAGTATGAGAGAGAGCTATTAGTGGTCTAGGGATTAGACACACCAATTAGAAGGCTCTAAACCGAAGGCTAGGGCAATTAGAAGCTCTAAACCAAAACGGCTCTAAACCGGAGATTAGAGGATAGGAACTTGTGTGTCTAGAGGAGGAGGCCCTGCCCCTCCTTTTATGGGTGGAGGGTGCGGCCAAGGGGAGGGGAGTCCCTCCCCAAGTCGGCCTTGGTTGGTGCGCCGGCTTGGGGAGGAGACTCCTCCCCCAAGTCGGTTCCCAACTCCTCTTGCTTATTTCCCACAGTTTCTTGTTTTAGCCGTTTGACTTTCAAACTGGACATTTGACTTTTCTGTTTTAGGATTCAATTTAATCCTTTATTTGGAACAGCAAGAACACTTAGTACATGATGCAATCATTCCAATATTTAATGACACATTCATGTACCCTCCCCCTGGAGTGCCGGACAATCCGGAACCTTCTAGAACATTCCCGATGAAAACATCGGAATTATTCCCGAACTCCGAAACGAGACTTTCCTTATATGAATCTTATTCTCCGGACCATTCCGGATCACCTCGTGATATCCCGGATCCCATCCGAGACTCCGAACAACATTCGGTCTCTTTCTCATAATACCATAACTACTCAAACAACGTCGAATCCTTAAGTGTGTCTCCCTACGGTTCGTGAATTATGCGGACATGATCGAGACACTTCTCCGAACAATAACCAATAGAGGAATCTGGAAATTCATATGGCTCCCACATACTTCTATGATTACTTTGCGATCGAATGAACCACTTACATACGATACCAATTTCCCTTTGTCTCACGATATGTTACTTATCCGAGGTTATGATCGTCGGTATCTCTGCATACCTAGTTCAACCTCGTTACTGATAAGTACTCTTTTCTCGTTCCCGTGGTATGTGATCCCTTGTGAGCCAGTCACATGCTTGCAAGCTAATTGGATGACATTCCACCGAGAGGGCCCAGAGTATATCTATCCGTCATATGGATGGACAAATCCCACTCTTGATCCATGTGTCTCAACCAATACTTTCCGAACACTCAATGCCACCTTTATAGCCACCCAGTTACGGTGTGGTGTTTGATGTCATCAAAGCATCCTTCCGGTGAAGGTGATAAACATGATCTCATGGTCGAAGGAATTAGGTTACTATGTATCAGAAAGCATATAGCAATTGAACTATTGAAATGACTTGATCTTTATGCTACGCTTATCTATAGGAGTATGTCCATCACATCATTCTCCTAATGATATGATCCTGTTGTTAATAACATCTCTATGTTCATGATCAGGAAACCATGATCATATATTAACCAACAAGCTAGTTTAACAAGAGGCTTTACTAGGGACTCTTATTTTAGTTTACAAATCACACAAGTATTAATGTTTCCGGTTAATACAATTATAGCATGGTATGTAAACATTTATCATAAGTGTGAAGATATGATAATAACCACTTTATTATTGCCTCTTGGGCATATCTCCAACAGTCTCCCACTTGCACTAGAGTCAATAATCTAGTTTCAAACCTTTGTGTATTCAACACCTATGGCTTTCCGGTGTTGTATGTACACGATTGCTAGTGGTCAACTGATCTCCGGATCTGACACTTCCAGGTCCGTGTGTAATTGCATGTCTTTGCGTCTCTACGCATCACTCATTCTCTAATGAGATGGCTTTGTATAAATTTGGTCTTTCGGTGTGACCTTTAGCTCTTTGGGGTTAAAACATGTTGATAATATTGTCGCACAATATATCTTCATAGTATTATCCCACTGTGAACTACACCTAGTTTGATAACAAACTACTTGACACAAATGCCCTCTTTTGCTGCTAAAATAGCAGTCATATACTTAGCCTTTTGTTGTAGTATCTGTCACAATGTCTCAACTTTGGAACTCATCCAAATCCATTATGGAACTCACTTTCCATTATATTGTGCCACCCTTAGTTTAGATTGAGATGAACTTAATTTGTACTTTGTGACAAAGCTAGTATCAATGTAGTACTTTTACAATGAACTAACCATCTATTTGTCACTTCTACAAATATTATACTCTTAGTTCTTCCAAAATATCATAAGAATATCCTTACTATTGTCCAATGATCATCTTACGAATCATTCTGGTATATGCTCACAACATTTAGAGCATAGGACATATCTGGATTTGTACATATCACAGTATGATTGATATAAATACTCTTTGTGATTTCATACATCAAGTATCAATCTATACTTGATTATTTGTTTCACTTTACCAAATGTCAATACACTTGAATATATCATCAATATTGAACTCATTCAATCCTTTCTGTGCGACAAGAACCTCTCTTGTAGTTTCTATATTGAACTCATTCAATATCTTGTCTATGTACTTCTGGCACAACCATATTAGCGTCTATTGATGCCAAATATTTGGGATTTGCCTAAGTCTTTCATCGGGATGAAATTCTTAATATGTGTTAATAAAATATACATTATTTCCAATCAACAATATGTCTTCCACATAATGTATTAGAAACATGTCTTAGCGCTCCCACTTAATTTCTTGCAAATGCAAGCATCTTCATCGTCTCTAATGAACTTTTAAACTCCTTTAACAGTTTCATCACAGTGAAGATTCCAACTCCGCGATGCTCACTTTAACCATTGAAGTTTGCATATGCTTTTAGCATCCTTTGAATTAACAAAACCCTATGGACCGTGTTATGCACATGTCCTAGGTAACGATTCTATTAGAAGAACTTGTTTTGTTTATTCAACTACCATATAACAAAATTATATGTAGTGGTTGCTACATTAATCCGTCTAGACTAAATATCACTATGAAAGATCAAATCTTGTCATAGTCAACCTTTGAACATTGTTGTGAACTCTTTCCCAATATGTCGATTATAGATGTGAAACATCCATGTCTATTTCTTTATAGATCCAGACACAACTGTAAGGTCTTACACCTTTCTCGAGGGTCCTTCAAGTTCAAAACTTGATTTCTCGTGTATGGAACTATCACGGATTTTATGGCTTCAAGCCATTTGACGGAGTCAGGGCTCATCATTGCTTCTTTGCACGTAGTCGGATCATTATTGTCAAATAATGATTTAACTCTCAAATCTTGGTATTTGATTGTTCATCCGACCTACTTGTTTCAATAGGAATTTAGATCTCCGTGACCACAACCTTTGAGGTACGTGAGCCATGAGCATTGTTGCTGCCTCCGGAACACTTTTCGGCGCTGCGCAACTCTGCACATATAGCTAAGGTTCTTTTAACCTTATCAAAGTTCTATTGTCCTCCCACTTTACTTTTCACGAAAAATTCCTTCTAAAAGAAACTTGACGTTCTAAGTGACAAACACTTTTGTCTCCGGTGTTATGGAGGAATACTTAACAAAGACAGGTTCATCCGACTTTGGTTGCAAACATCTTTCTTATGCATAGCATACCAATGTTTAAGAAAGGACAACTTGGGTTTTATCCCAAACCATAACATATGGTGTCATTTCAACGGGTTATGATGGAGCTCTTTTCAGTGGAAAAAACGGTAATCTCTAAAGCTTTTAATCTTTAAAATATAATGGCAGTTTTATGAATTATACCTTTGATCTTACCATGTCAAACAAGGTTTAATTACATATCTCGAATCCTCCATACTCTTATGGTGTTTCGGGAAATGCAAATCCACGGAACGATTCCATAAATCTTAGGTATTATGCTAAACTTTGTAACTCAAATATCTTCCTTTATGATCTTTATCATAAACTGTTTATATTCTTGTTACAATGATTTTGCACTTCATCTTGAAAGTCTTTGAACTTTTCAAATATTTCACACTTCATCCTTATTAAGCAAATATTCATATATTCACTCAAATTTTCGGAGAAAGCATATGAAGTTGAAATCCATCGCTCTTGACTACACATAATGGACTTCGTACAACAATATGTACAAGTTCCAATAAGATAGTCATTCGTTCCCTTTGGCCTATGAACGAAGTTTTAATTATCTCTAGGAAAGTTTCACAAGCGTCATTTGATCAAAAATCAAAAGACTCCAAAATTCCATCCACATGGAGTTTCTTCATGTTTTCTTTCCAATATAATTTAAACGGCGATGTCACTTCCTAAGTGATCTTTCAATCAATTTGTCTTTCGACATCTTTAGCACTAGTTTTATGGATGTGATGTCTCCAACGAGATTTGCGAATCCATCTTTTATGGATTACGGCAATTATTTGAACAACCCTTTTGTTCTCATAATACCTGATAAAATAAATCTTGAAGGCAAGCTTTGATGTTTTAACGAGCAACACAATAACCCTTTATTTGTTCTCGATGAACATCATCACATATTCTTTTGCTAGTTACTTAGGCCATTGTAGTTCATGAATTGTGTTGTTTCGTATGACGATTCACACCAACAAATTCAGTATCAAATACTTGAGAACCACATTGTTTAATAAGCAAAGAATATAGCCACAACATGTATATCATCTATATACTTAAGCTGAACAATTCTAGTCTTTTCCTTTCTGCCATATACTTATGAGATTTTCTTTCAATATTTCCTTTTCTGTTTTGAAAGAATCTATCAACATCAATAGTGGAGTCATACATATGACATATAATCCAAAGCGTGTATAGTTAAATACCAATGTCTTTGGACTTGCACTTTGAAGTAGATCACCATCATCAAATGTTTGGTGTTCTTTCAAATTCCTTTATTTAGTAATCTCTTGGTGTAGTAAACATTTTACCTACATCAAATATTCATCCTTATCATGGAATCGTCCATGATCAAACTACCTTTAGCTTATAACTATGAATTACGAGTATAATGTTGCTATCCAAAACCTTTTGGAGGATTAGGACAACAAGTGTCTACAACCCTTTGCAAATTCTCATCAAAATATGAGAACATGAACTTTGCCATATTATACTCTATCATGTTGCAACCAAAACTTCGTTTCAGATATCACAATATCTTCCACACATCATGGTTTCTGAAACAACTCTTTCAGATCCTAGATAACCTTGATATTAAGAGAATCCTTTGAATATCAAGAATCATGGATACAAACATGACACTCATACACTAACTCTTGGAATTGTCACTCTTGTTTTAATACCAATTATTAAACTTTCATGGAGTAACCGGAACTTACTGAAAGTTTGTAATAGGACTTTTAAACTTTAGATTAACACTTCAAAACAATACGATACCAGTTCGTAAAGTAACTAACCAGAATTCTATAGTTCTATCATCTCAATTATAACTAAGCGCAAGGTGGTAAACGGATGCCAATGACTACAACAACTATGCAAATTCACTTTGATTTAGTTTATGATAAATTGAGTTCTAATTAATAATTAAATTAATCTACGTGAACTCCCACTCAAAACAATATCCCTCACATTGTTTTAGTGATCACACGAACCAAATCCACCACATCAAAACCGATCATCACGAGAGTTGATATAGCTTCAATGGCGAACAATCAACATGTTCATCATATCTACTATATGACTCATGCTCTACCTTTCGGTAATCCGTGTTCCTGAGGCCCTGTCTGTACATGCTAGGCTCGTCAAGATCAAACCTTAGCTTCCGCATGAGCAAATCTGGCTTGCCCACGTTGTATACACTTGCGGAATCTAACACACCCGATCATCACGTGGTGCTTCGAAACAACAAGCTTTAGCAACGGTGCTAACTAAGGGTGAACACTTTATGACTTGAAATTCATGTGCATGAGGGATCATCTTATAATGCTACCGTCGTCTACTAAGCAATACAAGATGCATAAAGGATTAATATCACATGCAGTTCATAATTTGTGATATGATATGGCCTTTCTTCTTTGTGCTTCCGATCTTCATCTTCCAGCACGAACATGATCTCCATCATCACCGGCATTGCATCAAGGTCAATGACGCTGCTCCATGGTTGTCTTCCACCGGCTTCAACTATTACAACTACTTTGAATAGAGACGCGGGTCTTAACATAAATTAAAGACAACCATATGGCTCCTGCCGGTTGCCGACTTACAATAAGGAACATTGCATACATCATATATAATCACAATCATGGCCATATCACATCACTGCACACCCTTGCAAAACAAAGTTAGACGCCTCTACTTTCTTTGCATATTTTACGTGGTTTGGGGCTTTCAATAAGTGTCGTTCTAACTTACGAACAAGAACCACAACATTGATACTAGTATTGTTAATCACCCGTTGTAAATTGGATCTTAACTATGCTAGGAGAAAATGGCACCCGCAAAGCCACTTATGCAATACAAGTTGCATGTCAAGCGTGGAGCAAGTCTCATGAACGATGTCATGTAAGGTTAGCCCGGGCCGCTTCATCCCAACATACCGCAAGATGCAAAGTACACAAGAAGCAATCAACAATAAAAGCATCAACGCCCACAATGACCATTGTGTTCTACTCGTGCAACAGATCTACATATAGACACGGCTCTGATACCACTGTAGGGGTTCGTAGCATGGAAAACAAAAATTTTCTATCGCATACAAACAAACAAGCCAGGATCTATCTACTAGATTGTAGCAACGAGTCGATGGAATAACTTACCCTCGAAGATTCCAAAGCGGTTAACGAGAGCAGATTCTCGTGGATGATGTAGTCGTACTCTTTCCGATCTCAAGATCGCGTAGACGATCCTTCCGACGCTGCGTTCCGGCAGCGCTTCCGCAGTCGGTCACACGTTTGGTACTCGACGAAGACCTTCCTCTCCCTTGTTCCAGCAGGCAGTGGAGGTTGTAGCACTCTCCTCGCGATTCCGGCAGCACAACAGCGTGGTACCGGAAGTAGAGGTGAGATCCCGCAGGGCTTCGCCTTAAGCTGGAGCGAGTATGGTGGAGTATGAGAGAGAGCTATTAGTGGTCTAGGGATTAGACACACCAATTAGAAGCTCTAAACCGAAGGCTAGGGCAATTAGAAGCTCTAAACCAAAACGGCTCTAAACCGGAGATTAGAGGATAGGAACTTGTGTGTCTAGAGGAGGAGGCCCTGCCCCTCCTTTTATGGGTGGAGGGTGCGGCCAAGGGGAGGGGAGTCCCTCCCCAAGTCGGCCTTGGTTGGCGCGCCGGCTTGGGGAGGAGACTCCTCCCCCAAGTCGGTTCCCAACTCCTCTTGCTTGTTTCCCACAGTTTCTTGTTTTAGCCGTTTGACTTTCAAACTGGACATTTGACTTTTCTGTTTTAGGATTCAATTTAATCCTTTATTTGGAACAGCAAGAACACTTAGTACATGATGCAATCATTCCAATATGTAATGACACATTCATGTACCCTCCCCCCCCCCCGGAGTGCCGGACAATCCGGAACCTTCTAGAACATTCCCGATGAAAACATCGGAATCATTCTCGAACTCCGAAACGGGACTTTCCTTATATGAATCTTATTCTCCGGACCATTCCGGATCACCTCGTGATATCCCGGATCCCATCCGAGACTCCGAACAACATTCGGTCTCTTTCTCATAATACCATAACTACTCAAACAACGTCGAATCCTTAAGTGTGTCTCCCTACAGTTCGTGAATTATGCGGACATGATCGAGACACTTCTCCGAACAATAACCAATAGAGGAATCTGGAAATTCATATGGCTCCCACATACTTCTACGATTACTTTGCGATCGAATGAACCACTTACATACGATACCAATTTCCCTTTGTCTCACGATATGTTACTTATCCGAGGTTATGATCGTCGGTATCTCTGCATACCTAGTTCAACCTCGTTACCGATAAATACTCTTTTCTCGTTCCCGTGGTATGTGATCCCTTGTGAGCCAGTCACATGCTTGCAAGCTAATTGGATGACATTCCACCGAGAGGGCCCAGAGTATATCTATCCGTCATATGGATGGACAAATCCCACTCTTGATCCATGTGTCTCAACCAATACTTTCCGAACACTCAATGCCACCTTTATAGCCACCCAGTTACGGTGTGGTGTTTGATGTCATCAAAGCATCCTTCCGGTGATGGTGATAAACATGATCTCATGGTCGAAGGAATTAGGTTACTATGTATCAGAAAGCATATAGCAATTGAACTATTGAAATGACTTGATCTTTATGCTACGCTTATCTATAGGAGTATGTCCATCACATCATTCTCCTAATGATATGATCCTGTTGTTAATAACATCTCTATGTTCATGATCAGGAAACCATGATCATATATTAACCAACAAGCTAGTTTAACAAGAGGCTTTACTAGGGACTCTTATTTTAGTTTACAAATCACACAAGTATTAATGTTTCCGGTTAATACAATTATAGCATGGTATGTAAACATTTATCATAAGTGTGAAGATATGATAATAACCACTTTATTATTGCCTCTTGGGCATATCTCCAACAATGTAAGGTTAGCCCGGGCCGCTTCATCCCAACATACCGCAATATGCAAAGTACACAAGAAGCAATCAACAATAAAAGCATCAACGCCCACAATGACCATTGTGTTCTACTCGTGCAACAGATCTACATATAGACACGGCTCTGATACCACTGTAGGGGTTCGTAGCATGGAAAACAAAAAATTTCTATCGCATACAAACAAACAAGCCAAGATCTATTTACTAGATTGTAGCAACGAGTTGATAGGGGAACTTACCCTCGAAGATTCCAAAGCGGTTAACGAGAGCAGATTCTCGTGGGTGATGTAGTCGTATTCTTTCCGATCTCAAGATCGTGTAGACGATCCTTCCGGCGCTGCGTTCCGGCAGCGCTTCCGCAGTCGGTCACACGTTCGGTACTCGACGAAGACCTTCCTCTCCCTTGTTCCAGCAGGCAGCGGAGGTTGTAGCACTCTCCTCGCGATTCCGGCAGCATGACGGCGTGGTACCGGAAGTAGAGGGGAGATCCCGCAGGGCTTCGCCTTAAGCCGGAGCGAGTATGGTGGAGTATGAGAGAGCTATTAGTGGTCTAGGGATTATACACACCAATTAGAGGACTCTAAACCGAAGGCTAGGGCAATTAGAAGCTCTAAACCAAAACGGCTCTAAACCGGAGGCTGTGGCTAGGTTTTAGATTTAGAGGATAGGAACTTGTGTGTCTAGAGGAGGAGGCCCTGCCCCTCCTTTTATGGGTGGAGAGGGCCGGCGGCCAAGGGGAGGGAGGGGAGTCCCTCCCCAACTCGGCCTAGGTGGTGCGCCGGCTTGGAGAGGAGGGACTCCTCCCCCAAGTCGGTTTCAACCTCCTCTTGCTTGTTTCCCACAGTTTCCTGTTTTAGCCGTTTGACTTTCAAACTGGCCATTTGACTTTTCAGTTTTAGGATTCAATTTAATACTTTATTTGGAACAGCGAGAACACTTAGTACATGATGCAATCATTCCAATATGTAATGACACATTCATGTACCCTTCCCCCCCGGAGTGCCGGACATTCCGGAACCTTCTAGAACATTCCCGATGAAAACACCGGAAACATTTCCGAACTCCGAAACGGGACTTTCCTTATATGAATCTTATTCTCCGGACCATTCCGGATCACCTCGTGATATCCCGGATCCCATCCGAGACTCCGAACAACATTCGGTCTCTTTCTCATAATACCATAACTACTCAAACAACGTCGAATCCTTAAGTGTGTCTCCCTACGGTTCGTGAATTATGCGGACATGATCGAGACACTTCTCCGAACAATAACCAATAGAGGAATCTGGAAATTCATATGGCTCCCACATATTTCTACGATTACTTTGCGATCGAATGAACCACTTACATACGATACCAATTTCCCTTTGTCTCACGATAGTTTACTTATCCGAGGTTATGATCGTCGGTATCTCTGCATACCTAGTTCAACCTCGTTACCGATAAGTACTCTTTTCTCGTTCCCGTGATATGTGATCCCTTGTGAGCCAGTCACATGCTTGCAAGCTAATTGGATGACATTACACCGAGAGGGCCCAGAGTATATCTATCTGTCATATGGATGGACAAATCCCACTCTTGATCCATGTGTTTCAACCAATACTTTCCGAACACTCAATGCCACCTTTATAGCCACCCAGTTACGGTGTGGTGTTTGATGTCATCAAAGCATCCATCCGGCAAAGGTGATATGCATGATCTCATGGTCGAAGGAATTAGGTTACTATGTATCAGAAAGCATATAGCAATTGAACTATTGAAATGACTTGATCTTTATGCTACGCTTATCTATAGAAGTATGTCCATCACATCATTCTCCTAATGATATGACCCTGTTGTTAATAACATCTCTATGTTCATGATCAGGAAACCATGATCATATATTAACCAACAAGCTAGTTTAACAAGAGGCTTTACTAGGGACTCTTATTTTAGTTTACAAATCACACAAGTATTAATGTTTCCGGTTAATACAATTATAGCATGGTATGTAAACATTTATCATAAGTGTGAAGATATGATAACAACCACTTTATTATTGCCTCTTGGGCATATCTCCAACAAGAAGAGTACATGTCGGTGAGTAAAATGTCAATGAGATTCTACATTGCTTCTAAGTTGCCATTGCATTGTATGGAGTTGAGTATTGCATTTTCAGGTTATCCCCGATTGGGCCGAGCCGCATCGACTCGCATGGGAGGAGCTGGTTAGGACGAGGTGGCCCAGAGAAGACGAGGAGTTTGCAGCCTTGTCGAGGCGGAACGCGGATAACCGAGGCGATGGTGGAACGCACTGCGCGGGAAACCGCAACTTTGACCGCTTCAAGGGGAAGGTGGTACGTATATACATGGAACGACCTGCGTGCATTTCTGCTTATGTTTGTACTTCATATGCATAATATTTTCTTTTCGCGATACAGGTGGCCGAGGCACAACCCGGGGAGGTGATTCATGACGTCGCCGTCTATGAGATGATGCGGCGAAAGAAGCCCAATTACTCGGAGCCTAAACCCTCGTTGCCCGTGTACTTCGGCACTGCCCAGAACGACTTGGGGAACTACAGCACGATGGTGAAGGCTCGTCACCCCCATGTGGATGACCCCATTCACGCGGAGATCGACGAGGAGTCGTTGGTCCTGTCGGGGCACGGATTGCAGCATGGACGCCTCAAGATTCTGAATAAGAAGGTCAAGCCTACCCTCAGCACGAGCTTCAGCCGTCTCAAGGCTACCTACCCCGCCGACGGCCCCCCTATCCCGCCTCGTGGCCAGCCTCGTCGCTCCGCCGAGGATGTAAGTTTTTCTCGTTCTCATCATCTTTATGACTTTTGTTCCTGCATGGCTAACCACTGACGAGATTCCTTGTATTTGAAATTGTAGCCTGAGTTAGACGCGGCCTACGATCGGCAGCATCAAGAGGCGCTTGCGATCTACATGCAATACGTAAATGTAAGTCTGAACCTTTATTTTTGCAAAAGATACAAGTCCCACTTCCCCCCGTTTGTTGTACTACGGCCTGACTTCTAAACTATCTTGCAGGACATGATGGTGAATATAAACTGGACAGAATAGAGATTTGGGGCCCGTGCCTCCCATGCCAGGTCCGGCGCCATTTTTGCAATCGAAGGAAAGTTTCGCTAGGACCTACTACGCATCGACACCGGTAAGTTCTTTGCTAACCCACTGGTTATCGCTTTACTTTGCCTCGCAAGTTGCTAACATGTAGGCAACATGTAGGGAACGGGAGCTTCTGGGAACCGGCACTTTGGCCACGCCTCGCCGGATGGGCGTCAGATCACACCGCTTCATGACCATGGTCCATCTCCTGGCCATTCTGCAGGTGGTTCTCCCGAACTTCACACTTCTCCTACTCCCTCGCCAGGTGGCTCTTCTGCTGCTTCTACTGGACGCAACCCTCGGCAGAGGTCGCCACTTTTCACCAGGGGAGATCTCGGGTACACCCCGTCTTCTCCAGAGTTTTAGGGATGTGTGATGATGTCGATGATCTTGTATGACTAATGTATGGATGATCTTGTATGACTGATGTTGATACATGTGTGGCTGTATGGATGATGTATGACTAATGTGTGGAATATATATTGCATGGATGTATGGATGATGTATGGCTGTATGGATGTATGCATGGATGATGTATGGATGTATGCATGGATGATGTATGGCTGCTGTGAGTGCTGCTGAGAAAAATTCAAAAAAAAAACTGTGTATGTGATACGCCGACGGCAATGCCCTCGGCGTAGCCCTCTGCCATGTGCCATATGGTCAGGGCTACGCCGAGGGCACTGCCGTCGGCGTAGCACCTGCTCCTACGCCGAGGGCAGGCCGTCGGCCTAGCGCCAGCCTGAGAGGCTCAGGCGGTGGACACGCGTCCACATACGCCGAGGGCGAGGCCGTCGGCGTAGCCCCCTCCTGGGGAGGCCCAGCGCATGCCACGTGGCCACCATACGCCGAGGGTACGGCCGTCGGCGTATACGGTGCGCCGTTAGCGGCCGTCTAACGGCAGCGCCGTCGTTCGCCGACGGCCGTTACGCCGACGGGCCCGCCTCGGCCGTCGGCGTAGACCTACGCCGACGGTTTTCTGCTACGCCGACGGCCGTTTTTGCTCCGCCGAGGGAGACCTTCGCCGAGGGGGCTACGCCGACGGCAGCCCTTGGCGTAGCGTATGCCGACGGCAATGCTGGCTAGCCGTCGGCGTAGCCGTCGCGTGCTGTAGTGACACCCAGGTCGCTGACAGAGGGCTCCCGCGGAACGGACTGTCGCGAAACGGACTGTCTCCCTCGTCGCCTATGTCAGACAGAGCTAGCGCCATCTGTCCTTCCCCTTGAATACACATATTCTTTTGTTATTCTTATTGGATTATCCCACACTATCTAGTACTGATTAAAAATTGTACTATTAAACACACATAACAAATATTTGGAAAAAAAAGTTGCACATACAAGAAAGGTTTTCATTCAAGACGAAGAACAAAATGATTTAAAATAAAAGAGATCTAATATACAACAGATAGTCCCTTCTAATATTCTGTCCAAACTGCAGCCTCAAACAAGTATATATATCCATACTTGTAATCAACAACTTATCGGATGGATACTTTGGAGAAGAATCTAACTCTATTATAAAAACAAAATTTAAACATCAAATGAAGATTCCAAGCAAGTCAACCTCCTTTCCCACTCTAGCTCCCTACACCATCTTCTACCTGAATGCAAGTAGATGTATGCATATAAAAGCTGAAGGATGTGTATTGTTAATCTAAGAAAGGTCTATAACAAGTCAATTAGATTGCAGGATGGAGTGCCTCCTATTCTCTTGGTGGAGGGTTCCACTGCTTCATCGCTTGGTTTGATCGGTATATAAATCTGAGCAACAATTGAGCATATATGCTTCAGAAACACAAGTGTGCATACACATTTATCTTCGCTGTTATAATCCGACACTTACCAGTATAATTTGTAACTAAATACGATTGGATCTACATGTGCGTGTACTGCAGGAGCTGCGTCGGTGGGGGGTGTGCTACGGCATGAGCACCAACAACCTGCCGCCGCCAAGTACTGTCGTCGGCAAATCGGCGTGCGCCTGTATGCGCCAGACAGCGATGGTCTGGCCGCCCTCGGCGGCACCGGCATCAAAGTCATCGTGGGAACGCCCAACTACGTGCTCCCGGACGGCCGGACCTGGCCACCAGCGCGTCCGTGGCGGACGCGTGAGTCCGCGCCAACATCGATGCCCACCCATCCGTGTCGTTCCGGTACCTCTCCGTCGGCAACGAAGTGGCCGGCGACACCCAGTACCTTGTCCCGACCATGGAGAACGCCCACGGTGCACTGGCCGCGGCCGGCCTAGGACACATCAGCGTTACGACGGCCATATCTCAGGCCACCATCGATGTTCATGTCCCGTCGTCGGCCGGCGAGTTCGCCGACGGGGACAAGCCGTTCCTCCTCCCCGTGTTACAATTCCTGCAGCGCACCGGCGCCGTCGCCGCCGCCTGCACAAGTGCACATGTAACCACGACGACATAGCCTTCTCCATCAAGGTGTGTTGCCAATTTAGCTCAGGCAGCTGGCTTGTTGCTGCTGCCCGTGGCACCAAGTACATGCAAGTACGCAACACAATAATATTGGCCGTAGAACAGCTGATAGCTAGGAATGGTAGCGGTGGCACTCCGTGGCATGAGGATAGAGTAGGAAGGTATGGACGTGGAAGGCAAACTCGAACAAACCTTAGCTCGTGGTGTCTCCGGCTGCCGAGCCATCGCCCGACGGCGCAAAAGAAGGCTGCAGGCGTCCCCTCCGTCCAAGCGCTAGAAGTTCATCCGTCCGACAGGCTCGACCTGGGGCTTTGGCCGCCTCAAACCACGACAGCAGAGTCGGCCGACCAGCCGCCGCCGTGTGCGCTCATGCAGGCATGCCGCATGCGTGGGCGGTGGTGAGGAAACACCGCCTCGAGCTCCAGTGCGG
Organism: Avena sativa; assembly: GCA_916181665.1. Taxonomy (NCBI): domain Eukaryota; kingdom Viridiplantae; phylum Streptophyta; class Magnoliopsida; order Poales; family Poaceae; genus Avena; species Avena sativa. The sequence goes on from OV702282.1 coordinate 382,958,973, forward strand.
CTGTGTCGCCCGTGGTCGCGGTTGGAGCCTCCCGCCGCCGGCCCTCAAACCCCGAGCGCCATTCGTCGATTGGAGGTTGTGGCTCCCCCGGTTCCCCACCAGCTGCTGCCCCGGCGATTGAGCGCGTAGGTGACCATCACCGCCCCATCCAGGCCACGGAGGATCTCGCGACAGAGGAGAGCTCGGGCGGGTAACAATACGTGCCAATCATCCCAGCAACCACCGTTCCATGTCGCTCTCCGACTCCTCGATCCTCTCGCCCAGATATGAAGCTGATCATGATGTTTTCTCGTTGGACCAACCCAAACAGCTGAAAAGCGAGAGAGGGAGGGAGGAATGACTGAATGCGGAGCGAACCAAATTGGAAGAGGGATATCTAACCTATAAGTGGAGGGGGTACTACGGCGTCACACAAAAATCAGATTTAATGGGCCACTAGATCTCTCCCGCAGTAATCGTAACCATTAATACTTTTTACCGTGGTCATATAAAAGGGGCAGCCCATGAAACCCTAGCAACCAATCTCCCCATGGTCCAGCCGCCAATCGCCCAAGCATCCCGATTGGCTCCACCCCACGACCTTCTCCTCCCACCCTCTTGCGCTGCCATTCTCTCGGGCTCCGCCGTCCTTCCTCGCTGCCTTCGCCCTTCTCCTCTACCGTTCCTCTCTCTGCTCGCTGCCGCCGTCCTCCCGCCGAACTCGCTTTCGCCGTTGCCGGGAGCACCACCGTTGTGCACCGGGTCATCGTCGGAGGAACGACGGGTAGCCGGCGAGAGCAGCTCAGCCCGCCGCCGCGTGCCATGCCGTCAACCGGAGGTGCAGCTACGCTCCATCTCTCCCTCATGTTCTCAGGTACTCTCTCTCTCTTTCTGCCTCTCTCCCTATATATTTGATGATGCGGAGGTGAACGACCTCAAGGTAAGGTTGTCCATTTCCTTCCTTAATCCCTTGTTTTTCCTGGTGTTCCAATGGCCGTGGTGGAAGGTAGGAGGAGTATTTGCTGCATTTGGGCTGTTGTACCTTTGATGTCTTTTCCCCCCTCCTTGATCTACTTCACTGTTGTGAAGGGTGGTCACTGAATCCTCATGAGTTTACTGATATGACATGCACACACCAGATGGTTGACCAAAATGTCTAGATGTGAAAATGATTTTTTCTTTTCTTATTGTGGTGCAGGCAAGAGGAGAGATTGAGAGGCTCAGCACATCATACACCGTAGATTCTACTTGGTCTACATGACGTACATTTTTCTAGAGAGCAAAGCGTAACAGAGATGCTAAAGCAGCACTGTATGGTGGGCGGTGTCGTTGTTCCCATGTCTTCAAGTTGTCAGTGTTGGGTGCTATCTGTTTTCATCGTTAGAGGAGGGGGTGGCTCTTTACCTAGCCCACAGTGCCCTTCTATAGCAATGTGATAAGCACACGATGATCAACATTTATAGTTTTTAGATGATTTTGTCCGACTCGAGACGCTAGGCCTGCTATGGATTATTTATGTGGATTTTAATCTGAATGAAGGTAAACATGATATCTGAATGAAGGTAAACAAAAGTGAAGCACAAACCTCTCCTAACTATTTCAATATGAATTATTTATGTGGATTTTACTCTAGATCCACTGTTTATTTACTAACGTGTCCTTTTTTGCGTTGCAGTTTGTTATGCTGGTGCTATGGATTATTTATGTGGATTTTAATCTGAATGAAGGTAAACATGATATCTGAATGAAGGTAAACAAAAGTGAAGCACAAACCTCTCCCAACTATTTCAGTATGAATTATTTATGTGGATTTTACTCTAGATCCACTGTGTTTATTTACAAACGTGTCCTTTTTTGCATTGCAGTTTGTTATGCTGGTTTTCTCTTTTGTTTTGTCGATCCTCTCAGGCCCTCTTCTTCGATAGCTCTGCTCGCTGGGTATACACCCCCTGTTTGCCTAGCTTCTTAATTTATGCCTATAGATTGTTCGATAAAAAGCCACACGGCACAACGTATTTGATACCTTCACAGCTATTTCTATGTTTGTATGATAGATTCTCAAAAAAATAGGATCTGGCCTTTTAAGCATTTTTGTTGATGTTCTTTATAGTTATTCTTTTATGTTCTTTATAGTCGCTCCCCAGGTCAAGGTCGCGCCATCATCAGGGAATTGCATGCCAGCTGCCACTCACAAAACCGCCTCGATCTGTTGCCATCGTCGTGATGAGCGTGGGTTGCTGCTGGCTCCGCCTCCCCATTCCCCCATCGAGACAGCCATCTTCCTGGATGTAGCGGAAGAGGAGCACGCACCAAAGAAGGCCACCTCTGGCTCCACTTTCTCGCAGGTAACAGAAACTCGATCTCCCTTGTTTATTTGATTCCCCTCCTCTCCCTTCCACTCTCCTCTTTTTATTTAATCCCAATTTTTTTATCTTTGTTGGTACACATGCATTATTATATATGCCTACAAGCAGGATTTTGGCCCATATGTACCAATTAAATGACTTCAGACTGGAACTCGATTGCTTGTCATGAAGCGAAGTCACGCCAACTTCTTTAATTTCTTGAGAAATTTATGATTATGGTCTGATGTGTTACATTCTGTACACTCCGTGCAGACTATCCACGATTGACATTTAAGTTTTTTTGTTTATGTTTGTGATGAGCAGATGTACTGTAGAGTGGGTCATTTTGGTTCTCTTAATAATTAAATATTGCTTCAAGCAGAAGAGGCTCTTACCAATTTGAGTTCCCAGACCTGCATTACTAAGTTATTATTCCTTTCGTTTATTTCAGCAAATGCCTTTTTTTTCTTTACCAGGTCCGTTTCAGTTTTAGGACGATGTTGTATGGGACATGATCGACTCCTTGATACATATGGGTAGGGTATTGAGGCGATCATAGTTGTTACTTCTAATTTTGAAGATTATGGAATTACTAAATGTTGATGTTCCAGCTGCAGCCAACGTATGTTTTTCTTCCCCTTCTCAAGATCCAGCAAAGAAATATACAATATATATGCTTTATTAGATCTCTAAATTATAGAAGGACCTGTAACTAACTTGTTGATAATTTGTTTTGTCTCATATGAGTACGTGCTTCCTTGGACAGTATTTTCTAATACATATATTTCCTAGGCACCCTCTATACTTTACTTGTACAGCTTGCTCATAACACTTGACATTTCTTTTGAGGCGAAAGATTTCCCTTTCTCATGGATGTGAGTTTCTTTTAGCCTTTTAAAACTATTGCACATCACAGATTATTTATATGTACTCTGTTTTCATCGTTGTTTTCATTTTTACTTAATTGTGGCCTCCATGTCGTGTGGAGAAGGGGGTTTATCTGTTGTTTGACAATAAAGATGGCCTTGGTCGGTGGTTTTAGAATGTGAAGTACCATGTTTACTTTGAGCACTGTTAATCCACGTTCAGCGTCGATGATTGGTTAGTTAGGCATGTTTGTCATCTAAAAATGCATAATGATCCTCCATTTGAGCCCATTATTGTACCCTACTGACATGAACACCAGAAACATGAGCAACTACTTTCGGGCATGACATATATGATATAGCATGCAGATGTGTTGATGGTGGTGGTTTTGGAGTTTAAGTGCTTGGCCTTGGTCCAAAGTCTGGGTTAAGCATGGATAGACTTTCTTTTTTTAACCGATTACTTTTACCATGTGCTTAATGGCACAATTGAAATTGTGAAACACCAGAGAAGAATAGAACCATCTATCGTTTGCCATGCTGATAAATTTGAAACATTTGCTATGTTCGAGTACACAAGGATATATAGTTGATATTTAAACATCATAATTTCATTGAAGTATGAACATGCTATGAATCATCTTTCCATCTTTCGGAGATACATTTTAGAGAGTAAAACATCGTATGAAACCAAAGGCAATTCATATGAGTCTTAGTGTAGAATTAGAGTTCATGGCTTGCCAATTATCTACTCCCTCGGATCCATAATAATTATCATGCCATGGCAACTGAAGTTCCTGAGGTGAGAATGGACCAGACTTTGGCAACATCTCTTTTCTTAAAAAATGTACTGTTATTGTGGAGAAGACAAAGTATCTTTATAGAATGAAAAAATATATAGGTGTGACGATGCATCCACTGTATCTACAACACGTGTACTCCGGCCAGCTGAGTGCTATATTTCACCGGTATTACATGATGCTATCTAAAGCTACTCTACAGAAGTGGTTCTGCATCCCAAACCTAATTCGTATTTAACAGACTTAGAACATGTTTGTGAATTTATCGAGTCGAATGTACACATTGATTTATATTGATCAGGATTATCATTTTATGTCGTTGTATAAGATGTCATTTATTTCAATGGTAGGCTGGATTCATATTCACTGGACGCCTGAATATGGTTCAGTTGGGAGTGTGGTCATGACAGAGGCACAACTGGAGCTAATTGTTTTACCATGCAACATAAATTCAACACCAGTGCTTGAGTACATGATGGGTCCCTTGGATCAGTGAATTCACGTGAGACAATTATTGATGACAGGAAGTCGTACCTTGGCGAAGTTATCACCATTGTGCTACATATCAAGATGTTGTCATTGTGACTCACGGACTCTGCAGATCAAGATGTTGTCATTGCGACTCACGGACTTGACCCAGGTTTCTACGGATGGCGATTAGAGCTTCAAGTGCTGAACATTTTGTTTTGGATGATGTAGCATTTAGTTCCTATCTATTATGTAGCAACTCTATGCTCTATGTAGTATTTACTTTTGATAGAGCCATATTCCCTTTATATGGACTAATATTGTGTTCACTTTTATTGTCTTGGGACTATTGTTGCTCTCTATACTTTTAGGTCATTTCAAAAATGATCTGTGTGCTCAGTTAACTACGTTGAAAGTACTATATCTTTCTTTTGCTTCTACTCATTATTATTCATGTCACTTATTGGCATAGTCTTCTCGTAAGATTTGTACATTTTTCTATATAGTTGCAATGGAAAATTCATCAGCACATTGTTCTCCCACCTGTTTTAGTAGTAGTATTCATATATACAATAGAAACCAATGCGAAAAAAACGGGATCGTGCGCCAGGGCGCACAGCTAAATCTAGTTTATACAACCATGGGAGGCTCTAGAATACTTCAGGGACCTGACATGAGAGCAGCCGGAGGGTTCTAGATGGACACGTGCAGAGCATGCAAAACCCAGTTAAAGCGGTGTACAACCCATCAGACTCTGCATGCACATGGGATGGACATGTCTAGCGCCGCTTTGACTAAGATACACAACCAATTGACCAACACAATGCATTATTGGGTACATAGAGCCAAGAAAGACAATGATCACGAGGAAGAAAAACAACCCAACATAAGCAAGCAATGATGCACAAATAAATAAGATAAATTCACGCAACCGATAATACAACCTGCAAAGAAAACTAATGATGAGTAGGGTCAAACAATGATGCACATGCATGCGTCGGTGCGGCAATATTTTTGAGCCTCCGATAGCACATCACATCATGTAAGCGTACAACTGGCAATAACAAACAAAGATGGATCGTCTTGACGAAGAAAAAAAGACAATAACATGTATGCTAATCTTATCTCGCCACCCTACATCGTGTCATGGTATAAGATGATTGGCGACAACATGAGCGCGGCGGCACGCCGCGCCGATCCCATGGGCTACACTGTCACAGTAGAAGTAGCACAACCGGACCAAGAGATTCTTCCCGGAGAATGTAGCTGCAAGAAATGATCGACATGGTAGATACTCCCTTCATTTCAAAATATAAGACGTTTTAGATTTGTGAAAAAGATAAATCTAGACTTGTTTTAGTAAGTAGGTTCACTCAACTTTAGGATAAATCTACACACTAAAAGAAGTCTAGATTTATTTTCTTTACAGACCTAAAATATCTTATATTTTAAAACGGAGAGAGTACAAAACTTGCTTCAGTGAGAGTAATTCACAATAGCTGAAGTGATTGGCAGAGACGATATCAGAGAGGGCGAGCATGGACTCCTCCGCTTGAGAACTGCATGGCCAGAGGCGAATCATGTAAATGGATTAAACTTTGCTACCGTGACTCCGTGAGAGAAACAGAGAGAGACCCGTATTCCTACCTAGAGGATCATATGGCAATAAGTGGTTTTAGTGCATGCGACTCACCCTTAGTAAAGTTATATTCTTTTTCAAAAATTTAAAAACTAATATAAATACAAAAGGTTGCTCGAAGTCCTTGCCATATATACAGAGTGAAGTACTCTAAATTATATTCAGTATTCATTATCTTCCAATACTGAAGTACAAATACAAAGGAAAATCAAAAAATGATGAGTGCAAAACAACTGGCAATAGAGGAAAGATTTTCTTATGCATGAATCTATCTGCCTAGAGAAATATAGAAATACTACATCTGCTCTCTTTTCTACAGTACATAAAATAACTTCTCCTTTTCAACTCATGGCATAATAAACAAGTTATTCTTGACGGACCACTGTGTAGCTTATATTCCCTTGTACATATATGGTATATACTAACAAACAAACTTACCTATTCCCAAGCCCACTATTTCTATTGGAACACTACATTCCAATTAAATCATTTTACATATCCTGAATGCACTGAAAAAGGACATGGATATATTTTTATTAACAATAAACAGCAATTAGATAGATGTCGGCCATTTGAAATCCTACCGAGGACATACAATAAATCACCTCATTGTAGTACATCCGATACGCCTAGAAAAAATGCTGAATCAGTTTCAGTATATATCAATTGGCCTCATAAATAAATGGATTGATATTAGAAAAAAATCCCAACTGTGGAATAACAAAGGGCACCTGTTATTTGATTTAGAACAGTATGATCAGTTGTATATTCCCACTAACTTCCCATAAAAAAGTACTCCCTCCGATTTGAAAATATAAAATGTTTTAGATTTGTGAATGAGATGTATCTAGACACCTTTTAGTGTCTAGATTCATTTGAACCTATACACTAAAAGGTGTTTAGATACATCTCCTTCATAAACCTAAAAATCTTATATTTCTAAACTAAGTGAGTAACATTAAAGAATACGAAAGCATCTCTTGCATCTACCGCTATAAGCAAGCCAAATGTCCAGGTGGGGAGGAAAAGAAATATGCAAGACCTCCAGCACACTCGCGTCCCCGGCGTCCACCTCCACCGCACGCGTCTTCAAGCTCATCCACGACCAACCGATAGCTGCAGACACCGTCAACTCGCACAGGAGCGCTGCCACGACGCTGCTGCAGAGGGAGGCGTGGACCAGCACGGTCTCCTCCGCCTCTGGCCATCGCATCCATGGCGAGCTTGAGGATGCACACGCTCGCCTCCGCTTCTGGCCATCGCGTCCAAGGCTTGGCCGTGCTCGGTCCTGGCTGCGGTAGAGAGGAGAGCTTGAGAGGCCACCGAGCTCTTCCGACCGCATGACCTAGAGCGCACTATGCGTGCATGCCGGAGCTCCTCCGTCGTGCACGTGCCCCCCCACCCCCCACCACCCCCACCACCCCTGCTAGCTCCTTGTCCTACGCGAGCTTGCGGGAGCTCCTCCTCTTCTACGGTAGCGCGCGGAGGTTGGCCGGAAAACTCACAGAGGTGGCGTCCGCTCTAGCGGAGGGTGTCGGCCGGAGCGGCGCGTGGATGACCAGTCGTCACGCGAACCAGCAGTGGCGTGTAGCGTTGGTAGTGACAGCACGCGGTAACGGCCGTCCGTACACACGAACCAGAGGCAGCGTTGGGCGTCGACCTTGGGCCATAGAACCACCGCGCCAACATAGCACCGCTGCCCACCAGCGTAGGTGACCCCTATTGCGCCTGCTCCACCCGGCTTGGCCGCAGTCTCCTGCTCCTCCTCCTCCTCTTTCTCTTCTGCAGCGGTGGCGGCGGAGGCCTTCAGAGCCTTGATCTCCTCCTCAAGGGAGAGCTCCTCCTAGTGCGCGGTCGCGTGAGCACCCCACTAAAGCCCGTGCCGTCAGCGTCGCGCGGTGGGAGGAGGTGGCAGTGAGTGTTAGGAATAGTAATCCCGATAGGACACGGAACGGTATCGTGTGCGTGTGTGTTCCGAGTAGGACTAGTAGTCCAACACCTATTCGTATTGACGTTGCGTCTTGCCGGGTATATATACACCCATATAGTAGCCTTGTAAGACAACCGTGAGATTCAATACAAACAACAGGACCGAGAGGGCCCTCTAGCCATCAACATTGTTTTTCCCCGTACGTACTCGTGTGAGTTGAGAGAGCTAGTTCTTTTGATCAGGCTAGATAGATATCTTGCTGATCGTTGTTAGCTGGTTCTTATACGTGCACGCAACTCGTCGGAATACTTTGTCGTCGTCACGCCGGACTGCACTCGGCGTTTGGGGCTGGGCCAACAATTGGTATCAGAGCCTCGCGGAGGATCTTCTAGTAACGGGAGGTCATGACGGGCAAGGATCAAGGCGAGTACTCCGGTGCGGCTGCGGGTGCATCGGTGTCGTCGCAGTACCCGCGGTATGATCGCGGCAACTACACGACGTGGGCGAAACGGATGGAGTGGGCCATGGAGGGCAACGACATCTGGGAGGATGTCGATCCCGGCGGCGACGAGTTCAAGAAGGGCGCGCCGAAGTACCGCAAGGACCGACAGGCACTCACGGCCGTCGGCTCCGTGGTGCCGGCGGACGTGATGCAGCACCTGATCTCGAAGGATTCTGCAAAGGCGGCGTGGGAGACACTCAAGACGTTGAATCTTGGGCACGAGCGCGTCCGCAGGGCTACCCTACAAACCTTGCAGAAGAAGTACGAGAACCTGGAGATGGAAGGAGATGAGACGCTGGACGCTTTTGCCTCGAGGGTAGCCACAATTGTCAACGGGATTCGCGCGCAAGGTGAGAAGCTGGAAGATATCTCAGTCGTAATGCGTTTCCTTCGCGCGGCGCCGCCGCGGTACATATCTGTGGTGTCGGCAATCGAGCAATGCGTTGATCTCACCATCCTCACGATGGATGACCTGGTTGGACGGTTCAAGGCGCATGACGAGCGGATGAAGATCACCTACGGCGACGCGAATCAAGATGAGCACCTCATGCTTACACGTGCCCAGTGGCAGGCAATGGTCGCCAAGGAGAGGAGCGATAAGGCATCTGGCAGTGGCGATGGTTCGGTCCCGGCGAAGAAATCGGACAGCAAGCCAAAGAAGCCAAAGAAGAAATTTGACAAGAAGAATCTTCGCTGCCATAAGTGCAATCAGCTCGGGCACTTCAAATCGAAGTGTCCTAACCGTTCAAAGGAGAAGGCTCTCATGGCGAAGGAAGGAGATGATGGACCGATGATGCTCATGCTCGAAGCTTGCGAGTTAATGACCACCAAGGAATCAACTCCTCAGGAGTCTGCTACGGAGATCGTCACGCTCGTGGAAGAGAAGGTCTTCCCGCAGAGGATGCAGACGGCTCACGACGTTTGGTACCTCGACACAGGCGCTAGCAACCACATGACCGGCGACAAGGCTCAGTTTTCTGAGTTGAACCTCACGGTTGGAGGCTCCGTTCGATTCGGCGATGGGTCGAAGGTGGAGATTGCAGGACGAGGCACTGTCCTATTTGAGTTGAAGGATGGAGGTCACAAGGTACTCACTGACGTGTACTATATTCCCAAGCTTAAGACCAACATTATCAGTCTTGGTCAGCTCGCGGAGCGTGGATGCAAGATCGTGTTGGAGGACGAGTTCTTGTGGGGATATGACCGCCAAAGGCAGCTCATGATGAAGGTGGAGAGGTCGAAGAATAGACTCTACATCCTCAATCTCAATCGGGCGGATCCAGTATGTTTGGTGACAAGCATGGAAGACTCGGCGTGGAAGTGGCATGCTCGCTACGGACATCTAAATTTCCAAGATCTACGACAACTTGGACAGAAGGAGATGGTACGTGGCTTACCGTGTGTTGATCATGTTGAGCAGGTGTGCGACGGTTGTCTCATTGGGAAGCAAAGGCGAGCCCCGTTTCCAAGGGAGGGACAATATCGAGAAAGTAAGGTTCTTGAGTTGGTGCATGGAGACTTATGCGGACCAATCACGCCGGCGACCCCTGCCGGGAACAAGTACTTTTTGCTCATCGTCGACGACTTCAGTAGATACATGTGGGTTGTGTTGCTGAAGAGTAAGGATCAAGCTTTGCAAGCGTTCAGGATTGTGAAGATGGCAGCCGAGGTGGAGTCCGAGGCAAAGTTGAAGGCCCTCCGTACCGATCGGGGTGGGGAGTTCAAATCCAATGAATTCAAGGCATTTTGTGAAGCTCATGGGATCCGGCGGTATCTCACCGCACCATATTCACCGCAGCAAAACGGTGTTGTGGAAAGAAGGAACCAAATCGTGGTGGCCATGGCACGCAGCATGATGAAGAGCAAAGGCATGCCAGGCAGGTTTTGGGGTGAGGCAGTTAGTACAGCTGTCTATTTGCTGAACAGGGCGCCAACTAAGAGTGTAGTTGGTATGACGCCGTACGAAGCATGGTACGGGCGCAAGCCCTCGGTTGATCATCTTCGCACTTTCGGGTGCGTGGCGCATGTGAAGACGGTGACCGGGCATACTAGCAAGTTGGCGGATCGTAGTACTCCAATGGTCATGATCGGCTATGAATACGGTTCGAAGGCGTATCGCGCGTACAATCCAGTGAACAAAAAGTTGGTGGTGACACGTGACGTCGTCTTCGAGGAGGAGAAATCATGGAATTGGGGCTCTGCGGAACCGGTACAATCAATTTCTGATGAAATATTTACTGTAGTCTACAGTGATTCGCATGCAGATGATCAAGAGACAGCGTCCCGTGGCGTTACAGATTTAGGCGCTGGTTCAGAAGATGGAGGTACGGAAGTGAGCAGCAGCAGCGCTACGCCTGGAGAGGTATCTCCGCGTGGGAGTCCCGGCACGAGCAGCAGCTCACGCGCTGCACCTGGAAGCTCGGCGTCACCATCCAGTCCACGCGCGGACGAGAGCCCTGGCGCAAGTGGCCCATCAGCTGCACACTCCCGTCCAGGAGGGACTAGCGGCAGTCCAGAAGTGGACGCGGACGACGATGTCACGTCGCTAACATGCAGTACACCGACAGAAACTGCAGGAAATTCAGTAGACGCTGAAACAAGTACTACGTCAGCTTCCACGTCTCCTCCAAGTGCACGGGAAGAAAGGAGACGGCCACCTACTCCAGAAAAATTCCGAAGTGTACTGGAGTTGTATCCGCCGGAGACCCTTCGTACAGCGCGTGCGCGAGGGAGAGGACAAGGTCGGTGTTTACTCACCGAGGAGCCGACGAAATTCGAGGATGCTAATACGGAGGAGTGTTGGCGTCGGGCTATGGATGAGGAGTTGGGGTCGATCCGCGACAACGATACATGGGAGCTTGTCGATCTACCCAACAATCACAAGGCCATAGGGCTCAAGTGGGTGTACAAGATCAAGAAGGATGCCGAAGGGAAGTTGGTGAAACACAAAGCTCGGCTAGTGGCCAAGGGATACGTGCAAGAGCAAGGTGTGGATTTCGAAGAAGTGTTTGCTCCCGTTGCAAGGATGGAATCGGTGAGATTACTTATCGCTCTCGCAGCTCAAGAATCTTGGAAATTGCATCACATGGATGTGAAATCCGCGTTTTTGAATGGGGAGTTAGAAGAAGAAGTTTATGTGAAGCAACCACCGGGATACATCAAAGAGGGAGAAGAACACAAGGTTTTGAAGCTACACAAGGCGTTGTACGGGCTACGACAAGCCCCTCGGGCCTGGAACATCAAGCTTGATCATACATTGATCTCTCTCGGATTCGAGAAGAGTCCACTGGAGCATGCGATGTATAAGCGAGGTAAAGGAAGGGATCATCTACTAGTTGGCATCTATGTTGATGATCTATTGATAACAGGAGCGGATGAGAAGGAGATTGCAAAGTTCAAGCTACAGATGAAGGAGTTATTCAAGATGAGTGATCTAGGCTTATTGAGCTACTACCTTGGGATCGAGGTACATCAAAAGCTGGGTGAGATCACGCTATGCCAAGAGGCATATGCAAAAAAGATACTCGAGAAGTGTGGCATGGAAGAATGCAATCCAACTCATGTTCCGATGGAACCTCGTCTTAAACTGAGCAAAAGGAGTGAAGCACCTGCGGTTGATGCAACGGAGTATAGGAGCGTTGTCGGAAGTTTGAGGTATCTCATTAACACAAGACCCGACTTGGCCTATTCCGTTGGCTATGTGAGTCGCTTCATGGAAGCACCCACAATGGAGCATTGGACAGCCGTGAAGCATATACTCAGGTATATCAAAGGGACAACAAACTTTGGTATTGTCTACTCGAAAGAGAAGGAGGAGGTGAAGCTACTTGGCTACAGTGATAGCGACATGGCAGGAGATATTGACGACCGTAAGAGTACCTCGGGCGTGGCATATTTCTTGGGAAGAAGCATAGTAAGTTGGCTATCACAAAAGCAAAAGGTGGTGGCACAGTCATCCTGTGAAGCTGAGTATATTGCGGCTGCAACTGCAGCGTGTGAAGGTGTGTGGCTAAGAAGTCTACTTGGTGATCTCACCAATCGGGAGGCGGAACAAGTGGTGCTCAATATTGACAACAAGTCTGCAATTTCATTGTGCAAGAATCCGGTGCATCATGACAGGAGTAAGCACATTGATACGAAGTATCACTACATACGACAGTGTGTAGAGGAGAGCAAGATTGAAGTCAACTATGTTTGCACCAATGATCAGCTTGCGGATATCCTAACTAAATCTTTGGGACGAGTGAAGTTTGCGGAGATGCGAGGAAGGATCGGCGTCCAAGCTATGAAGATGGGCACATCGTGCTTAGGGGGGTGATTGTTAGGAATAGTAATCCCAATAGGACACGGAACGGTGTCGTGTGCGTGTGTGTGTTCCGAGTAGTACTAGTAGTCCAACACCTATTCGTATTGACGTTGCGTCTTGCCGGGTATATATACACCCATATAGTATCCTTGTAAGACAACCGTGAGATTCAATACAAACAACAGGACCGAGAGGGCCCTCTAGCCATCAACATTGTTTTTCCCCGTACGTACTCGTGTGAGTTGAGAGAGCTAGTTCTTTTGATCAGGCTAGATAGCTATCTTGCGGATCGTTGTTAGCTGGTTCTTATACGTGCGCGCAACTCGTCGGAATACTTTGTCGTCGTCACGCCGGACTGCACTCGGCATTTGGGGCTGGGCCAACAGTGAGGAGATCTTGGAGGCGCTTGACTTCATTGCGGAGTCCGGTGGGCTGGCCCTCCGTGTTGGCGGCGCTGCTGGTCATCGCGCACCCACCGGCTGGCGAACCGGCTAACCGGTTCGAGAGCCGCTTTGTAGAAGTGGAGCTATGAAGACATCAGGGAAGTGGCGACTATGGGGAAAGAATAGTTCGGGTGAACTCTTACAACCTGTCTCTAAATTGGGAGGACAAGATAAATAGGAATCCAAAGAAGACACATGATGTTTCCGTAAAGATCGAGAGAGATGGTCCGTGTAGAGAGGCAAACGGAAGGAAACATGCAAAGCAACACGTGGCTCGGTGACTATTGCTTTGCATGTCCATGTGTCGGCGTGCGAGTTGAAACGTGGCCATGCTTCATCACTCAGCAAGCAACACAAACACGTGTTAGAAACACGGCCACGGCCACGTGTCTCAGCGTGTCGGCCAGCAATGCAAAGGGAGAGTACAAGCGACAACACGGAGGGAGTAGGAAGCAGTGAAAACAAGAAAAACTATGATATATAAAGACAAAAAAGTCATGATGAAACAAAGAAAAAGACAAATGCTATGATGACAAATCATGAAGACAAATGCTATGATGACAAATCATGAAGAGCAAAGAAAAAACGAACGCTGACAAATAAACAGGAAAGAAACAAGCATGCAAAAAGACAAGAGTGAAAAACATAAAATTGATGACACACATGCATAGACAGAGTCGCATAGACATGACTACATTCATTAGCCACATGCAATGCCAAGGCACTATATAGCTAGGTGCACACCTAAAAGACCAATGCTGGTTTCCCCGAGGCAATGAGGCATGGCCAGCCAGGACATGTAGTAGCAGGATAAATCGGTATACTCACACGAAAACGCACCCTGACAAGTCAAGTGGACACGTGTCGTTGGCAAACAAATCAACCGGCCTCTCAAAAAATCTGAGAAAAAAGAGATGTTAGTTGGTTTAGGATATGTATATATACCGATAGAAAACCGAATATGTCATTTTATAGGTGCAGTTCACGGGATCCGTTCTGCACGAGAAAAAACGAGATGTTAAAACACGTTTTTAGTAGATTGTATACACGTCGAGAGTTTACTTGCTCCGTTAGAGATGCTCTAATCCGTTGTAATCCTACTACCAATAGGATGAACCGCACATAGGCTAATTACGAAAATAGCTAGGACCAGAGATAAAGAAAAGCAAAAATCTAGGGTCAGAGTTTACGTGACGATATGCCTCGTTCTTCTTTTGCACTAGCGAGACCCTGCCGACCGTCCATGTCATGTTGTGTCAGCAAGCCGTAGCCGTCGCTCGACCTCCTCAATCCTCATTGTCTGCGGTTGCTCTCCTGCATGTCATCGCCATCCCCATAATCCTTGGGGCAATCAAAAAAAGGGAGCAGTGATTAGCACCTATACATACCGGCGAAATAGGTGCAATAGCAATAAGAAAATTGCACGGAAAGAACCTAGACGTCAAGCATGGCTGCTGAAAGGAACAAGAAGAAGAGGAGCGAATCCACTACAACCAGAAGGAAGAAAATACAAGGGCGGTGGCTGCATGCCTCTCCCTCCCTCGTTGCCCCGTGTGGCGTCGAGGGGGAACCCTAGGTTTCGAGCGCCGCCGCCACCTCCCCCTTCCTCGCCGCCGCTAGGAGGGCGTGGCTAGGCGAAGCCCGGCCGGCGGTGGCGGCGGGGCTTCCTCATATCCATCCTTGGGAGAAGCACACGCGGGGTGGTGCCTCTGGGCATGGGCGTTGCTCTAGCGCCGGGAGCTATAGAGACGACGCGGGGGCTTGGCCTGCAGCGGGTCACGACGGGCGGTGCGGTGGTGGCCGTGCCTGTGGCTAGCGGTGCTGGCCCCGGGCAGCGAGGGCTGAGGAAGGCGAAGGACGCAGGCGGCATCCTCTGCAGCGCTAGGTAGAGGGGCGACGCGGTGAGTTTCCGGTGGGGCCTTGGCTATGTGTGGGCGAGGTGCTGGGGCGGTGCTGCTTGCTGTCCATGGAGATGCAGCGGCCAAGGCAACGGAGGAGGTGGAGGCTAGGGTGGAGCGGCCTAGATCTAGGCCCATCCGGGCCCGATCTGGACCTATAGGGTATGTCTCTTGGTGGTGGTGCGGCCTCGGCCCGCCTCTTGGCTGTGGCCAGCACACCAGATCCCGGCCAGGTGGGCCTAGATCCGGTGACTGCGGCGTACCCCTGCCATGGATTGTCCTACCCAGTTTCCTGAGCCTTGGCGGATCCCACACCAGGCGGGTCTGGTCCTAAGGCTGGCTTCCTCGATGAGCCATGGGCACGCTATTGCGTGCCCCTCCGACAGGTGGCGGGGTGTTCCTTAGACTGGTCACAGTACGGTTTTCCCGGGCAAGCACGGAGGCGATGGTGCTGCTGCTTGGCGGCGGGGATCTGCAGTGGCCGCGGATCCACTAGTGGACGGAGGAATTGGGCCTAGCGCTAGGGTTGGCTCTGACGGTCACACCCTTGCTGTAGTGTGGCGGTGGGACTTCACGAGTCCATTTGGGCTCAGCCGGGCCAGAGAGGGCCTGGTTTTCCCTTGCTGCTACATCCGATCAGCTATCGCCCTCTGGCTGTGGAGGTAGTTCCCTCCTGCGGGTTACTGTACCGCCGACCCCGGCCGAAGGTCCTTCTTTTTTGGTCGTACCAGTCTCGCTTCGTGGCTCATGGTGAGACGATGGTGGTTGATGACCCACGAGTATAGGGGATCGCAACAGTCTTCACGGGTAGTATTACCCAATTTATTGATTCGACACAATGGGAGACAAAGAATACTTGCAAGCCTTAACAACTGAGTTGTTAGTTCAGCTGCACCTGGAAATAGTTCTTGCTCACAGAAGTTTATCAGTAGCAACAACAAAGCAACAACAACAGTAACAGTAACAGCAACAAGAACAGCAATAGTGAAACAAGAGCAATAGTAATAGTAACGCTAACAATAGGATTCGAGTGCGGTAGGCATAGGGATGGATGACGGATGTTGCATGGACGAGTCTAAACATGTAACTTCAAGATATAGGGAATTGCAGATAAATAATAACAAGCATCCAAGTACTAAACAATCCTAGGCATGTGTTCCAAATATAGTCATACGTGCTCGCAATGAGAACTTGCACAATATCTTCTATCCATCCAGCCCGTGGCAGCGGGGCCTCTAGCAAACTACTGGCAATTAATGTGCTCCTTTTAATAGAGCACCGGAGCAAAGCATTAACACTCCATGAACACATGTGATCCTCACACCATAGCCATTCCCTCCAGTTGTCCCAATTATTGTCACTTTGAGGCCTTTGGATCCGGACAATGATATGTATACACAACTTACAGATAGATCACAAACAATAATATCATAATGATTCAGTAGTAAGTTCAGATCTGAGATCATGACACTCGGGCCCTAGTGACAAGCATTACGCACAACAAGTTGCAACAAAGTTAAATAGCACTAATAGAGATACTAGGCACTATGCCCTAACAAATCTTATTCGATTACATGATAGAACTCATACAATCCCTACCATCTCCAAGCCTATAGCGGGGGATTACTCACTCATGGATGAGGGAAACATCGGTGGTTGATGGAGATGCGTTGGTGATGACGATGATGATGACGATGATCCTCTCCAAATTCTCCGTCCCGGCAGGGTGCCAGAACGGAGTTTCTGGATCCGAATCTTGGTTTCTGGTGGCGGCAGCGGAGCGGAACTCTTTCTGGAAAACTATCGACGCCCCCCCTGAGTTTTTGGTCAGAAGGCAACTTATAGGAGCGGAGGGAGGCCGAGGAGCTGCCTGGGGTGGCCAAACCCCCTCCAGGCACGAGGTCAGGTGGGCCTGCGCCTAGGGTGGGTCTGGGGCCCCAAGCCTCCTCTCTATCACCCCTTCTGGCTCCATGGATCTTCTGGTGAGAAATAGTTTTTGGCATATTTTCCGGGATTTTTCCTGATAGTTCATTTTCTGCACAAAAACAAGACACCAAGGTAATTCTGTTGAAAACAGCGTCAGTCCGTGTTAGTTGTATCCAAATCACACAAGTTTAGAAAGTAGATACATTTTGGACGTATCAACTCGCCCCAAGCTTAGTGATACGTTAGAAACGTATCTATAATTTTTGATGGTCCATGCTTGTTTTGTATCTACTTTGCTTTGCATTGTCTACACTTTGAGGTGTTTTTATATCTTTTCTGGAACTAACCTGTTAACAAGTTGCCACAGTGCCAGTTGCCTGTTTTCTTCTTTTTTTGGTTCCAGAAAGGCAGAAAATCAATATTCTCGGAATTGGACGGGACAAAAGCCAAAGTTATTATTTTCCCATAGCAACACGGAACCACGAAGCAGAGCCAGAGGAGGGCCACAGGATGACCAAACCCCCTAGGCGTGGGCAATCCCTGGAGGCGCCTGGAGGGGGTGTGGGCCCCCTGGACCCCCACCGACCTTGATTCCTTCACCTATAAGAAGCCTCCGACGGGAAAACCCTAAACAATCCAGAAGAAATCCACAAAAACCTCTGCTGCGCCGCCGCCACCGAAGGGTAGATTCGGGGGACAGAAAGTCTCTGTTCTGGCACCCTGCCGGGACGGGGAAGTGCCCCCGGAGCCATCTCCATCGATCTCCATCACCATCTCCATCATCGTTGCTGATTCCCATGATGAGGAGGGAGTAGTTCTTACTCAAGGCTAAGGGCTCTACCGGTAGCTATGTGTTCATCTCTCTCTATGCATGATCTTGTGGTCATGAGCTTTGTAATCAAGTAAATCTACCTTGCTACTCAAGTGCTTCATTAGATCACTGCTCTCCCCATGTGTGTGAAAGTGACAGCGTACACACCCTGGTGGCACTTAGGTTTGAGTCTACATAAATACTCTTTGTGCTTTAATAGATCTATGCTTTTCTCCACGTGTGTGAAAGTGACAGCGTGCATACCATGTGTGGCACTTTGGCTAGATTGAATATTTGTTATGAGTTATATTTGGAGTTGGATGTCTCTATGAAATTGTGGTGTTTGTTGAAACCATCTAGCGCTCAAGGTGACAGTGTGGGGTTATCTAGATTGGGGAAGGCGGACTTTGAGGTGTGTTGTTATAGTCCTACCTTGGATTAGAGTGTCCAACCGGAGAGTAGTTAAGAGTAGTATCATGAAGAGAGGATATTTATATGAGAGGGTGTTCACTAGTGAAAGTATGATCCCTAGGCCTTATTTCTAAGCATTGAAACACCGTTTGCTACTAGATATGTTCCATGTTTGCTTGCTTCCATCTTTGTTCCGTTTGCCGGGGAGGTTTTGGTTCTTTACCTTACCTCACCATCAAGATCTTTTCTGGCATCGTTACCCCACGTCAACAACAAGTCAGAAGCTATTTTTTCTGGCACCGTTACCACTTGTATTTTACTATCTCTTTGCCGAACTAGTGCACCTATACACCTGACAAGTGTATTGGGTGTGTTGGGGACACAAGAGACTTATTGTATCTTGATTGCAGGGTTGCTTGAGAGGGAATACCTTTGACCACTTCCTCCCTGAGTTCGATAAACCTTGGGTAATGCACTTAAGGGAAACTTGCTGCTGTTCTACAAACCTCTGCACTTGGAGTCCCAACAACTGTCTACAAGAATAGAAGTGCGTAGACATCAAGCTCTTTTCTGGCGCCGTTTCCGGGGAGGCAAGGTGAAAGGTACTCACATCCTCCGGTGTGAGTGCTCGAAGTTATTTCCTTTAAATTCGGCAATTTTGTCTTTTTGTTTCTTGTTTTCACTAGTTAGGCTTAATGGAAAACAACAAAAAAATTAGAGAGCTTTATAGTGTTTATCTTGAGTTAGGACATGAAGCGTTTGAAGAGAAAATTAAAAAACCTATGGAACTTTATTTGCATGCTAATAGCAATGTTATTAGTATGAATTCTTTGGACACCATTATTGCTAATGCTATGGAAAAGTCTAAGCTTGGAGAAGCTAGTTTTTATGAAAATGATCTTTTTAGTTCCCCAGCTTTGGAAGATAACTATTCTATTGCTTATGATGATACCAAACCTCCAATTTATGATGAGTATGATATTTTCAGTCCACCTACTATTGGGAAGGAAGTTAATTGTGATTACAATATGCCTCCTATATTTGAAGACTATGGTGATGAGAATAATAGTGATAGCTATTTGGTTGAATTTGCTCCCACTACAATTAATAAGAATGACTATGATTATGTGCAGAGTAATAATCATTTTATGCATGTGGCTCATGATATGTTTTATGTGATGGTTATATTGTTAATTTTATTCATGATGCTACTGAAAGTTATTATGAGAGAGGTAAACATGGTCTTATGCATCTCAACAATATTAAGTTTCCCCTCTTTATGTTGAAAATCTTGAAGTTGCAATTTGTTTTGCTTTCCTATGCTTGTTGCTTTGTGCTTTTATGACTTGTTTCTTTACAAGATTCCTATGCATAGGAAGTGGGTTAGACTTAAATGTGTTTTGAATTTTCTTCTTGATGCTCTCTTTTACTTCAATTTTATATTTCTTATGTGAGCATCTTTTCAAGCTATCAAGCCTAACTTAAAGGCGTTAAAGAAAAGTACTTGTTGGGAGATAATCCAAGAGTTTTTTTTGAGTCTTGGAAGTTATTAGTTCAGTAATGAACTCTCCTTATCCTTTTTGTTTTATTTTTGTGTCAAGAATGACCTCTAATGAGAGGGAAGTAAGATTTGGGGAGTTGCTGTCCCGAAACAGATTTCTGTCCTCCACCATAAAAATTTGTGAAGAGTCTCTGTAACTCGGATTGAGCTGTAAATTTACGAATAAATACCCCAGTATGTTATCTAACTTTCGTCAGTTCAACACTTTTTTATTTGAGCAACAGAAGGTCTTCGAAAAAATCGGTTTCTACCTACTGTTCCGTTTTGATAGTTTTCTGCCATTATTTGCATTTGCTTCTTATTGATTCCTTTTTGGGTTCTTTTTGGGAAATTGAGCTTTTTGAAGGAGTTGCTACAGTAGCATGTGATTTTAGTAAAAAGTCTTGCTATTCCAAAGCTTTATCTAAGGGTCTATTATCTTTTGAATACACTAATGTTGCTAATGAAGATTGTGTGAAGTTTTGTATGAAGGAAAAAATTCAGGTGTA
Organism: Avena sativa; assembly: GCA_916181665.1. Classification (NCBI taxonomy): domain Eukaryota; kingdom Viridiplantae; phylum Streptophyta; class Magnoliopsida; order Poales; family Poaceae; genus Avena; species Avena sativa. The sequence goes on from OV702282.1 coordinate 382,979,346, forward strand.
GAGAGAGAATGATGTAATGAGATGAAGAATGGACAAAAGCTCAAGCTTGGGGATTCCACCCCGGTGTCACCTGAATAAATATCCAAGAGTTACAAGCGTCAAAGCTTGGGGAAGCCCAATGCATCCCCTTCTTCATCAATAAAATTCTTAGGTCTTTCTAGACACTTCGTTTTTATTGTTTCATGCATTGTTGTGTTGTTCTTGGAGCATATTAGTTTTTGTTTTTGGTTTTTGTTTGCTTAGTTTTCTTGAGTAAGTTGGTTGGTTACACCACACTTCTTTTGGAGAGAGACACACTCTGTTTTCATTGCCTAGAACACTCTAGTTTTCACTCTTATTGTTCTGTGAGTGTTCTCTTTTGCTAGCACTGTGTTTAGCCTTAGTTTTCTTGTGCTTTCAGCTTAGAACTTTTTATTTATTCTTTGCGGATTTTTGAGACAAGCTCACTGATGTTTATTTATTATTATCTTTGTGAGTTGTTTCAAATAAAGTTGTTTGGTGTTGGAAAGAGTAGAGAGCTTCTTGCTTAAGTGGTACAAAAGGGAGCTTGTTTTGACTGTGGCTTAGACTTTAGCATGACATGCTAGGTGTTGTTTTGACCTTATGCTTAGTGATTATTTCTGTAGCATGTCTTGTTACAAACAATTGGGATTGCTTAATGTGCCTTGAAGGAATCATGCGTTGTTTTAGCATACAAAAGCATAGTATTGCGGTATTCTCCTTTTATGCTTTGTTTGGGTTGACTTGGCACATGCTCACACCATGTTATGACTATGAACAAGTAACCATAGCCTCTATGATCATTTAGTCCTTGATTGTAGTACCACTCTATGCTTTGATTGATAATGTTTTGTCGCTCTGCATGATTATGGCCATTATTGCTCTCTTATTTGGTTGCTCCCAATCTTTTGCTAGCCTCCACTTGTATGAGTAAGCTCTACTCATGCTTCCAACTCCCAAGAAACCAAGTTATTCCAAAGTGTCCACTATAAATTCCTATGCATGGTGTGTCACACCATTCCAAGTATATTCTTGTTTTCAGCTATCTTCCAATTAAAAACTATTTTGTTATGTGAAAACTTAGTGATTAAAGCCCTCACAAACTTGATGGCACACTTTATATTCTTTGCCCCTAATAAACTTGAACCACTGTGACGTCTATGTTGTATATGGTTGCACTTATACGTTGGAGTTAGCAGAACCGTGCTGTCACGGGGAACGTTTTCAACATTGCACTTGTACTTTATACTCAGTGGATATCATACTCTTTTATCTATGGATGTCACCGGTGTGAAATAAAGAGGGAGCTTGTAAGTCCATGGAGTTTGTATTTTGTGTTAGAAAAACGCCTGGGCCGCTAGCCTAAGCCATGCCTAATCATGGTGGAAACTTGCAGCATCACCATAGTGAGCTATATATGAAGCATCCTCAATAAAAAGCTATGCATATAGTAAATAAAAAGATCGCTGAGATGCTCATTGTCTGCTTGCCTTGTCATTTTGGTTATGGGAAAGCTCATGTACCATGTGCAAGGGGTACCCCGTTGGCGGTTCTCTATGATATGCAAATACTTACAATGACAAGAACTTACAGGTGACTGAAGTTGAGTAGCATGAGGTGTGGCCCTCGTATTCAAGGGACTTGAGATTGCCAAGTTATACTTTGTCAAGCATAGACTCCATAGTTAGTTCACTTTAACCTTAATCACTTCAAGATGCTTATGATAGGGGCAATGAGGGCTGAAAGCTATCAAGTACCATAATTTTTGGAAGCTCCTTTTGAAACTTGTAATCCCTGCTTCCTTTAAAAAAGGCCTTTCTTCCACCACTATTGAGTCTCCACCTTCTACCTTTAGGCACCATTAAGAGAGCATAGTTGTCATTCTGTGTGTAGTGTTCCAAAGCTTATTGATTGATGCATATTGTGATATTACTTGTTCTTGTGCTATTTGTTTCTAGTCACCCTTGTGAACTTTGAAGGTGTCCTATGCATCTATTTTCTACTCTATGAGGGACAAGCTGAATACCATTATGCCATGTTTTCTGTATGTGAAACAAACAAACGTTTTTCAATGCATGTTATTCATGATCTTTGTTTGGAGCCTTTCATGTTGCATGCATAGTTACTTTGTCTTATTATTAGAACTCCATCTTTCATGCACATGTTTAGAGTTCTTTGATCCCAGCTTTCAATGCTTGCAAATGGTTTGATCTTGATTTTGATGGTGCATGCCACCTCAAAAATTATTCTTTTTATCACTTACCTACTCGAGGACGAGCAGGAGTTAAGCTTGGGGATGCTTGATACGTCGGAAACGTATCTATAATTTTTGATGCTCCATGCTTGTTTTGTAACTACTTTGCTTTGCTTTGTCTACACTATGAGGTGTTTTTATATATATTCTGGAACTAACCTATTAAAAATTTGCCACAGTGCCAGTTGCCTGTTTTCTTCTATTTTTGGTTCCAGAAAGGCAGAAAATCAAAATCCTTGGAATTGGACAGGACAAAAGCCAAAGTTATTATTTTTCCCAGAGCAACACAGAACCATGAAGCAGAGCCAGAGCCCCTTCTAGGCGCGGAAAAGCCCTGGAGGCCCTTGGAGGGGGTGTGGACCCCCACCGACCTTGATTCCTACGCCTATAAGAAGCCTCCGATGGGAAAACCCTAAGAAATCTAGAAGAAATCCACGAAAACCTCTGTTGCGCCACCGCCACCGAAGGGGAGATTCGGGGGACAGAAAGTCTCTATTCCGGCACCCTGTCGGGATGAGGAAGTGCCCCCGGAGCCATCTCCATCGATCTCCATCACCATCTCCATCACCGTTGCTGATTCCCATGATGAGGAGGGAGTAGTTCTTCCTTAGGGCTAAGGGCTCTACCGGTAGCTATGTGTTCATCTCTCTCTATGCATGATCTTGTGGTCATGAGCTTTGTAATAAAGTAGATCTACCTTGCTACTCAAGTGCTTCATTAGATATCTGCTCTCCCCATGTGTGTGAAAGTGACAGCGTACACACCATGGTGGCACTTAGGTTTGAGTCTACATAAATACTCTTTGTGCTTTAATAGATCTATGCTTTTATCCACGTGTGTGAAAGTGAAAACGTGCATACCGTGTGTGGCACGTTGGCTAGATTGAATATTTTTTATGAGTTATATTTGGAGTTGGATGTCTCTATGAAATTGTGGTGTTTGTTGGAACCATCTAGTGCTCAAGGTGACAGTGTGGGGTTATCTAGATTGGGGAAGGCAGACTTTGAGGTGTGCTGTTATAGCCCTACCTTGGATTAGAGTGTCCAACCGGAGAGTAGTTGATGTCTACGCACTTCTATTCTTGTAGATAGTTATTGGGCCTCCAAGTGCAGAGGTTTGTAGAACAGCAGCAAGTTTCCCTTAAGTGGATTACCCAAGGTTTATCGAACTTAGGGCGGAAGTGGTCAAAGGTATTCCCTCTCAAGCAACCCTGCAATCAAGATACAAGAAGTCTCTTGTGTCCCCAACACACCCAATACACTTGCCAGGTGTATAGGTGCACTAGTTCGGCGAAGAGATAGTGAAATATAAGCGGTAACGGTGCCAGAAAATAGCTTCTGACTTGTTGTTGACGTGGGATAACGTGTGTGAGTGCCAGAAAAGAGCTTGATGGCGACGTAAAGACTAAAGCAAGCAAACATGCAATAGATCTAGTAGCAAACGGTGTTTCAATATTTAGAAACAAGGCCTAGGGATCATACTTTCACTAGTGAACACTCTCTCATATAAATACCCTCTCTTCATGATACTACTCTTAACTACTCTCCGGTTGGACACTCTAATCCATGGTAGGGCCTTCCCCAATCTAGATAACCCCACACTGTCACCTTGAGCGCTAGATGGTTCCAACAAACACCACAATTTCATAGAGACATCCAACTCCAAATATAACTCATAACAAATATTCAATCTAGCCAAAGTGCCACACACGGTATGCACGCTGTCACTTTCACACACGTGGGGAAAAACATAGATCTATTAAAGCACAAAGAGTATTTATGTAGACTCAAACCTAAGTGCCACCATGGCGTGCATGTTGTAACTTTCACACACATGGGGAGAGCAGAGATCTATTAAAGCACTTGAGTAGCAAGGTATATCTAATTGATTACAAAGCTCATGATCACAATATGACCATGCATAGAGAGAGATTAACACATAGCTACCGGTAGAGCCCTTAGCCTCGAGGAAGAACTACTCCCTCCTCATCATGGGAATCAGCAACGGTGATGGAGATGGTGGTGGAGATCAATGGAGATGGCTCCGGGGGCACTTCCCTGTCCCAACAGGGTGCCAGAACAGAGACTTTCTATCCCCTGAATCTCCCCTTCGTTGGCGGCGGCGCTACAGAGGTTTTTGTGGATTTCTTCTGGATCCTTTAGGGTTTTTAGGTCGGAGGCTTCTTATAGCCGAAGGAATCAAGGTCGGTGGGGGTCCAGGGGGCCCACACCCCCTCCAGGCGCCTCCAGGGCTTGCTTGTGCCTAGGGGGGTTTTGCCACCCTGTGGCCCTCCTCCGGCTCTGCTTCGTGGTTCCGTTTTGCTCCGGGAAAAAATATTGACTTTGGCTTTTGTCCCGTCCAATTCCGAGAATATTGATTTTCTGCCTTTTTGGAACCAAAAACAGAAGAAAACAGGCAACTGGCACTGTGGAAACTTGTTAATAGGTTAGTTCCGGAAAAGATATAAAAACACCTCAAAGTATAGACAAAGCAAAGAAAAGTAGATACAAAACAAGCATGGAGCATCAAAAATTATAGCTACGTTTCCGACGTATCAGTAGTTAAGAGTAGTATCATGAAGAGAGGATATTTATATGAGAGAGTGTTGACTAGGAAAAGTATGATCCCTAGGACTTGTTTCTAAGCATTGAAACACCGTTTGCTACTCGATCTGTTGCATGTTTGCTTGCTTACATCTTTGTTCCGTTTGCCAGGGAGGTTTTGGTTCTTTACCTTACCTCACCATCAAGCTCTTTTCTGGCACCTTTACCCCACGTCAACAACAAGTCAGAAGCTATTTTCTGGCACCGTTACCACTTGTATTTTACTATCTCTTTGCCAAACTAGTGCACCTATACACCTGACAAGTGTATTGGGTGTGTTGGGGACACAAGAGACTTCTTGTATCTTGATTGCAGGGTTGCTTGAGAGGGAATACCTTTGACCACTTCCTCCCTGAGTTCGATAAACCTTGGGTAATCCACTTAAGGGAAACTTGCTGCTATTCTACAAACCTCTACACTTGGAGGCCCAACAACTGTCTACAAGAATAGAAGTGTGTAGACATCACTTAGCTTATTGCTTGTCCTCAAGCAATTCAGTTGAAAATTGAGTGCGATAAAAGAACTTTCGCGAACACTTTGCTTCATATGATGTATATATTCTTAGCACGGGAGTAGATGCTTAGACAATTCATAATAAGGAGTATGCAACTAAGTCTACTCAATAGTCATTGCAAGCTATGAAGAGAAACCAACTCAATAATAATAAGTAGCATGAAACATAAACATAAGCAACATTGCAATGCTCATAATAAGGTATGATAGAGTGGTATCTTGCTTGCCTTTGTTTGTAGAGCACCATATAAATGCCAAGGCACCTCTGAAGTTCACATGAAGACTAGAAGTAAAGATATCAGAGATACAATTATCAAAGTCATGACATAATTAACCAAGTTTTGGAACAAACACAAGAATGACAACTATGCTCTCAAGAAGGTGCTCATAGAATAAGTGGTGACTCAACCAAGTTGTGAAAAGGGTTTTGTGAAGGTTTGAAAGGCTTCTCAATGCTGAAAGGAAGGTACTCATTAGCTTTGAGCTCTCATTGCCCCTATCATAGGCATCTTCATGTGGTTAAGGTGAAAGTGAGGTCCACTCTGAATCATATGCTTGACAGACCATAGACTGGAAATCCCAAGTCCCTTGAGTACGAGGATCGCTTCGCATGCTACTCAACTTTGGTCACCTAAAAGTTCTTGTCATTGTAAATACATGCATATCATCGAGAACCGCCAACGGGGTACCCCTTGCACATGGTACAGGTGCTTTCCCATAACCAAAATGACAAGGCAAGCAGACAATGAGCATCTCAGCAATCTTTTTATTTACCATATGCATAGCTTTTTATTGAGGACGCTTCATAGATTCTCATTATGGTGATGCTGCAAGTTTCCACCATGATTAAGCATGGCTTAGGCTAGCGGCCCAGGCGTTTCTCTAACACAATGTATAAACTCCATGAACTAACAACTTCCCCTTTTATTTCACATCGTCGACATCCATAAACAAAAGAGCAAGGAATCAACTGGATGAGATATCTAAAAAGTGTTGAAAGCGTTCCCCGTGACAGCACGGTTCTGCTGACTCCCAGTATATAATTAGCAAGCATATAACTTTCATGGACTAGTCACAATGGTTCAGGATTATTAAGCGCAAGGAATAAAGTGTGCCATCAAGTTTGTGAGAGCTTTACTAACTAAATTTCTCAAAACAGACAAACATCTTATTTTGGAAGAAAACAAGGCATATATACAATATGCACTGAAGTAGCAAATGATGCTAATAGGTAGGTATGGTGGACACAACTGGCAATATTGGTTTTGGGGAGTTGGAAGCACATGTAGAGCTCATACTCAGTGCAAGTGAAGGCTAGCAATAGAGAGGGAGCGACAAACGAGAGAGCAATAACTGTCATAATCATGCTTGCAACAAAACAAGACTAATTATGGCATGAAAGTGATACAAGAACTCTGAGGCAAAATAAATCATCTAGGCTTACTGACTATTGATTAGTCATAGCATGCGTGAGCATGTGCCAAGTCAATTAACATGAACAGTCAAAGGAGGGTACCACAATATCATACCAAAGTATGAATAAAACAATGCAAGCAAATCTTCATATGACATGCTACAAACTATTAGCAAGCTGGAGCTAATCATAGACAAGCAAGAACTACTAAGCATCCATAATGACATACACCTTACACAAACAGGCTAAGCATGCTCACAATGATGAGTATATGTACAGAAATGAAACAAATAGAGTTCGTTACCAGCCTATTATCACACCTCGAGTTGTCTTAATCTTCATTATTGCCCTTCACTTGTGTGACTTGAATAATTAACATGAAACCAAAATCCACTAAGGACGACTGAACCCTGCAAAGAACTCACAAAACCAAAGAAGAACAACAAATATTTTTGGTGTTTTCGATTTTTTTAGAAGGCAAACAACGCAAAACCAAAAACAAAAATTAAGACTCTCCAAGAACAATACAACTGTGCATGAAACAATAAAAACAAAGTGTGTAAAAAGACCTGAGATTTTTATTCATGAAGAAGGGTATGCCTTGGGCACCCCCAAGATTTGACGCTTGTACCTCTTAAATATTCCTTGGGGTGACACGGGGTGGCCCCCCAAGATTGAGCTTTTGTCCATTCTTCATCTCATTACATCATTCTCTCTCTACACCTGAAAATTTTCCTTCATACAAAACTTCACACAATCTTCATTAGCAACATTAGTGTATTCAAAAGATAATAGAACTTCGGATTTAGCTTTGGAACAGCAAAACTTTTCACTAAAAACACAAGATACTGTAGCAACTCCTTCAAAAATCTCAATTCCCCAAAAGAACCCAAGAAGGAATCAATAAGAAGCAAATGCAAATAATGGCAGAAATCTGTCAAAACAGACCAACATGTAGACACCGATTTTTTCGAAGACCTTCTGTTGCTCAAATCAAAAAGTGTTGAACTAAAAAAAGTTAGATAACATATTGGGGGATTTATATGTAAATCTTCAGCTTAATTAGACTTACATAGACTCCTCACGATTTTTTATGGTTGAGGATAGAAATCTGTTTCGGGACAGCAACTCTCCAAATCTTACTTCCCTCTCATCAGAGGTCATTCTTGGCACAAAAGGCAAACAAAAAGGATAAGGAGAGGTCATTACTGAAGTAATAACTTCCAAGATTCAAGTAAACTATTGGGTTATCTCCCAACAAGTACTTTTATTTAACGTCTTTAAGTTAGGCACGACGAAGAGCAAAGATTGGAAAGGAGAAAAATAAAGGAAAGCAAGCATAACCAAAGTGGAAACATTATTTTGTTCATTAAAATCCTTTTGTTAACAAGGTTGATCAAGTCTTGTTACCAAAACAATCTTATATGAAACAAAACTTTGCATTCCACAAGGTGATTATGTTACCTCATATTTGATAGCAATGGTCCCAATCATAATAGTTTCAAAATTTTCTTGTGGAATGGGACAATATATTTCTCCAACCTTGATGCTCTCAATATTTTCAATGGAATTCGGGAAATAGCTCTTAACAACCTTCTTGGGGAAATAGACAGTGTGATTTTTGTCATTAATATTGAATGTTACTTTTCCTTGATTGCAATTGATGACAGCACCTGCAGTATTAAGAAAAGGTCTCCCAAGAATAATAGACATATTATCATCTTCAGGCATGTCAAGCACAACAAAATCAGTTAGGACCATGCAATTATGAGCAACTTGAACAGGAACATCCTCACAAATACCAACAGGAATAGTAGTTGACTTATCAGCCATTTGCAAAGAAATATCAGTTGGTATCAACTTTTCTAGCTGGAGTCTCTTATAGAGAGAAAAAGGCATAACACTAACTCTAGCTCCCAAATCACATAAAGTAGTTCTAACATAATTATTCTTAATGAAGCAAGGAATATTTGGTATACCTGGATCACCAAGTTGCTTTAGAACATTACCATTGAAGGAATAATTAGCAAGTAGAGTAGAAATCTCCTCATTAGGAATCTTCCTTCTATTAGAGACAATATCCTTCATATACTTTGAATAAGGAGGCAATTTAATATCTTCAGTCAAAGGAATTTGCAAGAATAAATGTTTCATCCACTCACAAAACTTGTTGTAGTGTTCCTCCTCCTTTGATTTGTGTTTCTTACCTGGAAAAGGCATAGGTTTCTGCACCCAAGGTTCTCTCTCTTTACCATGTTTATTAGCAATAAAATCTTCCTTTGTGTACCTAGTGTTCTTAGTGTGCTTCTCAGGTTCTTCCTCACCTTCCTCCTTATTAGGAGACTCATTTTTATCATTACCACTCTCAGTTTCCGCATCAGAGACAGATATACTATTAGGATCCACAACAGGTTCAAGGGGTTCCTCAACTATCTTATGTTTCTTTTTCTTTCTCTTACGAGGACTACCACTACCCTCACCTTGTTGGGAATCCTGCTCTATTCTTTTAGGGTGTCCTTCAGGATATAAAGGATCTTGAGTAGCTATACCACTCCTAGTTCTAATTCTATAAGCATGTTTATTTCCTGAAGCATTAACTAGCATATCTTTTTGCACCTTAGCAAGTTGATCAAGTTGGGTTTGAACCATTGGAAAGTGTTTGAAAAGCATTTTAATATCATTAGAAGTTCTTTCCATAATATCTTTCAACTCATGGATAGCTCTAGAGTTTTCCAATAAATGATTCTGAACTTGTTTATTAAAATGACCTTGTTTAACAATAAAAATGACAAGTTCCTCTAAACATTGATCAGGAGGCTTACCATAAGGAATATCACCTTCATCAAAGTGTTGTAGAGAGTGTACCTCAATAGTAGATGAGTGGGGAATTGGCTGACATAATTCTTCTATAGGAGGTAGATTCTTCACATCTTTAGCTCTAATACCTTTATCCTTTAGACACTTCTTAGCTTCTTTCATCACTTCATCATTTAATGCAATAACTCCCCTCTTCTTTGTTGTTGGTGCTGGAATTGGTTCAGAAACAACTGGTTCAGGAGTAATAGGCTCAGGTGTATTCAGCTCAGTTGAAGTCCAATCATCATAATTCTTGCTTATCTTGGTCATTAATTCTTTAGCATCTATAGGAGTCCTTTTCCTGAAAACACAATCAGCAAATCTATCTAGGTAGGTCCTAGAATCATCAGTTAGTCCATTATAATAAAGATCAAGAAGCTAATTTTTAGGTAATGGACATCCAGGATGTGCATGAATCAAGGCACATAATCTTTTCCATGACTCAGAAAATTTCTCTTCTTCTCCCTGTTTAAAATCAAAAAGTCTCTGCAAAGCAGCATGTCTAGCACTGGGAGGAAAATATTTATGGAAGAAAGAAGCAATCAAGAAATCAGGGCTATCAATGGAACCAGGAGGTAATCTATTAAACCAAGCCCTAGCTTCTCCTTTTAGTGAAAAAGGGAAGATCTTAGCAACAAAGTATTTGCGCATCTTAAAATTATCAGAGAACAAAGCACTCATAGTAGAAAGCTCATTTATATGAGCCACAGCACTCTCATTTTCAGTCCCACAAAAAGGTTATTTCTCAACAATATCTAAATAAGATAAATCAAGAGAGTAATCATAATCTTCATCTTTAATATCTATGGGAGAAGTGGAAAACTTAGGATCAGAGGACAACTTAGGCATAATAGTACGTCTAGCAAGGAGACTCTTAATAGCACTAGTACCATGTGTGTTTCGGCACTCTTCAACAAAATCATCAGTGAACTCAATGTAACCATCATTAATATCATAACTCTCACTAGCCTCAGGTGATCTAACAGGTGTAGCAGTGTCTTCACTAGGAGTTTTGGTATTTCCTAGACTAGCCATAGTAGCATCTAGAAAAGGATCTAATGAACCACTCGCATCAAGCACAGTAGAAGTAACATCATGAGTATCAAAAGCAGTTTCAGACTCAGCAGTAGTAGCAGTGTGTGTAGCATGAGTATGTGGTGGTGGTGTGACAAACTTACTTATAACAGACGGCGAATCAAGAGCAGCAGAGGTGTTTAGGACTGTACCTCTTCTTGTAGTGGATGGTAAAATAGGGAACTTTCCATCACGAGACTTCCCCACGATAAAAGGAGTAGCAGTGAACAATAATAGATCCAAGTGAACTTACAAATAAAGCTATGCTCCCCGGCAACGACGCCAAAAAATAGTCTTGATAACCCACAAGTATAGGGGATCGCAACAGTCTTCGCGGGTAGTATTACCTAATTTATTGATACGACACAAGGGGAGCCAAAGAATACTTGCAAGCCTTAACAACTAAGTTGTCAGTTCAGCTGCACCTGAAAATAATTCTTTCTCACAGAAGTTTATCATTAGCAACAACAAAGCAACAACAAAAGTAACAGTAACAACAACAACAGCAATAGTGAAACAGGAGCAATAGTAATAGTAACAGTAACAGTAGGATTCGAGTGCGGTAGGAATAGGGATGGATGACGGGCGTTGCATGAACGAGTCTAAACATGTAACTTTAAGATATAGGGCATTGCAGATAAATAATAACAAGCATCCAAGTACTAAACAATCCTAGGCATGTGATCCAAATATAGTCATACGTGCTCGCAATGAGAACTTGCACAACATCTTCTGTCTAGCCAGCCCGTGGCAGCAGGGCCTCTAGGGAACTACTGGCAATTAAGGTGCTCCTTTTAATAGAGCACCGGAGTAAAGTATTAACACTCCGTGAACACATGTGATCCTCACACCATAGCCATCCCCTCCGGTTGTTCCAATTATTGTCACTTTGGGGCCTTTGGATCCGGACAATGATATGTGTACACAACTTGCAGATAAGATCACAAACAATACTATCATAATGATTCAATAATAAGTTTAGATCTGAGATCATGGCAGTCGGGCCCTAGTGACAAGCATTAAGCACAACAAGTTGCAACAAAGTCAAATATCACTAATAGAGATACTAGGCACTATGCCCTAACAAATCTTATTTGATTACATGATAGAACTCATCCAATCCCTACCATCCCCAAGCCTACAACGGGGGATTACTCACTCATGGATGAGGGAAACATCGGTGGTTGATGGAGATGCGTTGGTGATGACGATGGTGATGATCCTCTCCAAATTCTCCGTCCCGGCAGGGTGCCAAAACGGACTTTCTGGATCTGAATCTTGGTTTCTGGTGGTGGCGGCGGAGCGGAACTCGCTCTATAAAACTATCGACCCCCCTGAGTTTATAGGTCAGAAGGCAACTTATAGGTGCGGAGGGAGGCCGAGGAGCTGCCTGGGGTGGCCAAACCCCCTCCAAACGCGGGGTCAGGTGGGCCCGCTCCTGGGGTGGGTCTGGCCCTCCCCAGGCCTCCTCTCTGTCTACCCTTATGGCTCCATGGATCTTCTGGTGAGAAATAGTTTTTGGCATATTTTCCGGAATTTTTCATGATAGTTCATTTTCTGCACAAAAACAAGACACCAAGGTAATTCTGCTAAAAACAGCATCAATCCGTGTTAGTTGTATCCAAATCACACAAGCTTAGAGAAGAAACAATATCAAAGTGTTTAAGAAAGTAGATACGTTTTGGACGTATCAGTGGTGACTGCAAGACCGTGGTGGCATGTGCTAGTGGGCGGGATCTTGGTGGAGCAATTTGAAGTGTTTGGGAGTATGGTTTTTTAAGGGGTCGGGAGAAATCCTTGCCATCTTGACACCGACATGGCGACGCCTATGGGTGTCTCCGTCCTTCCTGGAGGGCGTCGAGTGTATCTCTTCTGCACCTCCCGTAGCGTATCGGGGAAAATCCTAGGACCAGTTCGGGCAGGAACATCGTTGTCGTCGCTTTCCTTTTTGGAGGTGCTGCTTGATACGCGACGCTTCAGAGCGCTAGGATCGGGGTGGACATCCTTCGAAGGGCGCAACGATGTCGGGTCATCATTGTTTTCGTCAAGCCCACTGTTATCGGCTTTGTTTTCTCTTCTTTTTATTTGTTTTTCTTTTGGCATTGTGTTGTCTTGGCCAACAGCGGTCTCACCCGTTTACTATATTAATATAGCTGATTCGATGAGGAGGCTTCATACCTTTTACACCATTAATTACACGAAGAAACCCCACCCCACAGTATCGCTCTGCATGTCATCATTTATTTATTTTTCTTTGTTGAATGCGGCTCCACCTGTTGGCCTTCTATGCAAATCATAGTAGAAACGGGCATCATAGTAGAAACGGAGGCCCAGCTAACAAGTATCCTCTCGGTTGACGAGAGGGGTTCTAACTCCATCCTAGGGGTAGCGGCCCGGAAATGTCGGGCTAGCCGTAACATACGAGATGGTGAGTAAAAACACCTTGGCACGCGCGTGGCGGTGGTGGGAAGACAGAGTGATCTAGTGCGTTCGTATTTTGATCTAACAATTAAGAGTGTCAAATCGCTGTGATAGCTTTTAGATGGTTAAGTTTTACTCTTAATGAGAGGCTTTCATAAATGGTATATTACTAATTGAATGACCGTGCGTTATAACGGATGAATAAATGGATCAATTAGTGTCTTATGTTTGAGGTATATACACTTTTAGTCCCACATCTTGCATCTAGGTCCGTTTTAGTCCCACATCTTGCAAAGAGCAAAACTAGTCCCACAACTTGCATTCTTAAAACATTTTAGTCCAATTTGATTGAATTTCAGCAAGCTTGACTAAATTAGTCCATAATTTTTCAAAATGATCCCTATGTATTTTTCCTCTGGCATTCGTGTCTAGCACGAGCAGACAGACAGACAGGTAGTACAAATACAAATAAAATAGTTAAAACTCGTGTATAGCTAGACACCAACACAAGCCACTACAACAACAAATACTATTGATTAAAAAGAAGGATGTAATTCTTTTATATAACATGAAAGCACACATCGCACGGTAAAACTGCAACTAAAAGTATCGAAAATACCTTAAAAAATATATATACATATGGACAATTATATAAGGATTTTTATTGTGCAAAATTTCAGCCCAACTGATTTGTATTGGGCTACGCACAAATAAAATACAATTCTAACATGATCTAAAGGCGCATAGTTTGCAAACCTAGCTATATAATTTTGTTTTTTTCCATCTAGCCCAGAATACAAATCATTTTAGATTGAAAATTTGCATCTCTTTTTTAGGCATTTTCACGAATTTAGAAAAGTATTTTTAATATCCAAAATAAAGAATTACATGTAGCCTGGACATATACACTCAATCAAGATTCACTTCACTTGCGAGCACTTTTAGTATACCTAACTTTCTTGTTTCATGTCCATTGAGCTAGCTAGCGTGTTGCCTGACGACAAAGGGATTCTCCCCTCGCATCTCGTGTCGCCCCCCACGAGGGCGATGGAGACGCTAACCCTAGCTCCCGTCGCCCTGTCCCTTCTCCTCCCCTCCTATCCCGCCGCCGCCCAACAAAGTCCGAGCTGTCTAGAGGCGGCGAAACTTCCTCTACCCGGTGCTAGAGAGCCATCGCGGGGTGGCGCTGCTGGCGGCGGTGCGGCATGGAGTTGACGATGGACTCGTCTGGCGGCGGCGCGACAGGCACATGGTCCCAGGGCGGTGCCGCGGAGGGGCAGCTTCTGGCGGGGACGCTCATGCCTTGGCCGGCGACCTGCTAGGAAGAGTGCGGCTGCGGCGGCGCAGCCGAGGTCCTTCGGCGGCGTGGAAAAATGGAAATTTTCAAAAGTACCATTCTAAAATCGTGAAAATGCCTAAAAAAAGAGATGCAAATTTTCAATCTGAAATGATTTGTATTCTCGATTACATATAAAAGACAAAATTAGAGCTAGGTTTGCAAAATGTGCACCTTCAAATAAAGTTAGAATTGTCTATTTTTGTGTGTAGCCCAATATAAATCAGTCGGGTTGAAATTTTGCATAATAAAAATCCATATATCATTGCCCACATGTATATATATATATATATATATTTAATGTTGTTTTGATACTTTCAATAGCATTTTTTACAGTCAGATGTGTGCTTTCATGTTATATAAGAAATTACGTCCTACTATTTAACTAATAGCATCTGTTGCGGTAGTGGATTTTGTTGGTGTTTAGCTACCCAAAGGTTTTGAGTTTAAGTCCTGCTGACGCCTGGAGATTTAACTATGTTATTTGCATAATCTGTCCTGTAATGACAGGTGTGGGTCTGTCTGTCTGCGCCAAGGACACAAATGCCAGAGAAAAATATATAGGGATCATTTAAAAAAATTATAGACGAATTTAGCAAACTTGCTAAAATTTAATCAAATTGGACTAAAATGTTCTAAAGATGCAAGTTGTGAAACTAGTTTTGCTCAGTATACAAGATGTGGAACTAAAACGCTCCTAATATACAAGATGTGGGACTAAAAGTTTATATAGCTCCTTATTTTATGAATACATTTGCCTTTCACGCAATGATTTCCCCACCACACACATACACCACAAACATTAAAGAAGAAAATTTGTCGCGTTCCTCCCACTACAGGAAGGAACATCACTGCTGAGCGGGAAAACGCTCGGCGTAGGCCAGTTCTCCCTCTGCATTGCTTTGTTGTAACATCCCCTTCAGAACATAGCATCCTAAAATATATACATAGGCATGATTTATGTTTCAAAATCTTCTATTTAAGAGTCTAAATAAAGTCACGTGATGCATTCGTTCTATTCAATTTAATAAATGCAATTCTCCTTCACCCCCTCCCTTCTTCTATCTTCCTCCTACTCACAATCTCTCCCATTCTCTCTCACTCTCTCATACACACTCTCTCCCTCCTCGTCCTCTCTCCTCTCCCTATAACGCCCTCTCTCTCCCTTTCTTTACCACGCGGCGTCAAAGTCAGGGTGCCTCTGTGCCACAATAATGTATCCATCCTTGTCACTTGTCAGGGTGCTCGTCGCCAACTCGAGACCTGAGGGAAGAAAGAAATTTGTAGCGTGTATCCAAGTAACCGAATTAATCATGCATTTTACTATTATAAAGGAAAATGTGGGACAAAAACATGTGAGATGTGCCATATTAATTAGTATTTCACCCCACAAAAAACATAATCAGGGAAGGGCATGAAAAATGTATGATGTGTACAACTATAAATACTTATAACAGTACAATAGTAAAAAACCAAATATTAGTACGCTGACATTTTATGTGGCTGTAAAAGACAATTCAATCTTTACTAGACGTGGGATAGAATTTAAAACCGAGAATTGCAGCCCTTGTTGAACCATCAGATCTATTTTTCTATAGTTCTTCAGATATAGAAAAATACTGGAAAAAAATTCAGACATTACAAACCTGAAACATAATAGTCGGACAAACACATAAAATCACCCGTGGCAATTTCAAGGCCGGAATCTTAAGTGTTGGTGCTAACATGTTAGGTGAATCCCAATCTCAGAACAAATAGCCTTGAAAATATAGAAAAAAATTGAAGATGAGAAACGTAGCCGGCGGCAAATACCAACAGATAAAACGTGAGAACCTGATGAATGCAGCCATCGTGGTTCTCTCCCCTACCTCAATGTGGTCCTTGCACAGCACATGTTGCATGGCTATGAGGACCTCGTCGGCCCTCGCGATCACCACCGTCGGGAGGTCATCAATAGCTCATTCGTTGCGCTGCCCACCGTCCCTTGTCGGGATGCTCGTTTTCTGCTGTGGCGAGCTGCCCGAAGCCGCGAACAGCATGTCGTCGTCATATTCACTATCGAAGAAGTACCTCTCGAAGGTGGGAAGATGTCGTTGCCAGCGATGTCCTCAATCATGAGGTTGTCTAGGTGGCTGTTTGCGGCGAGGTTCACCTCCTACTCGAGCCTACGCCCTACAGTGGCCTCCTCATCCTCCTTCCTATGTCCGCGACATGAATCGCTGGCCTGCCTTTTCTCCTATGGATATTAGATCAGTGAGAGAAAAATCCTTTGCAGCCGTGGACAACACTATGACGCAGAACCGCCACCGCTATGGGGTGGAATTAGAGGGATTTACTAGGGAGGCATGTAGGCGTGGATTTTTGGGCTGGAGGGAATGTCGCGTGGATCTACCGGTTTGCGCTAATCCCCCACTGATGTATATAAAGGGTGGGTTCAGGTTTTGTTCTTTTTCTATTTGTTCACCCACAGAAGTATTGACGTGGTTGTTATTTATTGTTAGAGAGAATCAAGCAGCGATTGATTATCTTCTCCGATTTTCATGTAAGGGTCGTTCCGATAACATAGGATAAGATAGAGGGATGGCAATTTCCTAGTAATTATTTTCAAGTGTGACACCGTGTGGCCACCGCTTTGCTTTTAATAGTAAAGATCTTTACCAGATCTTTTAATAGGAAAACTAAAAAAAGATTAAAAACAAGACAAAGTAAAATACTTTAAAAATATAAAAAGAGAAGAAAACGCTCACAGTGGTGCAACCTCCCCAAGCTTGGGTTGTTGCCCAAGTTGATGAAGATGATGGCGCCCGAAAATACTTGCAAGTGCCGCGGGAAATACTTTGTTCTTCAAACTTGATGAGGATGCAGTCGTGGTGTAACTTCGCCAACTCCCCGGCAACAGCACCAGAAAATACATTCTTGATGGCAACAACCGTGGCCACTTTTCGTTGGGACTCCAAGTGCAGAGTGTTATAGCAAGTTTCTTTTTCCTACAAGGGTGACTTAAGGGTTTATACTCCAAGTGCAGAGTGTTGTAGCAAGTTTCTTTTCCCTACAAGGGTGACTTAAGGGTTTATATCGAACTCTCGAGGAATTGGTTATGGAAGTGTATTTGTCTTCTCCTTTTCAAGCAACCTGTAAAGTAAAATAATTTTTCTTATGTCCCCAACTCTACCAAGTGGTTGTCAAGCACAAGGTTTCGTATTAGTAATATAAAATAAACTGAAATAAATAAAGCAAATAAAATAAAGTAATGCAAACTAGATGATATGGAAGATAGTAGAGTTGTTTTGGGTTTTTTATGGATGATTGCAAGTAGTAAAAGTATTTTTGTATTTTCAAAATAATAAATTACAGAAAATATAAAAGGTAGTAGATGCAATGGAAAGGTGTTTCTTATGATTAAAATTGGACCGGGATTCATGGATTCATTTGTCTACTCTCTTTTTAAGTTGTAGTGATCATTAAACAATTCATGGAACTTCTATATGTGTTTGATAAGCATTAATATGGGCGTCACGTTCTAACATAAAGACGAAACACATCTCTCTTATACTCCTCAAGAAAGGGAAACTCCATGCCATCTTTAATTAAGAACAAATCAGAGTATAACTTTAAGCAATATAACATGATGTTTGAAATATAAATATGCTACCTTCATCTAACAAGATTATCTCACTGCCACATGATAATTATAGCACATGATTTCACTTTATACCTAGTAAGGCAGCAAAAAAAAGGTAAAAACTAAAGTATATCTTGAATATTGTTTGTCATAATTCAATCACTATCTCCATGCTATTCCATCTAATACACACTTCTCCCGATACAAGTTCTTGCATACAAGTTGGATCAAAACAAGCAATTAAGAACAATGTACATGATATGCATCTATCAATACATCTTACACAAAATAGATTCCAATATCATATATCAAATCGTAGAACAAAGATCCACCACATAGGAATTACAAATATAACTATAATCATGTTGGGCAGCTCATATGGTACTAGATCTATGAAGAACAAGAGATAAATAGATCAAGGTACTGCCACAAACCCATAGTCCGGAGGTGGACTGCTCCCTGTTCATCATGGTGATGACGCTGGAGATGTTGGAGTGGGTGGAGATCCCCCCGGAGGTGGCTCCGGCGGAGTTTCCCCCCTCCAATCTTCATTGGATCTGACTCTTTGGTGGTGTTTTCATCACTGGTGTGCTCTGTCTCGAGGACTTCCCGGGGGATCCTTATTATAGGGCTTTTTAGGTCAAAAGAACTTCGTGGGTGAATGAATCAAGGAGATCAGATGACTGAGGAGGAAAAGTGCATGGATGGCGCGTCCACCTAGGCTAGGTGTGCCACCGAGTGTATTTTGGGCCTCCTGGCCCTCCAGGTGAGTTTCTTGCACTCCATATGCTTCTCGTGGATAAATATTGACATTACCAAAAGTTCAGATCCATTTGACTTCGAATGGGTCCCGAAACATCAAAAAAATTGAAAACATGGTGTTTTTGCCCAGCTAGGTTATAGCCAAAATAAAGGGGATCATTGGTAAATCCCCAAAAATCAATGTAAAACATGGATATAACATTATATAAGATGCAAATATGTGGGTAAACAAGTTAACAAACTACAAAGTTCATGTATGCATTTTACATGCATCAGCCACAGATTGGCCCAGATTCCCAGGTTGTGGTCGTCATGGCTGCCGTCGCGCCCCGACCTTGTTCAGTGGAGAGTCTCCTTCTGTCCCCATGGATGGAAGGCCTAGCTCTCCTTCCAGTCCTTGGGTATTGCTCTTCGCCTATCTCTTGGAGGGCGGGTCTTCATCCCTCTTGACTTCATCTGTTTGTCCTTCGAGCTGGGAAACGACAATCTTCACTGATTCCCGATCACAGATGTAGGAGTGCAAACTGCTTCCCCAAACAGTTATGACCCCCTTTGGCCCGAGCATCTTGAGAAGTAGGTAGACATAGTTTGGGATGGCCATGAACTTAGCAAAGAATGGTCTGCCTTGCAGTGGGTGGTAGGTCCCTTTGAAAGTCACCACCTCAAATGTCAGTTCTCACATCGAAAGTTTTCCTTGTTTCCAAAGGTTAAGTCAAGAGATATTCGACCGATTGCTGTAGCATATTTTCCTCGGACAACCAATGGAAGCCAAAAACAAAACAACCACCCCTGACACAAAATGTGAACGCCATTAACAGAACATGGCACGACAAAGCACGTTGTATCCATCTTGTTTACACTAACTATAGACACTACTCATTTTCAACAAATAATCTACTACACTACACACTAACCAAATAAGCTAACATGCATTTTTCTAACTTAAACACATATACTAACATACATTCTACTAATAATTTGTACACAACAATATTACATATAACCTAAATTGACCTATAAAAATCCACATTCTACACATATAATTCTACTAATAAGGGGCTCAACGATGGTGTGGATGGGTGGAGAAAACAACATGGACGGTCTCCGGCGGCGGTTCCGACAGAGATTCGGGTGGCAAATTGAGGTAGACATGGGGGTGGCGGCTGGGGGTGGTTGCTCAAGAATGGGGTGATGGCTGATAGAGAGGAGGGGAGGTGGCTTATCGAGAGGAGAGGAGGTGGGATGATGGCTGATCAACTTGAGTGTTCAGTGGCTCGGGATGCGCGCGGCTAGGGAGAGAATAGAAGAAAGGGTCATGGACCATTCCCCCACTCTTGTTTTTTTGAAAATTTAAATTACTAGGTAGTGGTGTTTTGAATATGACATGCGACACTAGTTAGTAGCTGATGGCAATAAACACAACCAATTTTCGTTGGGACTCCAAGTGCAGAGTGTTGTAGCAAGCTTCTTTCCCCATAAGGGTGACTTGAGGGTTTATATCGAACTCTCGGGAAATTGGATGGGTATTTGTCTTCTCCTCTTCAAGCAACCTATAAAGTAAAATAATTTGTCTTGTGTCCCCAACTCCACCAAGTGGTTTTCAAGCACAAGGTTTCGTATTAGTAATATGAAATAAAATATAAAGTAAACTTAAATAAATAAAGCAAATAAAATAGGGATTTCTATTTCCGTGCCCTTGGTTCGTTAGTTATACCCACTTTTCCCCAGCCGCTTAACTTTTCCTCACGGTTCCCCTCGCCATGTTAAGAAACCCCCGTGGGCGCTCGCGGGCGCTCGGACGGAGGGATGCCGTTGATATGTGATACGTAGGAAACGTATCTATAATTTTTGATGCTCCATGTTTTTTTAGTATCTACTTTGCTTTACTTGTCCACACTTTGAGGTGTTTTTACATGTTTTCTGGTACTAACCTATTAACATGTTGCAACAGTGCCAGATGCATGTTTTCTGCTGTTTTTGGTTTCAGAAAAGTTAGTAAATAAATATTCTCGGAATTGGACGGGACAAACGTCAAAGTCAATTACTTTCCGTGGGGAACAAGAAGTCTAGAGGAGAGCCGAAGGGGCCAGCCAGGGAGGCCAGACCCACCCCAGGCGCGGGGGCAGGTGGGCCCATGCCTGGCTAGGGTTTGGTGGCCCTGGCCACCTCCCGGTCTTGCCACTTAGCCTATAAGAAGCCCCCGATGCAGAAACCTTGAGTACCCGATCAAAAATCCACGAAACTGTCTCTAGCCGCCGCCACCATCATCCCTAGATCGGGGGGATCTGAAGTTCTTCCCGGCACCCTGCCGGAGGGGAGATCATCTCGGAGGCCTTCTCTCCGGTATGATGCGTGATTAGTTCCACCTTGGACTATGGGTCCATATAGTAGCTAGATGGTTATCTCTCCTCCTTTGTGATTTCATGTATAGATCTTGTGATCTTCGTTCATGATCAAGATCTAATCTATTTGTAATCATGCATGTTGTGTTTGCGGGGATCCGATGGATATTGAGATTATTTTGTTGGTTTGATTAATGGTTTTGTCTTTATGATTCGATCATGTCTGTGTTGTTTGTGATCTTGAATGCTCTCCGTTGCTAGTGGTTATCTTGGCCAAGTAGTTTCTAGTGACTCCAAGAGGGGGTATTTATGCTCGATAGTGGGTTCATGCCTCTAGTTTCCAAGGGAAGTGACAATAATATCTTCGGTTGTAGATGTGATGTTGCTACTAGGGAGAAAACAACGGTCTCTTGTTCATGGAACATGTGGACTGTTTACCTTACACACTTTGTTTAAAGCAGTTGTCTGTTGCTTGCAACTTAATACTGGAGGGGGTTCGGATGATAACCTAAAGGTGGACTTCTAGTCATAGATGTAGTTGGATGGTGGTCTATGTATATTGTTGTATTTCCCAATCAACCTCATAGGATATTTCTGACTAGTAATTACATTGATATGCCTTGCTCAGTTCCTGTCAATTGCCCCGCCGTAATTTGTTTACCCTTCATGCCATGTTGTTTATTTAAGGAGAGCACCTCTAGTGAACTATGGACCCCAGTCCATTCTTTAGCATTGATACATCTTCCACTATTATTGTTTACTTGCTGCAAACCACCATTACCTTCCACACCATACGTTTAATCCTTTGTTATAGCAAACCGGTGAGATTGACAACCTCACTGATTCGTTGGGGCAAAGTTTTGAGTTTGTGTTGTGCAGGTCTCCGCGTTGCTTACAACACATGTGTGACGTTTCCTTCCTCCTACTGGTTTGATAACCTTGGTTTCTTACTGAGGGAAACTTGCTGCTGTGCTGCTTCATACGTTGCTCTTGGTGTTTCCAACGAAGCGTCCCACGACAAGTGGTGGGCGCCATCAAGCTTTTTCTGGCGCTGTTGCCGGGGAGGCTAAGGACATCTTCACTAGGGGAGTCCTTCACTTACTTTCTCTTTACTTTGTGTTTAGTTTGCTTTGTTTCTTTTGCTTGGTTTTGTTTGCCTCTTTTCAAAAAATCCAAAAAAATTAGTCTAGTTTGGTGCTTTCTTTATTCAAAAACACAAAAAATTAGTTCCTGCTCTAGTTGCCACCTCACTCTAGCTCACCATGTTGCTCCCCAAGTTCTCCCTGAAAGATCTTGCAATAGGTAGTGGCTCCATAATTGGGAAATATAATATTGAAGCATTCTTTAACTATGTTAGCAAGCATGAGGATACTGAGGATAAATCTATAGCAGAGCTTGCTCCTAATTATGAGATTGCTACAGCTTATTTAGTTCATATGTTGGAGGCTAGGTTTCTTAGCCTTAACCCCTTCATACAATTTTTATTCCTAAAACTAAAAGAAGATAAGAATGCTGAAAAAGGGAATTCATCCTTGAAACTTTATCAAAATAATTCCATGATGTTGCTAGGGAAGCCAAAAAGGTTTTTGAGCATTTCAATATGCTAGGCTCAAGTGTAGATGTTGTAGGTATTTCTGATAAAACTAAGCCTAGAGAAGAATTCAATATACCCATCCCCTTTAAGCTTGTTGGAATGCATGAAGCCTTTGAAAAGAACTTTGATTGGATTGCTCCTGAGAATATTTTTGATGAAAGTAGTAGAACAAAGAGAGATGAGAAGGGATCCTCCAAAATCCATTTGGATGAGATACCTTTCATAGTTGAAGAATTTGCAAGTATGAATGTTAATGCTTCCTCATTTGAAAATACTTGATTCTTCTTGCTTCTTGTGCCTAACTTAAAGGCGTTAAAGAAAAGTACTTGTTGGGAGATAAACCAAGAGTTTTCTTGAGTGTTGGAAGTTATTACTTCAGTAATGATCTCTCCTTATCCTTTTTGTTGGCTTTTTGTGCCAAGAATGACCTCTAATGAGAGGGAAGTAAGATTTGGGGAGTTGCTGTCCCGAAACATATTTCTATCCTCCACCAAAAACATTTGTGAGGAGGCTCTGTAACTCGGATTGAGCTCAAAATTTACGAATAAATCCCCCATAATGTTATCTAACTTTTATTAGTTCAACACTTTTTGATTTGAGCAACAGAAGAGGTTCGAAAAAATAAGATTCTACCTGCTGGTCTGTTTTGACAGATTTCTGCCATTATTTGCATTTGCTTCTTATTGATTCCTTTTTTGAGCTCTCTTCAGGTAAATTGAACTTTTTTAAGGAGTTACTACAGTATCTTGTGTTTTTAATGAAAATCCTTGCTGTTCCAAAGAATTGCCAGTGGTCTAATATCTTTTGAATAAACTAATGTTGCTAATGAAGATTGTGTGAAGTTTTGTATGAAGGAAAAATTTCAGGTGTAGAGAAAGAATGATGCAATGAGATGAAGAATGTACAAAATCTCAAGCTTGGGGATGCCACCACGGTGTCACCCCAAGAAATATCCAAGAGGTACAAGCGTCAAAGCTTGGGGAAGCCCAAGGCATCCCCTTCTTCATCAATAAAAAGCTCAGGTTTGTCTAGACACTTTGTTTTTATTGTTTCATGCACAGTTGTGTTGTTCTTGGAGAGTCTTAGTTTTCATTTTCTTTGCTTAGTTTGTTTAGTTTTCTTTAGTAGTTTGGACCCTCATTCTCGTTGTGTTGTTTTGCAAATAAGTTTGTTTGGTGTTTGGAAAGGAGTAGTAAGTTCTTGCTTGAAGTGCAAGAGGAGTTTGCATTGACTGTGACTTAGACTTTAGCATGACATGTTAGGTGTTGTTTTAGCATTATGCTTAGTGATTATTGCTGTAGCATGTGTCGTTCCCAACAATTGGGATTGCTTAGTGTGCCTTGAAGAAATTATGCATTGTTTTAGCATGCAAAAGCATAGTATTGTGGTTTTCTCCTTTGATGTTTTGCTTGCGTTGACTTGGCACATGCTTACACCATGTTATGACTCTCACAAGTCACCATTAGCCTCTATGATCATTTAGTCCTTGACTTGTAGTACCACTCTTTGCTTTCATTAGTATGCTTTCTTTCTCTGCATGATTATGGCCATTATTGCTCTCTTAGTTGGTTGCTCCTAGTCTTTTGCTAGCCTACACTTGTATGAGTAAGTTCTACTCATGCCTCCAACTCCCAAGAAACCAAATTTTTCCAAAGTGTCCACTATAAACTCCTATTCATGGTGTGTTACACCATTCCAATTATATTCTTTTTTTCAACTATCTTCCAATTAAAAACTACTTTGTTATGTGAAAACTTAGTGATTAAAGCCCTCACGAACTTGATGGCTCACTTTATTCTTTGCCCCTAAAAAACTTCAACTATTGTGACAACTTTGTTGTATATGCTTGCACTTATAAGTTGGAATTAGCAGAACCGTGCTATCATGGGGAACCTTTTCAACATTGCACTTGTACCTTGTTGTACACAGTTGTTATCATGTTGTTTTGTCAATGACGTGTCACATCCAAATTTTTTCCAAATTTTGAAATGTGAAAAAAATAAATAACCAAATTAAACAATTGTTGAAATTTAGGGTGAGAAGAAACTTTTGATTCCAATTGGAAACATCCAAACCTATTTTGATCAAATAAAATCCTAAAGGGATTTAAAAAGGTAAACAATTAATAAAGAAAGTTTTAATAGTTGGAATCACTATTTTTTTGGATCTTTTAATAAAAAGATATGGTTTTCAAAAGCAAAGGTAGAAATATAAATAAGGATTATTTTATAGAGCCAAATTAAATCTTGGCCAAGCTTTTGAAATAAAATATTTCTATTTTATAAAAAGAGTAAAGGTTTATTTAAATAAAACAATAAGGATTTATTAATATCCAATTTTATTTAAATAAAGGCTTTTTCCCTTTTAAAATAAACACTAAAACTTGTTAAAATATTTTAAATAAGATTTCCAAAGTGTTTTGTTTTTCAAAAGAAACCTACTGAAAACGTTTCGTATTATTTTAGATTTCAAATAGAGTTTTAAAATAAATTAAATCCTATTTGAAATAAAGACTAAGGTCTATTTATTTAATTATTAAATAGATCCTAAAAGAATAAAAGAATTATTTTATTTTGGACTTTGAAATGTGTTGTTAAACAGAACTAAAATCAATACAAAGTTTGGTGGTGGTTTGATTTGAATTGGAGTTTGAATTATTTGTTTGAAAATCAAAACAGAATTTCAAATTGGAAAAAGAAAAAGCTTTCAGTATAAAAAAATGAAACAAGTGGCAGCCCAGCAAACCCAGGCTAGCAGGCCCTTCAACTAACCTAGCGAGCCCACCCCACTCTCACCCCGAAACGTTTTCTTACTCGCGGTTTAACCCACTCAGTAACTGACTTGGTGACCCCACGACCCCTCTCTCTCTCGCTGACAACAGACCCCACGCCACCTCATCGTCTTCAACCCCGCAACCACGTCCCCCTCGCCGTTGCTGCTCTTGATTGCGGTGATGAATTCGCGTTATTGCAGCCATCACTCCCCCTGCAACCACGCGTACTTAATCGCCCCGGTCTCCTCTACCTTTCCCCTCGCTTGCCTCTCCCCCTCTGCCACCAGGCCGCGGGAATTTTGAGCTCAAACCTTCTCTGCTCCGACGATGTTTCCGACTAATTCCGGTGAACCGCAGCCGCCCCTCGCCTCCCACTGCACGCAGTCTTGCTCCCCATCGTCAGGCCCATCTCCCCATGCCAGCTGCTTGGCCGCGCCTGCTCCAGAACGTCGACAACCTCAACGCCACTCGCACCGCCGTCTGCCATTTCCTCCGGCGACCTTTCCCCGGGAACTCTGACCTCGCCACTCCCTCTCGATGATGCTCCCGTGAACGCCACACTCGCCTGCATCTAACTAACCCTCTACCTCACCTTTTTGTGCCATGTTGTGTCGACAACATCGACACCTGAGCGAGCCCGACGCTGACGCCGTCTCCGGCGAGCGATTGCCGTCCACTCCGAGCGCCCCTTCGACGGAGAAGACAACGTTGAGCTTCAGCATCGCCCTGCGAACCCTGTGAGCATCTCCTCTCCCTCATTTCCTTCCTGCTTCGCTAGAACCACCTGCGAGCAGAGCCCGCGCCGCCAGTCGCCGCTGCTAGCGTCGCCAGTACGTGGTCAAACTCGCTGAGCCCGTTGGATCCTAATCATGCGGCTAAGATTAGATTTAGGCGAAAGGGTATGCGTCCATCTGTGCCACACGATCTCACTTAAATCCTACGGTCCACAGAGCTCAATCCGTGCAAACCGGTATCGTCCAGTAAGAACATGACGCGTGGCACTGATTTGTTTAAATAGACAGAAACATTTCTATAGGATGATTGAATTTGTAAATTTCATAACTTTAGTTCTACACGTCCAAATTTTGCATATTTTATATCAATTGAATCAGCAAGACAAATCCTACCCAACCATGCACTTTGTTTAATGTTTTGCTTCTGGAGAATTGGTTGATTTTGTAGAAACATGTGTAGGCTTATTTTGAATATAAAAATTGTTCTAGATATAATTTTAAGGTGAAATCTTTGCAAAATGGTTTGTTTTGAACCTACTGACCATAGGAACCAACTTATGGATTTAAAAATGTATTTTGTGAAGTTAAGGAATAAATATTTGAATTAGTACATTTCTAGTCAAATAAAAAATATTGAATTTGGTTTAGAATTGATTTTTGAAGTAAAGCCTTTGGGAAATGTTTTGATTCAACCCTTCTGACCCTAAACACCAAGTTTTGAGAATTAAAATATATTTGGTGAACCCATTAAAGATTATTTCTTTGCTAAAAGCATTCTCAACCACATAAAATATAGATTTGATTTAAAAATGGTTTATATGAAAAACCTTTTGCAAATGGTTTTAACACCTTTGTAAAATGAACAATGTGAGATTAAAAATGTATAGAGCCTAGTAGAAACCACTTTTCCAAATAAAACTAAATTTTGCATGCATGCATGCATGACCTTGTTTTTGTTATTTTATGTGTGATAAATTGTTTGAATGCTAGTTGAATTTGTGTTTGCTTGATTGAATTGTAGTGAAGTTAGAAGAGTGTGATATTTGCAAGATCAAGAAGTGAACCATCATTCTCTACTAAAAAGGCAAGTGACACTATCACCCAAGTCCTACTATTTTCATTACACTTAGTGGATTTTTTGTAACATGCATGATAAGGACTACTATATTTTATGCTATGCTAAATCCTATTAGGATATTCTTATATCTTCCTTAGTGGAAACATTGTAGTTGTATTAAGCTTAGCCCTGCTATATATTTGGGATGGGATAAATGATATGAATATATGAAGTGTTGGAAACATATATGTTTTATATAATAAAACAAGTACTCAATGAACCACCTGGGTGGACAAGGATACTCAAGATTGGACAAGGTGGCAAAAAAGGGAACCATGTTTATATGGCCATCTTTTTGTGTGGGCACTAGAAGAAAACCACCCAGGGACTTGGAGATTGAACATGTTTCTCGTACAGTGGCTTCCGTGTACAGCCACATGCTAAATGGGCTCTGGCTTAGTCAACTACATAGTGGAAGACCCATGCATTGGCATCTTCAGGTTAACTAGAAATATGTAAGGGAAATTTATCCCTACATTGGTGCCTGGTTGACAAGCTAGCATTGTGTATAGGGAGGACTTCTATGGAAAGACTTTGTCATATTCTTGATCTGCCAGTACTCCATTTTGGTGAGTACTTATCCAGCGGCCATTGGTGGCATCAAGACGAGATTGTGTCATGTGGGTAAAGTGTACAAATTCTGCAGAAGATCAAAATTCTAAGTACTTAGCCGTGTCCCCGGTTACGGACAACTCTGAGCAACTAAGGCCTGAAGCTATGGAAGATCTCGACATTCCAATTTCTCAAAGTAAAACTTGATGGTGACAACAAGGGATTAGAATCACTTGGACTTTTCCAAGGAGTTCAGAAAGATTTGACAAAAGATCAAAACTATTTTGAAAAGATAGGACAAAACTATATTGCTTTCTGCAAATGAGCCTAAACCCTACTTAGCCAAATATGCATGTAATGATAGGATCCACTTATTTCTACATAGTAGTGAAACTTGCCAATACAATTCAAATGTATTGACCCTTGTGGCTGCAACTTGTTATGTTGCAGGTTTGTTTGATGTTAGTGAAGTTTGTTAAATAGGATTACAAGTCTATAACCAACATGATTTCCTGTGGCACTTTGAAGATGAAGGACCCCATGCTATTGTTATATTCTGCTGCAATGTAATGAGATAGCCAAATGAGATATGTAAGATGTAATAAATTATTTTATTCCTGGTTATGAAGTTGTATTATGACCTTTGTTTCTTGATATTACATCTTAACTGTGGATGTTAGCTATTGATCCAGGGACTAGCATTGTAAACACAGGGATCTCTACCTTATTAAAGGTTGGGAACCTTATAGATGGTATCAGAGCACTTTGTTTCCTGTAGGATTGTAACCCTAGGATTGGACAAACCCCTTAGAAAAATAGGAGTTGTGTTTGTTCCAAAAATCTATTTACAAACAATCTTGTAAACTTTTTCCTCAACCTTTTGGTTTTTGAATTCTACCCCTCTTCTTTTTCAACTTGATGAACAAATCCTTCACCATGACCAATGACTTCCACCTTAGTTCCACCAAAGATTTCAACCTAGACATCACTAAGGACAGCAAGTGAGAACCAAGAGACATTAGACTGCCTACCAAAGACATTGATATCAAGTTAGAGTATGGATCATATTGACCTATGAGGTATGATTATACTAAGTATTTATTTCAAGAAAACTTGTTGTCTCCTTCAACTCATGAGTTAAGCTCATAAGTTGTTAAGTGGATAGTTGCTTGTTGATTGTTTGATTGAACTTGGTTGTTTTGAGTTGTGTGTTAGAATTTCTTAAAACCTATCCATCATTTCTCATCCCTATCAAACCAACAGATGCCTCCCCGTCGTGCCAACCCCAACCAAAACAACAACATCACTCCTGAGATGCAGCAGATGATGACAGCTCAGACACAATTGATGCAGGAGATGACCACGTTCATACAGAATCACAATAACAACAACAAAATCAGAATAATCCTCCAGCTCATGACATGCTCACCAGGTTTCTTAAACTTAGGCCTGCAAGGTTCTCTGGAACAACTGATCCAATGGAAGCCAATGATTGGTTACATTCGGTGAATACATACTTGGTGACTGTTGGCTGCACCGACGAAGAAAAAGTTAGGTTTGCAACATTTCTGCTTGAAGGACCAGCAGCAACATGGTGGGACAACTTTCAGATCACCACTCCCCTTGAAGATGTAACTTGGGCTATTTTTGAGGATGGTTTCCGTACAGCTCACATCTCATCTGGAGTGATGCACTTGAAGAAAAAGGAATTCCACAATATGAAACAGCGTCACCTCAGTGTGGCTGAGTATATTGAAGAATTCAACAATCTGGCACGCTATGCACCGGATGAAGTTGATACAGATGCTAAGAGAAAGGAGAAATTTCTTGAAGGACTTAATTATGAATTGAACCTGCAGCTAGCTGTTGCCTATGTCCCAACTTATCAATCACTCTGTGACAAAGCCACCATTTTGGAAAACAAGATGAATCAAGTTGAGAATAGAAAGAGGAAGCATAAACTCAAGTATCACTCAGGATCATCACAAAAGAAGCGTTCGTTCAAAAAGAGCAATGAAGATTCTGAACCACATCAGTATCACCACAACAACAATGGGAATGATAATAATGGAAATAATACTGACAATGGAGATGATCTTGGTCAGAACCAACATGACACTTTCAGGAAGAAAGACATTAGCCAGTTGTAGTGCTATAATTGTAAGGAACTTGGACACTATGCATCAGACTGTCTTGAGAAGAAAAAGAAAAAGGATGCTATAAGATCCAATGGAAATGACTCCAATGTGAGCCAGAAGGGACATGTGAACCACATTGACATGGATGGAAACTTTGAAGAGATAGAAGAAGTGGATGTCAGAAACTAGTTAACTCAGTTGAGACAAATAAGGATTCCTTGTCTGGATATTAAGTGTGGAACCCATAGTCAAGTGAACCATCAATGTAACCCTATGAGACTTTCTTTTAAGGGTGGTAGTACCCTAGTTTCCTTGAAGCCAACTTGTAACCCTAGCCTTCCCAAATCTCGGGACGAGATTTCTTTTAAGGGTGGTAGCCTATCACATCCCAAAATTTTCCAAATTTTGAAATGTGAAAAAAATAAATAACCAAATTAAATAATTGTTGAAATTTAGGGTGAGAAGAAACTTTTGATTCCAATTGGAAACATCCAAACCTATTTTGATCAAATAAAATCCTAAAGGGATTTAAAAAGGTAAACAATTAATAAAGAAAGTTTTAATAGTTGGAATCACTATTTTTTGGATCTTTTAATAAAAAGATATGGTTTTCAAAAGCAAAGGTAGAAATATAAATAAGGATTATTTTATAGAGCCAAATTAAATCTTGGCCAAGCTTTTGAAATAAAATATTTCTATTTGATAAAAAGAGTAAAGGTTTATTTAAATAAAATAATAAGGATTTATTAATATCCAATTTTATTTAAGTAAAGGATTTTCCCTTTTAAAATAAACACTAAAACTTGTTAAAATATTTTAAATAAGATTTCCAAAGTGTTTTGTTTTTCAAAAGAAACCTACTGAAAAGGTTTGGTATTATTTTAGATTTCAAATAGAGTTTTAAAATAAATTAAATCCTATTTGAAATAAAGACTAAGGTATATTTATTTAATTATTAAATACATCCTAAAAGAATTATTTTATTTTGGACTTTGAAATGTGTTGTTAAACAAAACTAAAATCAATACAAAGTTTGGTGGTGGTTTGATTTGAATTGGAGTTTGAATTATTTGTTTGAAAATCAAAACAGAATTTCAAATTGGAAAAAGAAAAAGCTTTCAGTATAAAAAAATGAAACAAGTGGCAGCCCAGCAAACCCAGCCTAGCAGGCCCTTCAACTAACCTAGCGAGCCCACCCCACTCTCACCCCGAAACGTTTTCTTACTCGCGGTTTAACCCACTCAGTAACTGACTTGGTGACCCCACGACCCCTCTCTCTCTCGCTGACAACGGACCCCAAGCCACCTCATCGTCGTATTCAACCCCGCGACCACGTCCCCCTCGCCGTTGCTGCTCTTGATTGCGACGATCAATTCGCGTTATTGCAGCCATCACTCCCCCTGCAACCACGCGTATTTAATCGCCCCTGTATCCTGTACCTTTCCCCTCGCTTGCCTCTCCCCCTCTGCCACCAGGCTGCGGGAATTTTGAGCTCAAACCTTCTCTGCTCCAATGACGTTTCCGAATACTTCCGGCGAACCGCAGCCGCCGCTCGCCTCCTACTGCACGCAGTCTTGCTCCCCATCGTCAGGCGCATCTCCCCGTGCCAGCTGCTTGGCCGCTCCCGCTCCAGAACGTCGACAACCTCAATGCCACTCGCCACTACCGTCTGCCATTTCCTCCGGCGACCTTTCCCCGATAACTCCGACCTCGCCACTCCCTCTCGATGATGATCCCATGAACGCCACACTCGCCTGCATCTAACGAACCCTCTACCTCACCTTTTTGGGCCCTGTTGTGTCGACAGCATCGACACCTGAGCGAGCCCGACGCTGACGCCGTCTCCGGCGAGCGATTGCCGTCCACTCCGAGCGCCCCTTCGACGGAGAAGACAACGTTGAGCTTCAGCATCGCCCTGTGAACCCTGTGAGCATCTCCTCTCCCTCATTTCCTTCCTGCTTCGCCAGAACCACCTGCGAGCAGAGCCCGCGCCGCCAGTCGCCGCTGCTAGCGTCGCCAGTACGTGGTCAAACTCGCTGAGCCCGTTGGATCCTAATCATGCGGCTAAGATTAGATTTAGGCGAAAGGGTATGCGTCCATCTGTGCCACACGATCTCACTTAAATCCTACGGTCCACAGAGCTCAATCCGTGCGAACCGGTATCGTCCAGTAAGAACATGACACGTGGCACTGATTTGTTTAAATAGACAGAAACATTTCTATAGGATGATTGAATTTGTAAATTTCATAACTTTAGTTCTACACGTCCAAATTTTGCAAATTTTATATCAATGGAATCAGAAAGACAAATCCTACCCAACCATGCACTTTGTTTAATGTTTTGCTTTTGTAGAATTGGTTGATTTTGCAGAAACATGTGTAGGCTTATTTTGAATATAAATATTGTTCTAGATATAATTTTAAGGTGAAATCTTTGCAAAATGGTTTATTTTGAACCTACTGACCATAGGAACCAACTTATGGATTTAAAATGTATTTTGTGAAGTTAAGGAATAAATATTTGAATTAGTACATTTCTAGTCAAATAAAAAATATTGATTTTGGTTTAGAATTGATTTTTGAAGTAAAGCCTTTGGGAAATGTTTTGATTCAACCCTTCTGACCCTAAACACCAAGTTTTGAGAATTAAAATATATTTGGTGAACCCATTAAAGATTATTGCTTTGCTAAAAGCATTCTCAACCACATAAAATATAGATTTGATTTAAAAATGGTTTATATGAAAAACCTTTTGCAAATGGTTTTACCACCTTTGTAAAATGACCAATGTGAGATTAAAAATGTATAGAGCCTAGTAGAAACCACTTTTCCAAATAAAACTAACTTTTGCATGCTTGCATGCATGACCTTGTTTTTGTTATTTTATGTGTGATAAATTGTTTGAATGCTAGTTGAATTTGTGTTTGCTTGATTGAATTGTAGTGAAGTTAGAAGAGTGTGATATTTGCAAGATCAAGAAGTGAACCATCATTCTCTACTAAAAGGCAAGTGACACTATCATCCAAGTCCTACTATTTTCATTACACTTAGTGGATTTTTTGTAACATGCATGATAAGGACTACTATATTTTATGCTATGCTAACTCCTATTAGGATATCCTTATATCTTCCTTAGTGGAAACATTGTAGTTGTAGTAAGCTTAGCCCTTCTATATATTTGGGATGGGATACATGATATGAATATATGAAGTGTTGGAAAGATATATGTTTTATATAATAAAACAAGTACTCAATAAACCACCTGGGTGGACAAGGATAATCAAGATTGGACAAGGTGGGAACAAAGGGAACCATGTTGATATGGCTATCTTTTTGTGTGAGCACTAGAAGAAAACCACCCAGGGACTTAGAGATTGAACATGTTTCTCGTATAGTGGCTTCCGTGTACAGCCACATGCTAAATGGGCTCTGGCTTAGTCAACTACATAGTGGAAGACCCATGCATTGGCACCTTCGGGTTAACTAGAATTGTGTAAGGGAAATTTATCCCTACATTGGTGCCTGGTTGACAAGCTAGCATTATGTATTGGGAGGACTTCTATGGAAAGACTTTGTTACATTCTCGATCTACCAGTACTCCATTTTGGTGAGTACTTATCCAGCGGCCACTGGTGACATCAAGACGAGATTGTGTCATGTGGGTAAAGTGTACAACTTCTGCAGAAGATCAAAATTCTAAGTACTTAGCCGTGTCCCCGGTTACGGACAACTCTAAGCAACTAAGGCCTGAAGCTATGGAAGATCTCGACATTCCAATTTCTCAAAGTAAAACTTGATGGTGACAACAAGGGATTAGAAGCACTTGGAGTTCTCCAAGGAGTTCAGAAAGATTTGACAAAAGATCAAAACTATTTTGAAAAGATAGGACAAAACTATATTGCTTTCTGCAAATGAGCCTAAACCCTACTTAGCCAAATATGCATGTAATGATAGGATCCACTTATTTGTACATAGTAGTGAAACTTGCCAATACAATTCAAATGTATTGACCCTTGTGGCTGCAACTTGTCGTGGGAATGACCACGGCAGACACTGCAATCGGCAGCGAGTAGTAGAACGAAGGGCAAGGGCGGCCAGCCATCTGCGGTGCGAGATGAGGGCGGAGACACAGGGTTTTACCCAGGTTCGGCCCCCCGGAGGGTAAAGACCTACTCCTGCTAGATTGTATTATGATGGAGGTACAATGGGGCGAGCTCGACGGCTAGGCGGCGAGTCGCTTGGGTGGATGATGGAACGTATCCTCTACACGCCCTATAGGGAGGTTTATATAGACTCACCCTCCCCTAGGGTTTACATATCTCAACCGAATCAGTTAAGGTTTCGGTACTCGTTTAACCTAATCCGACTGGGCCTATCTACTCTCCTGGGCCTTCGGCTTCCAGTCGCTTGGATCCACACCGGTCTTGATCCAGTCGCCGTCCTGCAGACCCACTCGCCAGTTCCTGGACCAGTCGGAACGTCCTGCTGGGTATACCCCGGTAGGCATATCCCCATCAGTAGTCCTCGAGGCCGTCATCGATTGGGCGCAGGTGGTTGCTGGCAGTCGGAGCATACGGGCCCAGTGCGGACACCCAGTCGAATCGGTGGCGGGCTCCTGAATAAAGGAAAAAACTAGTCATTCTGGTCGCAGCTCGTTGAATGGGTTAGCGAAATATTTAGTCACTGTTGAAGTGATCGGGTCGGCGAGTCGAATGGATGAAGTTGGGCCGTCAGACGCAGTCAAAACTAGCCGTTGGAGTAATCCAACGGTAACTTTTGGCGTAATCACCGCGTAGTAACGGCTCCCTGATTTGGCGGGTAACAACCCCCTATATAAAGGAAATGGTAGGCGAACGGAGAACCACCCTCTCGTCATTTCCTCCGATTTCGCGCATCTCCGTTTTCCTCCGCATCGCGATCCAATCGATCCAAAATCCTCCGACCTCCATGAACCTTTCCACCAATGGCCCCCTCCGCCGAGCCGTGGGGAAGGTCCAAGTGCACGAGAGCGCTACTGGCGTCTTTCGAGGAGGTCGGGATCCTGTGCGCCGGCAGGTGGCGCATCCCTGCGGATGGAGAGGTGACTCCGGACCCGCGCGAGGGAGAATTCGTCTGCTTCATCAGCCACCTGGCGCGGGGGCTGGGGTTCCCCACATCTCTCTTCTTCCGGCGCTTCTGCGCCTTCTACGGGATTCAGCCATCGGACCTGGGCCCGCACAGCATCGAGCAGCTCGCCATCTTCGTGGCGTTCTGCGAGTGCTACCTAGGCTGCAGGACCTACTTCCCCCTGTGGCAAGATCTGTTCCACGGGAGGATTAGTCGTGAAGAATCAGGTGGCCCAATGCTGGCGGCGGGTGGCCTGACGTTCCAGCTGAAGTCGAAAGCCTCCTTCTTCGACCTGATGCTACCTGCCAAGGCGGCAAGCGAGTGGAAGAAGTCCTGGTTTTACGTCACCGAGGCGACTCCAGACGGCGAGGTGGCGATCCCAAGGTACTCCGCCGACTGGCCCAAACCACGCCGACTCGGCAAGCTCCCAACAGATCAGCGGATGGTCGTGGATGAGATGCTTCAAACCATCTGCGGCCTGAAGAAGAAGGGTCTTCAGACCATCAACTTGTACAACTGTTGGCTTGGGCGGCGACTCGTTCCCCTGTCCTGCCGTGACCATTACATGTACGAGTACACGGGCCGGGAAGGCTCGACGAAATCCTGCCTCGCCGAGTGGAAACTCGAGGACTACGTCCCGGTGCTGAAGAAGATCACCCAGGCGGTGTACCTGGACGCGAATGCTGGGGTCGCCCCCTACACCGCGAAGCATCCAGCCCCGACGGTAAGTCACTCTCTACTATTCGCAGTTGATGCTATCGCGGTTATATTGATATTACTTCATGCTTGCTGCAGTTATTTCAAGTGGTGGAAGGGTGGCTTCCGCCCGCGGACGACGAGAACTCGAGCTCTTCCGTCCAGGACGGGGGGCGAGTCGCCTCCCACCAAGGGCGGCGCCGAGAGCAACAGGAGCGATGATGACGAAGAGTCCGAGGAAGAGGCCGCCCCACTGGTTCGCAAAACTCGTGGGCAGCGTTAGCGCAAACTCGAGGCGAGTAGAAGCCTTGAACGTCATGACAATGACGGCGAGCTTCCCGAGCACACCTCGCGTCGCGAGGCCACCCCGTCGAAGAAGAAGGAAGTGAAGGCCCCTCCGAAGAGGAAGACAAAGCCAGCGAGACATGCATCTCCGCCCCGTTCAGCGAGTAGTTCCGACGCCACCAGCCTGGCCAGGGATGAAGCGTCACAGACGACGGCAGCACCGGATGCCACCGCCGCTCTGAGTGAGGTTCCTCTGGCCTCGATTCCTCCCCCGTTCGCCCCAGTCTCTGGGTCGGGGGCTGCTCCAGCCGCGGCAGCTTCGCCTCCCAGGAGAGCTCCTGCCGAAATCGTTTCGGAGGCTCCTATCGCGACTTCATCAACGAAGAGGCCGTCCGTATCTTGGGCGCATGACGTTCTGGAGATGGTCCTCAGTCGGAAACTGGGCCCCGAACTGGAGAAACCGTCTAGCATCCGCACGGGGCTGCGGTTCATACCAGTCGCCAAGTGAGTTTTATCCTCCTGCCTTGCTTTTCGTCGTACTCGGACCAATTTGCTCATGTAACAAATTTGCAGGACTGGAGTTAAAAAGATAGGCCACCCGTCCGTGGCCAAAGTGCCGCCATTCGTCACCGAGGAGGACCCCTCTCGGAAGAGGAAGGCTGATGAGGTCGCTACCCCCACAGACAGTGCCAAGAAGGCCAAGGGCGACGATGTCGTCACGGTGTTTGACGACACAACGATTGCTCCGAGTGATCCTGTGGCGGAGGCGGCGTTGACGATCAAGGAGGGTGCTTCCTCGCCTGGGATGGCGGAGCCGGCCTCTTTTGGTGTTGGCGCATCCATCGCGACCTTCCCCCGCTTCATGGCCAGAGCGGCTACGGCGAGTGGTACCACGCCATCGAGCCGCATACCTGGGGTCGCCGAAACGGAGGTCGAGCAGCGTCGCGGGCACACTCCGGCTCTTCTCGCATCCGTGGACGCGCTACAGCTTCATGGCATGCTTGGCGCAGCCATCTAGGTATGTCCAGTCCCCGAGGATCGGGCCACTGAATTGCAGTGGTGAGATTCTTTTGGTGTTTTGTTTTTATTTCTCGCGCCCAGTCCCCGAGTGTCCATTCACTGAATTTTAGTGGGTGGGCACTTAGGATTTTTGATCTCCAGTCCCCGAGTGTCCATTCGCTGAATTTCAGCGGGTGGGCACTTAGGATTTTTTATCTCCAGTCCCCGAGTTTCCAGTCGCTGAATTTCAGCGGGTGGGCACTTAGGATTTCGTTTTTGTTAACTGTTTGACTTTTGCACAGGGTTTGCAGCATGAATCAGCCGACCGGCTTGCTGTGAAATGTCGCGCGGAGAAGGAACTTGTCGCCGTCCAAGAGGCGAACAAGGGACTCCAGGCGATTGCTGCGAAGGCAGAGGAGGTCCGCGAGGGCCTTGTCCCGGCGAGTGAATTGACGGCGGCTCAATCTGCGTTGAGCTCGGCTGAGAAGCGGATCGCTGACCTTGAGCGCGAGCTTAAGGAAGCGAAGGAGGAGGCGAGTTCAGTGGATGGGCGGGCCAAGGCTGCTGTTACGGCTGCCGCTGAGAAGCGTAAGGTCTCTGACGCCCTTGTTGCTGGGCTACAAGAAGACTACTCCTCTCTTCAAAGCTTCATCACGGATCTCGCTCGTCCTTTGATTGGTAAGTGTGCCTGCCTCTGCCTGTAATATTTGCATTGTGTGAACTTTGATGTACTCACTGCCACTCTCTGTCCACAGGTCGGATCATCGTCAGCGCGGAGGAGGCGCAGTCGTACGACGCGCGGCAGTGTGTGGCCACTCTGGTCGACTCAGCCACTTTGTCCGCAGCTTGCATTCGGGCGTATCTTCAGGAGATGTCGCCCACGGAAGTGATTCCTAGCGACCTCGTCGAAGTGTGGCGATACTTGGAGAAGGCGTCGTTGGTCGTCGAGTTCATGACGCGGTCGGCGTTCCGGCGCGGGGCGGCGACGGTGCTCAGCTTTGGGCTCGCCCACTTCCCGGAGGATTTCGATCTGGACGACGTGACGAGTGGCTACCCATCGTCAACGGGCTCGGTGGAGATTTCCGAGGTGCTGAAGCTGACAGACCGTGCTGCGTTATACTCCGATCATGTCTGGGCGCTGGGCGATCTCCTTCCTTATCAGGAGACGATCGTCGCGCCCAACGACCCCGAGCTGCCGCACCGGGACTTCAAGATCGAGCATCCCTTCCGTGCGGCGATGGCGGGTGAGCTGACGACGTACCCGTCGAACCCGTACACTCCCTTCATTCGCAACCGCAAGGGTGGCGGCGAGTCGTCGTCAAAGCCTGCGGAGTAAAACGTTGTGCCCTGGGGCGTTAGTAGCAGTTCGGCCATTAGGCGCAACATGTATTTTGTAACAACTTTGATCTGCTATAATGGGATATCGTGTTATTTTGTGAATTGACTTGCGTTTGAGATTGAGGGTTGAACGAGTCCCCGAGCATGGAGAGTACGCGAGTGGAGAGTCCGCGGTGGCGAATCCCCGAGCACGTTGAGTAAGCGAGGGTGAGTGTCCGCGGCGGCGAGTCGACGAGCGCGTTGAGTACGCGAGGGCGAGTGTCCGTGGCGGCGAGTCGATGAGCGTGTTGAGTACGCGAGGGCGAGTGTCCGTGGCGGAGAGTCGACGAGCGCGAGCCACGATCGTGGAACCACACGTACATGCAACATGCCTAGGAGTAGTCCCCGAGGCTCGAGTTGGCTTGTAGAGGCGATTTGAGTCTCTTTAGAGATGCATATTCTAAAAATAGTAGTGGTTGGTGCCGAGCATGGCGAGTAGTGGTTATGTTGCAGGTTTGTTTGATGTTAGTGAAGTTTGTTAAATAGGATTACAAGTCTACAACCAACATGATTGCCTGTGGCACTTTGAAGATGAAGGACCCCATGCCAAATGAGCTATGTAAGATGTAATAAATTATTTTATTCCTGGTTATAAAGTTGTATTATGACATTTGTTTCTTGATATTACATTTAACTGTGGATGCTAGCTATTGTTCCAGGGACTAGCATTGTAAACACAGGGATCTCAACCTTATTAAAGGTTGGGAACCTTACAGGATGTCACCGGTGTGAAATA
Organism: Avena sativa; assembly: GCA_916181665.1. Classification (NCBI taxonomy): domain Eukaryota; kingdom Viridiplantae; phylum Streptophyta; class Magnoliopsida; order Poales; family Poaceae; genus Avena; species Avena sativa. The sequence continues at coordinate 383,018,650 of OV702282.1, forward strand.
AAGAGGGGACTTGTAAGTCCATGGAGTTTGTATCTTGTGTTAGAAAAACGCCTGGGCCGCTAGCCTAAGCCATGCCTAATCATGGTGGAAACTTGCAGCATCACCATAATGAGGTATCTATGAAGCATCCTCAATAAAAAGCTATGCATATGGTAAATAAAAAGATTGCTGAGATGCTCATTGTCTGCTTGCCTTGTCATTTTGGTTATGGGAAAGATCCTGTACCATGTGCAAGGGGTACCCCGTTGGCGGTTCTCAATGATATGCAAATACTTATAGTGACAAGAACTTACCTGGACCCAAAGTTGAGTATGCATGAGGTGTGGCCCTAGTATTCAAGGGGCATGAGATTGCCAACTTATACTTCGTCAAGCATATATTCCAGCTTTGCCACTTTAACCTTAACCACTTCAAGATGCTTATGATAGGGGCAATGAGGGCTGAAAGCTAACAAGTACCATAATTTTTGGAAGCTCTTTTTGAAACTTGTAATCCCTGCTTCCTTTACAAAAAGGCCTTTCTTCCACCACTATTGAGTCTCCACCTTCTACCTTTAGGCACCATTAAGAGAGCATAGTTGTCATTCTGTGTGCAGTGTTCCAAAGCTTATTAATTGATGCATATTGTGTTATTACTTGCTCTTGTGTTATTTATTTCTAGTCACCCTTGTAAACTTTTCAGGTGTCCTATGCATTATATTGCTACTCTATGAGGGACAAGTTGATTGCCACTATGCTATGTTTTCTGCATGTGAAACAAACAAACGTTTTTTAATGCATATTATTCATGATCTTTGTTTGTAGCTTGTCATGTTGCATGCATAGTTACTATGTCCTATTGTTAGAACTCCATCTTTCATGCACATGTTTAGAGTTCTTTGATCCCAGCTTTCAATGCTTGCAAATGGTTGGATCTTTATTGTGAGGGTGCATGTTGATATGCTTTGGAACACTGGAATTATTTTTTTATCACTTACCTACTCGAGGACGAGCAGGAGTTAAGCTTGGGGATGTTGATACGCTGGAAACGTATCTATAATTTTTGATGCTCCATGCTTATTTAGTATCTACTTTTCTTTACTTGTCCTCACTTTGAGGTGCTTTTTACATGTTTTCTGGTACTAACCTATTAACAAGTTGCAACAGTGCCAGATGCCTGTTTTTTGTTGTTTTTGGTTTCAGAAAAGTTAGTAAAGAAATATTCTCGGAATTGGACGGGTCAAACGCCAAAGTCAATTACTTTCCGTGGGGAACAAGAAGTCCAGAGGGGAGCCGGAGAGGCCAGCCAGGGCGGCCAGACCCACCCTAGGCGCGGATGGGCCCTACCCCACGCCTGGGTAGGGTTTGGCCCCTCTTGCCGCCTCCTCGGACTCCCCCTTCGCCTACAAGAAGCCCCCGATGCAGAAACCCTAAGAACCCGATCAAATCTCCATGAAACCTTCTGTAGCTACCGCCACCATCGTCCCTAGGTCGAGGGGATCTACAGTTCTTTCCGGCACCCTGCCGGAGGGGAGATCGTCCTGGAGGCCTTCTCTCCGGTATGATGTGTGAGTAGTTCCAACTTGGACTATGGGTCCATGTAGTAGCTAGATGGTTGTATCTCCTCCTTTGTGATTTCATGTATAGATCTTGTGATATCCGTTCGTGATCAAGATCTAATCTATTTGTAATCATGCATGTTGTGTTTGCGGGGATCCGATGGATATTGAGATTATTATGTTGGTTTGATTAATGGTTTTGTCTTTATGATTCTATCATGTCTGTGTTGTTTGTGATCTTGCATGCTCTTCGTCGTTAGTAGCTATCTTGGCCAAGTAGTTGCTAGTGACTCCAAGAGGGGGTATTTATGCTCGATAGTGGGTTCATGCCTCTAGTTTCCAAGGGAAGTGACAATAATCTCTTCGGTTGTAGATGTGCTGTTGCTACTAGGGAGAAAACAAAGGTCTCTTGATCATGGAACATGTGGACTGTTTACTTACACACTTTGCTTAAAGCAGTTGTCTGTTACTTGCAACTTAATACTGGAGGGGGTTCGGATGATAACCTGAAGGTGGACTTCTAGTCATAGATGTAGTTGGATGGCGGTCTATGTATATTGTTGTATTACCCAATCAACCTCATAGGATCTTTCTGACTAGTAATTGCATTGATATACCTTGCTCAGTTCCTGTCAATTGCCCCGCTGTAATTTGTCTACCCTTCATGTCATGTTGTTTATTTAAGGAGAGCACCTCTAGTGAACTATGGACCCCGGTCCAATCTTTACCATTGATACATCTTCCACTGTTACTGTTTACTTGCTGCAAACCACCATTACCTTCCACACCATACGTTTAATCCTTTGTTACAGCAAACCATTGAGCTTGACAACCTCACTGATTCGTTGGGGCAAAGTCTTGAGTTTGTGTTGTGCAGGTCTCCGCGTTGCTTGCGACACCTGTGTGACGTTTCCTTCCTCCTAGTGGTTCAATAACCTCGGTTTCTTACTGAGGGAAACTTGCGGTTGTGTTTATTCATACCTTGCTCTTGGGGTTTCCAACGAAGCGTCCCACGACAAGTGGTGGGCGCCATCAATACGCCCAATTTGCATCACCATTCTATATCATAATTTACCTCTATTCATTGATATTTTTCTTATTATGAGGTATTACTTATGGCTTTTCATCTGTTTATGCATGTTGGATGATTCTTGGAGGATGAGCTGTCGAAGTCTGGATTCTGATGGAAAAGAAGGCGTTTCGTTACAATTTCGCGAAGATCAGAAAAATACCAGAAAATATGGAAACATATTATTTTACCAGAAGACGAAGGAAGCCAGAAGGATGGACGAAGTGTGGCCCACCTGCCTGGCCTCCTACTCCGCCCCTTCGCATATATCTTCCCTTCGAAACCCTAAGGCTAGGAGAGCGACCACAGATAGATTTCCACTGCCTCTGGGGGCGGAAAACACCGAGAGAGAAAGATCTCTCCAGCAGACAGATTTCAGCTGGGAGAATTCCTTCCCGGAGAGGGTAGACCGTCGCCATCAACATCGTCATCAAGCTAGGCTTCATCGGGATCATCATCATCATCCATACCATCATCTCCACCAGCACCATCATCACCACTCCATCCCGCTGTAATAATTGTGTTGGATATTGCTTTAGTTCATTAGGGGAAACTTTCCCGGTGTTGATTACTATTGTAGTTGATGCTTGTGAGTGGAACCATTGGATTATTGTTTATGTTCAGATTGTTATCCATTATCATATCATCTTTAATATTTTTCCATATGATGTCTTGTAAGTAGTTTGTTTAGTTCTTGAGGACATGTGAGAAGTCATGTTGTTATTAGTGAATCTGTGTTGAGTTATTATTCAATGGTTTAGTATTTAAGTTGTGGTGCTATTCTTCTAGTGGTGTCATATGAACGTTGACTACATGACACTTCACCATTTATGGGCCTAGGGGGATGCATTGTGTATTTGGCTACTAATTGTGGGGTTGTCGGAGTGACAGAAACCTGAAGCCCCGTTAGGACACCTTTGCACAAGGGAGCGTAGGATCTCAGAGTTTAAGGCTGTGGTTATATTTATATCTTAATTACTTTCCTATAGTTACGGATGTTTGTAGGGGCTTTAATCACAAGTATGTATTAGTCCTAGGAAGGGCGGTATGTTAGCACAGGTTCACCCACACAGCACTTACAAACACCAAAGAAGAGTACTCAGCTATTTGAAGCGAAAGCACTTGACATAATTCCCATGTGTCCTCGAGAACGTTTGGTCCTTATAAGTATTTTCACCGGCTTGTCCTTTGCTAAGAAAGGATTGGGTCACTTGCTCTGTTTGTTCGTTACTTCCGTTACTTGCTCTTTGTTTTGTTGTCTTGTCAGATAACCACTAAAAATCCGTTTACTAAGTATTCACAGGGATTCCCTGCTCCATATCATTGTTCAGCACCTTTTGCTCCTCATTGGGATTGACACTCCTATTTATCAAAAGTACTACGATACACCCCCTATACTTGTGGGTCATCAAGACTATTTTCTGGCGCCGTTGCCGGGGAGTGAAGCGCTATTGAAGAGTGGAACTGGTAAAGGAAATTTTACTGTGAGTATTGCTTTTGTTACTGCTTGTTACTTTGTTTCCAATATGGATAACCCACTTGGTTTTCTGTTTGGGAAAACTACTACCACTGCTAGGGTAGTAGATGAACCACCTCCTGTTGAGATAGATCCTTTTAAGATACCTACAAGTATTGCTAATCATGTTATGGATAATTATTATTTTGGGGATGGAACTGTCCATCCTGGTGATCACATGCTTTTTATCCATGAATTATGCGGGTTGTTTAAGTGTGCAGGTATCACAACTGAACAGGTGAAGAAGAAGTTACTCTCCATATCCTTAAAAGGGAGAGCTGAAGAATGGTATAAGCTGCTGAAGAATGGACAATCCATGGAATGGGAGGAGATGTCATCTCTCTTTTACTCTAAATTTATCCTCCCAGTGAAATTCATAAGGATAGAAATCTTATATATAACTTTTGGCCTATTGATGGAGAGAGTACATCTCAAGCTTGGGGGAGATTGAAGTTACTAATGCTTAAATGTCCTATTCATGAACTCCCTAACAATATTATTCTCAATAACTTTTATGTTAGGCTTCCTCTTCATGATAAAGATTTACTAGATGCTTCTTGAGTTGGATCATTCACACGTATGAAGGAAGAAGCTAAATGGGACCTCTTAGACCATATTCAAGATAACACTGAAGCTTGGGAGAATGACAAAGGAAGAAAGTCAGGTATAAACTATGATTATGAATGTATTAAATCTTTTATGGGAACTGATGACTTTTGTGATATTAATAATGAGTTCGGTCTTGATTCCCAAAGTATTTCCAACTGTTTTAAGGCCTTTGCCTCTTACATTGAAATTCCCAAGAAGAAGTGGAACAAGTACCATACTCCGTATAAATATGTTGTTAGTCATGTTCCTGTTAGAAGTACTCAAGTTTGTACTACTAATCATATTGTGTGTAACATCCCAGCATTTAGGAACTAACGAAGGGTAGATTTAGGAATTTGGAATGTTGCATGCATTTATCTGTGAAAATGTGGGTAAAATTTTTGCCAAATAAAAACTTAAAGTGATCAAGGTTTGTTTCATACTTTGAGATTCGGTTAGTCTTAAAGGATGATTACTATAGACTTTGATATGATCTTTGAGGAATTAAGTGTCTGAAAAGTGAATTTGAATTTTAAACTTGAGAGAGTTTGAATTATAATTCAAATCAATTAGGGATAAGTTCTGAATCTTAATTTAATTAAGGGATAAATATTACAACTTAAATTCTATCCAAAGAAAAACAATAATGAATATGAAAATTTATTTCATATCATCAATATATAATCAAGTTACAAAATTGTAACTTATTGAAATCATCCACACAATTCAAAAAAGAAAATATATAAAGAATAAGAATATTCTTTATTAATAATAATGTAATCTTTATTACAGAAGAATAAAAGGAAGATTACAAGATAATCAAATGAAAATTACAAAAGAATAAGAAGATTACATTGAATTATTCTATAACTATTTTATAAAAGAAAAACTAAACTACAATCTTCATCTTCAAATATGTACCTGCAAGATAAACATTAATAAAACAATAATAAGGTTAGAGTTAGTATTATTTTTCTCTTAGACATGTCAGTGAAGTGCACCAGACAAATTCATCATTAAGAAATTTATAAAAGGGGCAAGTTTCACCAATATGAAAGAATCCATCTTTCATAAATTTAAAGCCAGAAGTCAAATGACAGCCAAGAGGGGCAAGTTTCACCAGCCAGGTGAAAGTAACCAGATAACAGTAAGTTTCAAAATTCTGAACATATCCACAAGTGCACAGCAAGCACACAGGCAGGACACACACCAACATGCATATGGTGTGCTGTCAGCCTCACATCACAGCCCCAAACTCATAAAACCATCAGCACAGCCGTGGAGAGGCACTAGTGCATCTCTCCACTGCTTGCACACAAGAACAGCCAGCTTAGATAGCAGCTTACCAAGCACAACAGCCAAACCAAACCACCAAAGATCAACCAAACATCACCAAGATGGTGACATAAGGAGGGGGAAAGATCAGGTGGATAGCAAGGCCAAGTCCAGGAGCTAGGAGGAGCAGGCTAGCTCAAGGTCGAGCAAAGAAGCTCAGCAAAACAAGATCATCATCACCACCTTACTCCACAAACATCAGATTTTGTGGTGAGTTTCATAAAACCTTCACATGATCTAATCATATCATCTAGACATAAGCATGTGTTGTTTTATGAAACAAACCCTCAAAAAGCACCCAAGTGGGGTGACTCCATCATAGGTATTTTTAAACTCTAAAAGCAAACAACAAAGTACCTAGATCCAGCCAGAGCTCAGAGCAACATCATTGCTCTGGTTGTTAGGCTATATCTTACAATTCAAGCATAAATATATTTATGATCTATTTCTAGGCACATCCCTAAAGAAAGGGTAGCACCTTAGAAACTAATCCTTTGGATCCAGACCATGATCAAGCTTACTATCATTTTTCCAAGCTTTGATTCAAAAACAATAGTTGGTACCACTACCAGGACTATTTATATGAATCAATTAGATAAGGTCTGAATCCCTAAGCCTCAGACCAACATCATTGGTCTTAGGGATTTCAGAAAATAACATTTCCATTTATCTTTCAAAGTCAAGTTTGTCTTAAGCATAAACCAACCCAATCAATGGATTAGAATCAAACTTGTGTGCCATACCATGATGGTGTCACAAGAACAATTCTATATGAATCAGGATAGACATTTAATCATCACAAATTTAGACAATCAACTTACTAATCATTTTCCTGTTAACACAGGAATCATAACTAGGATATTCCTATGTTAAACTTCACTGATGATCTCAAACCACACACTAGTTCTCAAGCCAACAACACTAAGACAGTGATTTCACCACACCATAACCATGAGCATAAACCCATAAATGACAGTGAAAAGTTATCAAGTCACTAACTTTATCAAGCATGGTTTCCCAAGCAACTATATCATCTGAATCAGATGCAATCCAAGCATAGAATCTAATAAGCCACCAGAAATATTATAGATCATCTTAAGCAACAAGCCTCAGGCCAATAACCACTTAGCATGTTTACAAATCATCCAAACATGATCCAATTCATCCAGTACATGATCAATCACATGATAGGAACCCTAAATGGATAAATCATCCTAATCAGAATCAGATAGTAATCAGAGAGGTCATTGCCAACATCCAACATGGGGTGACGAGACCAGAGAGCACAAGGGGAGAGAAACAGCACTCACCATAGGTCCTCGCTAGAGATTAGAAGAGGAAGCAGAGAGGCCTACGGCCATGGCAGCACGGGGAGCACCCCAGAGGGGGCACTGCAACCCATACGGCGCCACGGCGGCGACCATGAACACGCATAGAGGCGAGAAGCATCACCACGACGCACGACGATGGCGGCAGCACCTGGATCCACGCCAACCCCAAACCCTAGGGTTCGGGATGGCATCGATCCATCGCAGGAGAGCCCCAGGCTCGAATCCAGTTTGACAGAAATGACTAACATCATCAACAACCCCCTGTTGCACCACGACAGCGACCAGAATGGCCTACGACGGCGGGAATCGTCGGCGGCATCGCTAGCCACGGGGTTGGGGTCAGAGGAGGAGAGGATGAGCTCGAGGGAGAGAGAGAGGCTGTGAGGAGTGGGCCGAGTTGGGCCAGACCCTTCGGGGTGGTTCTTATGTCTATGACTAATGGGCCACTAGGGCCCAATAAGATTAAACCAGCCTAGAAATCCTTTCAGGCCTGTTTGAATAAAAATGAAAAGACCAAAATACCCCTGGACTTAATTAAATTCTAGGAAATAAAATGAAAGTCCAAAAATTATAAGTAAAATATTTTTGGATTCACAATAGTCCACACTATCCAAATAAAATTAGATATAAAATTTTAGACATTTAAATTTTTATAAGAATTTTGTAATTTATATATACCTTATGGAATTTTACAAAATGATTGAAATATGATAAAAATAATTAAAAATCACTTGCATTATATATTAATATTGTAGTATTTTTAAAAATACTAAATAAATATTTAATAACAATTTTTAATGTAGAATTGATAATTCCTAAAGAATTATTAAATTAATAACAGTCAAATAAAAGGAAAATAAAATAAAATAATTCCATATATGTTATATATATTAAAAATTAATATTTATAAATGTTTTATTATTATTAAAAGGAACCTTATATAATAATAGGGTAAATTCATATAAAATTAAATAATGCATTACATTACTTGCATAATCATTTTGCTTCTTTAAATATTTTCCTTACCGGGCAATAATGATGTTTTGTAGACATAGAAGCTCAAGGTCCAGTGCAAGCATCAGACTTCACTAACTTGCCATCACAAGGCAAGTTCATCACTTGCTCATGTCCTTTGAAGAGTCTTATCAAAGTATTTGCAAACTGTGTGTTATCATTTATGCTAAGAAAGAAAGAAAATAATATTTTCACAAATAAAGAAATTATAGATATCATCCTAAGTGGTGATATAATGGAGCAATAGAACTTAGAGTTCTAATTGCAACAATGATGATCAAGTAGGGACTTAATAACCCCTAACATCAGTGATTCTAGCGCCGTATATTATGCGTTAGCCATGAGATTTGGAATGGGACAGAGAAGTCAGTTGTATCTTCTTCCTCTCGCATGAAGCCGGATGTGCAGGTCGTGGCTGTTATCCTCTTAGCGTGCATATTAATTGGTACATCATAGAGGATATGCAGCATATGGGTGGGAACCCTCATCGTCCCACGATATTTTTGGCATCTAACGGTATGTACAAACCATTGCCGTAATTCATTATGTGGGCATGATGTACACCAAGGAGGCATGCGAGGTCGCGAAGGTGGCAGTGATTGGCTTGGACCAACTACTGGGCCCCACATCATGGAATTATGGACGGGAAAGTACGCCCAGTTGTGCAAAAAGGAGTTAATCTCTCATGGGTAAAGTAACGCACCTCTGCAGAGTGTAAGAATTGTAACTTGTTACTCCCTATTCCAAGAAGGAGCTACGAACGCGGCACGAAAGGAACTCCATGAAAGTTCTGGTCAACCTGTGAAGGCTGATTGTCATAGTTTTTCAGAATAAAATCAATCTTTGAAGAAAGATTTACAAAAATTGCATAGTGCCAAGGATTTATAATCCGAGGTGGTAGTTAGAGCATCAAACTTCCCACCTTGCATATAATGAACTTGTTGGGTAACGCTGTTACTCATTCTTTCCTTTGATCTCTTGCTCAGACTCTGAGGATTCCAAAGACGTGCCAATGTATGCAGCCGAATGCCAAGAAGATGTGTTCTACAAGGAACCCGATCTATCCGGAGGTGTTGAAGGAGTGGATTACGAAATCCGCTACGGTGTCGATGATAACGAATCCAACTAAGTATCGCGAGTTAGTAGTAACCAATGGAGCCGAGCAGCGTGAACTCTATAGAATAAGCTGTTGAGCTCAACTCCTAGTCAGAATTGCTACTTTTATATTCCGCTGAAACACTTTATATTTTGGTTTGTAAGTTGAACCTTTTGAGTCTTGAACTTCCGGTATTGTAATAATAATAAGGTGTGTACATTTGTAATATGGACCCGCAATGTTTCTGTTGTACCACTCTGAGAGATGTGATATTTACAGAACGGTGTTCTGTGGATGTCATGTCAACGACTATAGTATACTACACATGCAGTGGTATGCTGGGTCACCGCATTGTGCCTGAACCTCATGTTGAGAAAATGCCTTTCCCAGCTAAGGTAAAGGAGTATTCTATGATTATTAGTGCAAATAACAAAGGTACAATGAAAACTGTGGAGCATGGTAAGCATTTGAGTGATGAACCTGTGGTAGCTATTGTGAAAGACCCTGTCACTAGAAATATAGAGGATGACCACATTGTCTTCTGTGAATATGCTTCTAATATTATCTCTCATCCTAGTAAGGCTAGAAAAGCTAGTGTTCCTGTGCTTTCTGTTAAAATTAGTGATCATTGCTACTATGGTTTATGTGATATTGGTGCTAGTTCTAGTGCTATTCCTTATGAGCTTTACAGGGAAATTATGCATGAGATTGGTCCTTGTGAGCTTGAGGACATTGATGTGGTTATTCACCTTGCTAATAAGGAAACCATTTGCCCCATTGGCATTGTAAGAGATGTGGAGGTTCTCTGCGGTAAGATTAAGTATCATGCTGATTTTCTAGTGCTTAATTCAGCAGCTAGCAAAACTTGTCCTATCATTTTTGGTAGACCTTTCTTGAACACTTGTGGAGCCATTATTGATTGTAAGAAGGAAAAAGTTTTAACTAAGTTTGATGGAGATTCTTATGAGTTCAACTTTTCCAAATTTGCTAAAACTCCTTGTGAAAATAGCTTGCCTAATAAAGATTTCAGGATGGAACAAGTTGCTTCTATTGATCCAGTCTATGACCTTGGACCTCTTTTTGGTGACTGTAAGTATGCTTATTCTGATGATAAAGTTGTTTCCAGTGATAGTTATATTGTCAACTTTATTCAAAGTGCTACTAAAAGTAATTTTGAGAGAGGGAAACATGGTTTTATGCATCTCAATGATGTTAAGTTTCCCCGTTTTATGTTGAAAGCTTTGAAGTTGCATCTGTTTTGTCTTCATATGCTTGTGGCTTTTTGTTTCAACAATTCATTCTCTCATGATACTCCCATGCATAGGAAGTGGGTTAGACTTAAGTGTGTTGGTTATTTGCTTCTTGATTCTCTCTTTCACTTCAAATATATATATCCTATGTGAGCATCTTTGGAAGTTTCGAGCCTAACTTAAGGGCATTAAAGAAAAATACTTGTTGGGAGATAACCCAAGTGTTTTGTCGAGTCTTGGAAGTTATTACCTCAGTAATAACCGCTCCTTATCCTTTTTGTTTTGGTTTTTGTGTCAAGTTCAACTAATTTTGTGAAGTAGAGGAGTTGTGAAAAGTGGTTGTCCTGGGACAAATTTTTGTTCTGTATTGTAAAAATTCGTGAGGAAGCTCGGTACTTAGGATGGAGCTGCCTTTTTTTGAGATTGTTCTCCAAGTTGTTACCCAACTTTCATCAGTTTTGCACTTTTTGATTTGAGCAACAGAAGGTCTTAGGAAAAATAAATATTTACCTGTTGGTCTGTTTTGACAGATTTCTTCCATCATTTGCATTTGCCTCTTACAGAAGCTTCTGTTTTGATGGGTTTTCAGTTGAAGTGTTTACCAAAGGTTGATTGTTTTTGCTTACACTAATTTTGTCATTGAGTTTGTGCAAGGGTATTGTGCGGTGACCCAGCATACCACTGCATGATGTAGTACACTATAGTCGTTGACATAACACCAATGAAACACCGTTCACTAGCATTACATCCCTCAAAGTGGTACAACAGAAACACAACAGGTTTTAGACATGACTATAGGTTACAACTCAACTCTTTACACAAGATCTAGAGAACTCTCTAGGTTTAAGAGAGAGAAAGAAACTTCTTACAAAGAAGAATCATAAATAAGCAACTCAAAAACTATCCTACTATTAAGACTAGTATTTTAGCTAATGGTCTGGCATTGTTGCTATTGCAATTCACTACAGAAATAGGTTCTATGGCTAGAGATTATATTCCTATCTAATCAGTAACTTAGTCTTCACTTGAGGTGATGTATATGTTGACTTCCTTGGCTTGATTGAAGAGCTCGAGCTTTTGATGATGATTACTGGAGCATAACTGGATGTAGAAATCGTCTGTACTGGATTTAGAACCTAGCAAGGGTTAATAAGATACTTTGAGTACGAGCGTACTCAGCAAGTTCACTAGAAAAGGAGTGTTTGATGCACTATTTCTACAACCACATACCATAGGTCGTAGGCAATGCAGGTTTTCGTAAACATTTCTTCAAAGGTTGCTTTTATTCTGAAAAGCTATGTCCGTCAGCCTTCACGGGTTTACCAGAACTTTCATGGAGTTCCTTTCCCGCCGCGTTCGCAGCTCCTTCCCGGAACAGGGAGTAACAAGTTACAGTTCTTACACTCTACAGAGGTGTGTTACTTTACCAATGAGAGGTCTTAGCTTTGTTGCACATCCGAGCGGCCAACCCGTTCATACTTCCTTGGTATGAGGCCCAGACTAAGATCCAAGCCAATCACTGCCCTCTCCACGACCCCATATGTCTGCGCGATCCTTCGGGGCCGGCTCACCTCCGTTAAGCCCCCTTTCGGGCAGGCTAAAACCCTGATGAGTTCCCGAAGACTCTATGACCTTGTGATGCCCGGGCAAGCACCATATTAAATGGACTATACCCCTAAACACCATTCATAGATAATCTAGACACCAAAAGTGTGGGGCGTAAGGGTGCCCACCCATATGATGGATCCGCACAAGGAATCACAACGTCACGTTAAGGTCGTCTTGCCTCCATATGAGAGAAAAAGGATACAGCTGACTTCTTCGTCCCATTCCAAATCTCATGGTTAACGCGTTATATACGGCGCAAGAATCACTGGCGACATTGGTTGTTAAGTCCTAGATAATATGTTCCTTTACCACCAGAACTTTCATAGTAGGTTATTACCTCATGATAAATAACCTATAATCATATTATTATGAAAATAGTGTTTTCTAACCTTTTTCAAATGCAATTTATGACAACACTAGATTTGCAAAATACTTTACAGAAAATAATCAAAGGACATGAGCAAGTGTGAACTTGCCTTTGGTGATTTCAAGATTATGCACTCACGGTCTTCAAGACAATATAAGGTCCAATATCTGAAATCAGCATCATTGGTCCGGTAAGTACTAATGTTTATAGAAGCAGGATGCTTTTATGCATAAGTAATGTAATGCACTTTATAAACACGAATCCCGGGGATAACGTTGATCTAGGGTTTGGAAACTAGAAATGGTTTTTGTTAGAATGTGTTGTCTTTTTTAGATAAGTTTCATATTTGTGTTTCTTATTAAGGCTTGTGATTGTGTGTGAAACAACATGCAATTATAATATCATAAAACAATGAGATACACATAAAGGTGAAATGCTACTTAAGATTGCTTATACTATAATTCTTTATATCCAATTTTTTTACTTTACCAGTAATGTTACTTATAAAGAACTTAAGTGTTATCAATCCAAAGTATATAAGTAAAGTATAAAGTAATGTGATTACTATTAATTGTCGTAAGTTGACTGAAGTGGCAAAACGAATAACTTTTGAAGAAAAGATTTCTTTATTTAACCAAGCAAAAATATTTAACTTTAAGTTAACATTATTAGGTGTTCTTACCAGTTTTAGTCCTTGAGTAAGAAAGAATTACTCCGTTTGAATAATGGCATCATTAGTATTTGTGACTTATCTATCTTGGTTTTTAACTTGGTTAGTTTGGTATTGAGATGTACTAGGTCTTAATTGAAACAAACCAAAGTTAACTATAAAACACATAATGAAGTTTTTATCATAATATTTAAAGTCTTGTCGACTAAAGTTAACTTTAAAGCATAGATGGAGTTAAGGTATATTGCTTATGTTATTTGTACCTTGTGTACTTTATAATGTTTCCTTAAAGTTACTTAAGAATGGTTATACTTTTATTTGGTGTAGTGGTTTCTTGATTTTATAATGGAATAAAATCATTTATCTTTTTGTGAATGAATGGTTATAATTTTTAATCAAGGAAGTAATATTACTTAACTACTTATGGATTTAATATAGTGTTTTGGTATGTTTATAACTTGTGGTTGAAGTAAGGGAAAAGGTTTTATTTAGTCACAAATTATTCTTGAATATTTTATATTGGATAAGAATCTTTTTAAGAAATAATCTACACTTATGGATGAATGATAATTCAATAAATTTGCATTTAAAATGTGTTGAACCATTTTGACTTCATATTATCAATATTGAAGACCAATACTATTTATTAGACTTAATTGACTAATTTTAGAAATATTAGCAATTTTTCTTTACCTTTATATGAATTATTAATTAAGGAAATAGGTTTAAATTCGAGTTGTTAAAGTGTTTAAATTTTTATTTACCTCAAAAGTAGGATATTATATTTTTAACATGTAGGTAATATTTTTGTGATCATTTTGGTATATTACAATTATTTTTGTGATTTATAAATAATAAGATATTATTTTTATAAAATTGACTACTTTATAAATACTTAATAAATAATAAATATTTAATTAAGCGAAATAATAATGCATGATTATAGTTTTAAATTATCGTTCTTATTTTCTAAGATTTTTGGTATTTTATTTATATTTTTAACATTTACCAATATTAAAATATGAATTTTTAAAGTATTAATACTTATAAAATCTTTATTAAATAATAATTATTTAAATTGTTGGCATAATAATGTTTTATAATAGTTTAATGTTATAGATTTTATTTTTCTGAAAATTTTCATATATTATACATATTTTTTTGAATTATAAAACAAAAGTTATTAATTTTTTAAGATTGAATTATTTTTGAATTAAATTCTAAATAATATTGCAAACAGGGAATTACTTTTCTTACCCAGACCCACATTGGATGACACCTAGGCAGTAGACTAGTCAACAGTGGACCTGGTCAAGGATGATGTATGAGTGATGTCACGATGACCTCAGCACAGATCAATATTATTTTTACACTCCTAACTAACCTAGCCAGAGAGACCGACAGATGGGCCCGTGGCCACGTTGACTGCCACGCGGGCTCACCAGAGTCTCGCCGGAATCGCATTCAGAACGGCGATAGAGAGGGTTCTGGGAAGCGCAGATAGGGTTTTCCGATGCAGGAGAGTGCGCTGAGCATAGTTGTGGCGGCGCCGCTCCTATTTGGTCATCGGAAATAGCTCAACGGCGAGAAACTACGGTGGCGCTCGTCAGCCTCACGACGAACTCGAGCTAGAGGTGAAATTAGGAAGCTACAATAGGGCAGGAGATGCATAGGCGTACCCTGAGCATAGCTGTGTGATCCATGTCGACGATGGTGACCGAAGACAAGCGCAAATTCACGGATTCCGGCGATCACCGTGAAAAGGAAATTGAGAAATTCGCTTCAATTTGAGCTCCACTTGTTGCAGTGCTCCACCTATAGGATCCCGGAGACACGGCTCTTCTTCTCGACTATCCCATGATCCTCGAGGTGGCTTGCATCAATGGCTAGTCGGAGCTCACCGGCGGTGACTTCGGTGTTGTAAAGGAAATTAGAGAGGGAGCGCGTGAGGACTGATTAGGATGAGGATGAGGGCGTCGTCGTGTCGTCCTTATCCTTGCGGAGGCCTTGGTGGCGGCGTCACGGCGATGGGCGGCATCGGGTGGTCGTCGACCCCTCCAGCGAGCTACTTGTCTAGAGGAGGAAGACGACGGATTGGTTGCCAAAAGGTATGTGGGCTTGGGCCGATGCTGGGCTGCAGCGAAGTGAGCGAAAGAAGAAAGGGTTGCTGCTGGGAAGTATATAGGTAGAGAGGAAATGGGCCGGCCTGGGCTGATGCTCTGGCTCCAGTTTTTATTAAACAAAACCTTTTTATTTTCTGTTTTCTTTAAACCCTTTTAAATATGAAATTTTTTATAAGGATTTAAATATCCAGAATTTTTACAGAGCACATTAAATAATGCATGGATATTGGAATAAAGTGGTTTTGATACCTTTCTTGATTTTCTTATAATTTTAAACTAATAGGAAACTATTTTATTGAGTGTAATATTCATCACTTAGGGTTTTAGAGATTTGCCTTATATATATATATATATTTGTTGAGAACTTATAAAATGATTTTTATTTCGTCTTTCTGAGTGTAATGGTAAGGTTTAATATAGCTAAAGATATGCATAGGGTATAACCATATTTATAGCAATTATTATATAAAATTGTTTAATAATTAAGGTTCTAAAAATGGTAAATTATTTTACTCATCATTCACTAATAGGTGAATCCTAACCACCCTACTTACTTAAAAATATTCAAAGATGATTTCTTGAACCAGTTATTCACTACTTTCTTAAGTGTGGTTAAAATATGGATATAATATTAGGGTATAATGGTTTGTAGCACTAGCCATTTATGTTTGTGATCTTTAAAGATATCCTCTTTAAAATAGAAAGTTATTTTCTGGGAGGTCTTATGGAAAATAATTTATAAAGATAACTCCTAAGCACATATGGTTATAATAATTGGAAATAATAAAGATGTGCTTAAGTGATTTGCTATAGGAAAATATTCCTATAAAATGATTTATCCAACAGATAAGATGGATGTTAAGCTTGATTATAGATTTAGGGTTTAGTGTTTACCAAGAATTCCTATCTTCCATAATTCACAATCCTGGAGTTCCAATTAAGGAATTCCTTTCCTAGATATACTACTCCTTCATATCCATCATCATGTGTTAACATGATGAGCTTTACTTCACAAGAATATTCTTATCCACCATTTTATTCTTCTAAATCCATTTATAAATCCAATGAGCTTAACACTAAAGCTTATCATAATCTTCTCATAACCATACTTGGTTATATCAAACTACAATGGACTCCATTTATACACTTCCTTCATCACCCCAATACTAATATTCTCCATTAGATATTTATATATCAAATCCTACTTCACCTCAAATGCTTGGTATTTCCAAAGAGGAAAATACTACTTCTTTAATCCAATGTTGCTCTAGCATCATCTTAATCATACTATCTTATATTTACTTAACTCCAGCAACTAATACTCCAACCTCACTTTATATTAATGTGACCTGTCATGGCTAACCTAGAATAACATATCTATACTAGGGTTCAATCATGTTCTATCCTCCAATGTCACTTATACATGATATAAGCATTCAATCTTGGTGACTAAAGCATGATAATTATAATCCTTTGATCATTTATGGTTTAGGTTTCCAGTTGGCTAATCAAGGATTTCATTCATAGAACATTACAATTGTATTATAGTTATCTTCTTAATGTCTCTATCTAACTATGAGATATTACTCATTGACTATACCTACTGGATCCAATAGGATTACTCCTTGGTAACTATCTTCAGAATTCATCCTTATAATCCTCTTTGTTACCACATATAATTATGTCTTCCAGATAACTCTTCTATCCATTCAGGAGTGAGTTAACTCCATCAATTATCATAATGATTTCATTCTCTTCAAACTCTTCCATCCTATATATGATATCTAAGACTAGCATTGTCATCTACCTCTTCTTACCTCCTTCT
This sequence comes from Avena sativa, assembly GCA_916181665.1. NCBI lineage: Eukaryota > Viridiplantae > Streptophyta > Magnoliopsida > Poales > Poaceae > Avena > Avena sativa. Next base: position 383,035,979 of record OV702282.1, read on the forward strand.
CTAAAGTGAATGTTATAATAACGACAAGATTTGCTAGGTCAAGAATTGATAGGTTAGGAATTGGTGAATCAATAGTTGATTACTCAACATTGATGAACAACAGATATTAGAATAAGATTCAATAGAGATGATAAGGATTGAGATGTAAAGAAAGATATTTAGTGAATGGTCTTGAATTACTTTCCTTCCTACTCAATCTCACTAAAGAGTTAAGGTTAGGTATTACCATGATACTCATGGTAGATATAAATAAGGATGAAGTGGGTCAAGAGTTAGTTATTATATTCTTGTTACTTGAATTATATTCATAGCTTGGTATTCATGGGTTATTGTAATGAATACTAGGATATGATCACTTAAGGATCAAATATAAATCATTAAGTAATGTATTAGGGTTTAACTTTTATTGCATTTGATCTACCCTTAGATAAAACCTCCCTTACCCAAAATAAGGTTTTAGCAAAGGTCATATTAAAACTTATCATAGTCAACTTGATGGTCTACTTCAATTCCATCAAGTTGAGAGAAGCTTCAATCACTTTGACAAGTTTTGTTCAAAAGCGCGAAAATTATTCGGATTTTCTATGCATGAATGCAATGCACACATCTGTGTTCAGCTTATTTCTAGGCTCTAATGTTGGGATGTTACATATTGTAAGAAGGAAATTCTCAGGAGAAAAAGGAAAGGAATCTGCAGAGTTCGTCTTTGAATAGGTAAAAGTGGTGAAAATAGAAGGTTCGTGAAACCCCAATCTTTTTATATTTTTGATGTTTTTAATACATAAGGGCAGTTACGAGATGAAACTGAAGAGGAAATGGAGCCCGGGGTGGACAAACCCACCCCAGGAGCGGGCCCAGCCTGGCTGCGCCTAAGGGGGGTGTCCCCCCAAACTTCGTCTCCGCCTCGTTTTCGTGTCAAAAACTTCCTTATGCATTGAAACTTCGTAATATATAGCCCCCCGGGTTCCCCGAGGTTCGTGCATCGTGTTCTCTTCGTGTTTTCGTTTCGATCTGTTTCTATCAAAAAATCTTCTCAAATTTAGAGCAGCATGGCCTCCGCCAACGACAAAGGCAAGAAGCCCTAGGAAGACGAACCTCAAGTCCCCAAGGAGGAGGAGATTTTGGTAGGTTATGAAGGAGACATGGAGGAGGACAAGCAACCGGACACCCGCGCTACCGTCGCAAGCATTGGTTTGGTGGCACAACCTACCCAGCTTAGGAGGACATCACGGATGTCTACAGGAGGGAGAACTCCACGTCATATCCTCGCTCCGCGCACACTTCCTCCTAGTACCCCTTGTTCTAACCGTGCAGGGAAGAAACGCTCTAATTTGGAAGAATGGAGAAAGAATAACAAGGACTGGGATCCTCGGTCCGAGTTGATCATGGGTTGCATTGAGCATAATTCGGAGTTAATTCGTACTCTAACCTTCGATATGGAGGATTTTAAGAAACTTATTGAAGAGCTTATCAAGAGAACACCACCCCCACCGAAGGAGTAATTCATCATCAGGTTTGGCATCCCCTTGGCTTGGTCCAAGCTTGGGGGAGTGCCGCGGTATCACCACCATTATCTTTTATCTTTTACCTTTTTAGTGGATTCATATCTGTGGTAGAGAGGTTATTTTATAGTTTGGTTTCCATGTGGAAGTATCTCTCCTTTAGTTAATTATCTATGTATCCCTTGGTGTGAGTGCCTTTATTGAATATTAAAGAGAAGTCTCATCTTTTACTTTTTGCACTTCTTATTTTTTTTAGTTTGCAATCTCTATTATATGATGGATCTTGTTGATCAGTATTGGCACCATTTTGGGAGCATCAAGTGTATCTAAATTGGTTTTTGGAAAACCGAGTTCTGGTCAGTAGCAACAATTTTTGAGGTTTGGAAGAAAAAGAGACAGAAAAAAAGCTTATAGGTATTTTGTATCATTTGTTTTCTTTCTTGTTGGCTCATAAGCTTAGTATTATTTATTTAAGATCTTTTGTGTCTTCAAGGAAGATTGCATGTTTGGCTTTATTACTTGTATGTTTGCTTGTTTCTTTCAACTCTCTTGCTTGCTACCCAGCCTTGCTAGCCAAAAACCTGTTTTGAGAAGGCATACTTCTCATGTTTCCAAAACCCTTTGAACCAAAACTTTTGCCACTTGTGTCCACCATATCTACCTAGTAGCTTTTTCTATTCCAAGAAAATTGTCAAGCTTCATCTACCTTTCGAATTAAAAATTATTTTGTTATGTGAAAACTAGTTAGTAAAGCTCTCACGAACTTGATGGCACACCTTGTTTTCTTTGCCCCTAATAGACTTGAACCATTGTGAACATCGAAGTTTTATATGCTTGCATATATACGTTGGAATTAGCAGAACCGTGCTGTCACGGGGAACGTTTTCAACATTGCACTTGTACTCTATACACAGTTGATATCATGCTCTTTTGTCTATGGATGTCAACGGTGTGAAATAAAGAAAGAACTTGTAATTCCATGGAGTTTGTATCCTGTGTTAGAGAAACGCCTGGGCCGCTAGCCTAATCCATGCCTAATCATGGTGGAAACTTGCAGCATCACCATAGTGAGCTATCTATGAAGCATCCTCAATAAAAATCTATGCACATAGTAAATAAAAAGATCGTTGAGATGCTCATTGTCTACTTGCCTTGTCATTTTGGTAATGGGAAAGCTCCTGTACCATGTGCAAGGGGTACCCCGTTGGCGGTTCTAATTGATATGCAAATTCTTACAATGACAAGAACTTACCTGTGACCGAAGTTGAGTATGCATGAGGAGTGGCCCTCATATTCAAGGGACATGAGATTGCCAACTTATATTTTGTCAAGCATATACTCCATCTTTGTTCACTTTAACCTTAATCATCTCAAGATTCTTATGATAGGGAAATGAGGGCTCAAAGCTAGTTAGTACCATAATATTTTGGAAGCTCTTTATGACTTGTAATCCCTGCTACCCTCTAAGAAGGGACTTTTCTCCTAGTTACCAAGTTGAGTCAGTAAACCTACTTCCTCTCTATCTCCAGCAAGCATTTGAGTTGTTGTTTTTTAAGCAGTCATATGGTGATTTATTCAGTCATGTTCTTCATCTTCCTTGTTTGCACAAAACTCTTTTCTATTGAGTATTACTTTGAAAGCCTTCACTTGTGAAAAACCTTTTTTGAGCAAAGAGTGCTCCAGTTTTGAAACTTCTACCAAAAGCTTTTGTGAAACTGTTTACCAGGTGTTCTCTGACCAAGAACAATTTTGCCAATTCCAATTATGATTTATGTTTATGCATCTCTATTGTGACTGATGTACTTGGTTGCAAGCTAAGTTATATAATGGTGAGTTGCTTTCTTCTATGAGTTGTGCAATGGTAAGTGTGATGCTTCTTGTTCGTATTCTTTTACCGACACTTCACTCCATAAACCTGTGGACACGTTTACTGAGCTCAGTTTTCGCTTGGGGACAAGATAAGTCTAAGCTTGGGGGTGTTGATACGCCCAATTTGCATCACCATTCTATATCATAATTTACCTCTATTCATTGATATTTGTCTTATTATGAGGTATTACTTATGGTTTTTCATCTGTTTATGCATGTTGGACGATTCTTGGAGGATGAACTTCCGGAGTCTGGATTATGATGGAAAAGAAGGCGTTTCGGTGCAATTTCGCGAAGATCATAAAAATACCAGAAACATATGGAAACATATTATTTTACCAGAAAACGAAGGAAGCCAGAAGGAGGGACAAAGAGGGGCCTCAGGGGGCCCACCTGACCCCGCGCCTAGGGCAAGTGTGGGCCACCTGCCCGGCCTTCGACTCCGCCCCTTCGCCTATATCTTCCCTTCGAAACCCTAAGGCTAGGAGAGCGACCACAGATAGATTTCCGCCGCCTCTGGGGGCGGAAAACACCAAGAGAGAAAGGTCTCTCCGGCAGACAGATTTATGTCGGGGGAATTCCTTCCCGGAGAGGGGAGACCATGCGTTGGGATTAGCAGAACCATGTTGTCATGGAGAACATTTTAAACATTGCACTTGTACTTTGTACACAGTTGATATCATGCTCTTTTGTCTATGGATGTCACCGGTGTGAAATAAAAAGGGAGCTTGTAAATCCATGGAGTTATTTATTTTGTATTAGAGAAACGCATGGGCCGCTAGCCTAAGCAATGCCTAATAATGGTGGAAACTTGCAGCATCACCATAATGAGCAATCTTTGAAGCATCCTCAATAAAAATCTATGCAAATAGTAAATAAAAAGATCGCTGAGATGCTCATTGTCTGCTTGCCTTGTCATTTTGGTTATGGGAAAGCTCCTGTACCAAGTGCAAGGGGTACCCCGTTGGCGTTTCTCTATGATACGCATGTACTTACAATGACAAGAACTTACAGGTGACTGAAGTTGAGTATCATGAGGTGTGGCCCTCGTACTCAAGGGACATGAGATTGCTAACTTATATTTCGTCAAGCATATACTCCATCTTTGTTCACTTCAACCTTAATCACCTCAAGATGCTTATGATAGGGGCAATGAGGGCTCAAAGCTAGTAAGTACCATAATCTTTTGGAAGCTCTTTAAGACTTGAAATCCCTGCTTCCCTCAATGAAGGGACCTATCTCCTATTTCTAAGTTGAGTCAGTAAACCTACTTCCTCTCTATCTCTAGCAAACATTTGAGTTGTTGTGTTTCAAGCATTCATATGATGATTAATTCAATCATGTTCTTTATCTTATTTGCACAAAGCTCTTATATACTCCCTTCGTTTCAAAATATAAGATGTTTTAGGCTTGTGAAGAGAATGTATCTAGACTTGTTTTAGTATATAGGTTCACTCATATTTGGAGTGAATCTAGACACTAAAACAAGTCTAGATACATTTACTTCACAAAGCTAAAACATCTTATATTTTGAAACGGAGGGAGTATTGAGTATTACTTTGAAAGCCTTCATTGTGAAAAACCTTTTTGAGCAAAGGGTGCTCCTGTTTTGAAACTTCTACAAAAAGCTTTTGTGAAACTGTTTACCAGGTGTTCTCTGACCAAGAACAATTTTGCCAATTCCAATTATGATTTATGTTTATGCATCTCTATTGTGACTGCTGTACTTGGTTGCAAGCTAAGTTATATAATGGTGAGTTGCTTTCTTCTATGAGTTGTGCAATGGTAAGTGTGATGCTTCTTGTTCGTATTCTTTTATCGACACTTCACTCCATAAACCTGTGGACACGTTTACTGAGCTCAGTTTTCGCTTGGGGACAAGAGAAGTCTAAGCTTGGGGGTGTTGATACGACCAATTTGCATCACCATTCTATATCATAATTTACCTCTATTCATTGATATTTGTCTTATTATGAGGTATTACTTATGGCTTTTCATCTGTTTATGCATGTTGGATGATTCTTGGAGGATGAACTGCCGGAGTCTGGATTATGATGGAAAAGAAGGCGTTTCGGTGCAATTTCGCGGAGATCATAAAAATACCAGAAACATATGGAAACATATTATTTTACCAAAAAACGAAGGAAGCCAGAAGGAGGGACGAAGAGGGGCCTCAGGGGGCCCACCTGACCCCGCGCCTAGGGAAAGTGTGGGCCACCTGCCCGGCCTCCGACTCCGCCCCTTCGCTTATATCTTCCCTTCGAAACCCTAAGGCTAGGAGAGCGACCACAGATAGATTTCCGCCGCCTCTAGGGGCGGAAAACACCAAGAGAGAAAGGTCTCTCCGGCAGACAGATTTATGTCGGGGGAATTCCTTCCCAGAGAGGGGAGACCGTCGCCATCAACACCGTCATCAAGCTAGGCTTCATCGGGATCATCATCATCATCCACACCATCATCTCCACCAACACCATCATCACCACTCCATCTCGCTATAACAATTGTGTTGGATATTGCTTTAGTCCATTAGGGGAAACTTTCTCGGTGTTGATTACAATTGTAGTTGATGCTTGTGAGTGGAACCATTGGATTATTGTTTATGTTCAGATTGTTATCCATTATCATATCATCTTTGATCTTGATCCATATGATATCTTGTGAGTAGTTCGTTTAGTTCTTGAGGACATGGGAGAAGTCATGTTGTTAGTAGTGAATCTGTGTTGAGTTATTATTCAATGGTTTAGTATTTAAGTTGTGGTGCTATTCTTCTAGTGGTGTCATGTGAACGTCGACTACATGACACTTCAACATTTATGGGCCTTGGGGGATGCATTGTGTATTTGGCTACTAATTGTGGGGTTTCCGGAGTGACAGAAACCTGAACCCCCGTTAGGACACCTTTGCACAAGGGAGGGTAGGATCTCAGAGTTTAAGGCTATGGTTAGATTTATATCTTAATTACTTTCCTGTAGTTACGGATGTTTGGAGGGGGTTTAATCACAAGTATGAATTAGTCCTAGGAATGGCGGTATGTTAGCACAGGTTCACCCACACAACACTTACAAACACCAAAGAAGAGTACTTAGCTATTTGAAGCGAAAGCACTTGACATAATTCCCATGTGTCCTCGAGAACGTTTGGTCCTTATAATTATTTCCACCGGCTTGTCCTTTTCTAAGAAAGGCTGGGCCACTTGCTCTGTTTGTTCGTTACTTCCGTTACTTGCGCTTTGTTTTGTTTCCTTGTCAGAAAACCACTAAAAATCCGTTTGCTAAGTATTCACAGGGATTTCCTGCTCCATATCACTGTTCAGCACCTTCTGCTCCTCGTTGGGATCGATACTCCTATTTATCGAAAGTACTACGATACACCCCCTATACTTATGGGTCATCAGCCGTCAGGTCAAAAGCTTAACGGTTACATGCTGACTGGTGGGACCGTGTTGGGACGGGTCAGGCTTTGAGCGTTACGTTATGAGGCCTCGACCGTTACATGCCTGACCGGTGGGGCCGTGTTTGGACGGGTCCTGTGTACGTGGTGAAGGGTGGGGCCCCGTTGGGACAGGTCTTGCATACATGGTGAAGAGTGGGGCCACATGGAGACACGTCGGACCGGCCATTCTCACTCACACAAAGCATTCACTTCCCCCGAGCCTGGAAGAGCTTCCACACTGCCCCTCCGCTGCCCCGCCATCGTGCCCTCCTACCTTATGTCGTCCTCGGCCCCAGAGCCACCACCTCTCCAAGCCGTGGAGCCCACGCCACCTCCGTCTTTGCTCTCACCCCTGCTAGAAATACCCCTTTCGTGGAACAGTATGCAACGCCGGCTGGTGCATCATCCATCCCCGTCGAGCATAGAGAATATTGGGTGGAATCGCGGGGATCTAACGCATGGATTCCATCTGGGTAAGCATCATTTCCCTTTTGTGGGTTGATTATTGGCATTATTTGAACATGAATCGCTGGTACTCAACTAACTGCCTTGCTTTCCGAATAGGATTGATCTATGGTGGCGTAATTCGTGGTTGTGAACAATATCTCTCTGGATTTTACTTCCCAGCAGTGGTTGCAACCTCCATAACTCTCAGAGATAGATAAAATCTCCCTAAAATCTATTGTAAATTCCCCTGGAGTAGTGGCGATTCAGTTGGTTTGCAAGAGTATTTATAATTATGAAACTCTCGTGCAGTCTGAAACTATAATTGACACAACTCTCGCACGGCTAGGGATTCACTTTCAAATTAAAAAAAATTACAAAACTCTTAATGTACAAGAGTGTTTATAATTGACACAACTCTTGAACACTTTCAAATTAAAAAAATATATACAACTCTTAATGTAAAAGAGTGTTTATAATTGACACAACTCTTGAACACTTTTAAATTTTAAAAAATTATACAACTCTTAATGTAAAAGAGTGTTTATAATTGACACAACTCTTGAACACTTTAAAATTTAAAAAATCATATAAATCTTAATGTAAAATAGTGTTTATAATTGACACAACTCTTGAACACTTTCAAATTAAAAAAAAGCATACAACTCTTAATGTAAAAGAGTGTTTATAATTGACACAACTCTTGAACACTTTCAAATTGAAAAAATCATACAACTCTTAATGTAAAAGAGTGTTTATAATTGACACTACTCTTGAACACTTTCAAATTGAAAAAATTATACAACTCTTAATGTAAAAGAATGTTTATAATTGACACTACTCTTGAACACTTTCAAATTAAAAAATATACAACTCTTAATGTAAAAGAGTGTTTATAATTGACACTGCTCTTAAACACTTTCAAATTGAAAAATTATACAACTCTCAATGTAAAAGAGTGTTTATAATTGACACTACTCTTGAACACTTTCAAATTGAAAATTATACAACTCTTAATGTAAAGGAAAAGGGTGTTTACCATTTTATAGTGTGAAAAGTGATCCCTAAGCTTGCGTATACGAAAATTATAAACCTTTGAACACTGTGAAATCACACTTATTACATGATAATGATGTGCTAAGAAAATCTTGAGAGATTATCATTTTCATAGAATGTAGGGATGTAATGCATAAACTTGCATATGGCAAAAATTATACACCTTTGAACTCTTTGAAATCGCACTTAGGACATGGAGTGAAATATAATGCAAAAAGTATACACCTTTGAACACTTTCCCTTCAAATTATATTCAAAATCATTTGTTTATGGAGTTAAAGCATCGGTGGCAAACTCGTTATTTTGCATGGATAGAGGGTGCCCCCCGACAGATACAGGGGTTATCATGTTCGCTAGATCACAGAGAATCAACGGTTGGTGGGTACGATCCGCGTGACAACTGTCTCGACCAATCAAAGCGTAGCAGACAAGATGAGAACATGTGTGAGAGTTTGTCACTAAGAGGGAGGAGAAAACTGAGTAGAACTTAAAAACCAAGGGCAAAACTGAGTAGAACTTTAAAACCAAGGGAAAAACTGACAAGGGGGTTCAAATAGAAAACAAACAGAGATTTAAAAAATGGAAAATGCTTCTTTTATACAATAAAATACATATTGGCATACATCAAATTATTTGCAATTCAAATATACATCAGTTTGACAATTATTGCCTCATTCACACAAATTATGTTTTGGGGAGGGATGTTTTGGGAAGAGGCTTGAGTAGAAAGCCATGAACCTTCATAGATAGTAGTGTTGGAGATATGCCCTAGAGGTAATAATAAATATAGTTATTATTATATATCTTTGTGTTTATGATAAATGTTTACATTCATGCTATAATAGTATTAACAAGGAAACCATTAATACTTGTGTGATTTGTAAACTTAATTTGAAGTCCCTAGTATAGCCTCTATACTTCACTAGCTTGTTGGTTGATTGATGATGTGGTTTCTTTGTCATGAACATTGAGATGTTATCAACAACAAGATCATATCGTTAGGAGAATGATATGGTGGACATACTCCTATAGACAAGCGTAGCATAAAGATCAAGTCATTTCAATAGTTCAATTGCTATATGCTTTCTGATACATAGTAACCTAATTCCTTCGACCATGAGATCATGCATATCACCTTTACTGGATGGATGCTTTGATGTCATCAAACACCACACCGTAACAGGGTGGCTATAAAGGTGGCATTGAGTGTTCGGAAAGTATTGGTTGAAACACATGGATCAAGAGTGGGATTTGTCCATCCACATGACGGATAGATATTCTCTGGGCCCTCTCGGTGAAATGTCATCCAATTAGCTTGCAAGCATGTGACTTGGTCACAAGGGATCACATATCACGGGAACGAGAAAAGAGTACTTATCAGTAACGAGGATGAACTAGGTATGCAGAGATACCGATGATCATAACCTCGGATAAGTAACATATCGTGAGACAAAGGGAAATTGGTATCGTATGTAAGTGGTTCATTCGATCGCAAAGTAATCGTAGAAATATGTGGGAGCCATATGAATTTCCAGATTCCTCTATTGGTTATTGTTCGGAGAAGTGTCTCGATCATGTCCGCATAATTCACGAACCGTAGGGAGACACACTTAAGGATTCGACGTTGTTTGAGTAGTTATGGTATTATGAGAAAGAGACCGAATGTTGTTCGGAGTCTCGGATGGGATCCGGGATATCACGAGGTGATCCGGAATGGTCCGGAGAATAAGATTCATATAAGGAAAGTCCCGTTTCGGAGTTCGGGAATGATTCCGGTGTTTCCATCGGGAACATTCTAGAAGGTCCCGGAATGTCCGGCACTCCGGAGGGGGAAGGGTACTTGAATGTGTCATTACATGTTGGAATGATTGCATCATGTACTAAGTGTTCTTGCTGTCCCAAATAAAGGATTAAATTGAATCCTAAATTGAAAAAGTCAAACGGCTAGTTTGAAAGTCAAACGGCAGTTTTTGGGAAGTGGGAGGAGAGGAGGAAACCGACTTGAGGGAGGAGTCCTCCTCCCCAAGCCGGCGCCCCACCTAGGCCGAGTTGGGGAGGGACTCCACTCCCTCCCCTTGGCCGGCCAGCCCCTCCCACCTATATAAGGAGGGGCAGGGCTCCCTCCCAACACACACAAGTTTCCTATCCTCTAAACTAAACCCTAGATCTAAACCCCGGTTTAGAGCTATTTCGGTTTAGAGCTTCTAATTGCACTAGCCTTCGGATTAGAGCCTTCTAATTGGCGTGTCTAATTACTAGACCACTAATAGCCTCTCTCATAAGCTCCACCATACTCGCACCGGCTTAAGGCGAAGCCCTGCGGGATCTCCCCTCTACTTCCGGTACCACGCCGTTGTGCTGCCGGAATCGCGAGGAGAGTGCTACAACCTCCGCTGCCTGCTGGAACAAGGGAGAGGAAGGTCTTCGTCGAGTACCGAACGTGTGACCGACTGCGGGAGCGCTGCTGGAACGTGGCGCTGGAAGGATCGTCTACGCGATCTTGAGATCGGAAAGAGTACGACTACATCACCCACGAGAATCTGCTCTCGTTAAACACTTTGGAATCTTCGAGGGTGAGTTATTCCATCGACTCGTTGCTACAATCTAGTAGATAGATCTTGGCTTGTTTGTTTGTATGCGATAGAAAATTTTTGTTTTCCATGCTACGAACCCCTACAGTGGTATCAGAGCCGTGTCTATATGTAGATCTGTTGCACGAGTAGAACACAATGGTCATTGTGGGCGTTGATGCTTTTATTGTAGATTGCTTTTTGTGTACTTTGCATCTTGCGGTATGTTGGGATGAAGCGGCCCGGGCTAACCTTACATGACATCGTTCATGAGACTTGCTCCACGCTTGACATGCAACTCGTTTTGCATAAGTGGCTTTGCGGGTGCCTGTTTCTCCTAGCATAGTAAAGATCCAATTTACAACGGGTGATCAACAATGCTAGTATCAATGTTGTGGTTCTTGTTCGTAAGTTAGAACGACACTTATGGAAAGCCCCAAACCACGTAAAATATGCAAAGAAAGTAGAAGCGTCTAACTTTGTTTTGCAGGGGTGTGCAGTGATGTGATATGGCCATGATTGTGATTATATTTGATGTATGCAATGTTCCTTATTGTAAGTTGGCAACCGGCAGGAGCCATATGGTTGTCTTTAAATTCTGTTAAGACCTGCGTGTCTATTCAAAATAGTTGTAATAGTTGAAGCTGGTGGACGACAACCATGGAGAAGCGTCATTGACCTTGATGCTATGCCGGTGATGATGGAGATCATATTCGTGCTTGAAGATGGAGATCGGAAGCACAAAGAAGAAAGGCCATATCATATCACATATTATGAATTGCATGTGATGTTAATCCTTTATGCATCTTGTATTGCTTAGTAGACGACGGTAGCATTATAAGATGATCCCTCATGCACATAAATTTCAAGTTCTAGAGTGTTCACCCTTAGTATGCACCGTTGCCAAAGCTTGCTGCTTCGAAGCACCACGTGATGATCGGGTGTCTTTGATTCCGCGGGTGAATACAACGTAAGCAAGCCAGATTTGCTTATGCGGAAGCTAAGGTTTGATCTTGACGAGCCTAGCATGTACAGACATGGCCTCAGGAACACGGATCGCCGAAAGTCAAAGCATGAATCATATAGTAGATATGATGAACATGATGATTGTTCGCCATTAAAACTATATCAGCTCTCGTGATGATCGGTGTTGATGTAGTGGATTTGGTTCGTGTGATCACTAAAACAATGTGAGGGATGTTGTTTTGAGTGGGAGTTCACCTAGTTTAATTTCATTAATTAATTTGAACTCAATTTGTCATAAACTTAGTCTAAACTATTGCAAATATGTTGTAGATCAATGGCAGCCCCTACCATCAATTTTAATGCGTTCCTAGAGAAAGAAAAATTGAAAAACAATGGAAGCAACTTCGCGGATTGGTTCCGCAATTTGAGGATTGTCCTCACAGCTGGTAATTTGACCTATGTGCTGGATGCACCGCTAGGTGACCCACCTGCAGCTGATGCTACCGATGAAGTAAAGAATGTTTACCTCGCTCGGAAGAATCAGTACTCCATAGTTGAGTGTGCTATCTTGTATGGTTTAGAATCGGAGCTTCAGAAAAGGTTTGAGAATTCAGACCCATATGATATTGTCGAGGATCTCAAATTAATCTTTGAGACTCATGCGGCAATTGAAAGTTATGAAGCTTCTGAAAAGTTCTTTAACTGCAAGATGGAAGAGGGTAGCTCCGTCAGTGAGCATGTGCTTAAGATGTCTGGGCACGCAAATAAACTTCAAAGTTTGGGTATAGTGATTCCTAATACTTTGGGAGTTTACCGCATCCTCCAATCACTACCACCAAGTTACAAGAACTTTGTGATGAACTACAACATGCAGAACATGAACAAAGAGTTGCCAGAACTGTTTGCTATGTTAAAATCTGCAGAAGTGGAGATCAAGAAAGAGCACCAAGTGTTGATGGTCAATAAGACCACCAAATTCAAGAAAGGCAAGTCTAAGCAAAAGGGACACTTCAAGAAGGGTGGTAAGAAAGTTACCACGCCGACGAAGAAGACCAAGGCTGGACCTAAACCTGAAACTGAGTGCTTTTACTGCAAGGGAGAAGGTCACTGGAAGCGGAATTGCCCAAGGTACTTGGCGGATTTGAAGAACGGCAACATCAAGAAGAAAGGTATATCTGATATACATGTTATTGATGTGTATCTCACTAGTACTCGTAGTAGTGCCTGGGTATTTGATACTGGTTCGGTTGCTCATATTTGTAACTCGAAACAGGAGCTGCAGAATAAACGGAAGCTAGTGAAGAACGAGGTGACGATGCGCGTGGGAAAAGGATCAAAGGTTGATGTGATCGCGGTCGGCACGCTACCTCTTCATCTACCATCGGGATTAGTTTTATACTTAAATAATTGTTATTTAGTGCCTGCGTTGAGCATGAACATTATATCAGGATCTTGTTTATTGCGAGACGGTTACTTGTTTAAATCCGAGAATAATGGTTGTTCGATTTATATGAGTAATGTGTTTTATGCACATGCACCTTTGATAGATGGTCTATTCATATTGAATCTCGATAGTAGAAATACACATATTAATAACATTGAGGCTAAACGTTTGAAATCAAGCGATAATTTGACCTATATGTGGCACTGTCGTCTTGGTCACATTGGAGTGAAGCGTATGAAGAAACTCCATTCCGATGGACTTCTTGTAGGGGTTCGTAGCATGGAAAACAAAAATTTTCTATCGCATACAAACAAACAAGCCAAGATCTATCTACTAGATTGTAGCAACGAGTCGATGGAATAACTCACCCTCGAAGATTCCAAAGTGTTTAACGAGAGCAGATTCTCGTGGGTGATGTAGTCGTACTCTTTCCGATCTCAAGATCGCGTAGACGATCCTTCCAGCGCCACGTTCCAGCAGCGCTCCCGCAGTCGGTCACACGTTCGGTACTCGACGAAGACCTTCCTCTCCCTTGTTCCAGCAGGCAGCGGAGGTTGTAGCACTCTCCTCGCGATTCCGGCAGCACAACGGCGTGGTACCGGAAGTAGAGGGGAGATCCCGCAGGGCTTCGCCTTAAGCCGGTGCGAGTATGGTGGAGCTTATGAGAGAGGCTATTAGTGGTCTAGTAATTAGACACACCAATTAGAAGGCTCTAATCCGAAGGCTAGTGCAATTAGAAGCTCTAAACCGAAATAGCTCTAAACCGGGGTTTAGATCTAGGGTTTAGTTTAGAGGATAGGAAACTTGTGTGTGTTGGGAGGGAGCCCTGCCCCTCCTTATATAGGTGGGAGGGGCTGGCCGGCCAAGGGGAGGGAGTGGAGTCCCTCCCCAACTCGGCCTAGGTGGGGCGCCGGCTTGGGGAGGAGGACTCCTCCCTCAAGTCGGTTTCCTCCTCTCCTCCCACTTCCCAAAAACTGCCGTTTGACTTTCAAACTAGCCGTTTGACTTTTTCAATTTAGGATTCAATTTAATCCTTTATTTGGGACAGCAAGAACACTTAGTACATGATGCAATCATTCCAACATGTAATGACACATTCAAGTACCCTTCCCCCTCCGGAGTGCCGGACATTCCGGGACCTTCTAGAATGTTCCCGATGGAAACACCGGAATCATTCCCGAACTCCGAAACGGGACTTTCCTTATATGAATCTTATTCTCCGGACCATTCCGGATCACCTCGTGATATCCCGGATCCCATCCGAGACTCCGAACAACATTCGGTCTCTTTCTCATAATACCATAACTACTCAAACAACGTCGAATCCTTAAGTGTGTCTCCCTACGGTTCGTGAATTATGCGGACATGATCGAGACACTTCTCCGAACAATAACCAATAGAGGAATCTGGAAATTCATATGGCTCCCACATATTTCTACGATTACTTTGCGATCGAATGAACCACTTACATACGATACCAATTTCCCTTTGTCTCACGATATGTTACTTATCCGAGGTTATGATCATCGGTATCTCTGCATACCTAGTTCATCCTCGTTACTGATAAGTACTCTTTTCTCGTTCCCGTGATATGTGATCCCTTGTGACCAAGTCACATGCTTGCAAGCTAATTGGATGACATTTCACCGAGAGGGCCCAGAGAATATCTATCCGTCATGTGGATGGACAAATCCCACTCTTGATCCATGTGTTTCAACCAATACTTTCCGAACACTCAATGCCACCTTTATAGCCACCCTGTTACGGTGTGGTGTTTGATGACATCAAAGCATCCATCCAGTAAAGGTGATATGCATGATCTCATGGTCGAAGGAATTAGGTTACTATGTATCAGAAAGCATATAGCAATTGAACTATTGAAATGACTTGATCTTTATGCTACGCTTGTCTATAGGAGTATGTCCACCATATCATTCTCCTAACGATATGATCTTGTTGTTGATAACATCTCAATGTTCATGACAAAGAAACCACATCATCAATCAACCAACAAGCTAGTGAAGTATAGAGGCTATACTAGGGACTTCAAATTAAGTTTACAAATCACACAAGTATTAATGGTTTCCTTGTTAATACTATTATAGCATGAATGTAAACATTTATCATAAACACAAAGATATATAATAATAACTATATTTATTATTACCTCTAGGGCATATCTCCAACAGTCTCCCACTTGCACTAGAGTCATCTAATCTAGATTACATGGTAATATACCGAACACCCATGGCAGTTTGGTGTTGGTCATGTTTTGCCCTCGGGAGAGGTTTAGTCAATGGATCCGCCACATTCAGATCTGTGTGTACTTTGCAAATCTTTATATCCCCATCCTGGATATGTTCTCGAATAGCGTGAAAACGCAGCTTGATATGCTTCAGCTTCTTGTGTGACCTTGGTTCTTGCGCATTGGCTATGGCGCCCATGTTATCACAGTAGATAGACATTGGGTCCAGCGCACTTGGAACCACACCCAGCTCTGTAATGAACTCTTTCATCCATATCGCTTCTTGTGAAGCCTCCGAAGCAGCCATGTATTCCGATTCAGTTGAAGATCTCGCCACAACGCTTTGCTTTGCACTCCTCCAGCTAACTGCTGCACCATTCAAAATAAATACGTATCCAGATTGTGATTTAGAATCATCCGGATCGGTGTTCCAACTAGCATCGGTGTAACCATTAACAACGAGCTGTTCATCACCTCCATAAGAAAGAACCATATCCTTAGTTCTTCTCAAGTACTTAAGGATGTTTTTGACCGCTGTCCAATGATCCACTCCTGGATCACTTTGATATCTGCTAGTTAGACTAACAGCATATGCGATGTCGGGTCTAGTACATAGCATGGCATACATTAGAGATCCTATGGCTGAGGCATAGGGAGTCTTACTCATCCTTTCTCTATCTTCTGCCGATGTCGGACATTGATTTTTACTCAAGGTCGTATTGGGCAACATGGGCAAGAACCCTTTCTTGCTATCTTCCATTCCAAACCTCTTTAGAACTTTGTCCAAATATGTACTTTGTGACAATGATATTTGGCGTTTCGATCTATCTCTATAAATCTTTATGCCTAATATGTAAGCTGCTTCGCCAAGATCCTTCATTGAAAAACTATTATTCAAATACTCTTTGACACTATTAAGAAGGTCTACATCATTCCCAATCAACAATATGTCATCCACATACAGTATTAAGAATGCTACAGAGCTCCCACTCACTTTCTTGTAAATACAAGCTTCTCCATAAGTTTGTATAAAACCAAAACTTTTGATTACCTTATCAAAACGTTGATTCCAACTTCGGGATGCTTGCTTCAATCCATAGATGGACCGTTGAAGTTTGCATACCTTGTTAGCATCTTTAGGATCGACAAAACCTTTGGGTTGTATCATATACAACTCTTCATCAATGTCTCCATTGAGGAATGCTGTTTTGACATCCATCTGCCATATCTCATAATCATAATATGCAGCGATTGCTAACATAATCCTTACAGACTTTAGCTTCGCTACCGGTGAGAAAGTCTCATCGTAGTCAACTCCTTGAATTTGTCGAAACCCTTTTGCGACAAGTCAAGCTTTATAGACAGTAACATTACCATCAGCATCTGTTTTCTTCTTGAAAATCCATTTGTTCTCGACAGCCTTCCGGCCATCCGGTAAGTCCACCAAAGTCCATACTTGGTTTTCGTACATGGATCCAATCTCGGATTTCATGGCTTCTTGCCATTTATTGGAATCTGGGCTCATCATCGCTTCCTCATATGTCTCGGGGTCATCGGTGTTGTCCACCAACATGACATTCATAACGGAATCATACCAATCTGGAGTGGTACGAGTTCTCGTTGACCTCCGAGGCTCTGTAGCAACTTCAACCGAAGTTTCATGATCACTATCATTAGCTTCCTCTCTTATTGGTGCAGGCACCACAGGAACTTCTTCCGGTGCTGCGCTACTCTCAATTTCGAGAGAAGGTTCGATAACCTCGTCGAGTTCTACTTTCCTTCCAGTCACTTCTTTCGAGAGAAATTCCTTCTCTAGAAAGGATCCATTCTTGGCAACAAAGATTTTGCCTTCGGATCTATGATAGAAGGTATACCCAATAGTTTCCTTCGGGTATCCTATGAAGACGCATTTTTCCGCTTTGGGTTCAAGCTTGTCCGGCTGTAACTTCTTTACATAGGCTTCGCATCCCCAAACTTTAAGGAACGACAATTTAGGTTTCTTCCCAAACCATAATTCATACGGTGTCGTTTCAACGGATTTAGACGGTGCCCTATTTAAAGTGAATGCGGCTGTTTCTAATGCATAACCCCAAAATGATAGCGGTAAATCTGTAAGTGACATCATAGAACGAACCATATCTAAGAGAGTTCGATTACGACGTTCAGACACACCATTACGCTGTGGTGTTCCCGGCGGTGTCAATTGTGAAAGTATTCCGCACTTCTTTAAATGCTCGCCAAACTCGTAACTTAGATATTCACCTCCACGATCAGAACGTAGAAATTTAATCTTCTTGTTACGTTGATTCTCTACCTCACTTTGAAACTCCTTAAACTTCTCGAAAGTTTCGGACTTATGTTTCATGAAATAGATATACCCATATCTACTCAAGTCATCCGTGAAGGTAAGAACATAACGATAACCACTGCGCGATGCTACACTCATTGGACCACACACATCGGTATGTATGATTTCCAGTAAGTCTGTAGCTCGCTCCATTATACCAGAAAATGGAGTCTTAGTCATTTTACCCATCAGACATGCTTCGCATCTTTCAAGTGATTCAAAATCAAGTGATTCAAGAAGTCCATCGGAATGGAGTTTCTTCATACGCTTCACTCCAATGTGACCAAGACGACAGTGCCACATATAGGTCAAATTATCGCTTGATTTCAAACGTTTAGCCTCAATGTTATTAATATGTGTATTTCTACTATCGAGATTCAATATGAATAGACCATCTATCAAAGGTGCATGTGCATAAAACACATTACTCATATAAATCGAACAACCATTATTCTCGGATTTAAACAAGTAACCGTCTCGCAATAAACAAGATCCTGATATAATGTTCATGCTCAACGCAGGCACTAAATAACAATTATTTAAGTATAAAACTAATCCCGATGGTAGATGAAGAGGTAGCGTGCCGACCGCGATCACATCAACCTTTGATCCGTTTCCCACGCGCATCGTCACCTCGTTCTTCACTAGCTTCCGTTTATTCTGCAGCTCCTGTTTCGAGTTACAAATATGAGCAACCGAACCAGTATCAAATACCCAGGCACTACTACGAGTACTAGTGAGATACACATCAATAACATGTATATCAGATATACCTTTCTTCTTGATGTTGCCGTTCTTCAAATCCGCCAAGTACCTTGGGCAATTCCGCTTCCAGTGACCTTCTCCCTTGCAGTAAAAGCACTCAGTTTCAGGTTTAGGTCCAGCCTTGGTCTTCTTCGTCGGCGTGGTAACTTTCTTACCACCCTTCTTGAAGTGTCCCTTTTGCTTAGACTTGCCTTTCTTGAATTTGGTGGTCTCATTGACCATCAACACTTGGTGCTCTTTCTTGATCTCCACTTCTGCAGATTTTAACATAGCAAATAGTTCTGGCAACTCTTTGTTCATGTTCTGCATGTTGTAGTTCATCACAAAGTTCTTGTAACTTGGTGGTAGTGATTGGAGGATGCGGTAAACTCCCAAAGTATTAGGAATCACTATACCCAAACTTTGAAGTTTATTTGCGTGCCCAGACATCTTAAGCACATGCTCACTGACGGAGCTACCCTCTTCCATCTTGCAGTTAAAGAACTTTTCAGAAGCTTCATAACTTTCAATTGCCGCATGAGTCTCAAAGATTAATTTGAGATCCTCGACAATATCATATGGGTCTGAATTCTCAAACCTTTTCTGAAGCTCCGATTCTAAACCATACAAGATAGCACACTGAACTATGGAGTACTGATTCTTCCGAGCAAGGTAAACATTCTTTACTTCATCGGTAGCATCAGCTGCAGGTGGGTCACCTAGCGGTGCATCCAGCACATAGGTCAAATTACCAGCTGTGAGGACAATCCTCAAATTGCGGAACCAATCCGCGAAGTTGCTTCCATTGTTTTTCAACTTTTCTTTCTCTAGGAACGCATTAAAATTGATGGTAGGGGCTGCCATTGATCTACAACATATTTGCAATAGTTTAGACTAAGTTTATGACAAATTGAGTTCAAATTAATTAATGAAATTAAACTAGGTGAACTCCCACTCAAAACAACATCCCTCACATTGTTTTAGTGATCACACGAACCAAATCCACTACATCAACACCGATCATCACGAGAGCTGATATAGTTTTAATGGCGAACAATCATCATGTTCATCATATCTACTATATGATTCATGCTTTGCCTTTCGGCGATCCGTGTTCCTGAGGCCATGTCTGTACATGCTAGGCTCGTCAAGATCAAACCTTAGCTTCCGCATAAGCAAATCTGGCTTGCTTACGTTGTATTCACCCGCGGAATCAAAGACACCCGATCATCACGTGGTGCTTCGAAGCAGCAAGCTTTGGCAACGGTGCATACTAAGGGTGAACACTCTAGAACTTGAAATTTATGTGCATGAGGGATCATCTTATAATGCTACCGTCGTCTACTAAGCAATACAAGATGCATAAAGGATTAACATCACATGCAATTCATAATATGTGATATGATATGGCCTTTCTTCTTTGTGCTTCCGATCTCCATCTTCAAGCACGAATATGATCTCCATCATCACCGGCATAGCATCAAGGTCAATGACGCTTCTCCATGGTTGTCGTCCACCAGCTTCAACTATTACAACTATTTTGAATAGACACGCAGGTCTTAACAGAATTTAAAGACAACCATATGGCTCCTGCCGGTTGCCAACTTACAATAAGGAACATTGCATACATCAAATATAATCACAATCATGGCCATATCACATCACTGCACACCCCTGCAAAACAAAGTTAGACGCTTCTACTTTCTTTGCATATTTTACGTGGTTTGGGGCTTTCCATAAGTGTCGTTCTAACTTACGAACAAGAACCACAACATTGATACTAGCATTGTTGATCACCCGTTGTAAATTGGATCTTTACTATGCTAGGAGAAACAGGCACCCGCAAAGCCACTTATGCAAAACGAGTTGCATGTCAAGCGTGGAGCAAGTCTCATGAACGATGTCATGTAAGGTTAGCCCGGGCCGCTTCATCCCAACATACCGCAAGATGCAAAGTACACAAAAAGCAATCTACAATAAAAGCATCAACGCCCACAATGACCATTGTGTTCTACTCGTGCAACAGATCTACATATAGACACGGCTCTGATACCACTGTAGGGGTTCGTAGCATGGAAAACAAAAATTTTCTATCGCATACAAACAAACAAGACAAGATCTATCTACTAGATTGTAGCAACGAGTCGATGGAATAACTCACCCTCGAAGATTCCAAAGTGTTTAACGAGAGCAGATTCTCGTGGGTGATGTAGTCGTACTCTTTCTGATCTCAAGATCGCGTAGACGATCCTTCCAGCGCCACGTTCCAGCAGCGCTCCCGCAGTCGGTCACACGTTCGGTACTCGACGAAGACCTTCCTCTCCCTTGTTCCAGCAGGCAGCGGAGGTTGTAGCACTCTCCTCGCGATTCCGGCAGCACAACGGCGTGGTACCGGAAGTAGAGGGGAGATCCCGCAGGGCTTCGCCTTAAGCCGGTGCGAGTATGGTGGAGCTTATGAGAGAGGCTATTAGTGGTCTAGTAATTAGACACACCAATTAGAAGGCTCTAATCCGAAGGCTAGTGCAATTAGAAGCTCTAAACCGAAATAGCTCTAAACCGGGGTTTAGATCTAGGGTTTAGTTTAGAGGATAGGAAACTTGTGTGTGTTGGGAGGGAGCCCTGCCCCTCCTTATATAGGTGGGAGGGGCTGGCCGGCCAAGGGGAGGGAGTGGAGTCCCTCCCCAACTCGGCCTAGGTGGGGCGCCGGCTTGGGGAGGAGGACTCCTCCCTCAAGTCGGTTTCCTCCTCTCCTCCCACTTCCCAAAAACTGCCGTTTGACTTTCAAACTAGCCGTTTGACTTTTTCAATTTAGGATTCAATTTAATCCTTTATTTGGGACAGCAAGAACACTTAGTACATGATGCAATCATTCCAACATGTAATGACACATTCAAGTACCCTTCCCCCTCCGGAGTGCCGGACATTCCGGGACCTTCTAGAATGTTCCCGATGGAAACACCGGAATCATTCCCGAACTCCGAAACGGGACTTTCCTTATATGAATCTTATTCTCCGGACCATTCCGGATCACCTCGTGATATCCCGGATCCCATCCGAGACTCCGAACAACATTCGGTCTCTTTCTCATAATACCATAACTACTCAAACAACGTCGAATCCTTAAGTGTGTCTCCCTACGGTTCGTGAATTATGCGGACATGATCGAGACACTTCTCCGAACAATAACCAATAGAGGAATCTGGAAATTCATATGGCTCCCACATATTTCTACGATTACTTTGCGATCGAATGAACCACTTACATACGATACCAATTTCCCTTTGTCTCACGATATGTTACTTATCCGAGGTTATGATCATCGGTATCTCTGCATACCTAGTTCATCCTCGTTACTGATAAGTACTCTTTTCTCGTTCCCGTGATATGTGATCCCTTGTGACCAAGTCACATGCTTGCAAGCTAATTGGATGACATTTCACCGAGAGGGCCCAGAGAATATCTATCCGTCATGTGGATGGACAAATCCCACTCTTGATCCATGTGTTTCAACCAATACTTTCCGAACACTCAATGCCACCTTTATAGCCACCCTGTTACGGTGTGGTGTTTGATGACATCAAAGCATCCATCCAGTAAAGGTGATATGCATGATCTCATGGTCGAAGGAATTAGGTTACTATGTATCAGAAAGCATATAGCAATTGAACTATTGAAATGACTTGATCTTTATGCTACGCTTGTCTATAGGAGTATGTCCACCATATCATTCTCCTAACGATATGATCTTGTTGTTGATAACATCTCAATGTTCATGACAAAGAAACCACATCATCAATCAACCAACAAGCTAGTGAAGTATAGAGGCTATACTAGGGACTTCAAATTAAGTTTACAAATCACACAAGTATTAATGGTTTCCTTGTTAATACTATTATAGCATGAATGTAAACATTTATCATAAACACAAAGATATATAATAATAACTATATTTATTATTACCTCTAGGGCATATCTCCAACACTTCTTGAATCACTTGATTTTGAATCACTTGAAAGATGCGAAGCATGTCTGATGGGTAAAATGACTAAGACTCCATTTTCTGGTATGATGGAGCGAGCTACGGACTTATTGGAAATCATACATACCGATGTATGTGGTCCAATGAGTGTAGCATCACGCGGTGGTTATCGTTATGTTCTTACCTTCACGGATGATTTGAGTAGATATGGGTATATCTATTTCATGAAACATAAGTCCGAAACTTTCGAGAAGTTTAAGGAGTTTCAAAGTGAGGTAGAGAATCAACGTAACAAGAAGATTAAATTTCTACGTTCTGATCGTGGAGGTGAATATCTAAGTTACGAGTTTGGCGAGCATTTGAAGAAATGTGGAATACTTTCGCAGTTGACACCGCCGGGAACACCACAGCGTAATGGTGTGTCTGAACGTCGTAATCGAACTCTCTTAGATATGGTTCGTTCTATGATGTCACTTACAGATTTACCACTATCATTTTGGGGTTATGCATTAGAAACAGCCGCATTCACTTTAAATAGGGCACCATCTAAATCCGTTGAAACGACACCGTATGAATTATGGTTTGGGAAGAAACCTAAATTGTCGTTCCTTAAAGTTTGGGGATGCGAAGCCTATGTAAAGAAGTTACAGCCGGACAAGCTTGAACCCAAAGCGGAAAAATGCGTCTTCATAGGATACCCGAAGGAAACTATTGGGTATACCTTCTATCATAGATCCGAAGGCAAAATCTTTGTTGCCAAGAATGGATCCTTTCTAGAGAAGGAATTTCTCTCGAAAGAAGTGACTGGAAGGAAAGTAGAACTCGACGAGGTTATCGAACCTTCTCTCGAAATTGAGAGTAGCGCAGCACCGGAAGAAGTTCCTGTGGTGCCTGCACCAATAAGAGAGGAAGCTAATGATAGTGATCATGAAACTTCGGTTGAAGTTGCTACAGAGCCTCGGAGGTCAACGAGAACTCGTACCACTCCAGATTGGTATGATTCCGTTATGAATGTCATGTTGGTGGACAACACCGATGACCCCGAGACATATGAGGAAGCGATGATGAGCCCAGATTCCAATAAATGGCAAGAAGCCATGAAATCCGAGATTGGATCCATGTACGAAAACCAAGTATGGACTTTGGTGGACTTACCGGATGGCCGGAAGGCTGTCGAGAACAAATGGATTTTCAAGAAGAAAACAGATGCTGATGGTAATGTTACTGTCTATAAAGCTCGACTTGTCGCAAAAGGGTTTCGACAAATTCAAGGAGTTGACTACGATGAGACTTTCTCACCGGTAGCGAAGCTAAAGTCTGTGAGGATTATGTTAGCAATCGCTGCATATTATGATTATGAGATATGGCAGATGGATGTCAAAACAGCATTCCTCAATGGAGACATTGATGAAGAGTTGTATATGATACAACCCAAAGGTTTTGTCGATCCTAAAGATGCTAACAAGGTATGCAAGCTTCAACGGTCCATCTATGGATTGAAGCAAGCATCCCGAAGTTGGAATCAACGTTTTGATAAGGTAATCAAAAGTTTTGGCTTTATACAAACTTATGGAGAAGCTTGTATTTACAAGAAAGTGAGTGGGAGCTCTGTAGCATTCTTAATACTGTATGTGGATGACATATTGTTGATTGGGAATGATGTAGACCTTCTTAATAGTGTCAAAGAGTATTTGAATAATAGTTTTTCAATGAAGGATCTTGGCGAAGCAGCTTACATATTAGGCATAAAGATTTATAGAGATAGATCGAAACGCCAAATATCATTGTCACAAAGTACATATTTGGACAAAGTTCTAAAGAGGTTTGGAATGGAAGATAGCAAGAAAGGGTTCTTGCCCATGTTGCCCAATACGACCTTGAGTAAAAATCAATGTCCGACATCGGCAGAAGATAGAGAAAGGATGAGTAAGACTCCCTATGCCTCAGCCATAGGATCTCTAATGTATGCCATGCTATGTACTAGACCCGACATCGCATATGCTGTTAGTCTAACTAGCAGATATCAAAGTGATCCAGGAGTGGATCATTGGACAGCGGTCAAAAACATCCTTAAGTACTTGAGAAGAACTAAGGATATGGTTCTTTCTTATGGAGGTGATGAACAGCTCGTTGTTAATGGTTACACCGATGCTAGTTGGAACACCGATCCGGATGATTCTAAATCACAATCTGGATACGTATTTATTTTGAATGGTGCAGCAGTTAGCTGGAGGAGTGCAAAGCAAAGCGTTGTGGCGAGATCTTCAACTGAATCGGAATACATGGCTGCTTCGGAGGCTTCACAAGAAGCGATATGGATGAAAGAGTTCATTACAGAGCTGGGTGTGGTTCCTAGTGCGCTGGACCCAATGTCTATCTACTGTGATAACATGGGCGCCATAGCCAATGCGCAAGAACCAAGGTCACACAAGAAGCTGAAGCATATCAAGCTACATTTTCACGCTATTCGAGAACATATCCAGGATGGGGATATAAAGATTTGCAAAGTACACACAGATCTGAATGTGGCGGATCCGTTGACTAAACCTCTCCCGAGGGCAAAACATGACCAACACCAAACTGCCATGGGTGTTCGGTATATTACCATGTAATCTAGATTAGATGACTCTAGTGCAAGTGGGAGACTGTTGGAGATATGCCCTAGAGGTAATAATAAATATAGTTATTATTATATATCTTTGTGTTTATGATAAATGTTTACATTCATGCTATAATAGTATTAACAAGGAAACCATTAATACTTGTGTGATTTGTAAACTTAATTTGAAGTCCCTAGTATAGCCTCTATACTTCACTAGCTTGTTGGTTGATTGATGATGTGGTTTCTTTGTCATGAACATTGAGATGTTATCAACAACAAGATCATATCGTTAGGAGAATGATATGGTGGACATACTCCTATAGACAAGCGTAGCATAAAGATCAAGTCATTTCAATAGTTCAATTGCTATATGCTTTCTGATACATAGTAACCTAATTCCTTCGACCATGAGATCATGCATATCACCTTTACTGGATGGATGCTTTGATGTCATCAAACACCACACCGTAACAGGGTGGCTATAAAGGTGGCATTGAGTGTTCGGAAAGTATTGGTTGAAACACATGGATCAAGAGTGGGATTTGTCCATCCACATGACGGATAGATATTCTCTGGGCCCTCTCGGTGAAATGTCATCCAATTAGCTTGCAAGCATGTGACTTGGTCACAAGGGATCACATATCACGGGAACGAGAAAAGAGTACTTATCAGTAACGAGGATGAACTAGGTATGCAGAGATACCGATGATCATAACCTCGGATAAGTAACATATCGTGAGACAAAGGGAAATTGGTATCGTATGTAAGTGGTTCATTCGATCGCAAAGTAATCGTAGAAATATGTGGGAGCCATATGAATTTCCAGATTCCTCTATTGGTTATTGTTCGGAGAAGTGTCTCGATCATGTCCGCATAATTCACGAACCGTAGGGAGACACACTTAAGGATTCGACGTTGTTTGAGTAGTTATGGTATTATGAGAAAGAGACCGAATGTTGTTCGGAGTCTCGGATGGGATCCGGGA
This sequence comes from Avena sativa, assembly GCA_916181665.1. Lineage (NCBI taxonomy): Eukaryota > Viridiplantae > Streptophyta > Magnoliopsida > Poales > Poaceae > Avena > Avena sativa. The sequence goes on from OV702282.1 coordinate 383,062,164, forward strand.
TATCACGAGGTGATCCGGAATGGTCCGGAGAATAAGATTCATATAAGGAAAGTCCCGTTTCGGAGTTCGGGAATGATTCCGGTGTTTCCATCGGGAACATTCTAGAAGGTCCCGGAATGTCCGGCACTCCGGAGGGGGAAGGGTACTTGAATGTGTCATTACATGTTGGAATGATTGCATCATGTACTAAGTGTTCTTGCTGTCCCAAATAAAGGATTAAATTGAATCCTAAATTGAAAAAGTCAAACGGCTAGTTTGAAAGTCAAACGGCAGTTTTTGGGAAGTGGGAGGAGAGGAGGAAACCGACTTGAGGGAGGAGTCCTCCTCCCCAAGCCGGCGCCCCACCTAGGCCGAGTTGGGGAGGGACTCCACTCCCTCCCCTTGGCCGGCCAGCCCCTCCCACCTATATAAGGAGGGGCAGGGCTCCCTCCCAACACACACAAGTTTCCTATCCTCTAAACTAAACCCTAGATCTAAACCCCGGTTTAGAGCTATTTCGGTTTAGAGCTTCTAATTGCACTAGCCTTCGGATTAGAGCCTTCTAATTGGTGTGTCTAATTACTAGACCACTAATAGCCTCTCTCATAAGCTCCACCATACTCGCACCGGCTTAAGGCGAAGCCCTGCGGGATCTCCCCTCTACTTCCGGTACCACGCCGTTGTGCTGCCGGAATCGCGAGGAGAGTGCTACAACCTCCGCTGCCTGCTGGAACAAGGGAGAGGAAGGTCTTCGTCGAGTACCGAACGTGTGACCGACTGCGGGAGCGCTGCTGGAACGTGGCGCTGGAAGGATCGTCTACGCGATCTTGAGATCGGAAAGAGTACGACTACATCACCCACGAGAATCTGCTCTCGTTAAACACTTTGGAATCTTCGAGGGTGAGTTATTCCATCGACTCGTTGCTACAATCTAGTAGATAGATCTTGGCTTGTTTGTTTGTATGCGATAGAAAATTTTTGTTTTCCATGCTACGAACCCCTACAAGTAGGTGATTTGAGAAGTGGTGATTTAGGTTAAAACTTGATTTATTTATATTCTTTGGTGGCGGGTCACATAATAAGACTCCCTAGGTAGATGCCACTATGTTTTGATTTTTTTGAATTTGTTGTGCATAAAATGACTCAATTAGCTAGCTAAAATCCATTCGTTGACTCTCTGTTGACCAGCCACCAGAGCATAAAAGTGAGTATATTGCACACGACAGTGTTAGTACTGGAGGGAAAAACTAAGTACAATTAAACTGCCAGTGCTACACTCGAGGGTATAACTAAGCACAACTAAGTGGCCAAGGTTAGACATGAGGGGGAAAACATGATGCACGGTATGAGTGTCGCGGTGCACGGGGCGGTAGCGGACGCGTGTGGCCGTGCACGGTGCAGTAGCGCACACGGTTACGCAGTGCACGGTGGTGCAATGAAACGTCTCCTCCCTTCACCTTTATAGAGGCCTCCTCACTCTCACTCATCACTCACTCGCTCACTCACTCACGCAACCATCTCCAATGTCCCATCACCTTCTGCAAACCCCCAAGAAAACCCCAACCACGCCGGTGATGGAGAAGAACGACGCAGTGTCCATCGTTGCCTCCAAGGCGGCCGATGAGGAGGCCCCCGTACCCGTACAGTCCTCCGTCGAGGCATTCAAGGCAGCTACCATCCCCGTCCAGACCCCCGTCCCCGCTTCCGCTGTAGCCGCCGGTGAGGAGGCCCCCGTCCCCGTACGGGCTCCCTCTGTTCTCCTGTAGATACCACACGGCTAGGACCCCTACGGGGACAACGACTACATCAGGACGGAGAACCCCTTCGACACCAGCTTAGCCGACCCATGGTCGGAGGTAACTAGGGTTTTCTCCTTGATACGTCGGAAACGTATCTATAATTTTTTATGATCCATGCTTGTTTAGTATCTACTTTGCTTTGCTTTGTCTACACTTTGAGGCGCTTTCTACATGTTTTCTGGTATTAACCTATTAACAAGTTGCCACAGTGCCAGTTGCCTGTTTTCTGCTGTTTTTGGTTTCAGAAAAGCTAGTAAGGAAATATTCTCGGAATTGGATGGGACAAAAGCCAAAATCAATAACTTTCCGTGGGGAACAAGAAGTCCAGAGGGGAGACGGACAGGCGTTCCAGGGAAGCCAGACCCCCAAGGCACAGGTGGGCCCTGCCCCATGCCAAGGCAGGGTGTGGGGCCCATAGCCACCGCCTCGGCCTCCCCGTTCGCCTATAAGAAGCCCCGATGCAGAAAACCTAAGTACCCGATCAAATATCCATGAAAGCGTCTGTAGACGCTGCCACCATCGTCCCTAGATCAGGGGGATCTGAAGTTCTTCCCGGCACCCTGCCGGAGGGGAGATCACCCTGGAGGCCTTCTCTCCAGTATGATGCGTGAGTAGTTCCACCTTGGACTATGGGTCCATGTAGTAGCTAGATGGTTGTATCTCCTCCTTTGTGCTTTCATGTATAGATCTTATGAGCTCCGTTCATGATCAAGATCTAATCTATTTGTAATCATGCATGTTGTGTTTGTGGGGATCCGATGGATATTGAGATTATTATGTTGGTTTGATTAATGGTTTTGTCTTTATGATTCTATCATGTCTGTGTTGTTTGTGATCTTGCATGCTCTCCGTTGTTAGTAGCTATCTTGGAAAAGTAGTTGCTAGTGAATCCAAGAGGGGGTATTTATGCTCGATAGTGGGTTCATGCCTCTAGTTTCCAAGGGAAGTGACAGAAATATCTTCGGTTGTAGATGTGTTGTTTCTACTAGGGAGAAAACAACGGTCTCTTGTTCATGGAACATGTGGACTGTTTACCTTACACACTTTGCTTAAAGCAGTTGTCTGTTGCTTGCAACTTAATACTAGAGGAGGTTCGGATGATAACCTGAAGGTGGACTTCTAGTTATAGATGTAGTTGGATGGCGGTCTATGTATCTTGTTGTATTGCCCAATCGAATCTCATAGGATCCTTCTGACTAGTAATTGCATTGTTATGCCTTGCTCAGTTCCTGTCAATTGCACTGCTGTAATTTGTTTACCCTTGATGCCATGTTGTTTATCTAAGGAGAGCACCTCTAGTGAACTATGGACCCCGGTCCAATCTTTACCATTGATACATCTTCCACTGTTACTTGTTTACTTGCTGCAAACCATTACCTTCCACACCATATGTTTAATCCTTTGTTACAGCAAACCGGTGAGCTTGACAACCTCACTGATTCGTTGGGGCGAAGTCTTGAGTTTGTGTTGTGAAGGTCTTCGTGTTGCTAGCAATACCTGTGTGATGTTTCCTTCCTCCTACTGGTTCGATAACCTCGGTTTCTTACTGAGGGAAAACTTAGTGCCGTGCTACTTCACACCTTGCTCTTGGGGTTCCCAACAGGCTCCACGTCAACCGTGCTAGCCATCATCAAGCTTTTCTGGCGCCATTGCCGGGGAGGCTAAGGATGTCTTCACAAGGGGATTCCTTCACTTCCTTTATCTTTACTTTGTTTTTAGTTTGCTTTGTTTCTTTTTCTTGTATGCCTCTTTCCAAAAAAAACCAAAAAAATTAGTCTAGTTTGGTTTGCTTGCTTTATTCAAAAACACACACAAAATTAGTTCCTGCTCTAGCTGCTGCTGCTGTTTTTGGCTTGCCCACCTTTGCCAAATGAACTCTGCTGAGAACACCAAGTTGTGTGACTTCACTAGCACCAACAACAATGATTTCCTTAGCACACCTATTGCTCCACCTGCTCCTGATTCTATGTTTTATGAAATTAAGCCTGCTTTGTTGAATCTTGTGATGAGAGAGCAACTTTCTGGTGCTAGTTCTGATGATCATGCTGCCCATATCAATAGCTTGTTGAACTTTGTGAGATGCAAAAGTATAAGGATGTAGATGGAGATATTATTAAGCTCAAGCTTTTCCCTTTCTCCTTGAGAGGAAAATCTAAAGAATGGTTGCTATCTTTGCCTAAAAATAGTATTGATTCTTGGACTAAGTGTAAAGATGTTTTTATTGGAAAGTACTATCCTCCTGCTAAGGTTATATCTATGAGAAGTGACATTATGAAATTTAAACAACTTGATAGTGAACATGTTGCTCTAGCTTGGGAAAGAATGAAATCTTTGGTTAAGAATTGCCCCACTCATGGACTACTGCTTGGATGATTATCCAGACTTTTTATGCAGGTGTGAACTTCTCCTCAAGAAATCTGTTGGATTCAGCTGCTGGAGGTACCTTCATGGGCCTCACTCTGGGTGCTGCAACAAGGCTCCTTGATAATATGATGGTTAACTACTCTGAATGGCATGTTGAGAGATCTCCACATGGTAAGAAGGTAAATTATGTTGAGGAAACTTCCTCTTTGAGTGATAAGATTGATGTTATTATGGCTATTCTTGTTAATGGGAAAGCTCCTTTAGTTCCTAATAGTGTTCCCTTAGCCTCTTTGGTTGCTCAAGAAGAGCAAGTTGATGTGAACTTCATTAGAAACAACAATTTTGGCAACAATACTTATGGTAATTATAGGCCTTATCCTCCTAGTGGAAATGTTTATCATGGTAGATCTGGAATGCCTAGTGAAGAAAGGATTCTAGAACTAGAGAGATCCACTAAGAATTTTATGCAAATGCAATATGAGCAAAATAAGATTTTCACTAAAACTATGGAGGAACAATCTATTATCTTGAAAAACATTAGTCATCAGCTTGAGAATTTGAATAGAGAAATTCCTAGTTTACAGTCAAAAATTTTGAGTGCTGAGAAAAATATATCCTCTTTATCTGAAGCTCAGTCCTCCTTGATTAATAAAATGGCTGCTAAACCTAAAACTATGGAAAATACCTTTGATATTGCTCATGCCATACAAGTCACTATTGATGAAAATGTTAGGCTGTTAGCTCAACTTCATGCTAGGTGGGAAAGGGAAGCTAAAATGGATAGAAACAATAGTGTGTGCACCATCACCACTAAACCACAAGTAGTCCCTATTCCTCCTCCTACTATGCCTAAGCCTATTGAGCCTATTACTAGTGATGCTAATTTTGACTTTGATATTGATCGTTGAAATATTTATGAAGTGATTATGTTCCTACAAAATCTTGCTAGAAGTCCTGATGCTAGTGATATGCATGTTGCCTTCACCAAGAACATTACAGATGCTCTTGTGAAAATTAAGGAAGAGAAGCTAAAACACAAAGCTTCTATTCCTAGGAAAGTAGAAGGGTTGGGAACCCATTATTAATATACAAGTGAATGACTTTGATCTCAAAGCTTCATGTGATCTTGGTTCTAGTGTCTCTATTATGCCTAGGAAGATTTATGAAATGTTTGATTTGCCACTATTGGAAGATTGTTATTTGGATGTCCCACTAAATGATAATGCTAAGAATAAACTCATGGGGAGTATTATTGATGTTCTCATTATGGTTAACAATGCTTATGTCCCTGTGGATTTCTATGTTTTGGATGTTGAATACAATGCTTCTTGTCCTATTACTTTGGGAAGACCTTTTCTAAGAACAGTTGGTGCCATCATTGATATGAAAGAAGGCACCATCAAATATTATTTTCCATTAAAGAAAGGTATTGAACACTTCCATATGGGGATAGATAAGTTGCTTTTTGCTCCTCCTTTGAAAGCAAGGTTTGATGTTAATGCTTCATCATTTGAAAATACTTGATTCTTGTGCCTAACTTAAAGGCGTTAAAGAAAAGTACTTGTTGGGAGATAACCCAAGAGTTTCCTTGAGTATTGGAAGTTATTACTTCAGTAATGACCTCTCCTTATCCTTTTTGTTTGTTTCTTGTGCCAAGAATGACCTCTAATGAGAGGGAAGTAAGATTTGGGTAGTTGCTGTCCCGAAACAGATTTCTATCCTCCACCATAAAAATTCGTGAGGAGTATGCGTAAGTCGGATTGAGCTCAAAACTTACGAATAAATCCCCCAGTATGTTAGATAACTTTCGTTAGTTAAACACTTTTTGATTTGAGCAACATAAGATGTTTTAAAAAATCGTTTTATACTTGTTGGTATGTTTTGACAGATTTCTGCCATTATTTGCATTTGCTTCTTATTGATTCCTTTTTGAGTTCTCTTTTGGGGAATTGAGATTTTTGAAGGAGTTACTACAGTACCTTGTGTTTTTAGTGAAAATCCTTGCTGTTCCAAAACTTTTCCAGAGGTCTAATATCTTTTGAATAAACTAATGTTGTTAATGAAGTTTGTGTGAAGTTTTGTATGAAGGGAAACTTTTAGATGTAGAGAGAGAATGATGAAATGAGATGAAGAATGGACAAAAGCTCATGCTTGGGGATGCCACCATGGTTTCACCCCAATAAATATCCAAGAGGTACAAGCATCAAAGCTTGGGGATGCCCAAGGCATCCCCTTCTTCATCAATAAAAAGCTCAGGTCTGTCTAGACACATCGTTTTTATTGTTTCATGCACAGTTGTGTTGTTCTTGGAGCGTCTTAGTTTTCATTTTCTTTGCTTAGGTTGTTTATTTTGCTTGAATAAAGTAGTTTGGACCCCCGTTCTCGTTGTATTGTTTTGCAAATAAGTTGCTTGGTGTTGGAAAGGAGTAGTAAGTTCTTGCTTGTAAGTGCAAGAGGAGCTTGCATTGACTGTGACTTAGACTTTAGCATGACATGCTAGGTGTTGTTTTAACCTTATGCTTAGTGATTATTGATGTAGCATGTCTTGTTCCAAACAATTGGGATTGCTTAGTATGCCTTGAAGAAATTATGCGTTGTGTTAGCATGCAAAAGCATAGTATTGTGGTATTCTCCTTTGATGCTTTGTTTGGTTTGACTTGGCGCATGCTCACACCATGTTATGACTATGACAAGTCACCATTAGCCTCTATGATCATTTAGTCCTTGGCTTGTAGTACCACTCTATGCTTTGATTAGTAATGCTTTGTTGCTCTACATGATTATGGCCATTATGATCTCTTAGTTGGTTGCAACCAGTCTTTTGCCAGCCTCCACTTGTATGAGTAAGCTATACTCATGCTTCCAACTCCCAAGAAACCAAGTTATTCCAAAGTGTCCACTATAAACTCCTATGCATGGGGTGTTACACCATTCCATGTATATTCTTGTTTTCAGCTATCTTCCAATTAAAAACTATTTTTTATGTGAAAACTTAGTGATTAAAGCCCTCGCGAACTTGATGGCACACTTTATATTCTTTGCCCCTAATAAACTTGAACCATTGTAACGTCTATGTTGTATATGCTTGCACTTATACGTTGGAATTAGCAGAACTGTGTTGTCACTTGGAACGTTCTCAACATTGCACTTGTACTTTGTACTCAGTTGATATCATGATCTTTTGTCTATGGATGGCACTGGTGTGAAATAAAGAGGAAGCTTGTAAGTCCATAGTGTTTGTATTCTGTGTTATAGAAACGCCTGGGCCACTAGCCTAAGCCATGCCTAATCATGGTGGAAACTTGCAGCATCACCATAGTGAGCTATCTATAAAGCATCCTCAATAAAAAGCTATGCATATAGTAAATAAAAAGATCGCTGAGATGCTCATTGTCTGCTTGCCTTGTCATTTTCGTTATGGGAAAGCTCTTGTACCATGTGCAAGGGGTACCCCGTTGGCGATTCTCTATGATATGCAAATACTTACAATGACAAGAACTTACATGTGACTGAAGTTGAGTAGCATGAGGTGTGGCCCTCGTATTCAAGGAACTTGAGATTGCCAACTTATACTTTGTCAAGCATATACTCGATAGTTAGTTCACTTTAACCTTAATCACTTACAAGTACCATGATTTTTGGAAGCTCTTTTTGAAACTTGAAATCCCTGCTTCCTTTACAAAAGGCCTTTCTTCCACCATTATTGAGTCTCCACCTTCTACCTTTAGGCACCTTTAAGAGAGCATATTTTTCATTTTGTGTGCAGTGTTCCAAAGCTTATTGATTGATGCATATTGTGATATTACTTGTTCTTGTGCTATTTGTTTCTAGTCACCCTTGTGAACTTTGAAGGTGTCCTATGCATCTATATTGCTACTCTATGAGGGACAAGTTGATTGTCACTATGCTATGTTTTCTGTACGTGAAACAAACAAACGTTTTTCAATGCATGTTATTCATGATCTTTGTTTGTAGCATTTCATGTTGCATGCATAGTTACTATGTCCTATTGTTAGAACTCCATCTTTCATGCACATGTTTAGAGTTCTTTGATCCCAGCTTTCAATGCTTGCAAATGGTTAGAGCTTTATTATGAGAGTGCATGTCACTTCAAAAATTATTATTTTATCACTTACCTACTCGAGGACGAGCAGGAGTTAAGCTTGGGGATGTTGATACGTCGGAAACGTATCTATATTTTTTATGCTCCATGCTTGTTTAGTATCTACTTTGCTTTGCTTTGTCTACACTTTGAGGTGCTTTCTACATGTTTTCTGGTACTAACCTATTAACAAGTTGCCACAGTGCCAGTTGCATGTTTTCTGCTGTTTTTGGTTTCAGCAAAGCTAGTAAGGAAATATGCTCGAAATTGGACGGGACAAAAGCCAAAGTCAATAACTTTCTGTGGGGAACAAGAAGTCCAGAGGGGAGACGGAGAGGGGTGCCAGGACAGCCAGACCCCCCTAGGCGCGGGTGGGCCCTGCCCCACGCCTAGGCAGGGTGTGGGGCCCCTGGCCACCGCCTCGGCCTCCCCCTTCGCCTATAAGAAGCCCCCTATGCAGAAACCCTAAGTACCTGATCAAATGTCCATGAAACCGTCTGTAGCCGCCACTACCATCGTCCCTAGATCAGGGGGGGTCTAAAGTTCTTCCCGGCACCCTGCCGAAGGGGAGATCATCCCGAAGGCCTTCTCTCCGGTATGATGTGTTAGTAGTTCCACCTTGGACTATGGGTCCATGTAGTAGCTAGATGGTTGTATCTCCTCCTTTGTGCTTTCATGTATAGATCTTGTGAGCTCCGTTCATGATCAAGATATAATCTATTTGTAATCGTGCATGTTGTGTTTGCGGGGATCCGATGGATATTGAGATTATTATGTTGGTTTGATTAATGGTTTTGTCTTTATGATTTTATCATGTCTGTGTTGTTTGTGATCTTGCATGCTATCCGTTGTTAATAGCTATCTTAGCCAAGTAGTTGCTAGTGACTCCAAGAGGGGGTATTTATGCTCGATAGTGGGTTCATGCCTCTAGTTTCCAAGGGAAGTGACAGAAATCTCTTCGGTTGTAGATGTGTTGTTGCTACTAGGGATAAAACAACGGTCTCTTGTTCATGGAACTTGTGGACTATTTACCTTACACACTTTGCTTAAAGCGGTTGCCTGTTGCTTGCAACTTAATACTGGAGGGGGTTCGGATGATAACCTAAAGGTGGACTTCTAGTCATAGATGCAGTTGGATGGAGGTCTATGTATCTTGTTGTATTGCCCAATCGAATCTCATAGGATCCTTATGACTAGTAATTGCATTGTTATGCCTTGCTTAGTTCCTGTCAATTGCCCTTCTGTAATTTGTTTACCCTTCATGCCATGTTGTTTATCTAAGGAGAGCACCTCTAGTGAACTATGGACCCCGGTGCAATCTTTACCATTGATACATATTCCATTGTTACTTGTTTACTTGCTGCAAACCATTACCTTCCACACCATATGTTTAATCCTTTGTTACAGCAAACCGGTGAGCTTGACAACCTCACTGTTTCGTTGGGGCAAAGTCTTGATTTTGTGTTGTGCAGGTCTCCGCGTTGCTAGCAACACCTGTGTGACGTTTCCTTCCTCCTACTAGTTTGATAACCTCGGTTTCTTACTAAGGGAAAACTTGCTGTTGTGCTGCTTCACACCTTGCTCTTGGGATTCCCAACAGGCTCCACGTCAACTGTGCTAGCCATCATCACACCACTTCGTTTGTTCTTCCCCCATTCCCATTGTTGGATGCTAGATTGTGTGTTATTAGGGCTCGACTGTTCGTATTTTCAATCGGTGGATGCTAGGTATTTTTACAGTAGCTAATTCTCTTGTGTTAGATCTCGTATTTCCATGAATGCCCCTAGTTGGGATCAATACTAGCATCGATCTATAGTTGGGATCAGTACTAGCACCGATCTGTAGTTGGGATCAGTACTAGCACCGATCTGTAGTTGGGATCAGTACTAGCACCGATCTATAGTTGGGATCAGTATTCGATTTGGTTTGAGATTTGGGGATTGGGGAATAAGAGGGGATCTCAATCGGTTAATTTATGCAAGTAATCAATCCCAATAATCATGGTATCTCAATCATGTCCTTATTGCACGCTACTGTTTTTTGTAATAGGTGGATAGCAACAACGTCTGCAACGACGACGAGTCCATGGATACGAAGACTCGTTAGGTGCTGAGGAAGCTGAAGTCCGTCCAGTTCAACGGCTTCTTCGCTGACGACGTCTACATGTGCCCCTTCTGCACCAGGAGCCTCGCCACCGACTTCAACTCCCTCGTGATGCATGCCGAGGACGTGAAGACATGTGGCCCATCAAAGAACGCCAATGCCTTCAGAGCCTAGCACAAGGCGCTCGGTTTTCACCTCCACAACCTCTAGAAGGTGGCCATCGAGGAGGGTCGCATGCCCCCGATCAAGCCCAAGGCGCCTAAGGTCAAGGGACTAGGCAGTAGGAAGTGGAGGAAGCGCCACAGGGAGGAGGCGGAGGCCCTCCTAGCGGAGGCCATGAGGGGCCACTGATCTTGTACTGATGCTGATGCTGCTGTAAAGCAGCTTCTTTTGTTTTGTTGTATGTATTGAACTTGTAAGCTGCTGCTGCTGAGCAGCCTAATTGTCGACCTGGTTTAAGTATCATACTATATAATCCTTTATTAACTACTTTATCTACATCTTCTCTGTTCATCTACATATTTATGCTGCCGGTTAGATTTGCTGCCAGATTGGGAAAATACGAGGGCCAAAAGGAACCATGAATGAAGAGAGAAGCTGCTCTAGATCCGCTGCCTTTTCGGGCAAAATAAACAACTGTTAGCGACATAAAGGGGAAAATGTGCTCTTAAAAAGGCCAATCATAAAAATAACAAAAAAGAAATCTTCCAATTTAGGCGACAGGGCGCACGTAACTACCATACGTACCCCGCATGGTCCCACACCACATCCCCCAAAACGCGTTCCCAACAAGCCGGCCCCACACCATGGGGGGTCCTACTACAGGACCCGACTGAACGTGGCCCCACATGTCATCACATAACAGGGGTGGGTCCTACTTGTCAGCATGTAACGGCGAGGGTCCACTAACAGGACCCACCTGAATGCGGCCCCACTTGTCAACACGTAACGGCGAGGGTCCACTAACGGGACCGACGGAGAGTGAGTTTCAGACCGATGTGAGAGTTCTATAATAGGAGCTGGACAAAAGTGAGGAAAAACTAAGCGGCTAGGGAAAAGTGAGTACAGCTAACGAACCAGGGGCACGAAAATATAAATCCCAATAAAATAAAGTAATGCAAACTAGATAGTAGAGTTGTTTTTGAGTTTTTATGGATGTGTCACATCCCAAAATTTTCAAATTTTGAAATGTGAAAAATAAATAAACAACATAAATAACTGTTGAAATTTAGGGTGAAAAGAAACTTTTTGTTTCTAAATGGAAACATCAAAAACCCATCTTGAACAAATTTCAATCAAACAAAATTTCAAACAAGTGAAATGCATTCATCAAATGAATGTATTTGAAATTTAAACACTTGGAAAAGCTAAACCAAAACATAAAACCCTAATGGAATAAATCATTTCCAAGATCTCTCAAAGACTATGGATTTGATCCATATTAAATTAGTCAACAAACATTTATAGATGATAAAGGATGACAAATAAAAATATTATAAAACCATAGGAATTGGTTTCATTTAATTTGGAACCATGAATAAAAACTTATGAATTTAATAAGATGAAAGGAAATAATTTCCAAAGCTAATAAAGCTCCTATCTAAAATCCATACCAAACTGTGATCAAAATAATCCTAAAGAGATTTAAAAGGATAAACAAATATTAAATAAAATTATACAATTGGAATCACCAAATTTGGATCTATAAATAAAAGATATGGAGTTTATGAGAAAAGGAAAGAAAGAAAATAAATAAGGAATATTTAAAAGCCAAATTAAATCTTGGCCAAATCCATAAACAAATGAAATGAATAATTATGGAATAATAAAAAGAGTAAAAGATTATTTAAATAAAATCTAAGGAATGAACAATATCCAATTTTATTTAAATAAAGACAATTTGCCTAAATAATAAATCCCAAGAAAATTATTTGGAAGATAATTTAATCTTGAGTTAAATCCATAAGCAAATGGAACAAAGATAATCCAAATCCAAATGAAATAAAGGGATAAAGAATATTCAAATAAAATAATATGACATTAACCAAATTCTATTCTATTTGAATAAAGACAAAATCCCTAATAGAAATGATTAATTAAATCATGGGTAAATAATAAAGTGGAATTTACCAAGGTGGATATAAAAGTTATTTAATTAACTTAAATGGAATAAAAGAATCATTTGAATAAAAAATTATATGGATTTAAAACCATATTGGATTTTATTTGAATGTAGACAAATGCTCAATTTAAATGATTAATAAATCACATTAACAATATTTCAAATAAGTTAAAATGAATTATTTAACACCCTATTAAATAAATAAAACCTACTGAAAAAGGTTTGGTAAAAATTAGATTTCAAATAGAGTTTGAAACCATATTTAAACCCTATTTAAAATAAAGACAAGTGTCTATTTAAATAAATAATAAACCATGAAGGAATAAAATTAATTATTCTAAAATAAACTTTAAAACACATTTAAAACAGTATAGAAACTACTGAATTTTTTTTGAAAAGATTTGATAAATAAATCTGATCCAAATAAGAGTTTGAATTTGAAAACAGAAAATCAAAATAGAAAAGGAAAAAGAAATCAAGTAGAAAGAAAAAAATGAAAACAAGCCAGCCCAACAGAACCCCAGCCCATCTAGCCCAGCAGGCCCATTTCCCCTCTTCCCCGCAGAAAAACAGTTCGCACCGCAAACCCTACCCCCACAACCACTGACGATTGGACCCAGCACGAAAACCGTCACCTCGCTGATGCCAAGCCCTACGGCCAGGTCATCATCGTCTTCACCCGCGCTTACCTCGCCCTCGACTCTGGCCGTTTTTGCTCGTTTAATCCTCGGTTCAATTCGCGTAATCATGCCAGCAATTCCTCCCCTCGATTACTCTCATTTAACAAGCACCCTCTCCTCTCCCTTTCCCCACAACCAGCGCCACCAGAGAGCCCCCAGGCTATCCCCATTTTCGCCTGCACCGTCGCGGCCTCCGACGCACTCCGGCGACAATTCCGGCCGCTCCTCGCCTCCCCTTGCCCCCTCGACCACTCGAGGCTACTCCCCACCTCCATACGCACCTCCCAGCACCAACCACTCACCCGTGCGTGCCCCTATCGTCGACAACGTCAACGCCAGAACGCCACCGCCTCCTGCTGCAACTCCGGCGAGCTACTGACGCCAACCCTGTGCGCCCCGCGTGTTATGGTGAGTACCCCTACAACCCCTGAGACCGTGCGCATCCTCCTGACACTTTACCTCTCTCGCTTGCATCCCAGGCGCTCGTCTTCGACCACGGCAGTGCGTGCCCGACGCAGACACGAACTCCGGCGAGGAATCCCTGACGACCTCGAGCGCCCCTTCGCCAACAAGGACCACCTCGAGCATCCCCACGCCACGGAAAACTCGGTGATCATCTTCCCTTGATCTCTCGCTTACTGTATCGCCGGTGACGCCACTGACAGAGCGCATCCGCCGCTCGTCGTCGCGCCAGCGCCGCCAGTTCTTGGCAGGATGTTGTGAGCCATCCGATCTGGATCCAAGCTCTGTGATAGATCATTAAACGAAATGGTATGGAGTGATCTGTGATGTGTGATGTTAAATAGATCTAACGGCCTGTATTGATTGATCCGAACGAAACAGTACATACCAATAGGATTGCACCATGTGGCCTATGTTTTGATTTAAAAACAGAAACTATCCTATTAGATGTTTGAATTTGTAAATTCTATAACTTTTGATCCACACGTCCAAATTTTGCAAACTTTATATCAATGGAATCAGCAAAAAGAGTAATTTCCAACCATGCCCTTTGTTTAATGTTTTGCTTCTATAAAATTAGTTATTTTTGCAAAAACTTGTCTAGGCATAATTTGAATATAAAAATTATTCTAGAAATGTTTTTAGGGTAAAATCTTTGGTAAATGCATTTTTTTGAACCTACTGACCATAGAAACCATCTTTTGGATTTAAAAATATATTTTGTGACACTTAGGGATTATTCCTTTGAATTAAATCATTTCTAGTTAAATAAAAATGTTAAGCATGTTTTAAAAATGCTTTTTGAGTAAAACCTTTTGAAAATGGTTTGAATTAAACTCTCTGACCCTAAACGCCAAGTTTTAGGATTTAAAAATATATTGGGTGAACCCTAGAAAATTATTAATTTGTTTAAAGGCATTTCCAACAAAATAAAATATTGTTTTTGTATAAAAATGGTTTATAGGTAAAACCTTTTGCAAATGGTTTTAATATTAAACACTATGACCATAAACACTAACATTTGTGTTTAAAAATAGATTTGTCAAACACTAAAAATTATTACTTTGATTTAAATCATTTCTAACAAAACAAAAATGATTTAAAGTGTCCATTTTCACTAACTTAAATATCAAATGGTTTTACCACTTTTATAAATGACCAATAGGTGTTTTCAAATGTTTATAGCCTATTATAAACCACTTTTCCAAATAAAACAATCTTTGGCATGCTTGAATGCATTGCTTTGTTTTTATTATTTTATGTGTTGAATTGTTTGAATGTTAGTTTTGAAATTGTGCCTTGCTTGATTGAATTGTAGTTGAATTTTAAGAGTGTGACTATTGCAAGATCAAGGAGTGAACTTGTATTCTCTACCAAAAAGGCAAGTGGTGCTTCATACTTTTGTCCCATTATTTTCACTATGCATTAGTGATATTTCTAAGGACTTGCATAGAATTTTCTAAATGTTAACTATGCCATGGGAAATCCTAGTAGATGAAACCTTAGTAGAATTTTCCTAAGTTAAGATTCCTACTCCATCATGCTTAGCTTAGCTAGTAGAAAACAAGGGTGGATTATATTCATGCTATGAAATATTTCTAAGTTAAATGACTTATGTTTTGTTTAATAAAACAACTATGTGAATGAATCACCTGGGTGGAAAGGGACTTGCATGGATGGATTTTTGTTGAGTGGTTACACAGGGCCCATATTTATGGACTACCCTAGTGTATCTCACTTGTGGAATGCCACCTAGGAACAAAGAGATTTGAGATGTCAAATGTTGAGAAGCTTCAAGTGCAGCCACTTGGCATTATGGGCTCTCCCTGGATCATATAGGTTGCAATAACTTAGCCAAATGGACAGTTGGTGGTAGGGGATGATAGGTTTGGGAACGTGTCCATTATGGTCTAAGGGAAGGCTTTTGAAATATCTTGTCTCGATGCATGTTGAGTCTTGTGGGGAAAGTGCACCACCACTCGAGAGAGTAAAATCTAAGTACTTAGTCATGTCCCCGGCAATGGACAATTTGAGCATCGAGACATGGAAGCTATCAAGAATCTCCTCATCCCAATTTCTAAGTTAAAAACTTGTGGTTGAACAAAGGGTTAAGGAATCACCAATGTCTATTGGTAGATGCCTTGGGTGATTTTGACAAATAAAAACTTAGTGTTTTCAAATGATAAGGAAAATATATTTTGAGCAAAGCAAGCCTAAGCTCCACTTAGCCAAATGCATATAGATGATAGTTACCACTATACTACCATAGTATCACTTGCCAATACAATTCAAATGTATTGACCCTTGTGGCTGTAACTTATTATGTTGCAGGTTTGTTTGATGTTAGTGAAGTGTGTTGATTAGGATTACAAGTCTACAACCAACATGAATGCCTGTGGCACTTTGAAGATGAAGGACTCCATGCTATAGTTATTTCTGCTGCATTGTAATGAGATAGCCAAATGAGCTATGTAAGATGTAATGAATTATTTTATTCCTGGTTATAAAGTTGTATTATGACCTTTGTTTCTTGATATTACATCTTAACTATGGATGCTAGCTATTGATCCAGGGACTAGCATTGTAAACACAGGGATCTCTACCTTATTAAAGGTTGGGACCTCTACAGGATGATTGCAAGGAGGAAAAGTATTTTTGTATTTTTGAAATAATAAATTGCAGAAGATATAAAAGGTAGTAGATGCAATGAAAAGGTGTTTCTTATGATTAAAATTGGACCGGGATTCATGGGTTCACTTGTCTACTCTCTTTTTAAGTTGTAGTGATCATAAAACAATTCATCAATGATAAATATTCATGGAACTTCTATATGTGTTTGATAAGCATTCATATGGGCATCATGTTCTAACATAGAGATGAAACACATCTCTCTTATACTCCTCAAGAAAGGGAAACTCCATGCAATTTTGAATTAAGAACAAATTAGAGTATAGCTTTAAGCATTATAACATGATGTTTGAAATACAAATATGCTATCTTGATATAATAAGATTATCTCACTTTCACATGATAATTATAGCACATGATTTCACTTTATCCCTACTGAGGCGGCAAAAGAAAGGTAAAAACCAAATTAGATCTTGAATATTGTTTGTCACAATTCAATCACTACCACCATGCTACTCCATCTAATACACACTTCTCCCCATACAAGTTGGATCAAAACAAGCAATTAAGAATGGGGTACATGATATGCATATATCAATACATCTTACACAAAATAGATTCCAATCCAAATATCAAATCATAGAACAAAAATACACCACATAGGAATTAAATATATGACCATAATCATGTTGGGCGGCTCATATGGTACTAGATCTATGAATAACAAGAGAAAAAAAGATCAATCTATGGCCACAAACCCATAGTCCGGAGGTGGACTACTCTCTATTCATCATGGTGATGACGCTGGAGATGTTGAGAGTGCGGAGATCCCTCCGGAGGTGGCTCCGGTGGAGTTCCCCCCTCCAATCTTCACTGGATCTAACTCTGTTTGGGGTGTTTTCCTCTTTGATGTGCTCCATCTCTAGGACTCCCCAGGGTATCCTTATATAGATCTTTTTAGGTCAGGATAACTCCATGGGCCAAAGAATCAAGGCGATCGGACGACCGGGGAGGAAAAGAGCATAGGTGGCGCGCCCACCTGGGCTGGGCGCGCCACCTAGTATATTTTGTGCCTCCTGGCCCTCCATGTGAGGTTCTTTCACTCTAGATGCTTCTCATGGATAAATATTGACATTCCCAAAAGTTCAGGTCCATTTGACTCGTATAGGTCCTGAAACATCAAAAACATTGAAAACAGGGTTTTTCTGCCCTATCGGGTTATAGCCAAAATAAAGGGGATCATTGGTAAACCCCAAAAATCAATGTAAAACATGGATATAACATTGTATATGATGCAAATATGTGGGTAAATATGTTAACAAACTACAAAGTTCATGTATGCATTTTACATGCATCAGGCGCAGATTGGCCCAGGTTCCTAGGTTGTGGTCGTCATGGCTACCGCCACGCCCCCGCCTTGTTTAGTGGAGAGTCTCCTTCCGTCCCCATGGATGGAAGGCCCGGCTCTCCTGCCAGGCCTTGGGTATCTCTATCCTCCTATCTCTTGGAGGGCGGGTCTTCATCCCTCTTGACTTCATTTGTTTGTCCTTCGAGCTCGGAAAATCTTCACTGATTCCCGATCGCAGGTGTAGGAGTGCAAACTGCTTCCCCGAACGGTTATGACCCCCTTTGTCCCGAGCATCTTGAGCAGGAGGTAGACATAGTTTGAGATGGCCGTGAACTTAGCAAAGAAAGGTCCGCCTAGCAGTGCGTAGTAGGTCCTTTTGAAAGTCACCACCTCAAACGTCAGTTCCTCATAGCGAAAGTTTTCATTGCTGCCAAAGATTAAGTCAAGAGACATCCGACCGATTGGTGTAGCATCTTTTCCTCGGACAACCAATGGAAGCCAAAACAAAATAATCACCCCTGGCACAAAATGTGAATGCCATTAACAGAACATGGCATGACAAAGCACGTTGTATCCATCTTGTTTACACTAACTATAGTCGCTACTCATTTTCTAGAAATAATCTACTACACTACACACTAACCAAATAAGATAACATGCATTTTCTAACTTAAACACATATACTAACATACATTCTACTAATAATTTGTACACAACAATCTTACATATAACCTAAATTGACCTATAAAAATCCACATTCTACACATATAATTCTACTAACAAGGGGCTCAACGATGGTGTAGATGGGTGGATAAAACAACATGGACGGTCTCCAGCGGCGGTTCCAACAGAGATTCGGGGGAAAATTGATGTAGACATGGGGGTGGCATATGTGGAGGTGGTGGCTCCAGAATGGGGCGATGGCTGATCAAGAGGAGAGTGAGGGGAGGTGGCTTATTGAGAGGAGAGGGGTGGGATCATGGCGGATCAACTTGAGTGTCGAGTGGCTCGGGATGTGCGCGGCTAGGGAGAGAATAGAAGAAAGGGTCATGGACCATTTCCTCCACTCTCGTTTTTTTTGAAAATTTAAATTACTACTTAGTGGCATTTTGAGCATGACATGCGACACTAGTTAGTAGCTGATGGCAACAAACGTAACCACTTTTCGTTGGGACTCCTTGTGCAGAGTGTTGTAGCAATCTTCTTTTTTCCACAATGGTGACTCGAGAGTTTATATCGAACTCTCGGGGAATTGGATGGATATTTGTCTTCTCCTCTTCAAGCAACATGTAAAGTAAAATAATTTGTCTTGTGTCCCCAACTCCACCAAGTGGTTTTCAAGCACAAGGTTTCGTATTAGTAATATGAATAAAATATAAAGTAAATTGAAATAAATAAGGCAAATAAAATAAAGTTATGTAAACTAGATAATATGGAAGATAGTAGAGTTTTTTTTGAGTTTTTATGGATGATTGCAAGTAGGGAAAGTATTTTTGTATTTTCGAAATAATAAATTGCGGAATATAAAAATGATAGTAGATGCAATAAAAAGTTGTTTCTTATGATAAAAATCAGACCGGGGTTCATGGGTTCACTTGTCTACTTATGTTTATGGTCATATTTCTTCACAAAATAGATTCCAATCTTATGATATGCCTCTATTAAAACATCTTACACAAAATAGATTCCAATCTTAAATATCAAATCATAGAACAAAGATCCACCACATAGGAATTAACAATATGACCATAATCATTTAGGGTAGCTCATATGGTACTAGATCTATGAAGAACAAGAGAGAAATAGATCAAGCTACTTCCACAAACCCAAAGCCCGGAGGTGGACTACTCCCTCTTCATCATGGTGATGATGCTGGAGATGCTGGAGAGGGTGGATATCTCCCCGAAGATGGCTCCGGCAGAGTTTCCCCCTCCAATATTTGTTGGACTGGCTCTACTTGGTGGTGTTTTCGTCTCTGGTGTGCTCTGTCAGGGTCCTTATATAGGGATTTTTGGGTCAAGAGAACTTTGTGGGCGAAAGAATCGAGGAGATCGGATGGCCGAGGAGGAAGATAGAATGGGTGGCACGCCCACTAGGCCTAGGCGTGCCACCTAGGCTATCTTGGTCCTCCTGTCCCCCTAGGTGGTATTCTTGTGCTCCAGATTCTTCTCGTGGATAAATATTGGCATTCCCAAAAGTGCAAGTCCATTTGACTTCGTATAGGTCCTGAAACATCAAAAACATTGAAAACGGGGTTTTTCTGCCCTATCGGGTTATAGCCAAAATAAAGGGGATCATTGATAAATCCCTAAAAATCAATATAAAACATGGATATAACATTATATATGATGCAAATATGTGGGGAAACATGTTAACATACTATAAAGCTCATGTATGCATTTTACATGCATCAACATCCCCAAGTTTTACCTATGCTCATGCTCGAGCATGAAGGTGATAAACCTAAACATGGACTTTGGAGTTTGTTACCTTTGCTTCCTTGATTATCATCTAGAGTTCGTAGGCTCAATTCCTTTCAATGAAACATAATATGCAAGTGTACTATCAAGTTGTATCTTTAACACATCTATAAATATGTTGAACAATAAGTGATGGTGTGATAAAGCAAATGATGAACAAAATAAACCTTCAAGCAAACATTGATAAAACTATATAATTTAGAGACTCTTTTCATGTTTGGCATTGATTTTCCATGCCTTTATTTTTGGGCTACTTCTTAGTTTCATACCCTTGACTGGAAGACTCACTTCTTAGTTTTACGTCTTCCCTTGAGATGTTTTGCATCTCGTACCGAAAGTAAGCATTGAATACATATGTTCATCCTCCATAAAGAATGTAAAATAAAATTTTGAGCTATGTAGTTCATGTCAACAATACTAGTATGGATGGGGTTCCAAGTATCTTTTATTTTCAAAGCTTCATATGGTTTATGTGCTAAACATCTTAGAAGTTGATTGTTTCATGCAACTAGTATATGACCTTGCACTCCTCATGCTACTCAACTTAGGCCTATCATTGTATACTCATGTTGGTCTATGAAACTGCATCTCTAAAGTACATCTTGCCCTTGTGTAGCTATATGCCCCCCTTTTGTATTTATTTATTTGCTTATTCATTTAGCATAAGAGATAATATATTTCATGGGTTGTGTTCAAGGTGGGAGGGGCAGTATCTCTACTCTAGAAGAACAAGAAAAACAAACATATGTATCATATCAACAAGGATCATCATGATGTAAGTTTCCACCATGTCATGCATGGTTTTGACTAGCGGTTCAGGAGCGTTTTCTAGCAACATGCCTACTCCAGTGTGCACACTTCATTTCACATCAGTGCAATCCATAGGTAGAACTTAAACATGATTAATATTGAACATTCAAAATTGAAAGCGGTGTGCCATGCCAGCATGGTTTAGCCAACAACCGCTAATAAGATGTGAAACACAAAAATTTCCCTAGTGGTATCACCCTAAACCTTACTTTCCTATGAGCTTTAAAATACATAAAAAGGTATTTTTAAGAATGTTTGGAGGATTAACATACATACTATACTCGAAACTAGATTTTGCCACAAGTAGGTGGATATGCCTAGTCTAGTTTTAAGGGGCTTGGAACAAGTCTTAGCTTGTGTATAAAAAGGCTTTGGAAAAAGAGATCTAAAGAGTGTGTCATCTAGTTTATAATGTCAACATTTATTTTCTTACCTTGCTTATTAGTGTTTGTGAGATCCTGGTGCATGGCTCAATAAGATTGATAGGAAACCCATACCAACAAGTTGCAACTTATTTTTCGAAAGCTCATTCGAAAAGAACTCTAAGGTTAAGCATGCTTGGCCTAGAGCAATTCTAGGATGGGTGACCGACCAGGAAATGGGTATCGGGGGCGCATGAGTGAGGACAAAGTGCGCATAAAAGACTAGTGTTGGTTTGTGGGGTTAGTCTAGAGATCATATTGAGCTTCCAGAAGTGACAGCCATCGGTCCAGAATGACCGGGGGTGTTACAAAGTGGTATCAGAGCTGACCCTCGCGGTTTCATGAGTGTGTGCGGGTCAGTGGAAGACATGTGTAGCATGGAGCGTGTGGTCCGGAGTGGATACGGCATGGCAATGTGTTGGCACTGGACGCACAGACGTGTGCCAAGAGGGGACGTTCCTGGCTTGTGGTTGATCGACGAGGATGTCGATCTTCTAAGGGTGGGTTGATACGTCCAATTTGCATCACCATTCTACATCATGATTTGCCTATATTCATTGATATATGTATTATTATGAGGTGTTGCTTACGTCTTTTCCTCTGTTTTTGCATGTTGGATGATTCTTGGAGGATGAACTGCCGGAGTCAGGATTCTGATGGAAAAAGAGGTGTTTTGATGCAATTTCGCAAAGATCAGAAAAATACCAGAAAAATATTGGAAATTATATTTTCCCAGAAGATGAAGGAAGCCAAAAGGGGAGGCATAGCTAGGCCACAGGGGGCCCACACCCCCCTAGGCGCGGGTCCCCCCTAGGCCGCGCCTAGGGCAGGTGTGGCCCACCTGGCCGGCCTCCGAATCCGCCCTCTCACCTATAACTTCCTCTCGGAACCCTAATACCAGGGGAGACCATAGAAAGCTTCCCGCTGCCTCTGCAGGGAAGAGAACACCGAGAGAGAAAGAGCTCTCCGACAGACAGATTTCTGCGAGGAAATTCCTTCCCGGAGAGGGGAGACCGTCGCCATTAACACCATCGTCAAGCTAGGATTCATCGGGATCATCATCATCATCCACACTGTCATCTCCACCAGCACCATCATCACCACTCCATCCCGCTATAACAATCATGTTGAATACTTGCATAGTTCTTAGGGGAAACTTTCCCGGTGTTGATTACTATTGTAGTTGATGTTTGTGAGTGGAACCATTGGATTATTGTTTATGTTCGGATTGTTATCCATTACCATATAATATTTGATCTTGATCCATATGATGTCTTGTGAGTAGTTCGTTTAGTTCTTGAGGACATGGGAGAAGTCGTGTTGTTAGTAGTGGATTTGTGTTGAGTTATTATTCAATGGTTTAGTATTTAAGTTGTGGTGCTATTCTTCTAGTGGTGTCATGTGAACGTCGACTACATGATACTTCACCATTTATGGGCCTATGGGAATGCATTGTGTATTTGGATACTAATTGCGGGGTTGCCGGAGTGATAGAAACCTGAACCCCCGTTAGGACACCTTTGCACAAGGGAGCGTAGGATCTCAGAGTTTAAGGCCGTGGTTAGGTTTATATCTTAATTACTTTCATGTAGTTGCGGATGCTTGCAGGGGTTTAATCACAAGTATGTATTAGTCCAAGTAAGGTCGGTGCATTAGCACAGGTTCACCCACACAACACTTACAACACCAAAGAAGGGTACTCAGTTATTTGAAGCGAAAACACTTGATAGAATTCCCATGTGTCATCGAGAATGTTTGGTCCTTATAAGTATTCCCACCGGCTTGTCCTTTGCTAGGAAAGTATTGGGCCACTTGTTGCGTTTGTTTGTTGTCTTTATTACTTGCACTTTGTTTTGTTGCTTTATGAGAAAACCCCTAAATATCCGTTTGCTAAGTATTTACAGAGATTTCTGGCTCCATACCACTAGTCAACACCTTATGCTCCTCGTTGGGATCGATACTCCTATTTATTGAAAGTACTACGATACACCCCCTATACTTGTGGGTCATCATGGGTGTATGTGAGATCCTGGCGCATGGCTCAATAAGATTGATAGGAAACCCATACCAACAAGTTGCAACTTCTTTTCTGGAAGTTCATTCAAAAAGAACTCTAAGGTTAAGCGTGCTTGGCCTAGAGAAATTCTAGGATGGGTGACTGACCAGGAAGTGGGTACCGGGTGCGCATGAGTGAGGACGAAGTGCGCAGAAAAGACTAGTGTTGGTCTGTGGGGTTAGTCTAGAGATCCTATTGAGCTGCCAGAAGTGACAGTCGTCGGTCCAGAGTGACCGGGGGGGTGTTACAATGTAGAACATAAATATACACAAGCCAGAGATACAAATTAATAGGCATAAAATATATAATGCTGCATATAAAGCACTTGAGCTTAAGAACTAGACATAACATGAATTTCAGCTTTTGTTTTTATCTCCCCTTTTCTTTTATTCCATGGCATTCCTTTTTCAGTTTTAATCTCATTAATGTAAAGTTTCTTTTCAGTAGCTGATCATAAACATTTATAACAATGGTGGTGGTCTTAGGGGAAACTTTCCCGGTGTTGATTACTATTGTAGTTGATGTTTGTGAGTGGAACCATTGGATTATTGTTTATGTTCAGATTGTTATCCATTACCATATCATATTTGATCTTGATCCATATGATGTCTTGTGAGTAGTTCGTTTAGTTCTTGAGGACATGGGAGAAGTCGTGTTGTTAGTAGTGGATTTGTGTTGAGTTATTATTCAATGGTTTAGTATTTAAGTTGTGGTGATATTCTTCTAGTGGTGTCATGTGAACGTCGACTACATGATACTTCACCATTTATGGGCCTAGGGGAATGCATTATGTATTTGGATACTAATTGTGGGGTTGCCGGAGTGATAGAAACCTGAACCCCCGTTAGGAAACCTTTGCACAAGGGAGCGTAGGATCTCAGAGTTTAAGGCCATGGTTAGGTTTATATCTTAATTACTTTCATGTAGTTGCGGATTCTTGCAGGGGGTTTAATCACAAGTATGTATTAGTCCAAGTAAGGTCGGTGCATTAGCACAGGTTCACCCACACAACACTTACAACACCAAAGAAGGGTACTCGGTTATTTGAAGCGAAAACACTTGATAGATTTCCCATGTGTCATCGAGAATGTTTGGTCCTTATAAGTATTCCCACCGGCTTGTCCTTTGCTAGGAAAGGATTGGGCCACTTGTTGCGTTTGTTTGTTATCTTTATTACTTGCACTTTGTTTTGTTGCTTTATGAGAAAACCCCTAAATATCCGTTTGCTAAGTATTTACAGAGATTTCTGGCTCCATACCACTAGTCAACACCTTCTGCTCCTCGTTGGGATCGACACTCCTATTTATTGAAAGTACTACGATACACCCCCTATACTTGTGGGTCATCATGGGTGTATGTGAGATCCTGGCGCATGGCTCAATAAGATTGATAGGAAACTCATACCAACAAGTTGCAACTTCTTTTCTAGAAGTTCATTCAAAAATAACTCTAAGGTTAAGCGTGCTTGGCCTAGAGAAATTCTAGGATGGGTGACTGACCAGGAAGTGGGTACCGGGTGTGCATGAGTGAGGACGAAGTGGGCAGAAAAGACTAGTGTTGGTCTGTGGGGTTAGTCTAGAGATCCTATTGAGCTGCCAGAAGTGACAGTCGTCGATCCAGAGTGACCGGGGGTGTTACAATGTAGAACATAAATATACACAAGCAAGAGATACAAACTAATAGGCATAAAATATATAATGCTGCATATAAAGCACTTGAGCTTAAGAACTAGACATAACATGAATTTCAGCTTTTGTTTTTATCTCCACTTTTCTTTTATTCCATGGCATTCTTTTTTCAGTTTTAATATCATTAAGGTAAAGTTTCTTTTCAGTAGCTGATCATAAACATTTATAACAATGGTGGTGGTCTTTTTCATGCAAAACAAAAGTAAAATGACAAAACAGACGCTCCAAGTTTCTACGATAGTTCTATGTTGCTGAAAAAACAAAGTTTACAGGTTTGCAAACCGAGAGTTGAGTAGTTCCAGTGGGGTGCCTTGGGAATCCCCAAGATTATGGTTTGCACCATCCTTGGATTGATCTTGGTGTGATGTTCCTTTATTCCCTGTCAAAAAACTTTAACACAAAACTTTTTCTTCAATATCTTTTCTAAGAGGCGACATTAGTGGCATAAGAGTATAATATTTGATGCATATATATCAAAGACAAAATTCTTTCTAAATGTTCCAGCAATCATATAATGTTCCTACATATCCCTAGCATATAATATTGAAAGGAATATGCCAGAGAGGCAATAATAAAGTGCCTATTATGCTATTCCAGGTTTATAATAAATGTTTATTTTTCATGATAGAATTGTATTAATATGGAAACATTAATAAATGTGTGATTTATAAACAAAAATGGTTTCCTAGTAAAGCTTCTCATTATACTAGCCTTTTGATTAACGGATGATCAAAGGTTTCATGATCATAACATTGGATGTTGTTAATAACAGGGTCATATTATTCGAGAATGATATAATGAACAGTCACCCGAAGTAGATGTAGCAATACGATCATGTCATCAAGTTTAAATTGCTATCACATTCGTAGTAACTCAATGTCCTTAGACCATGAGATCACGCCAATCACTTTCACCGGAAGATTACTTTGATTACATCAAACGTCACACCATAACAGGGTGATTATAAAGGTGTCGTCGGGTATTTGGAAAGTGTTAGTTGAGGCTCATGGATCAAGATTGGGATTTGTCCATCCGATTACGGAGAGATATACTCATGGCCCTCTTGGTGATATCACATTGACATAGCCTTGCAAGCAAGTGATTTGATCACCAGAATGTCATATCACAGGAACAAGAAAAAGAGTACTTGTCAGGAACAAGATTAAACAAGGTATAGATGATACCAAGTGATCGAATCCCGTACAAGTAATATATCGCGAGGCAAAAGGAATTTTATTACAGTGAAAGAGGTTCATACGATCATGAGATCTTCCAAGAACTAGTGGGAGTCATTATGGATCTCTAGGTCCCGCTAATGATTATTGATCAGAGAAAGTCTAGATCATGTATACATAGTTCCCGAACCCGTAGGGATACACACTTAAGGTTAACCGATGCATTTGAGGGGATAGGAAACGCAGGAGAAGTCAATGGACATCGCAGAAAGTTGTTCTATTGCAGAAAATTGTTCTGCTGAATCTGCCAAAATAGTTTCGAGGTATCAAAACAAATCAAGGAATCAAAATATTAATGTGTTCATTAAATTGAGTTGAATTAAAATGAAATTAAAGTGATTTAATGGATAGACCTTTAAGGAAATTAAAGTGCTTTAATGGAAAGAACTTTAAGGGAATTAAAATATTTTAATAGACCTTTAATAGAACTAAAGTGTTTTAATGGATATTGAATGAGAGGAGTGGAGGGGGTAGCCCCATGATGCCTATAAAAGGAGGTGGCCTCCTCCTCATATACATACACTCTATCATATGCCCCAAGGTTGGCATCTTCTCCCCCTTGCTTGCCTTGTCCATTGCCACTAAAAAAGGTGCTTGGCGAAGCCCTGCTCTAAACCTTACTCTCCACCACCACTACCATGGCGTAGCGCTATTGGAGTTCCCAGTGATTCGCTACTTATGCTGCCCGGCTAGAGAAAGGGACCGGGAGTCATTGGCACACCGAACGTGTGACCGATTACGGAGGCGCTGCCCGTCTGTGGCGCTGATCATCTGCACGTCCTTGAGGACGGTCTTGTACCATCTACATCAACCATGTTTGTTTGCCGGAATGTTATCCCGCTTACAGTCTACGAGGGTGAGTCCATCTGTAACCGTTAAAAAGTATTGCCTAGATTCGATCTTGGTAGGTGCAAACCGTAGGAATTTTTTTGTTTTCTATGCAACGAACCCCATCAGTGGTATCAGAGCTATGTCTATGTGTAGATGCTTTTTACGGTTAGAACACATGGAGATGTGGGCGTTGATAAGTCTTGTTATTGCAAATCTCTTGTATTTCGGATATTGGTGGCATAGTGGATGAAGCGGCCCGGACAAACTTTACATGTCCTCGCACATGCGACATGTTCCATGCTTGACATGTAACTCATTTTGCATAAGTGGCTAGCAGGTTGATACGTTGAAAACGTATCTATAATTTTTGATGTTCCATGCTTGTTTACTATCAACTTTGCTATGTTTTGTCTACACTTTGAGGTATTTTTATACACTTTCTGGAACTAACCTATTGACAAGATGCCATAGTGCCAGTTGTTTGTTTTCTGCTGTTTTTGGTTTCAGAAAGCTAAAAATGATTATTCTCGGAATTGGACGGGACAAAAGCCAAAGTTCATATTTTTTTCCTAAACGATACGGAAAATCAAAGACGATACGGAGGAGGACACCAGGGTGGCCACACCCTAGGTGGGTGTGGGGCCCACCCTGGCTCTGCCTATAGGGGGTGTGGGCCTCCTGGACCTCCACCGACCTTGCCTCCTTCGCCTATAAAATCCTCCCGGGGAGAAAACCCTAGATCATCGACCAGAAAGCCACAAAAAGTTCCATAACATCGCCGCCACCAAAGGGGAGATTTGGGGGACAGGAAGTCTCTGTTCCGACACACTGCCGGGACGGGGAAGTGCCCCCGAAGCCATCTCCATCGATCTCCACTACCATCTCCATTGTCGTTGCTGATTCCCATGATGAGGAGGGAGAAGTTCTTCCTCGAGGCTAAGGGCTCTACCGGTAGCTATGTGTTCATCTCTCTCTCTCTCTATGCATGATCTTGTTATGGTCATGAGCTTTTTAATCAAGTAGATCTACCTTGCTACTCAAGTGCTTCAATAGATCTCTGCTCTCCCCACGTGTATGGAAGTGACAGCGTGCATACCGTGGTGGCACTTAGGCTAGAGTCTACATAAAAAATCATCGTGCTTTAATAGATCTATGCTTTTCCCCATGTGTGTGAAAGTGACAGCGTGCACACCATGTGTGGCACTTAAGCTAGGTTACATACATATTTATCATGAGTATATTTTGAGTTGGTTGTCTCTATGAAATTGTGGTCTTTGTTGGAACCATCTAGCGCTCAAGATGACAGTGTGGGGTTATCTAGATGGGAAAGGCGGACTTTGAGGTGTGCTTTTGTAGGCCTACCGTGGATTAGAGTGTCCAACCGGAGAGTATTTAAGAGTAGTATCATGAAGAGAAGATATTTATATGAGAAAGTTTTCTCTAGTGAAAGTATGATCCCTAGGCCTTGTTTCTAAACATTGAAACACTGTTTGCATCTAGATCTATTGCATGTTTGATTGCTTCCATCTTTATTTCAGTTTGCCTTTAGTTTCCCCACGTCAAGCTCCATCAAAGCTATTTTCTGACACCGTTACCACTTGTATTTCACTATCTCTTCGCAAAACTAGTGCACCTATACACCTGACAAGTGTATTGGGTGTGTTGGGGACACAAGAGACTTGTTGTATCTTAATTGCAGGGTTGCTTAAGAGGGAATAACTTTGACCACTTCCTCCCTGAGTTCGATAAACCTTGGGTGATCCACTTAAGGGAAACGTGTCACTGTTCTACAAACCTCTGCACTTGGAGGCCCAACAACTTTCTACAAGAATAGAAGTGCGTAGACATTACGGGTGCCTATCTCTCTCACTATAGTTGATATCTGATTTACAACAGTCTGCTTAATAACTTGGTTATCACCATTGTGGCTGAAGTTTGTACATAGAACGGTTCTATCCTAGAAAGCCCATAGCCGCACAAAATATGCAAAAATAAATTAGAGGCGTCTAACTTGTTTTTGCAGGGCATGTGATGTGATATGGTCTATGATACAGATGTTATTGTATGCAATATCTTTTATTGTAAAACAACCGGCATGATCCATAAGGTTGTTATTTTATTTTATGGCATGCGTGCCAGAAAATGGAAATCCATGTAATTAGATTAGTGGAGAACAACCTTGATGGTGGCGCCATGGACCTTGATGACACGATGGTGGAATGATGGAGATTATTCCATGACGCACGAGATGGAGATCGAATGCGAGAAGGGCCATATCATATCACATTATATATGCATGTGATGTTTATCCTTTGATGCATCTTATTTTGTGTTGATTTGATCGCCTAGATAGTATTTGATTGCCTTGGTAACACTATAAGATAATCCCTCCCACTAAATATCAAGATAATAATATGTTCTTCCTTAGTATGATCTGTTAAGAAAGTTCGTTGTCTCGAAGCACCCCGTGATGATCAGGTATGATAGATTCTACGTTCGCATACAACGGGTATAAGACAGTTTTACACATGCGAATACTAAGGTTCTTACTTGACGATCCTAGCATGTACAGACATGGCCTCGGAACATGAACCGAAAGGTAAAGCACGAGTAATATGGAGATATGATGACCCATACAATGATCGCCATTGGAGCTATGCCACCACTCGTGATGATCGGTCGTGGCGTAGTGAATTTGGTTCTTGTAATCACTAAAATGACTAGATGGATGTCATTTTGAGTGGGAGTTCACATAAGTAATTTTGAATTAGCTTGAACG
This sequence comes from Avena sativa, assembly GCA_916181665.1. Lineage (NCBI taxonomy): Eukaryota > Viridiplantae > Streptophyta > Magnoliopsida > Poales > Poaceae > Avena > Avena sativa. The sequence goes on from OV702282.1 coordinate 383,092,052, forward strand.
CTATATGTTATAAACCTATTCTAAATAGTCTTTGCAAATACATTGTAGATCATGGCACCCCCTGCATTCAATTCCAATGCATTCCTTGAGAAAGAAAAGCTGCTAGACAATGGGTCTAACTTCATCAACTCACACCGCAACGCGAGGATCAGGCATGAAAAGGTCCTATGTACTTGATGGCCCATTAGGTGACGCTCCTACAGATGATGCTTCAAAAGTGTTTTAAACTTATTCATGTTGATGTCATGGTGGAGGAACTCAAAACTATGTTTGGGTACCAAATCTATGCCGAGAGATATGAGATCTCGTAAAAGTTATTTAGAGCTAAGATGGAGGAGCACATCTCTGTGAACGAGCATGTCATAAAGATGACAGGATACACTCAACGTCTTGAGAAACTGGGATGTGAGATTCCAGCTGATCTCACGATGGACAGGTTTCTGCAATCGCTGCCACCGAGTTATAAAGCATTTGTAATTAACTGCAAGATGAATGGTGCCGAAAATTCGCTCACCGAACTCGTAGCTATGCTAAAGACTGCCGAGGTAGACATCTGATGGGGATGTGCCTACTGGGGTATACCCAGCAGGACGTTTCCGACTGGCCCGAGACCTGGCGAGTGGGCCTGTAGGACGGCGACTGGATCAAGGCCCGGCGTGGATCTAAGCGACTGGAAGCTGAAGGCCCAGGCGAGTAGATAGGCCCAGTCGGATTAGGTTAAACGAGTACCGAAGCTTTAACCGAATCGGTTGAGATATGTAAACCCTAGGGGAGGTGAGCCTATATAAACCTCCCTGTAGGGCGTGTAGATATACGTTCCATCATACCCCCACGCGACTCGCCGCCTAGCCGCCGAGCTCGCCCTTTGTACCATCCTCATAATACAATCTAGCAGGAGTAGGTATTTACCCTCCGGGGGGGCGAACCTGGGTAAAAACCTGTGTCTTTGCCCTCATCTCGCACCGCAGATGGCTGGCCGCCCTTGCCCCTCGTTCTACTACTCGCTGCCGATTGCAGCATCTGCCGTGACCATTCCCTCGACAGTGGCGCCCACCATGGGGCCTGGCCGGTGTTCTGCGGCGAGATCCAATCTGCCCATCAACAAGACGGTCGCCACCGGCCGCATGATAGCGATCGGCCAGATGCTCCAAATCTTGCCGAGCAGCTACGTCCCGGCGGCGCGACCCGTCACGCACAGCGTGATCCTGCCGGTCGGCACGATCAACCTCTTCGTCGGCCTCACCGACGTCATCGTCTCGGAGGATTCGGCTCGCATCCGCGAGTCGCCGCCACGCGATCGGCTCTCCGAGAGACAGATCTGCACGATCCATCGCCTCGCCTCCAAGTACAATTCGGCCCATAGCAACGTGGCCGAAAACTCAGCGGCCGCAGAAGACGCGGCCCTCAACGACGACGCCGACTCGGCAACCCCGGCGTCACTCGCCGGGTCCATCACCGCGGCTTCACCCGCGGGCTCCATCACCCAGGTCTCCAACGTGGGAGACTTCAAGGACCCCTCCATCCTCGGGATCTTCGAATTCGACTCCGGGTCGGAGAACTCCGCCGACCTCCGTGACGGAACCGGTCACCACGCCGCGACCTACATGGCGACCGACACCGATCCGCCGGAGGATCCATTCTCCACCCCAATCCCTCCTAACGCCACGGCAACGGAGGTCGAGGAACTCCGCCTGAAACTGGCGGAGGCGGTGCACAAGGAACAAGCCGAGCGCGAAAAATTTCGCCTCGAGCAGGTGACGGCGCAGGAACTATCGCGCTACCACCAGCAGTGGATCAGGTCGCGCCTGAACCCCACCGTTCAGGGGCGTGCCCTGAACTTCGACGACGAAAACGACCCAGCCCGCGTGGCCGAGCGAGCGATCTGCGAGAACGCGCCACCAGGAGGAAGCGCCCGGCCCCCGCTAGGATCAACGGCGATGGGCGCCCCACCTCCACCCAACCGCACACCTCCCAGGAACAAGCCGCGGATAGTCGCCTCCTCACGGGAGAGAGACGCAAACGGCCTCCCACTGTTCTCCACCCCGATGGATAACCTCGTGGCAGGTCGAGCAGCAGCCGACAACATCACGGCCAAGGGCGACGGCGCCCTACAGATCCAGTACGTCAGGGCCCTGCTCGCAAAGGCCGTCGAGCAGCAAAACGCGGGCGCCGACTCGCAGGGTCGAGTATACTCGCGTTCTTCGGGAAGCAGAGCGGCCTCAAGCGGCCGCCCAGCGGCAGCAAACACCCTCAATTGCCCGCCACCAGAGCCACTGCAACTCCAACATCGACCCGCAAACGCGGCACTCTCTACCAACGACCCCAGGCCAGCGACCAACTTCGTCGCCGCCAACGGGCAACCCATCGACGCCCGCACCCACATCATCAACAACCAAAGATGGCGCGCACGCCAGCCCGACAACCTGCGATATACCCTAACTAATCGCCGCGACGGCGAGCCCATGGGGTCGCTCAGTCGACTCGGCCCCAAGTGCTTCGGACCAATGATCCGAGGCGAGAAGTACCCGCCAAACTTCAAGGCGTCGAAGGAGATAGAAAAGTACGACCCCTCGTACGACCCCGCCATTTGGCTCGACACATACCTCATGGCAATGGGGATCGCAGGCCACACCGACCTGCTAGCCGCCCGTTACCTCCCCCTGATGATGGAGGGGACATGCAGGCAGTGGATCAACACCCTCCCCTAGGACAGTATCGACTCCTGGGAGGAGATGCACGACGCCTTCGTCAGGCACTTCGAGTGCGGCTACACCCGCGCCACCAATATCGAGGACCTGGAGCGATGCGTCCAGGGACCCCGCGAGTCGACCCGCAACTGGGTCCAACGGTGGCAAGAACTCTGGTACAACGCGGTCGGCATCCACCCGGACACCGCGATCCACTGCTTCAAGACCTCGTGCCGCTACGAGCCCCTGGTCGCCAAGCTCAAGCGACACTCTCCCACACTCGACAACATCCCCGACCTCCTCGATATCGCCAAACGGTACGCGGAGGAAGATCCAAACCAGGAAACTGACGACGAGTCAGGAGGTCAATGCCGCACGAGCGGCAACGACAGCGGACGACGGTCCGACCTACGCTACAGCAACACTCGCCTCACCGGCAAGCGCCGCAGTGACGGGCGAGTCGACTTCGTCGCCAACGCCGGGCACGCGCAACGCGAGCCCAAGAGCTTCCGCCACGACAGAGGACAACGCCGCGACGGCGGCAACTACAAGGCCAAGCCAAGGTTCGACCCCGCGGCTCTCCTTAACCAACCATGTGCGTTTCATAGCAGGGAAGGGAAGCCCGTAACGCACACCACCGCCGACTGCCACACCCTCAGGGAGATAGAGAAGGCACGGCGAGCACGGGAGGACCCCGACAACGACCTGCCAAACGGCGGAAAATTCGGCAAAGTGGCCGGCTCGCTCCATACCTTCACGGGCTTCAACACGAAGCGCGAGAAGAAGGTCATCGCCCGCGCCGTCGTCGTCAACGCGGTGGCCCAGGTTGACGTTCCCCAGTTCCTCAACTGGTCGGAGCAGCCATCACATGGAGTCGACAAGACCACTCGCCACGCATCGAGTACCCAGGTCGAGTCGCCCTGGTGGTCAAGCCTAAGGTCGGCGACTACTGGCTCCCCAAGACATTGATGGACGGCGGCAGCTCCATCAACATCCTGTACCTGGACACCTTCAGGCGGCTGTGGCTCCCGCAGTCGATGATCGAGACAACCCACACCACGTTCCATGGCATCGTCCCCGGTCGGAAGGCATACCCGATCGGCAAAGTCACGCTGCCAGTCACCTTCGGCACACCAGCAAACTTCCGCACCGAGCGGATCGTCTTCGAGCTGGTGCCCTTCGACAGCCCCTACCACTGTGTCCTGGGGCGCCAGGCGTTCGCCAAGTTCATGGCAGCGCCCCACTACGCGTACAACGCGATGAAGCTCCCCGGACCGTGCGGCGTCATCACCGTCAACGGCGACCCCGACATGGCCGCCGAGTGCGAGGCCAAAGGAGCCGAGCTCGCTGACGCTGTCATCGCGGCGGAGACCAACCATGCCGATGAGCTCGCCAAGTACGCGAGCGGGGTCAACAATGACGACTCCACCATACTCAAGAAGCCCAACTCGGAGGGCGCAAACACCTCAACCTTCGAGGCGACGACGCACACCCGCACCGTAGAGCTGGTCCCAGGTGACTCCAGCCAGATGGTGACGATCGGGATGGGCATGAGCCCGGCATAGGAAGGCGCGCTCGTCGAGTTCCTTCGTGAGAACAGGGACATCTTCGCATGGAATCCATCTGACATGCCTGGTGTCCCTAGGGAGCTCGCTGAGCACAAGCTAAACGCCGACCCCAAAGCGCGACCTGTCAAACAGTCGCTGCGGCCCTTCAATGAAGAGCGCCGCCGAGCAATCGCCGAGGAGGTGCAGCGTCTACTCGCTGCAGGCTTCATCCGGCCGATCAAATACTCCAAGTGGCTGGCAAACCCAGTCCTGGTTGAGAAGAAGAATGGGACCTGGAGGATGTGTATCGACTACACAAACTTGAACAGTGCCTGCCCAAAGGAGCAGTTCGTCCTCCCGCGGATCGATCAGATAATCGATTCCACCACGGGCTCGGAGTCGCTATGTTTCCTCGACGCCTACTCCGGGTAAAACCAGATCAAAATGGCCGTCGAGGACGAGGAGAAGATGGCGTTCATCACGCCATTCGGAGCCTTCTGCTACACCGCCATGACCTTCGGCCTCAAGAACGCCGGGGCGACCTACCAGCGGTGCATGCAAGAATTCCTCGCGAGCCAAATTGGCCGCAACATCCACGTCTACATCGACGACATGGTCGTAAAGTCCGCTCGCCAAGGTGACCTACTCGCCAACTTGGCTGAAACATTCGCCAACTTGCGAAAATACAAGATAAAGCTCAACCCAGGCAAATGCACCTTCGGTGTACCAGCAGGACAACTACTGGGGTACGTCGTCTCCAAGCGAGGGATTGAGGCGAACCCCACAAAGATCGACACGATCGCCTGGCTCGGCAAACCCGAGTGCCTGCGCGACGTCCAGAAACTGGCCGGACGAGTAGCGGCTCTTAGTCGCTTCATCCCCCGCTTGGGCGAAAAGGCGATGCCCCTATACCGCCTGATGCGCAAGAACCCCACCTTCCAGTGGGACAAGGAGGCGGATGACGCGCTTCGCGACCTCAAGAAGGTGCTACTCGCCGCACCGCTACTCGCCGCCCCCACCGACAAAGAACCCATGCTGGTTTACGTCACGGCTTCCGAACGCGTCGTCAGCGCCGTCATGGTCGTTGAACGACCAGAGGAAGGAAAGGAGCGCCCAGTACAACGACCGGTGTACTACATCAGCGAGGTCCTCACCGAGTCGCACCAACAGTACCCCCAGTACCAAAAGCTGGTATACGCGGTCTTCAGAGCTCAGCGGCGACTACCGCACTACTTCCAGGAGCACCCGATCACGGTCGTCTCCTCGGCACCATTGCAAGACATCATCCGCAACTGCGAGGCGACCGGGCGGGTCGCCAAGTGGGCCGTCGAGATCGGCGTCCACAACATCAAATACGATCCGCGAAAATCGATCAAGTCACAGGCCCTAGCGGACTTCATCGCCGACTGGGAAGAGGCCCAGCAGCCAGAGAAGCTGCCATACCTCCATTACTGGAGCTTGCACTTCGACGGCTCCAAGAACGCGGACGGCGCAGGCGCAGGGATCGTGCTAACTTCACCGAAGGGCGACAAGCTCCGCTACATCCTCTGCCTCGACTTCACAACCTGCACCAACAACATGGCCGAGTACGAAGCCTTACTCCACGGTATGCGAGCTGCCAAGGAGATGAATGTCAACCGCCTATGTTGCTACGGAGATTCCGACCTCGTCGCGGGGCAAGTCGCTGGCACCTGCGACGCCGTCTCCCCCACCATGGCGGCGTACCGCCAAGCAGTGGACAAGCTGGGCGGACACTTCACAGGCTACTCCGTCGAGTGGATCGATAGGCGGAAGAACGAGGAGGCCGACGCACTCTCTCGCATCGGGTCAGCTCGACTCGCACCACCCGCCGGCGTCTTCCTCGACACGATCACCAAGCCATCAGTCTCTCCCCCGAGGGAGATCGACATCGGAGTCCCGCTCCAACCAGAGGCAGCCCTGGTCGCACTCGTCAACGAGCCAGACGACTGGACCAAGCCCTACATCGCCTACCTGGAAGCCGGCACCTTGCCGGCAGACGAGACGGACGCTCGGATGATCGCTCGTCGATTCAAGTCCTACACCATCATCGACGGTGAGCTCAACAAGCGCAGTGTCACCGGCGTGTTCCAACGCTGCGTCCAACCCGCCGAAGGACGCAAGATACTCCACGATATCCACTCCGGTGACTGCGGCCACCACGTCGGCGCTCGCTCCCTGGTCACCAAGGCTATGCGACATGGCTTCTACTGGCCCACTGCACACGCCGATGCTGTCGACATCGTCCAGCGGTGCGCCAGGTGCCAGAAGTACGCCAAACAGACGCACATGCCGAGCTCGGCGCTAAAAACAATCCCCATCACCTGGCCATTCGCTGTGTGGGGCATGGATATGGTAGGCCCCTTCAAGAAGGCCCCCTCTGGCTACACCCACCTGCTGGTCGCGGTCGACAAATTCACGAAGTGGGTGGAGGCCAAGCCAGTCCGGAAATGCGACGGGAAGACCGCCACTAAATTCCTACGCGAGCTCATATATCGCTACGGGTTCCCAAACAGCATCATCACGGACAACGGCACCAACTTCGCCAAGGGAGCCATGGCCGAATTCTGCGAAGAGCACCACATCCGGCTCGACCTCGCGTTGGTCACCCACCCGGAGTCCAACGGCCAGGCGGAACGGGCCAACCAAAGCATCCTCCACGGCCTGAAGCCGCGACTCCAAGTACCACTCGAACGCACCGCCGGGTGCTGGGTCGAGGAGCTACCCTCCATCATCTAGGGCATCCGCACCTCGGTCAACAGGTCGACAGGATTCACCCCCTTCTTCATGGTGTACGGCGCCGAGGCAGTCATGCCCACCGATCTCGAGCACGACTCGCCACGGGTCATCCACTACACGGAGGCTGCAAACGAACTCGCTCGCCAAGATGGAGTCGACCAACTCGACGAGGCACGCGACCTCGCTCGGTCTCACACCGCCATCTACCAGCAGGGACTCCGCCGCTACCACAGCCGACGGGTGAGGACTCGCACCTTCCAGGAAGGCGACCTGGTGTTGCGCCTCATCCAGGATAAGAAGGGCATGCACAAGCTCTCCCCTCCGTGGGAGGGACCGTTCGCCATCGGGCGAGTACTTGGCAACGACGCCTACTACCTCATCGACGTCCGCGGGGACGGCGAACTCGACATCAAGCGACCATGGAATGTAAACCTCCTACGGAAGTTCTACTCCTAGAACCCTACATATGTACTCTCCAGTCGCTGTGAAATAAAAAGAATCGGTTACCGCAAATTGCGCTTACTCTCCATGTCTTGTGCCACTCGCACTCGTAGTAACAGCATCCAGCTAATCGCAGAGGTCAACCTTTGGTACAACGATCGGCACGGCTAAGTAGTGCGATGCACGAGCACTGAGTAACTTCAGGTCTTGCATCGTCCATGAAAAACGCCTACCCGGAGCCCCATTGGAGTCGCCTAGCCCGACTGGCTTTACGAGCCAAGACACCTGCCTTCGCTTCTTACAGCGACCACGGTCCTCCGCATCCTTGACATAGCGACTCGAACGGCTAAGTACCACGCTCGGGGACTGACGACCAGTTCATCGCGAGCGGCTCGGGAAAACGCCAAGTAAGAGAGCATGCCCAGGACTCGCCACGCGACTGGCCCAACGGGCCAGGCAGGAGTGATGCGCCCAAATCAACGCGCCAAGTCCTCAACCACCCTCGAGTCGCACCTAGAACAACCAAGTACCACGCTCGGGGACTCGGCCACCCGACCCCGTTCGCGCAAGGGAAAACGGTGAAGTATAGAGCGTTCAAGGGAGTCGCCTTGCGACTGGCTCCTCGAGTCCGGGTGAGTAGACCACAATAACAAAACATTCAAAAACAACAAACATATCATACACGAGGTAAACCCCACAAAAGGGCGGACGCGCTCGGGGACTCGTTTAAACCACAATCACAAAACACATGACAAATTCCAACACAGACACGTTGTCTCATTCAAAAGCATGTCGCGTTATCTCACATTACAAAATAGCCCATGCGGCAGACCTGCTACTAACACCTCAGGGCAAACTACCCTATTCTGCATGCTTCGACGATGACTCGCCAGCATCCCGACGACTGCGGATGAACGGCGTGTATGGGTTTGACGGGTACGTCGTCAGCTCACCCGCCATTGCAGCTCGGAAAGGCTGCTCGACCTTGAAATCCCGGTGCGGTGGCTCAGGGTCGTTGGGCGCAACGACAGTCTCCTGGTAGGGAAGGAGGTCGCCCATTGCCCAGACACGCTCCGAGTACACCACGGCGCGGTCCGTCAGCTTAAGCACCTCAGAAAGCTCCACCGCACCAGTCGACGAAGGGTAGCCGCTTGTCATGTCGTCGAGGTCGAAGTCCTCTAGGAAGTGAGCAAGTCCAAGGCTCAGCGTTGTTGATGCTCCACGTCGAAACGCCGACCGCGTCATGAACTCAACAACCGAGGGCGCCTTCTCCAAGTACTTCCACACCTCGACGAGGTCGCTGGGAATCACCTCCGTGGGTGATATCTCCTGGAGGTACGCCCGGATGCATGTTGCCGACAACGTCGCCGAGTCAACGAGCATGCCCACACACTGCCGTGCGTCGAACGAGCTCGCCTCTTCCGCGCTATCAATAATGCCACCTGCGGGTAGAAGACAACATTGAGTACGTTGGACATCATAGAAAGCACAAGATACCGGCAGAGGCAACTGCACTTACCAATCAGCGGGCCGGCGAGATCTGTGATGAAGCATTGAAGCGAGGTGTGGTCGTCCTGAAGCCCAGCAACAAGTGCGTCCGACACTTTACGGTCCTCCTCGGCGGCCGTAATGGCGGCCTTGGCTCGTTCATCAGCTGAGCTCGCTTCCTCCTTCGCCTCTCGCAGCTCGCGCTCGAGATCGGCGATCCGCTTTTCAGCCGTGCTCAGAGCCGAGTGCGCCGCTGCCAATTCACCCGCGGGGACAAGTCCCTGGCGAGCTTCCTCCGCCTTCGCGGCAACCGCCTGAAGCCCCTTATTTGCTTCCTGGACCGTGGCTAGTTCCTTCTCCGCGTGGTGCTTCGCTGCCAATCGGTCAGCTGATTCACGTTGCAGACCTTGCACATCATCCAACCAATTAACTCAAGAAAATCCAAAGTGCCCACCCGCTGAAATTCAGCGAGTGCGCACTCGGGGACTGGATGCGAAAAATCCTAAGTGCCCACCCGCTGAAATTCAGCGAGTGCGCACTCGGGGACTGGATGCGAAAAATCCTAAGTGCCCACCCGCTGAAATTCAGCGAGTGCGCACTCGGGGACTGGATGCGAAAAATCCTAAGTGCCCACCCGCTGAAATTCAGCGAGTGCGCACTCGGGGACTGGAACTCAAGAAATTCTAAGTGCCCACCCATTGAAATTCAACGGGTGCGCACTCAGGGACTGGACTCAAAAAACAATAACAAAGCGCTTAAAGGATCAGACCGCTGCAAAACACCGACCTGATCCTCGGGGACTGGACATACCTGGATAGCTGCGCCAAGCATGCCATGGAGTTGTATCGCGTCCACGGACGCGAGGAGAGCTGGCGTGTACCCACGATGCTGGTCGATTTCCGCATCGGCGACCCCATGTGCACGGCTCAATGGCGAAGTTCCACTCGCCGTGGCCGCTTTCGCCATGAAGCATGGGAATGTCGCGATGGAGGCACCCGCCCCGAGGGAGGTCGGCTCGGCAGTTCCAGGCGAGGGAGCGCCCTCCTTCGTCGACGCGGCTGCCTCTGTTGCGGGCTCAATCGGCACGACCGCCATGTCGTCAGAGATCGTGACGACGTCGTCGCCCTTGGCCTTCTTGCTGTCATCTGTAGGGACGACGACATCGTCCGCCTTCCTTTTACGGGAAGGATCCTCCTCGCCGGCGACGGGTGGCACCTTAGCCACGGTCGGGTGGCCCATTCTCTTCACTCCGGTCCTGTACATCAATCGTATAAGCAAAAATAATTCAAGCAGTTATGAAAGACGAAGGAGGGTGAGGGTACTCACTTGGCGACTGGAATAAAGCGTAGCCCCGTACGGAGGCCGGCCGGTTTCTCCAGTTCAGGGCCTAGTTGGTGACTGAGCCCCATCTCCAGGACGTCGCGTGCCCAAGACACGGATGGCTTCTTTGTCGTTGAGGCCGCAGCCGGAGCCTCTGGGATATCTTCGGTAGGAGCTTCCTTGCGAGGCGAAGCCGCTGCAGCCGGAGCATCCCCCAGCCCCGAGACTAGGGCGAATGGCGGAGGCATTGAAGCCAGCGGCACCTCCACGGTCGCCGTGTCCAGCACGGTTGTCGTTGGCGGCGCCTCGTCCTTGGCCGGGCTGGGGGCGTCAGAACTGCTCGCCGAGTGTGGCGGCGAGGCCGGCCTCGACGGCTTTGTCTTCCTCTTTGGAGGGGCTCTTGCCTCCTTCTCTTTATTCTTCTTCTTCGACGGAGTGTCTTGGCGGCGCGAGGTGGTCTCTGGGAGTTCGTCTTCGTCATCGTGACGCTCGAGGCTTCTACTTCCCTCAAGCTCACGCTGTCGCTGCCCGCGGGTCTTGCGAACCAGCGGGGCGACCTCCTCCTCGGACTCGTCGCCGTCATTGATCTCGTCGTCCCCGGAATCGCCTTTGGCGGGTGGCGACTCGCCCATGTCCTGGACAGACGAGCTCGAGTTCTCGTTGTCCGAAGGCGGGAGCCATCCTTCCACCACTTGGAATAGCTGCAAAGAATGCAGGATGAAATCAGAATTACCGCGACTGCAAAAACTGCGACTGCGAATGAAGCAAGGCGATTACCGTGGGAGCTGGACGTTTTGCGGTGTAAGGGGCGACCCCAGCTTGGGCGTCCAGGTACACCGCCTGGGTGATCTTCTTTAGTGCTGGGATGTAGTCTTCCAGCTTCCACTCGACAAGGCAGTCCTTCGTCGAGTCATCCCGGCCGGTGTACTGGTACATGTAGTGCTCGCGCCGGGCCAGCGGGACGAGCCGTCGCCCGAGCCAGCAGTTGTACAAGTTTATTGTTTGGAGGCCCCTCTTCTTCACACCGCGGATGGTCTGGAGCATCTCGTCGACGACCATCCGCTGGTCGCTGGGGAGCTTGCCGACTTGAAGTCGGCGCGGCTCGGACCGATTGGCGGAGTACCGCGGGATCGCCGTCTCGCCCTCCGGGGTCGCCTCAGCAACGTAGAACCACGACTTTTTCCAGTCGCTCGCCGCCTTGGCGGGCAGCATCAAATCGAAAAATGAGGCCTTTGACTTCAGTTGGAAGGTTAAGCTGCCCGCGGCAAGCATTGGGCCGCCCGTTTCCTCGCGGCTGATCCGTCCGTGGAACAGATCTTGCCATAGAGGGAAGTAGGGCCGGCAGCCCAAATAGCACTCGCAGAATGCCACGAAGATGGCGAGCTGCTCGATGCTGTGGGGACCCAGATCCGATGGCTGGATCCCATAGTAGGCGCAGAAGCGCCGGAAGAACAGGGACGTGGGGAACCCTAGCCCCCGTTCGAGATGGCTGGTAAAGCAGATGAATTCTCTCTCTCGTGGGTTTGGGGTTGTCTCTCCGGCCGCGGGGATGCGCCAGCAGCCGGCTCGCAAAATCCCAGCCTCCTCAAAGGAAGCCAGTTGCGCCCTCGTGCACTTAGATCTACCCCAAGGCTCGGTGGAGAGGGCCATGGCGGAAAGATTTGTGAGGGGGGGTCGGAGGATTTCTGGTCGACTGGATTGCGAGGAGAAGGGAGACGAACGTGCGCATAGTCGGAGGAAATGGCAAGGAAGTGGCCCTTTGATCGCCTGCCATTCCCCTTATATAGCGGTTGTTACCCGCCAAATCAGGGAGCCGTTACAACACGGTGATTACGCCAAAAGTTACCGTTGGTTTACTCCAACGGCTAGTTTGACCACGTTTAACGGTCCAACTTCAGCCGCTCGACCCGCCGACTGGTTCACTATGACAGTGTTTCGCCGACTCGACTCGCCAAAGCTGCGAGTAGAATGATTAGTTTTTTCCTTTATACAGGATCCCGCCGACAATTCGACTGGATGTCTACTCAGCGGCCGTATACTCCGACTGCCAGCAGCCATCTACGCCTAATCGACGACGGCCTCGGGGACTACTGATGGGGATGCGCCTACTGGGGTATACCCAGCAGGACGTTTCCGACTGGCCCGAGACCTGGCGAGTGGGCCTGCAGGACGGCGACTGGATCAAGGCCCGGCGTGGATCTAAGCGACTAGAAGCTGAAGGCCCAGGAGAGTAGATAGGCCCAGTCGGATTAGGTTAAACGAGTACCGAAGCTTTAACCGAATCGGTTGAGATATGTAAACCCTAGGGGAGGTGATCCTATATAAACCTCCCTGTAGGGCGTGTAGAGATACGTTCCATCATACCCCCACGCGACTCGCCGCCTAGCCGTCGAGCTCTCCCTTTGTACCATCCTCATAATACAATCTAGCAGGAGTAGGTCTTTACCCTCCGGGGGGCCGAACCTAGGTAAAACCCTGTGTCTTTGCCCTTATCTCGCACCGCAGATGGCTGGACTCCCTTGCCCCTCGTTCTACTACTCGCTGCCGATTGCAGCATCTGCCGTGACCATTCCCACGGCAACATCAAAAAGGAACATCAAGTGTTGATGGTCAATAAAACCACCAGTTTCAAGAAAAGAGGTCGGAAGGGCAATCCCAAGGGTAACTTCTAGAAGGATGGCAAGTCTATTGCCGTGCCTGAGAATAAGGCCAAGGGAGTCCCTAGGACCAATACTGGGTGTTTTTATTGTCGTGGGAATGACCACGGCAGATGCTGCAATCGGCAGCGAGTAGTAGAACATGGGGCAAGGGCCGCCAGCCATCTGCGGTGCGAGATGAGGGATGAGACACAAGGGTTTACCCAGGTTCGGCCCCCGGAGGGTAAATACCTACTCCTGCTAGATTGTATTATGGTGAGACTACAATGGGGCGAGCTCGACGGCTAGGCGGCGAGTCGCTTAGGTGTATGATGGAACGTATCCTCTATGCATCCTCTAGGGAGGTTTATATAGACACCTCGCTAGGGTTTACAGATCACAACCGAATTAGTTAAGGATTCGGAGATTCTATGACCTAGTCCGACTGGGCCTAGCTACGCTTCTGGGCCTTCAGCTTCCAGTCGCTTGAGTCCACGCCAAGTCTTGATCCAGTCGCCGTCCTGCAGGCCCACTCGCTGACGCTTGGGCCAGTAGGAAACGTCCTGCTGGGTATACCCCGGTAGGCATATCCCCATCAGTAGTCCCCGAGGCCGTCGTTGATTTGTCGCAGGTGTTTGCTGGCAGTCGGAGTATGCGGGTCCAATGTGGACGCCTAGTCGAATCGGCGGCGGACTCCTGAACAAAGGAAAGAACTAGTCATTTAGTCACAATAACGGCGACCAATCGTGTCGCAGCTCGGCGAACGGATCGGCAAATACTTAGTCACTGTTATAGTGATCGGGTTGGCGAGTCGTCGAGTCGCTAGGAGTGACGAGTCGAATGGATGAAGTTGGACCGTCAATTGTGGTCAAACTAGCCGTTGTGTAATCCAACGGTAACTTCGGCGTAATTACCGCGTAGTAACGGCCCCCGAAATTGGTGGGTAGCAACCGCTATATAAGGAGGATGAAAGGCAAACGGGGAAATGCTTCTTCTTTCTTCCTCCGATTCCGCCCATCTCTGTTTCTCCATTCCGCGCAGTGATCGGAACAATTCAGAGATCCTCGACCTCCATGAATTTCCAACTGATGGCCCCCTCCACCGAGCCGTGGGGCAGATCCAAGTGCACTAGGGTGCTACTAGCATCCTTCGAGGAGGCTGGGATCCTCCACGCCGGCAGATGTCGCATCCCCGCGGCCGAAGAAGTGACTCCGGATCCGCGCGAGGGAGAGTTCATCTGCTTCACCAGCCACCTGGAGCGGGAGCTGGGCTTCCCAACTTCCCTCTTCTTCCGGCGTTTCTGTGCCTACTACGGAATCCATCCATCGGAACTGGGTCCGCATAGTATCGAGCAGCTCGCCATCTTCATGGCGTTCTGCGAGTGCTATCTGGGCTGCAGGCCCTACTTTCCCCTGTGGCAAGACTTGTTCCACGGGAGAATCAGTCGTGAAGAGACAGGCGGCCCGATGCTAGCTGCGGGCGTCCTGACATTCCAGCTGAAGTCGAAGGCGTCGTTCTTCGATCTGATGCTGCCCACTAAGGCGGCGAACGAGTGGAAAAAGTTCTGGTTCTCGTCACCGAGTCGACTCCAGGCGATGAAGTGGCGCTTCCAAGATACTCCGCCGACCGGCCCGAACCGCGCCGGCTCCAGGTCACCAAGCTCCCGCTGGATCAGCGGATGGTTGTTGACGAAATGTTGCAAACCATCTGCGGCCTGAATAAGAAAGGCCTCCAGACCATCAACCTCTACAACTGCTGGCTCAGGCGGCGGCTCGTGCCCTTGGCCAGCCGCGACCACTATATGTATGAGTATATGGGTAAGAACGACTCGACGAAGTCCTGCCTCGTTGAGTGGAGACTCAACGACTACACCCTGGACCTAAAGAAGATCACTCAGGCGGTGTATCTTGATGCGAAGGCCGGGGTTGCCCCTTATACTGCAAGGCGCCCAGCTCCAACGGTACGTTGTTATCGTGTTAACACTCGCAGTCGCAGCTTGTGCATTCGCGGTCGTGCTAAATTTGTGTGTTCTTGTTGCAGTTGTTCCAAGTGGTGGAAGGGTGGCTTCCACCCGCGGATGATGAGAACTCGAGCTCGTCCGTCCAGGATGGAAGCGAGTCATCTCCCGCCAAAGATGACGCCGATAGCGACGGAGGCGATGACGACGACAACAGAGAAGATGAGCTCGTGGAACTTGCTGCCCCCACGGTTCGCAAAACCCGCAGGCAACACCAGCGCGAGATCGAAGCGAGCAAGAGCCTCGAGCCCCATGATGACGATGACGACGATCTTCCCGAGCACACCTCACATCGCGAGGCCACGCCGTTGAAGAAGAAGAAGAAAGCTCCACCGAAGAAGAAGGCGAAGCCAGCGAGGAAGATATCTCCGCCCCGATCTGCGAGCAGATCCAATGCCACCAGCTCGGCTGAGGACGCAGCGGCACACGCGACCATGGCTACAGGCGCTACCGCCCCCAGGTACGAGGCGCCGCTGGCGTCGTTGCCACCGCCATTCGCCCCAATTATTAGCTTGGGGGCTGCTCCGGCCGCAGGGGCCTCGCCACCAAGGGGTGCTCCCGCGGCTATTACCACGGAGGCTCCTGCCGCGGCTTCATCTTCGAAGAAGCGATCAGTGTCTTAGGCACACGAAGTGTTCGAGATGGGCCTTACTCGGAGGCTAGGGCCCGAGCTTGAGAAGCCGGCCAGTATCCGCACCGGTCTACGGTTCCTGCCAATCGCCAAGTGAGTGCTGCTCTATCCCTTACTCATCTGCTTGTTCTGTGTTTTGATCAAACGGTCTCATTCGCCAAAATGTTTCACAGGACTGGTGTTAAAAAGATCGGCCATCCTTCTGTGGCCAAGGTTCCGCCAGTCGCCTCCGAAGTGTCGGCCGATTCCTCATGGAAAAGGAAAGCCATTGACGATGCTGCTCCCGCCGAAGGCATCAAGAGGACGAAGGGGGACGAAGTTGTCACAGTCTCTGATGATTAGGTGGTTGCTCCTAGTGATCCTCCGACCGCAGCGGAAGTGGCCTCGAAGGTCAAGGAGGGTGTTGGGTCACAGCATACGGTGATCGCATACTCACCCATCGTGGCCGAGCCGACTCCGAGTGGCGCAGCCGCATCTGCGGCGACCTTTCCTCGCTTCATGGCAAAGGCGGCCGCAGCGAGTGCCTCGGCGCCGACGAGACGGATGCCTGGGGTCGCCGAGGTGGAGGTTGAGCATCGTCGCGGCCATACTCCGGTCGTGCTTGCGTCTGTGGATGCGCTGGAGCTTCACAACATGCTAGGCACTGCCATCCAGGTATGTCCAGTCCCCGAGGATCGGGCCACTGAATTTCAGTGGTCGGATTCTTAATGTTTTTATATCATCGAGTCCCCGAGTGCCTAATCGCTGAATCACAGTGGGTGGGCACTGAGGATTTTCATTGTCCAGTCCCCGAGTGCCTAGTCGTTGAATTTTAGTGGGTGGGCACTTAGGAATTTCATTGTACAGTCCCCGAGTGCCTAGCCGCTGAATTTCAGCGGGTGGGCACTTAGGAATTTCATTGTCCAGTCCCCGAGTGCCTAGTCACTGAATTTCAGCGGATGGGCACTTAGGAATTTCATTATACAGTCCCCGAGTGCCTAGTCGCTGAATTTCAGCGGGTGGGCACTTAGGAATTTCATTGTCGTTGACGCTGCAATTTGTGCGTAGGGCCTGCAGCGCGAATCGGCCGATCGTCTTGCTGCGAAGTGTCTCTTGGAGAAGGAGCTCTTTGCCGTCCAGGAGACGAACAAGGAGCTTCAAGCGGTTTCGGCTAAGGTGAAGGAGGCCCACCGAGGCCTTGTCCCGGTGGGTGATTTGACGACGGCTCAGTCCGCTCTAAGTGCGGCTGAAAAACGAGTCGCTGACCTGGAGCGTGAGCTCGAGGAGGCGAGGTCGGAAGCTAGCTCGGTGGAAGGGCGAGCGAAGGCTGCTATTACTTCTGCCACTGAAGAGCGGAAAGTGTCTGACGCGCTCGTTGCTGGGCTGCAGAACGATTTCTCTTCTCTTCAAAGCTTCATCACGGGCCTCTGCCGACCGTTAATTGGTAAGCCTTCCTTCTTCCCTCTACATGCAATGGTTGTACTGTGACGTCGTTGGTTTGCTCATTGCTTGTTTCTTTGCCGCAGGTCGAATAACTGATAGCGCGGAGGAGGCGCAGTCGTACGACGCGCGGCAATGTGTGGCCACCCTGGTCGATTCAGCCGCGTTGTCCGCGACTTGCCTTCGAGCGTATCTTCAGGAGATATCGCCCACGGAAGTAATCCCCAGCGACCTTGTCGAGGTGTGGCGCTACTTGGAAAAGGCTTCGTCAGTTGTCGAGTTCATGACGCGGTCGGCCTTCCGGCGCGGGGCGACGACGGCGCTCAGCCTTGGGCTTGCCCATTTTCCAGAGGATTTCGACCTCGACGATGTCACGAGCGACTACCCCTCGTCGACGGGCTCTGTGGAGATTGCCGAGGTGCTAAAGCTGACGGACCGGGCCGCGGTGTACTCCGATCGCGTTTGGGCGATGGGCGACCTCATCCCCTATCAGGAGACGATTGTCGCCCCCAATGATACTGAACCGAAGCATCTGGACTTCAAGGTCGAGCAGCCGTTCCGAGCGGCGATGGCGGGCGAGCTGACGACGTACCCGTCAAACCCGTACGTGCCCTTCATCCGTAGTCGCGGGGACGGTAGCGCATTTGCGTCAAAACCTGCGGAGTAGAAGTGTATGTTCCCTTGGGCGTTAGTACAAGATAACTATTGAACTTTCCTTGTATTTGGAACAACTGTGTGGTGCTATAAAGGAAACTCGTGTTATTTTGTCATTCGTTTTGCGATTTTGGATTTTGATTGAACGAGTCCCCGAGCGCGTCCGGCCTTTGTATGGGGTTTACCTCGTTGTTATATGTTTGTTAACTTTTAATGAGTTGAGGTCAACTCGCCATGGCTCGGAAAGCCAGTCGCAAGGCGACTCCCAAGGGTGCTCTTTACTTGACCATTTTCCCTAGCGTGAACAAGGTCGGGTTGCCGAGTCCCCGAGCGTGGTACTTGGTGGTTCTAGTCGCAGCTCTAAGGTAGGTGAGGACTAAGCGCGTCGTTGTTAGCGCGTCTCTCCTACCTGATCCAGAGGATAGGTCGCGTGGCGAGTCCTGGGCGCGCTCTCATACTTGACATTTTTCCTAGTCGCTCGTATTTGGCTAGCTGTCAGTCCCCGAGCATGGTACTTGGCCGTTCGGGTCGCTGTGCCGAGGATGCGGAGGACCTTGGTCGCTGTGAGGAGAGAATGCAGTTGTCTTGGCTCGGTGAGCCAGTCGGGCTAGGCGACTCCAATGGGGCTCCGGGTTGGCATTTTTCGTGGACGTTACGAGGCCTGGAGTTTCCCAGTGCCCTCGTACCGCACTGCTTGGGCGTGCCGGTCGCTTTACCAGAGGTTGACTTCTACGAATAGCATAACGCTGTTATTACGAGTGCGACTGGCATAAGACACGGAGAGTAGACACAATCTTCGGTAACCAATCTGTTTTATTTCATAGCGGGTGGGGAGTACATGTATGGAGTTCTAGGAGTAGAACTTCCGTAGGAGGTTTACATTCCATGGCCGCTTGACGTCGAGTTTTCCGTCTCCTCGGACGTCGGTGAGGTAGTAGGCGTCGTTGCCTAGGACTCGCCCGATGGCGAATGGTCCCTCCTAAGGGGGGGAGAGCTTGTGCATGCCCTTCTTGTCCTGGATTAGGCGCAGTACCAGGTCGCCTTCCTGAAAAGTGCGAGTCCTTACTCGCCGGCTATGGTAGCGGCGGAGCCTTGCTGGTAGATGGCGGTGCGGGAGCGAGCAAGATCGTGTTCCTCGTCGAGCTGGTCGACGTCGTCTTGTCGTGCAAGTTCGTTTGCGGCCTCCGTGTAGTTTACCACCCTTGGTGAATCGTGCTCGAGGTCGTTGGGCATGACTGCCTCGGCGCCGTACACCATGAAAAAGGGGGTGAATCCTGTCGACCTGTTGACGGAGGTGCGGATGCCCCAGACGACGGAGGGTAGCTCCTCGACCCAGCACCCGGCGGTGCGCTCAAGTGGGACTTGGAGCCGTGGCTTCAGGATATGGAGGATGCTCTGATTGGTGCGTTCCGCCTGGCCGTTGGACTCCGGGTGGGCGGCTGAGGCGAGGTCGAGTCGAATGTGGTGTTCCTCGCAGAACTCGGCCAAGGATCCTTTGGCGAAGTTGGTGCCATTGTCCGTGATGATGCTGTTTGGGAACCTGTAGCGATAGATGAGCTCGCGTAGGAACTTGGTGGCGGTCTTCCCGTCGCATTTGCGGACTGGCTTGGCCTCCACCCATTTTGTGAATTTGTCGACTGCGACTAGGAGGTGGGTGAAGCTGGAGGGGGCCTTCTTAAAGGGGCCTACCATGTCCATACCCCATACGGCGAACGTCTAGGTGATGGGGATTGTCTTGAGCGCCGAGCTCGGCACGTGGGTCTGGTTGGCGTATTTCTGGCATCCGACGCACCGCTGGATGATGTCGACAGCGTCTGTGTGTGTGGTGAGCCAGTAGAAGTCGTGTCGCATAGCCTTTGCAACCAGAGAGCGGGCGCCGGCGTGGTGGCCGCAGTCGCCGAGTGAATGTCTTGGAGGATTTTGCGTCCTTCAGCGGGTTGAACACAGCATTGGAACACGCCGGTCACGCTGCACTTGTGGAGCTCGCCGTTGATGATGACAAAGGATTTGCATCGGCGTGCTATCATCTGGGCATCCGTTTCATCCGCGGGCAGGGTGCCTCCCTCCAAGTAGGCGACGTATTTAGCGGTCCAGTCGTTTGGCTCGGCGATTAGTGCGACCAGGGATGCCTCTGGTTGCAGCGGGATTCCGATGTCGATCTCCCTTGGGGTAGAGACGGAAGGCTTGGTGATGGTGTCGAGGAAGACGCCGGCGGGTGGTGCGAGTCGAGCCGAGCCGATGCGAGAGAGTGCGTCGGCCTCCTCATTCTTCTGCCTGTCGATCCACTCGACAGAGTAGCCTGCGAAGTGTCCACCCAGCCGGTCCACTTCTTGGCGGTATGCCGCCATGGTGGGGGAGACGGCGTCACAGGTGCCGGCGACTTGCCCGGCGACGAGGTCAGAGTCTCCGTAGCAGCGCAGGCGATTGACGTTCATCTCCTTGGCAGATCGCATGCCGTGGAGTAGCACTTCGTACTCGGCCATGTTGTTGGTGCAGGGGGTGAAGTCGAGGTAGAGGATGTAGCGGAGTTTGTCACCCTTCGGAGATGTTAGCACGATCCCTGCTCCTGCACCGTCCGCGTTCTTGGAGCCGTCGAAGTGTAAGCTCCAGTAATGGAGATATGGCAGCTTCTCTTGCTGCTGGGCCTCCTCCCAGTCAGCGATGAAGTCTGCGAGAGCCTGTGACTTGATCTCCTTGCGAGTCTCATACTTGATGTTGTGGACGCCGATCTCAACGGCCCACTTGGCAACTCGCCCAGTCGCCTCACAGTTGCGGATGATGTCCTGCAACGGTGCTGAGGAGACGATCGTTATCGGGTGCTCCTAGAAGTAGTGCGGCAGTCGCCGCTGTGCTCTGAAGACCGCGTATACCAATTTCTGGTATTGCGGGTAGCGCTGGCGTGACTCGGTTAAGACCTCGCTGATGTAGTACACTGGTCGCTGCACCGGGCGCTCCTTTCCTTCCTCTGGCCGTTCGACGACCATGACGGCGCTGACGACGCGTTTAGAAGCTGCGACATAGACTAACATGGGTTCCTTGTCGGTGGGGGCGGCGAGTAGCACCTCCTTGAGGGCGTGGAGCGCGTCGTATGCCTCCTTGTCCCACTGGAAGGTGGGGTTCTTGCGCATTAGGCGGTAAAGGGGCATCGCCTTTTCGCCTAGCCGGGGGATGAAGCGACTGAGAGCCGCGACTCGCCCGGCCAGCTTCTGGACGTCGTGCAGGCACTCGGGTCTGCCGATTCGAGCGATCGTGTTGATCTTGGCGGGGTTTGCCTCGATCCCGCGCTTGGAGACGACTTATCCCAGTAGCTGTCCAGTTGGCACACCGAAGGTGCACTTTCCTAGGTTTAGCTTTATCTTGTAGTTCCGCAGGTTGGCGAACGTTTCCGCCAGGTCGGCGAGTAGATCACCTGGCGAGCGGATTTCACAACCACGTCGTCGATGTAGACGTGGATATTGCGGCCAATCTGGCTCGCAAGGCACTCCTGCATGCACCTCTGGTAAGTCGCCCCGGCGTTTTTGACGCCGAAGGTCATGGCGGTGTAGCAGAAGGCTCCGAATGGCGTGATGAACGCCGTCTTCTCTTCGTCCTCGACAGCCATTTTGATCTGGTTGTACCCAGAGTAGGCGTCGAGGAAGCATAGAGCCTCCGAGCCCGCAGTGGAATCTATGATTTGGTCGATCCGCGGGAGGACGAATTGCTCTTTCGGGCAGGCGCTATTTAGGTTTGTGTAGTCGATACACATTCTCCGGGTCCCATTTTTCTTCTCGACCAGGACTGGGTTTGCCAGCCACTTGGAGTACTTGATTGGCCGGATGAAGCCTGCAGCGAGTAGACGTTGCACCTCCTCGGCGATGGCTCGACGGCGCTCTTCATTGAAGGGCCGCAACGACTGCTTGACAGGTCGCACTTTGGGGTCGGCGTTGAGTTTGTGGTCAGTGAGTTCCTCGGGACACCAGGCATGTCGGATGGCTTCCATGCGAAGATGTCCCTGTTCTGATGAAGGAACTCGATGAGCTCGCCTTCCTATGCTGGGCTCATGCCCGTCCCGATCGTCACCGTCTGGCTGGAGTCGCCTGGGACCAGCTCGACGGTGCGGGTGTGTGTCGTTGCCTCGAAGGCGGTGGAGTAGCCGCCCTTCGAGTTGGGCTTCTTGAGTATGGTGGGGTCGTCGCTGTTGACCCTGCTCGCGTACTTGGCGAGCTCCTCGGCGTGGTTGGCCTCTGCCGCTATGACGGTGTCAGCGAGTTCGGCCCCTTTGTCCGCACTCTGCGGCCATGTCGGGGTCGCTGTGGATGGTGATGATGCCGCATGGCCCAAGTAGCTTCATCGCGTTGTACGCGTAGTGGGGTGCTGCCATGAACTTGGCGAACGCCTGGTGTCCCAGGACGCAGTGGTAGGGGCTGTCGAAGGGCACCAGCTCGAAGACGATCCGCTCGATGCGGAAGTTTGCTGGTGTGCCGAAGGTGACTGGCAGCGTCACCTTGCCGATCGGGTACGCCTTCCGACCGGAGACGATGCCACGGAAAGTGGTGTAGGTCGTCTCGATCATCGACTGCGGGAGCCGCAGTCGCCTGAAGGTGTCCAGGTACAGGATGTTGATGGAGCTGCCGCCGTCCATCAGTGTTTTGGGGAGCCAGTAGAGCCCCACCTTTGGCTTGAACACGAGGGCGACTCAGCCTGGATACTCGATCCGTGGCGAGTGGTCCTCGCGGCTCCAGGTGATTGGCTGCTCGGACCAGTTGAGGAACTGAGGGATGTCTATCTGGGACACCGCGTTGACGGCGACGGCGCGGGCGATGACCTTCTTCTCACGCTTCATGTTGAAGCCGGTGAAGGTGTAGAGCGAGCTGGCGACACTGCCGAACTTTCCGCCGTTTGGCGGGTTGTTGTCGGGGTCTTCCCGCGCGCGACGTGCCTTCTCGATCTCCTTGAGAGAGTGGCATTCGGCGGTCGTGTGTGTGGCGGTCTTTCCTGCCCTGCTATGAAACACACAGGGTTGGTTGAGAAGGGCCGTGGGATCGAACCTCGGCTTTGCCTTGTAGTTGCCTCCGTCGCGGCGCTGTCCTCCGTCACGATGAAAGCTCTTGGGCTCGCGCTGCGCGTACCCGGCGTTGGCGACGAAGTCGACTCGCGCGTCACCGCGGCGTTTTCCGGTGAGGTGAGTGCTGCTGTATCGTAGCTCGGGCCGCCTCCCGTTGTCGTGGCCGCTCGTGCGGCGATGTCCTCCCGCATCGTCATCGATTTCCTGGTTTGGGTCCTCTTCCGCGTACCTCTTTGCGATATCCAGGAGGTCCGGTATGTTGTCGAGTGTGCGGTACGCTCGTTTGAGCTTGGCGACCAGGGGCTCGTAGCGGGACGAGGTCTTGATGTAGGGTTTCGTAGCATGGAAAACAAAAATTTTCTACCGCATACAAACAAACAAGCCAAGATCAATCTACTAGATTGTAGCAACGAGTCGATGGAATAACTCACCCTCGAAGATTCCAAAGTGTTTAACGAGAGCGGATTCTCGTGGGTGATGTAGTCGTACTCTTCCCGATCTCAAGATCGCGTAGACGATCCTTCCGGCGCTGCGTTCCGGCAGCGCTCCCGCAGTCGGTCACACGTACGGTACTCGACGAAGACCTTCCTCTCCCTTGTTCCAGCAGGCAGCGGAGGTTGTAGCACTCTCCTCGTGATTCCGACAGCACAACGGCGTGGTACCGGAAGTAGAGGGGAGATCTCGCAGGGCTTCGCCTTAAGCCGGAGCGAGTATGGTGGACTATGAGAGAGCCCTTGACGATCTAGGGTTTAGACACGCCAAGGAGGGGGCTAGGCCGGCGGCTAGGGTTTCACCTAGGCGGCGGCGGTGAGTGCCCTAGGGCCGGCGGCAGCTATGGAGGCGGCGGCGGCTTGGGGCTAGGGTTTAGAGGTGTAGGAACTTGTGTCTAGGAGGGGAGCCCTGCCCCTCCTTATATAGGTGGAGGGGGCCGGCCAAGGGGAGGGGAGTCCCTCCCCAACTCGGCTTGGTGGTGCGCCGGCGGTGGGATGAGGAACTCCTCCCCAAAGTCGGTTTCCACCTCCCTCTCCACTTCCCAAAAATAGTCGTTTGACTTTCAAACTTGGCGTTTGACTTTTCAAACTAGGATTTGAATAAACCCTCTATTTTGTTCAGCGATGACACCGAGTACATAATGCAATCATACCAACTTGATATAACACATTCATGTACCCTTCCCCTTCGGAGTGTCGGACACCCCGGAACCTTCTAGAACATTCCCGATGAAAAACACCGGAACCATTCCCCAACTCCGAAACGGGACTTTCCTTATATGAATCTTATTCTCCGGACCATTCCGGATCTCCTCGTGATATCCCGGATCCCATCCGAGACTCCTAACAACATTCGTTCTCTTTCTCATCATTCCATAACTACTCAAACAACGTCGAATCCTTAAGTGTGTCTCCCTACGGTTCGTGAATTATGCGGACATGATCGAGACACTTCTCCAAACAATAACCAATAGAGGAATCTGGAAATTCATATGGCTCCCACATATTTCTATGATTACTTTGCGATCAAATGAACCACTTACATACGATACCAATTTCCCTTTGTCTCACGATAGTTTACTTATCCGAGGTTATGATCGTCGGTATCTCTGCATACCTAGTTCAACCTCGTTACCGATAAGTACTCTTTTCTCGTTCCCGTGATACACTAGAGGAAAAAGGGCCATCCGTTCGCCACCCCTGGGAGCATTAGTCCCGGTTGCGCCACCAACCGGGACTAATGCTGGCACGCGTCCCGGTTGGAGCGGGCACGGGGCCAGGGGGCATGGGTCCCGGTTGGTAAGGGGGCATGCGTCCCGGTTGGAGCCACCAACCGGGACTAAAGGTTTGGCCACAGCCACGTGGCGTGGCACGCACCTTTAGTCCCGGTTGCTGGCTCCAACCGGGACTAAAGACCCCTTGCCCTCTATAAATGCAACGCCCCAGCCCCCTCTGCCTCCACTCTGTTTTTTCGAATGGTGTAAGGTGTGAGGGTGTGTGCTAGTTTTTTCTCATGCATGCATTGAAGGTGTTTGTTGAAATGTTTGAGTGAAAAATCCAGTTGAATTTCTCATAGAACAAAAATATAGAAGGTGTCCGAGACGCACTTGAGCTTTCTCCTCTTTATTTCCCTCGATCGAGGTTAGCAATCCTATCTTTTCTAGGTCATTGATACAATTCATGTGTCGGTGTGAATTGGTTATTTCACTATTTATGATGTCCTGTTTTTTGATAAACTTACTTATATGATGCAGATGAACGGTCGGGAATGGATGTACGGTGACCGGCGGGTAGCCGGGTATATCAAAGGCGTGGATAAATTTATCGATGTGGCTACGGCAAACAAAGAGAATGGATTTATACGTTGTCCATGTGTTCAATGTCGGAACAACAAGGAGTACTCTTCCTCGAAAATCATTTGCGGCCACCTGATTATGAAAGGTTTCATGCCCAACTATAATTGCTGGACCAAGCACGGGGAAAGAGGGGTTATGATGGAAGATGGTGAAGAAGAAGATGATGATAACAACTATCATCATATGTTTCCTGAATACGGTGATACTGCTATGGAAGACAATGGAGAGGAAAAAGGTGAAGAACGGGCATCAGATGAGCCGGCTGATGAACTTGGTAGGGTCATTTCTGATGCAAAGCAAGACTGTGAAACAGAAAATGAGAAGTTGAAGTTAGAGGGCATGTTAGAAGATCACAAGAAATTGTTGTACCCAAATTGTGAAGATGGCAGCACAAAGCTCGGTACCACACTGGAATTGTTGCGATGGAAGGCAGAGTGTGGTCTAACTGACTCCTCATTTGAAAAGATGCTGAAAATAATGAAGCCGAAGTTTCCAAAACATAACGAACTTCCCGAGAGTACCTACGAAGCAAAGAAGACTCTCTGTCCTCTGGGATTAGATGTGCAAAAGATACATGCATGCATTAATGACTGCATCCTCTACCGCGGTAAGGAGTATGAGAATTTAGATAAATGCCCGGTATGCAACGCGTTGCGGTATAAGATCAGACGAGATGACCCTGGTGATGTTGAGGGAGAGCCCCTCCGGAAGAGGGTTCCTGCTAAGGTTATGTGGTATGCTCCTATAATACCAAGGTTGAAACGCATGTTCAGAAACAAAGAGCATGCCAGGTTGTTGCGATGGCACAAAGAAGACCGTAAGAAAGACGGGGAGTTGAGACACCCTGCTGATGGGTCACAGTGGAGAAAAATCGAGAGAGACTTCCCAGACTTTGTAGGTGACGCAAGGAACTTATGGTTTGGTCTAAGTACGGATGGCATGAATCCTTTTGGGGAGCAGAGCTGCAGTCACAGCACCTGGCCCGTGACTCTATGTATCTACAACCTGCCTCCTTGGTTGTGCATGAAGCGTAAGTTCATTATGATGCCAGTGCTCATCCAAGGCCCGAAGCAACCGGGCAACGACATTGATGTGTACCTTAGGCCATTAGTTGAAGAACTCTTACAGTTGTGGGGCAAACCAGGTGTACGTGCGTGGGATGAGAACAAACAGGAGCCATTTAATCTACGAGGGTTGTTATTCGTAACCATCAATGATTGGCCTGCTCTTAGTAACCTTTCAGGACAGACAAACAAAGGATATAAGGCATGCACCCACTGTTTAGATAAGACCGAAGGTACATATTTGCATAAATGCAAGAAGGTTGTGTACCTAGCGAATCGATGATTTCTTCCGACCAATCATCCCGTAAGAAAGAAAGGCAAGCATTTTAAAGGTGAGGCAGATCACCGGAAGAAGCCTGAACTCCCTGCTGGTGATGATGTATTTGGTATGGTCAAGGACATAGAAGTAATCTTTGGAAAGGGTCCCGGCGGTCAATCAGTTCCGAACGACGTCGCTACAGGACATGCACCCATGTGGAAGAAGAAATCTATATTTTGGGAGCTGCCATATTGGAAAGTCCTGCGTGTCCGCTCTTCAATCGACGTGATGCACGTGACGAAGAATCTCTGCGTGAACCTGCTAGGATTCCTAGGTGTGTATGGTAAGACAAAAGATACACCTGAAGCACGGGAGGACCAACAAATTATGAAAGACCCAAAGAACATGCATACAGATAACAAGACGGATAAAGGGCGTCACTTAAGTCGTGCCAGCTATGCTCTTACCAAAGCAGAGAAGGAAATATTTTTTGAAGTCCTTTACAGTATCAAGGTGCCATCGGGCTTCTCATCTAATATAAAGGGGATAATAAATATGGCAGAGAAAAAGTTCCAAAACCTGAAGTCTCGTGACTGTCACGTGATTATGACGCAGTTGCTTCCGATTGCATTGAGGGGGCTTCTACCGGAAAATGTTCGAGTACCCATTGTGAAGCTGTGTGCATTCCTCAATGCAATATCTCAGAAGGTAATCAATCCAGATATTCTGCCAAGTTTACAGAAGGATGTGGTACAATGTCTTGTTAGTTTTGAATTGGTGTTCCCACCATCCTTCTTCAATATTATGACGCATCTCCTGGTTCATCTAGTGGAAGAGATTGCCATTCTCGGTCCGGTATTTCTGCACAATATGTTCCCCTTTGAGAGGTTCATGGGTGTCTTAAAGAAATATGTTCATAACCGTGCTAGACCAGAAGGAAGCATCTCCAAGGGATATGGAACAGAGGAGGTCATTGAGTTTTGTGTTGACTTTATTCCTGACCTTAAGCCGATTGGTGTTTCTGACTCGCGGCATGAGGGAAGACTAAGTGGAAAAGGCACGCTGGGAAAGAAAGCAATGATATGTAGGGACAGGGATTCTTTCACTAAAGCACACTACACAGTTCTACATAATTCCACCTTGGCAGCTCCGTATATCGAGGAACACAAGAATATTGTACGCTCCAAAAACCCGGGGAAGCCTGAATCATGGATTACAGATGAACACATGAAGTCTTTCGGTGGTTGGATGCGGACACATCTCTTGAATGACACCACTGTTGGAGATCAGCTATACTTGTTGGCCGCGTCACCATCTTCTACTGTATTGAATTTCCAAGGGTACGAAATAAATGGGAATACATTCTACACGATCGCCCAAGATAAAAAGAGCACCAACCAAAATAGTGGTGTCCGCTTTGATGCAATAGACGAGAATGGACAAAAGGACACATATTATGGTTACATAGAGGAGATATGGGAACTAGACTATGGAGTCTCTTTTAAGGTCCCTTTGTTTCGCTGCAAATGGGTCAACCTGAATGGGGAAGGGGTAAAGATAGACCAGTTGTACGGAATGACAACAGTGGATCTCAACAATCTTGGTTATAGAGATGAACCATTCGTCCTAGCCAATGATGTGTCTCAGGTTTTCTATGTGAAGGACATGTCCTCCAAACCGAAAAAAAGAAAAAATATGCAAACGAATACATCATATGATGAGCCAAAGCGTCACATAGTTATTTCAGGGAAAAGAAACATCGTGGGAATCGAGGACAAGACAGACATGTCAGAAGATTATAATAAGTTTGATGAAATTCCGCCCTTCACAGTGAAAACTGACCCAAGCATTCCGTTAAGTAAAGAAGATGCTCCATGGTTACGTCTGAAGCGGTCATAAGGAATGACATATGCCAAGAAGTTCATGCTCATATTATGTAACTCTAGTTCATGTCTTTCGCGGTTTGTGGCTTGACCGAAGGATATCTTTCGCGGTTTGTGGCCTTTAGTCCCGGTTTTGTAGTCTCAGTTTTTAAATATTAATAAATGTCTTGAGTGTTAGTCCCATTTTGTGGCTGGAGCGGGAGTGCCTCTATGACCAGTTTCTCGGAGATGCCGGAGGACTGGGCTCCGTCGGCATCTCCCTGAAACTGGCTGCAGTGGTGTCCCTGCTCTCGAAAACCATCTTGCAGATTGTAACTTCACTAACTAGATCAATACGCCTCGGAGCTAACTAATTTCACATATTAGGGAGTGCCTCTATGACCAGTTTCTCGGAGATGCCGGAGGACTGGGCTCCGTCGGCATCTCCCTGAAACTGGCCGCAGTGGTGTCCCTGCTCTCGAAAACCATCTTGGAGATGCCTCAAACTGGCTGGAGGACTGGACTCACAAGGATGCATATTTATAGTACAAGCAGCTCGGCATAATGTCGACACTCACGACATAATGTCGACACTCACCCCTATTATTAGTGCTGACTCATCTTTAGTCCCGGTTGGTGTCTCCAACCGGGACTAAAGGTTCATCTTTAGTCCCGGTTGGTGTCTCCAACCGGGACTAAAGGTTCATCTTTAGTCCCGGTTGGTGACACCATCCGGGACAAGGTACAAGCCGCACGACATAATGTCGACACTCACCCCTATTATTAGTGTTGTCTGGCCCACTCTGCCGCAATCCCTTTAGTCCCGGTTTGTGACTACATCCGGGACTAAATGTGTGCCGAACAATGATCATGTTTCGCAAAATACCAGACTTGGTATATTGATCATGTTTCGAAAAAACCTTCACAAAATGACCTATCATGTTCGAGGTTTCATGGCTTTCGGTCCAAATGACCGATGTTATGTGCTGAATCACGGCATAGTTTGTGATGTTGTGCCCATATTATGAATGTGTGTGGACATTGGTATGTAGAACAATGTTGCAGGAGGAAGTTTTCCTTTTTGTCGCACGGAAAATCCCTTTTCCATTTTCCGAGCGCAAAAAACAGGTCGTTTTGTGAAGTAACCACCAAAATGCCGTTTCAGAATGCTACCGTACTATTTTCCTAAAATACTAGACCACCTTACATGGACTATATCCCAACCGGTACATCTCAAACCTTTTCGTCCATTCCGGGTAAAAAGGACAAATGTCTGCCGAATCGGCAGGAAGTGGGTCCGGTTTGTACTACAGGTACATGATCTGTCGCCCGTGATTTTTTGAAAAAATCATTTTTAGACTCGCAATATGTGGTTTCTTCAGAGATCCAATGCAAGTTCTAACGATGCCCGTCCCCTATCTTCATGCACACCGGTTCGACCATAGTTAGAAATTCAGATAATTCAAAACGGGCATAATAAATTCAAAAAAAACCCGAACAATGAAAATCCTTCGCGTGGTGTCATATTATGTTACATAGTTGAAAGGAAAAATACCAGACTTGGTATATTGATCATGTTTCGAAAAAACCTTCACAAAATGACCTATCATGTTCGAGGTTTCATGGCTTTCGGTCCAAATGACCGATGTTATGTGCTGAATCACGGCATAGTTTGTGATGTTGTGCCCATATTATGCATGTGTGTGGACATTGGTATGTAGAACAATGTTGCAGGAGGAAGTTTTCCTTTTTGTCGCACGGAAAATCCCTTTTCCATTTTCCGAGCGCAAAAAACGGGTCGTTTTGTGAAGTAACCACCAAAATGCCGTTTCAGAATGCTACCGTCCTATTTTCCTAAAATACTAGACCACCTTACATGGACTATATCCCAACCGGTACATCTCAAACCTTTCCGTCCATCCCGGGTAAAAAGGACAAATGTCTACCGAATCGGCAGGAAGTGGGTCCGGTTTGTACTACAGGTACATGATCTATCGCCCGTGATTTTTTGAAAAAATCATTTTTAGACTCGCAATATGTGGTTTCTTCAGAGATCCAATGCAAGTTCTAACGATGCCCGTCCCCTATCTTCATGCACACCGGTTCGACCATAGTTAGAAATTCAGATAATTCAAAACGGGCATAATAAATTCAAAAAAAACCCGAACAATGAAAATCCTTCGCGTGGTGTCATATTATGTTACATAGTTGAAAGGAAAAATACCAGACTTGTTATATTGATCATGTTTCGAAAAAACCTTCACAAAATGACCTATCATGTTCGAGGTTTCATGGCTTTCGGTCCAAATGACCGATGTTATGCTGAATCACGGCATAGTTTGTGATGTTGTGCCCATATTATGCATGTGTGTGGACATTGGTATGTAGAACAATGTTGCAGGAGGAAGTTTTCCTTTTTGTCGCACGGAAAATCCCTTTTCCATTTTCCGAGCGCAAAAAACGGGTCGTTTTGTGAAGTAACCACCAAAATGCCGTTTCAGAATGCTACCGTCCTATTTTCCTAAAATACTAGACCACCTTACATGGACTATATCCCAACCGGTACATCTCAAACCTTTTCGTCCATCCCGGGTAAAAAGGACAAATGTCTGCCAAATCGGCAGGAAGTGGGTCCGGTTTGTACTACAGGTACATGATCTATCGCCCGTGATTTTTTGAAAAAATCATTTTTAGACTCGCAATATGTGGTTTCTTCAGAGATCCAATGCAAGTTCTAACGATGCCCGTCCCCTATCTTCATGCACACCGGTTCGACCATAGTTAGAAATTCAGATAATTCAAAACGGGCATAATAAATTCAAAAAAAAACCGGCATATAAGTTCAAAATCCAAACACTTCTTATGTTTAAAGTTTTTCTAAATTCCAAATTGATATTAAAAAATATAAGTTAATTCATTTTTAATTGTAAATGGTTCATATTTTAAATGGTTACATTAATTATTTTTTAAAACAGAAAATGTTTTTGAATTATTTATTTAAATCCAAACACTTTTTATGTTTAAATTTTTTCTAAATTCCAAATTAATATTCAAAAATATAAGTTAATTCATTTTAAAAGGTTACATTAATTATTTTTTTAAAAATAGAATATGTTTTTGAATTATTTATTCAAATCCATACACTTCTTATATTTAAAGTTTTTCTAAATTCCAAATTAATATTCAAAAATATAAGTTAATTCATTTTAAAAGGTTACATTAATTATTTTTTAAAAATAGAATATGTTTTTGAATTATTTATTCAAATCCATACACTTCTTATATTTAAAGTTTTTCTAAATTCCAAATTAATATTCAAAAATATAAGTTAATTCATTTTAAAAGGTTACATTAATTATTTTTTAAAAATAGAATATGTTTTTAAATTATTTATTCAAATCCATACACTTCTTATATTTAAAGTTTTTCTAAATTCCAAATTGATATTAAAAAAATATAAGTTAATTCATTTTTAATTGTAAATGGTTCATATTTTAAATGGTTACATTAATTATTTTTCAAAACAGAAAATGGTTTCGAATTATTTATTCAAATCCAAACACTTTTTATGTTTAAAGTTTTTCTAAATTCCAAATTAATTATCATTTAAAAAACATTACAAATTTAAACCCCAAAATAAAAAAAAAGGCGGGAACAGAGAGAAAATAACTGAAAAAATTTGAAAACAGGGGAATACGTCCCGGTTGGAGCCACCAACCGGGACGGAAGAGCCCCCTTGCGCGCGCGCCCCTTCACCTGCTGAAAATTGGACTATAGGTCCCGGTTGGTGGCTCCAACCGGGACGTATGCACCTTTAGTCCTGGTTGGAGCCACGAACCGGGACTAAAGGCCCTTTAGTTATAACCGTGCCTCCTCTTCTTCTTCCCTTCCCCACTCACTTCTCTGCCTCTGCCCGCGCCCTCGCCGACGACGACGCCGCCAGGCTGCCCCCGCCACCGCCGCCAGGCTGCCCCCGCCACCGCCGCGCGCTCCCCGTAGCGGCTCCGTCGTCAACGCCTCCGCCTCCGGCCGCCGCCCGCGTCTCTTCCCGCGCGCCGACGACCGCGCCGCCCGCGCGTCTCCTTCCCCCGACGACCGCCGGCCGCGCCCGCGTCTCTGCTTCCCGTCGACGACGCGCCCACCGCCGCGCGTCTCCTTCCCCCACCGCCGCGCGTCAGGTACGGCGCCGCCCCTCCCTGCCTCTCTGTCCTCCCCCTCCCTCTGCTGCTGGTGGAAAAACAGAGCACCCGAATTAGATTGATTTTTTTTGAACGGATTACGGGTGTAGAGCACCCGAAATATATTGCTGCAATAATGTCGCTGGAGTACAGGAGGCCTAAGAAATAAAAATTACACAGAGGCCCAGAAAATAAGCACCGAGGACCCTAAAAGAAACTTGAAAAAGCAATCAAGTCCACCATCTTCTTCCTCCTCCAGATCGACGAAGAAGCTCCGGTATCGGCCCGCACCTTGCCACAGGGGACGACCGACACACAGGGCGAAGCAGCGAAGGAGCGGCAGCCCTACTGCCCTTGAGTCCGACGTGTTGACGAAGCATCAGCCGCCAAGAAGCCGCCGGAGAGAAGCTCCCGGATCGAAACCGCCGCGACAGGAAGCCAACACCTACACACCACAAGCCACCACCATGGTCGCTTGGTTCCGGAGTTCCTTGAGTTAGGGTTTGCGCCCCTCGGAACCCCGATTAACTTGTCGAGCATGCTTTAGGGTTACATTCCAATGCACATTAACTTGTCGTATCATCATCATTGCTTGAGCATTGCATCGATTCCATGT
This sequence comes from Avena sativa, assembly GCA_916181665.1. Taxonomy (NCBI): domain Eukaryota; kingdom Viridiplantae; phylum Streptophyta; class Magnoliopsida; order Poales; family Poaceae; genus Avena; species Avena sativa. The sequence goes on from OV702282.1 coordinate 383,125,019, forward strand.
GTTGATTGTTTCCCTTTCTTTCTGGTGATTTGGTTCTTCTCGGTAGAATACGTTATCGAGATCGAGATCGAAGACCGAGATCAAGACCATAGATAGATCTAATTAAATCACAAGTTTAATTAGAACACCCTAGTAACCCTAACAGGTGATTCCGGAGTTCCTTGAGTTAGGGTTTGCGCCCCTCGGAACCCCGATTAACTTGTCAAGAATGCTTTAGGGTTACATTCCAATGCACATTAACTTGTCGTATCATCATCATTGCTTGAGCATTGCATCGATTCCATGTGTTGATTGTTTCCCTTTCTTTCCGGTGATTTGGTTCTTCTCGGTAGAATACGATATCGAGATCGAGATCGAAGACCGAGATCAAGACCATAGATAGATCTAATTAAATCACAAGTTTAATTAGAACACCCTAGTAACCCTAACAGGTGATTCCGGAGTTCCTTGAGTTAGGGTTTGCGCCCCTCGGAACCCCGATTAACTTGTCGAGAATGCTTTAGGGTTACATTCCAATGCACATTAACTTGTCGTATCATCATCATTGCTTGAGCATTGCATCGATTCCATGTGTTGATTGTTTCCCTTTCTTTCCGGTGATTTGGTTCTTCTCGGTAGAATACGATATCGAGATCGAGATCGAAGACCGAGATCAAGACCATAGATAGATCTAATTAAATCACAAGTTTAATTAGAACACCCTAGTAACCCTAACAGGTGATTCCGGAGTTCCTTGAGTTAGGGTTTGCGCCCCTCGAAACCCCGATTAACTTGTCGAGCATGCTTTAGGGTTACATTCCAATGCACATTAACTTGTCGTATCATCATCATTGCTTGAGCATTGCATCGATTCCATGTGTTGATTGTTTCCCTTTCTTTCCGGTGATTTGGTTCTTCTCGGTAGAATACGATATCGAGATCGAAGACCGAGATCAAGACCATAGATAGATCTAATTAAATCACAAGTTTAATTAGAACACCCTAGTAACCCTAACAGGTGATTCCGGAGTTCCTTGAGTTAGGGTTTGCGCCCCTCGGAACCCCGATTAACTTGTCGAGAATGCTTTAGGGTTACATTCCAATGCACATTAACTTGTCGTATCATCATCATTGCTTGAGCATTGCATCGATGCCATGTGTTGATTGTTTCCCTTTCTTTCTGGTGATTTGGTTCTTCTCGGTAGAATACGATATCGAGATTGAGATTGAAGACCGAGATCAAGACCATAGATAGATCGAAGACCTTTTGTAGCCTTATACTCATGTTCCCCTCTCATAGCCTTAGGGTTTAGGGTTTCTCTTCATTTTTATTATTGTGTATGTATATATTAGGGTTTCACCTTCGATCCGGAAAATATTCGTTAGCCGCTTTGACTTATTCGTAACTTTCTCCTTTAGCCGCTTTGACTTATTCGTTTTTCCACCTATGCAGAAAATATGGACCCACACGTCAGAGACGAAGAAAAGGAAGAGTTGATCCAAGGTGTGATCCGTGAGGAAGATAATTTAGACATATCAACGTTTCTGAACAACTCCGGTGAGGGTGATCCTCTTTTTACCGGAGTAGACAACTTGTTTGAGGTTGAAGGTGTTGCCTTCCGCGAGGGAGAAGGCGATGCCTTGTGTAATCGAGAAGACGACCGCTCCGGCGAGGTGCATGTAATATAAATCAATTCATTAATTAATCATCTGCTATCTATATAGAAATAGTAACGACGATCTTTCTTCTTTTAGCCCTCCGGATCGAAGGAATCTACTGAAAAGAGCAGACGAGGCCCAACCAAAAAGTTGCAAGACCATGAGAGGTTTAGGATCGAAGATGTCGCTGAAGACGGCAGACCGACAGCTCCCGAAGTTGTCGCAACCAAATTTGTGGCACAATGCGGAGTAATCGTTAGGGACTTAATCCCGATCACCATTAGAAATTGGAATAGGCCTGCTAAAGCGGATGAAGAGGGAACATGTTTATTTGTCCCTAACCACGCCAAAGATTTACTATGGAAGAGGCTCATGGTTAATTTCAAACTACCGAAGATAGAGCTGGATCCAAATGCGGAGGATCCAGTTGAGGATGCCTTACAACATGGGAGAGCCATGGAGGCTAAGGTCAGGGAGTGGGCTTTGAAGAAGATGGCCCAGTGTTTCACCAACTGGAAGAAAAGATTGCACCTTGACTATGTCGTGAAAGAGAAGACTCCGGATTTCAAGAAGACTCAGTTTCAGAAGATAAAACCATTCTGGGCTGAGTTTGTGGAATACAAGACATCGGAAAAAGCTAAGGAAATGTCTGCAAAGAATAAGCTGAATGCTGCTAACAAGAAGTATCACCATACTATGGGGCAAGGTGGCTACAGGGCTGGCATTCCTAAGTGGGAGAAACTTGAGGAAGAACTGCGTGCTAAAAAGATCACTCCAGAGACAGACGATTGGGTAGAACGTGCAAGGAATTGGTTTTACGGGCATGGGGGCACGTTGGACTCGGAAGGGAGGTGTATATATAACATACGACATAAAGAAGACCCCTTGCCAATCGAGAGGATGAGAAAAGCAGTAAAGGCTGTTAAAGATGGGGACTTCATTCCTGATAGAGAGAATGATGAGCTCACACTCGCCCTTGGAAATAAGGAACATGATGGACGAACACGAGGCACAATAGGCTCCCAATCATGGAGGACTGGGTTTCCCGAAGAGAGGAAGAAATATCCTGATAGAAGCCGTCAGAGGAGTAAGGACAGGGCGGCAGTTGAAGCAGAAAGTCAGAAAGAGCGAATGCGTTTAATTGAAGAACGATTAAAGCAACAACAAGATGAAATTAACTCACTTAAAGAGCAAAGTACTACCGGCCCATCTCAGCAGCACACTGCATTCGATGCTACCGGCCTATCGAATAATCGAAAAAGCAGTGTGGCTTCCACCGAGGTCCCGGGTGATGACAATGGCGATGCCGACGATGCACCGACGATGGCTCCTGTTGGCTACCCAGTGGATGATATCACAGAGATGACACACTGCGAGCTACATGTCAAAGTTGTGAACATATCAATGAAGGTGGCGGTCGGCTATGCCTTACCAATTAGACCCACACCAACTTACCACAGTCGTCCGGTTCCAGAGGGCTACGCTGTTGTCGGCGTGGATGAAATCATGCCAACCTTTGAGGTTTTGGATCTTCACTACCCTGCTGGTGAAGGGGATGTGACTGTGCTGGGTGACGCAAAAAACGTCACCATTCTATGGCCGAAGGATTGTATCGTGCTTCGAAATCACACGCCAAGGCCATCTTCGCCGCCGCCTCACCCGTCTCCAGCGAGGTCGTCGCCGCCGCGGCAGCCGTCTTCGTCGCCTCACCCGGCTCCGTCGCCTCACCCGTCTCCGGTGCAGCCATCGCCGCGGGAGCCATCGCCGGCGCCTCAGGATAAAAAGCGTAAGCGTACCGCTACTGTGCGTCGTAAGCGATCGCCGAAACGTAAAAAAGAGCCTCTTCCAAAAGTACCAACGGTTCCTCCCAAGAGAGCTTATGACTGTACTGAAGAGGAGACTGCGGCGATCGTTGATGCGGAAACGACATCGTTTTTCGCTAAGCTGAGGCGGCCGAAAGAGCCAGAGTTCCCCAGCACCAAAGAAGAAAAAGCCAAAGTGTTGAAAATGCTAAAGACTCTTCATCAACCCGAGCCAAAGCTGTCATCAGACTATGAGCGTTCTATTCTCAAGTCACATGTGGCACAAAAAGCCTCGAAGAGCAGTACTGATGCAAGCGGGAAATCTGTTGCCCAGCTCGGAGAACAAGCAAAACAGACTTGCCCCCCTCTCAAGGTGATTTCTCAAACCAATGTGGGGTCGAGCAAATATGGGGCCGAAGAGCAGTATGATCCAGAGGTAGTTGCACAATACGGAGAAGCTGCCGCTGCTCAAGGTATGAGTATTGCCCAGTACTTATCCCAGTTAGAGTTCTTCCCCGTGAGTGAAGTAGCATACCAATACCAGTACGGAAAACCTCTCGTCAAACCTGAGGAGGTAAACAATCTTCCAACAAAAATGCGAAGATTGCATAACTGGTACTTGCATGCCACAAAGGCCGGGGCTAACTGGATAGTGCTGAGGGTTACAAAAAAGCATCATGGGAAAGAAAGGGATGACATGATATCCATTGAATTTGATGAACTATTTCAATTATTTAATCAAGACGCCTTGGACAAATCGATCATGAGTGCCTATTGTCTGTAAGTACTAATTCTGTAATTAACTTAGTCTCCATCTATATTATTTTGTTTATTGCATGTATATAATCATACTTTAATATGCAGAATGAAGATTCTCGAATGCAGCAGAGGACAAATCTATGACATTGGCTTCATTGACCCATATTGGGTTCATGAAGCTAATCTCAAAATAAGCCCCCAGGATACGGAGGATAATATAGTACACGCGTTAAGGTTTCAAGAAACCAAAAGGGAAATACTATTTCCTTACAACTTCCAGTGAGTGTTATTGTCTTGTATACACTTTCTATTTCGCTTACTCGATGTTAAGTATATAATTGATTAGTTCTGCATTCGCAGGTACCACTATATTCTGTTAATCATTCAACTTGACAAAGGGCGTGTACTAGTCATGGACTCGAAACATAAACCCCTTGAGACGTGGAAGGACATGCAGATACTTCTCCAGCGGTAATTCTAATCATTACGACACTATATCAGCAACGTTCGTGAATTTTATGATATCAAGTACTTAATAACTTATTTTATTCGTTTTCTACGCCGGGCAGCGCTTGGAAACGGTTCACCAAGAAGGCTAGGGGTGTTTGGAAAGAGGAGCTTACATTTCAACCACTAGATGTAAGCACCACTAGCTATATCCGCGCATCTCTTTGATTCTAGTTTTGATACAGTTATTATCATGCTTGATTATTATTTTGATTGAACTCTGTTGTCGTAAAGTGCCTGACGCAGGGACCAGGTAACAATCTATGTGGATACTATGTATGCGAGTTCATCCGGCAGACGTGCGATGAGAAGGGAAGAAATTTAGAGCAACTCCACGTATGTAAACAATTTCTATAGTTTTTAATTACAATCAAATTGTGTTTAGTTTCATATTCATATAGGCTGACTCCTTTTTTAAATCAGATCGAACGTCTACGGGACGGTCTTCTGCCAAAGGATCGCATACGAGCAATACAGGAGGAATTGGCGGGATTCTTGGATGCAGAAGTCCTAGACCCAAAAGGAGAATACTATTCGGCTGTGTATAGACAATAGGGATTGTAAAAATAGCAACTTTCAAGGAATTGGCCGGTAGCATCGAATAGCAACTTTTGTATGTAGTGCATGAACTCGATCCGTGTATTGAATGTAAAATGTTGTCATGATGATCTTGTGTAATATAAGGTTCCTTCATTGATAAGTGCAAAACACTAAATAAACAATAAAACAACCTAAATGAATTCTCTGCCGCGGCACAAAAAGTGGCGAAAATGCTGCCGCGGCAACAAAATGTGCCAAAATGAATTCTCTGCCGCGGCAGAGAAATGGGCCAAATCTCTGCCGCGGCAGCAGGTTATTAGTCCCGGTTCGTGTTACGAACCGGGACTAAAGCTCCACCCTCCCCTCGCGCTCTGATGCCGCCACGTGTGCCCCATTTGTCCCGGTTCGTGTTACGAACCGGGACAAATGCTCCACCCCCCCCCCCCCCCCTCGCGCTCTGATGCCGCCACGTGTGCCCCCATTTGTCCCGGTTGGTGGGGCAACCGGGACTAAAGGTTAGAGCTTTAGTCCCGATTGCCCTGTCCCGGTTGGGCAACCGGGACTAATGGCCCTTACCAACCGGGACGCATGGGGCGTTCTCTACCAGTGATATGTGATCCCTTGTGAGCTAGTCACATGCTTGCAAGCTAATTGGATGACATTTCACCCAGAGGGCCCAGAGTATATCTATCCGTCATATGGATGGACAAATCCCACTCTTGATCCATGTGTCTCAACCAATACTTTCCGAACACTCAATGCCACCTTTATAGCCACCCCGTTATGGTGTGGTGTTTGATGTCATCAAAGCATCCATCCGGTAAAGGTGATATGCATGATCTCATGGTCGAAGGAATTAGGTTACTATGTATCAGAAAGCATATAGCAAATGAACTATTAAAATGACTTGATCTTTATGCTATGCTTATCTATAGGAGTATGTCCACCATATCATTCTCCTAATGATATGATCTTGTTGTTAATAACATCTCAATGTTCATGATAGGGAAACCACAATCATTTATTAACCAACAAGCTAGTGATGTATAGAGGCTTTACTAGGGACTTCAATTTAAGTTTACAAATCACACAAGTATTAATGTTTCCTTGTTAATACCATTATAGCATGAATATAAACATTTATCATAAACACAAAGATATAATAATAACTACATTTATTATTGCCTCTAGGGCATATCTCCAACACTTGAAGCAGTGGATCGCGGTGTCCAGGTGGATTTCGACCGCGTTGTACCACAGATCTTGCCACCATTGTACCCAGCTGTGGGTCGACTCGCGGGGTCCTTGGACGCACCGTTCCAGGTCCTCGATGGTGGTGGCGCGGGTGTATGAACCCTCGAAGTGCCTGACGAAGGCCTCGCGCATCTCCTTCCAGGAGTCGATGCTATCCGCGGGAAGGGTATTAATCCACTGCCTGCACGCCACCTCCATCATCAGGGGGAGGTAGCGGGCGGAGAGTAGGTCGGTGTGGCCGGCGATCCCCATCGCCATGAGGTAGGTATCCAGCCACACGGAGGGATCGTACAAGGGGTCGTACTTCTTTATTTCCTTCGGCGCTTTGAAGTTCGCCGGGTATCTTTTGCCTCGGATCATCGTCCGAAGCACTGGGGTCCGATTCGGCTCAATGTGGGTGTGCCGTCGTGGCGGTTGGTGAGGGTGTGCCGTGGGTCGTCAGGCTGGCGTACGCGCCAGCTCTAGTTGTTGATGATGTGGGTGCGGGCGTCGACAAGTTGTCTATTGGCGGCGACGAAGTTGTTCGCCGGCCAGGGGTCGTTGGTGGAGAGTGCCGCGTTCGTGGGTCGGTGTTGGAGCTGTAGGGGTTTGGGTGGCGGGCAGTTGAGAGTGTTCGCCGCCATGGGGCGGCCGCTCGAGGCCGCTCTGCTGCCTGATGAACGCGAGTACATTCGTCCCTATGAGTCGGCGCCTGTGTTTTGTTGCTCGACCGCTTTGGCGAGCAGAGCCCTGGCGTACTGGATCTGCAGGGTGCCTTCCCTAGTGGCTGCAATGTTGTCGACTGCTGCTCGGCCCGCGACGAGGTTGTCCATTGGGGTGGAGAACAGCGGGAGGCCGTTCGCGTCTCGCTCTCGCGAGGAGACCACGATACTTGGCTGGTCCCTGGGGGGTGCGCGGTTGGGTAGTGGTGGAGGCTAATCACTGGAGGCAGAACTGCCCGAAGTACTTGCCAGATAAGAAGGCCGAGAAAGTCAACAAAGGTATATATGATATACTTGTTATTGATGTGCACCTTACTAGTAGTCAAACTAGTACCTGGGTATTTGATACCGGTTCGGTTGCTAATATATGTAACTCGAAATAGGGACTAAGGAATAGTCGACCACCGGCAAAGGATGAAGTGATGATGCGTGTAGGCAATGGATCGAAGGTTGATGTGATCGCCATCGGGACGCTGCCACTTCATCTACCATCGGTATTGATAATAAACTTTACCAATTGTTATTATGTGCCTGCGTTGAGCATGATAATCATATTTGGATCATGTTTAATACAAGGCAGTTATTCATTTTTATCGGAGAACAATGGTTGTTCCTTTTATATGAATAACATCTTTTATGGTCACGCACCTATGTTGAATGGTTTATTTTCTTGAATCTTGATATTAGTAGTACACATATTCATAATTTGGATGCCAAAAGAATTAAGTTAAATGATGATATTGCTGCATATTTGTGGCATTGCCATTTAGGTCATATTGGTGTAAAGTGCATGAAGAAGCTCCATTCTGATAGACTTCTTGAATCACTTGATTATGAATCATTTGAAACATGTGAACCATGCCTTATGGGAAAGATGGATATAACTTCATTCTCCGGAACAATGGAGCGTGCGACCGACTTGTTGGAAATAATACATACCGATGTATGTGGTCCAATGAGTGTGTCGGCACGTGGCGGATATCGTTATTTTATAAGCTTTATGGATGATTTAAGTAGATATGGGTATATTTACTTAATGAAACACAAGTCTAAAACATTTGAAAAGTTCAAAGAATTTTAGAGTGAGTACAAAATCATCGTAACTGAAAAATCAAGTTTCTACGATCCGATCATAGAGGAGAATATCTTAGTTACGAGTTTGGCACACCCATGAGACAATGTGGAATTGTTTTACAACTCACTCCCGCCGAAACACCACAGTGTAATGGTGTATCCGAATGTTGTAATCGGACCTTATTAAATATTGTACGATCTATGATGTCCCTTAAAGATTTTCCATTGTCATTTTGAGGTCATGCATTAGAGACAGCTGCATTCACTTTAAATATGGCACCATCAAAATCCATTGAAACGACACCGTATGAATTATGGTTTGTTAGCAAACCTAAAATGTCATTTCTATAAGTTTGGGGATGCGATGCTTATGTGTAGAAACTTCAACCTGATAAGCTCGAATCCAAAGTGGAGAAATGCGTCTTCATAGGATACCGAAAAGAAACAATTGGGTACACCTTGTATCACTGATCCGAAGGAAAGTGTTTGTCGCCAAGAATGGATCTTTTCTAGAAAAAGAGTTTCTATCGAAAGATGTGAGTAGTAGAAAAGTAGAACTTGACGAGGTTATTGAACCTCCCATTCCATAAGTGGCGATTAGCGCAGCGCCGGAATCTATTCCAGTGTTGACTCCACCAATGGAAGAAGGAAATGATGATGAGGTAACCACCCCTCCTCATGAAACTCCAAGAGAGAGTACTACCAAACTACGCAGGTCGGGCAGGATACGTGCAGCTCCAAAACTGTACGGTGATATAGTCCTCAATTTCATGATAGATGGAAATGATGACCCTGTGACGAATGATGAAGCGATGATGAGCCTAGATTCCAACAAATGTCTAGAAGCCATGCAATCCAAGATGGAATCCATGTATGATAACCAATTTTGGAATTTGGTAGACTTACCTGGCAACCGAAAGGCCGTTGAGAACAAATGGATTATCAAAACTAAAACAGACACTGACGGTAATGTGACCGTCTATAAAGATCAACTTGTCGTGAAGGGGTTCCGACAAATTCAAGGAGTTGACTACGATGAGACTTTCTCACCTGTAGCAATGTTAAAGTCTGTTAGGATTATGTTAGCAATTGTTGCATTTTTCGATTATGAAATCTGGGAGATGGATGTCAAAACAACGTTCCTTAATGGAAACATTGAGGAAGAGTTGTATATGATACAACCAAAAGGTTTTGTCGATCCTAAGGATGCTATCAAGGTATGCAAACTTCGGTGATCCATCTATGGACTAAAGCTAGCATCCCGAAGTTGGAATCTCCAATTTGATGAAGTCATCAAAAGTTTTGGATTTGTCCAAACCATCGGAGAAGCTTGTATTTACAATAAAGTAAGTGGGAGCTCTATTGTATTTCTAGTATTATATGTGGATGAAATATTGCTGATTGGAAATGACATGGAACTTTTTAAAAGTGTAAAGGATTACTTAATAGTAAGTTTTCGATGAAATATCTTGGTGAAGCTGTATACATATTATGCATCAAGATCTATAGAAATAGATCAAGACGCTTAATAAGATTGTCACATAGTGCATACATTGACAAGATTTTGAAGAAGTTCAAAATGGATGGAAGTAAGAAGGGGTTCTTACCGATGTTGCAAGGGACGCTTTGAGTAAGACTCAAAATCCAGCAACAACAACAGATAGAGAAATAATGGACCATGTCCCCAATTCCTCAGCCATAGGTTCTCTTATGTATGCTATGTTATGTACAAGGCCAGATGTGGCACATGATGTTAGTTTGACAATCAGGTACCAATCTGATCTAGGTTCAGAAAACTAGAAGGTAGTCAAGGATGTCTTTAAGTACTTACGAAGAACTAAAGACATGTTTCTCGTATATGGAGGTGAAGAAGAGCTCGTCGCAAGGTGTTACGTCGATGCTAGCTTCGACACCGATCCATATGAATCTAAGTCACAATCCGGATATGTATTTTTGATGAATAGTCCAGCGGTGAGTTGGAGGAGCTCCAAGCAACCAGTGATTGTGAGATATACAATGGAGGCAGAATATATCTCTGCTTCGGAAGCAGTGGCAGAAGCAGTTTGGATGAGGGAGTTCATTTTTGAACTGGGTGTGCTTCCAAGTGCTTTGGATACTATGGTGATCTATTGTGACAACAATGGTGCCATAGCCAATGCTAAGGAACCAAGGTCTCACAAGAATTCCAAGCATATAAAGCGCCGCTTTAACTCCATCCGGGAACATGTTTAGGATGGCGATGTAGAGATTTGCAAAGTAGATAAAAATTTGAATGTTGCGGATATGTTGACTAAAGCTCTCCCAAGGGCAAAACATGATCAACACCAGAACTCTATGGGTGCTAGATTCATGACTATGTAAACTAGATTATTAACTCTAGTGCAAGTGGGAGACTAAAAGGAATATGCCCGAGAGGCAATAATAAAGTGGTTATTATGCTATTGCATGTTTATAATGGGTGTTTATTTTTCATGATTTAATTGTATTAATAAGGGAAAATTAATACATGTGTGATTTATAAACAGAAATGGTTCCTAGTAAAGCCTCTGTTTATACTAGCCTGTTGATTAACGGATGATCGAAGGTTCCCTGATCATAATATTATATTGGATGTTGTTAATAACAGGGTCATATCATTGGAGAATGATATGATGAACAGTCACCCGAAGTAGATGTAGCAATACGATCATGTAATCAAGTTTAAATTGCTATCACATTCGTAGTAACTCAATGTCTTTAGACCATGAAATCACGCCAATCACTTTCACTGGAAGAGTACTTTCATTACATCAAACATCACACCATAACAGGGTGATTATAAAGGTGTCGTCGGGTATTTGGAAAGTGTCGGTTGAGGCTCGTGGATCAAGATTGGGATTTGTCCATCCGGATGACGGAGAGATATACTCAGGTCCCTCTCGGTGATATCACATTGACATAGCCTTGTAAGAAAGTGATTTGATCACTAGAATGTCATACCACAGGAATGGGAAAAAGAGTACGCCCCCCCCCCCCTGAACGAGATTAAAGAAGGTGTAGATGATACCAAGTGATCAAATCTCGGACAAAGTAATATATCTTGAGACAAAAGGAATTTGATTACATTGAAAGAGGTTCAGACGATCATGAGATCTTCGAGGAACTAGTGGGAGTCATTATGGATCTCCAAGTCCCGCTAATGATTATTAATCAGAGAAAGTCTTGATCATGTCTACATAGTTCCCAAACTTCTAGGGAGACACACTTAAGTTTAACCGATGCATTTGAGTGGATATGAAACATAGGGGAAGTCAATGGATATCGCAGAAAATTGTTCTGTTGTAGAAAATTATTCTGCCAAAATAGTTTCGGGGTATCGAAACAAAGAAAGGGATAAAATGTTAATGTGTTCATTAAATGAAGTACTCATCAAATGAAGTGTTCATTAAATTGAGTTGCATTAAAATGGAATTGAAGTGCTTTAATGGATAGACCTTTAAGTGAATTAAAGTGCTTTAATGGAATTATAGTGCTTTAATGGAAAGACCTTTAAGGGAATTAAAGTGTTTAATAGACCTTTAAGGGAATTAAAATGCTTTAATGGAGATTGAATGAGAGGAGGGGAGTGGGTAGCCCCGTGGCGCCTATAAAACAAGGTGGCCTCCTCCTCCTCTACATACACTCTCTCACAGGCTCTCTCATATGACCCAAGGTTGGCATCTTCTCCCCTTGCTTTCCTTGTACATTGCCACTAGAAAAGGTGCTTGGCGAAGCCCTTCTCTAAACCTTCCCCTCCACCACCACTACCATGGGGTAGCGCTATTGGAGTTCCCGGGGATCTTCTACTTCCGCTACCCGGCTGGAGCAAGGGATCAGGAGTCGTCGGCACACCGAACGTGTGACCGATTACGGAGGCATTGCCCGTCTGTGGTGCTAATCATCTGAACATCCTTGAGGACGATCATGTGCCATTTACATCAACCACATTTTTTTGCGGGAATGTTATCCCGCTTACGGTCTACGAGTGTGAGTCCATCTATAACTGTTACAAAGTATTGCCTAGATTTGATCTTGGCAGTTGCAAACCATAGGAAAAAAAATTCTATGCAAAGAATACCATCAAATATGACACATACAAATCATTTTAAGACGCTTGGGAATGGTTAAAACAAAACATGGTAGAATCTGTCCAGATTTTCAGCAGCAGTAAAACATTTTTTTTGCCCACTTAGACATCTCAGGAGTTTTCGCCAGTTTTTGTGCATACAGAGGATGAAAGTTGTAAATGCTGTATAAATTTGAGCGCAATTAGAGATACAAAATAATTAGAAAATTCTTGCACTGAAAATTGTTCTATAGAAATTTGCTGCTCCATATGTTTAACAACTTTTAAAACATCCAAAATGGGTTCCACTTGGTACTTTGTTAAAAACTATAGAAAGAAAACCAAAATAAAACTCTCTTGCTATAGTAAGAGTTCAAAACAAAAATCCAAAATAAAATAACCGAGTTGCCTCCTGCAAAGCGCTTTCTTTATAGCCATATAGTTGTTGGAATTTTTGCCTAAAATAGGCCCAGCCCATTTATTATATGCCAATAAATTCCTGAAATCCTAGAGGCCCATTTGGCCCATTCATGCAAGGCAAGAGCTGGGACAAATGTTTAGTCCCACATTGCTAGTTGAGTGAAAGTTGGACCAGCTTATAAGGTGAGCTCTCCTACCACTTGGTAAAAGGATGAGAAGGAGAAGGAGAGAGTTCCACACGCGCGCTCCTCCTCCTCGCTCGCCTCGCCACGCCTCGCCTCGCCTCGCCTCGTCACGTCACGTCACGTCACGTCACGTCACGTCACGTCACGCGCGCCGCGGGTTGCGGGAATCTCGCCGAGCCGAGCTTTATTTGTAATTTCGAAGTATGGAACCTTTGTTGGTAAAGGCTATGAGTGCGGAGCCTTGTTCCGCTTATCTCTGTCAGACATTTGTAATAAAGTTGTTAATCATATTTACACGAATTTTGAATCAAATGTCTGGCACTCTCATCTTTGTTAGATTAATTTTGGTTGTATGACGCGACTAGCCAAAATGAAGTTAATCCCTGATTTCTCAACGGTTAAGGGATCTAAGTGCCAAGTCTGCGTGCAAGCTAAACAACCTCGCAACTCACATACGACTGCAGAAATGAGAAATTTAACACCACTAGAGCTCATACATTCTGATCTTTGTGAGATGAATGGTGTGTTGATAAAAGGTGGAAAGAAATATTTCATGACTTTGATCGATGACTCTACGAGATATTGTCATGTGTATCTTCTGAAATCAAAAGATGAGGCTTTGAGTTTCTTCAAAATCTATAAAGCTGAGGGAGAAAATCAACTTGATCGAAAAATTAAGAGGCTTAGGTCTGATCGTGGTGGAGAGTATTTTTCCAACGAGTTTGATTCCTTTTGTGCGGAACATGGCATAATTCATGAGAGGACGCCTCCCTACTCACCCAGTCAAATGGAGTAGCCGAAAGAAAGAACCGTACTCTAACAGATTTGGTTAACGCCATGTTAGACACATCGGGTCTTTCTAAGGAATGGTGGGGGGAGGCACTATTGACCGCGTGTCATGTCCTAAACCGAGTTCCCACAAAGAACAAAGAAATTACTCCATTCGAAGAATGGGAGAAGAAAAGATTAAAACTCTCTAACTTACGTACTTGGGGTTGTTTGGCAAAGGTTAATGTACCAATCCCCAAGAAGCGCAAGCTTGGATCAAAAACCATTGATTGTGTTTTCTGGGATATGCTTTTCATAGCATTGGTTATAGATTCTTGATAGTAAAATCTGAAGTACCTAACATTCATGTCAGTACAATCATGGAGTCGACTGATGCGACTTTCTTTGAGGATATCTTTCCAATGAAGGATAAACCTAACTCATCAAATCCGGAGATACCTAGTTCATCTAATCAAGAATTTGCTATATTCTCTGAACCTACCATTCCGATTGAACACTCTGAAAGTCCTAAGAAGGATGATAATGAAGTTCCTAAAAGGAGCAAGAGACAAAGGACTGCAAAGTCTTTTGGTGATGATTTCCTTGTGTACCTTGTGGATGACACTCCCACTTCCATTTCAGAAGCTTATGCATCTCCTGATGCTGACTACTGGAAGGAAGCTGTTCATAGTGAGATGAATTCCATCTTAGCTAATGAAACATGGGAGATCATTGATCGTCCTTATGGGTGCAAACCTGTAGGATGTAAATGGGTGTTCAAGAAGAAACTAAGGCCTGATGGTACTATTGAGAAGTACAAGGCAAGGCTTGTGGCCAAGGGTTATACCCAAAAGGAAGGTGAAGACTTCTTTGACACTTACTTACCTGTAGCAAGGTTGACCACCATTCGAGTACTACTTTCTCTGGCTGCCTCACACGGTCTTCTCGTTCATCAAATGGACGTTAAGACGGCTTTCCTAAATGGAGAGTTGGATGAGTAAATTTATATGGATCAACCAGATGGTTTTGTAGTAAATGGTCAAGAAAGAAAAGTGTGCAAGCTACTGAATTCTTTGTATGGTCTTAAACAAGCACCTAAGAAGTGGCACGAAAAATTTGATAAAACCTTAACCGCTGCAGGCTTTGTTGTAAACGAAGCTGACAAGTGTGTATATTATCGCCATGGTGGGGGTGAGGGAGTCATCCTTTGTTTGTATGTTGATGGCATACTGATTTTTGGAACCAACCTTAATGCAATTAAGGAGGTCAAAGATTTCTTATCTCGTTCCTTTGAGATGAAGGATCTGGGAGTAGCTAATGTCATCCTGAACATCAAGCTATTGAGAGATGATGATGGTGGGATTACACTGCTTCAGTCCCACTATGTGGAAAAGATCTTGAGTCGTTTCGGGTATAGCGACGTCAATTTTTCTCCTACACCGTATGATCCTAGTGTGTTGCTTCGAAAGAATCGAGGAAATGCTAGAGACCAACTAAGATACTCTCAAATCATTGGCACGCTTATGTATTTAGCTAGTGCCACGAGACCTGACATCGCCTTTGCTATAAGCAAACTCAGTCGATTTGTCTCAAATCCAGGAGATGATCACTGGCATGCTCTTGAGAGAGTTATGCGATATCTAAAAGGCACTGCGAGCTATGGCATACACTATACCGGGTATCCGAGGGTACTAGAGGGTTATAGTGATTCAAATTGGATATCTGATGCTGACGAGATAAAGGCCACGAGTGGATATGTTTTCACACTTGGTGGTGGCGCTGTTTCTTGGAAGTCTTGCAAGCAGACCATCTTAACGAGGTCAACTATGGAAGCAGAACTCACAGCACTAGACACGGCCACTGTTGAAGCAGAGTGGCTTCATGAACTCTTGATGGACTTACCTGTGGTTGAAAAACCTATACCCGCAATTCCAATGAACTGTGATAATCAAACTGTGATTATTAAGGTGAACAGTTCTAAGGATAATATGAAGTCCTCAAGACATGTGAAGAGGAGATTGAAATCTGTCAGGAAAATGAGAAACTCCGGAGTTATTGCATCGGATTATATCCAAACATCTAAAAACTTGGCAGATCCCTTCACAAAAGGTCTATCACGCAATGTGATAGAAAATGCATCGAAGGAGATGGGTATGAGACCCACAATTTGAGCTTTCCACAGTGGTAAACCACTCTATGTGATCGGAGATCCCGTGAATTAGAATTGGGAGACAAGCTGTTGGTTAGCTGAGAGGAAACTATCCCTACTTTAATAAACACCACTCCATAAAGATGCAATACTTTCCTATTCTGCACGGCAGGTTGATTTATTATCTTAATGTGTTCTAAGTGGCTTATCCTAAGCAAAGAATTTGTCCTGCAGAACATCTTTTGAAGAACACACCTATATGAGTCTGACTGTTAAAACGTCGCAGTCTATGAGAGTAGGGTGCTCTCTAATAAACTCATGAAAGGTCATGGAGTATGACGTATAAGCTCCACCCGCGGGGAAGACCCACGGTAGCCTAGTATCGGTCAAGACTTTTTGTGAAGCTAGGTTCGCAGCAAACTTGCAGTTCAAGGCATAGTCGACTGTACAAGTTGCGGCCTAGTATAACATAAAGCTCTAGGTGTAAGTTCAACTTAACAGTCTCCACTACAGTACTGGTATATAAACAATGTTTTGGAACCAAAGGCAAACTTCATGTGCCTCTGGGATCTGGTGGGGGATTGTTGGAATTTTTCCTAAAATAGGCCCAGCCCATTTATTATATGCCAATAAATTCCTGAAATCCTAGAGGCCCATTTGGCCCATTCATGCAAGGCAAGAGCTGGGACAAATGTTTAGTCCCACATTGCTAGTTGAGTGAAAGTTGGACCAGCTTATAAGGTGAGCTCTCCTACCACTTGGTAAAAGGATGAGAAGGAGAAGGAGAGAGTTCCACACGCGCACTCCTCCTCCTCGCTCGCCTCGCCACGCCACGCCTCGCCTCGCCTCGTCACGTCACGTCACGTCACGACGAGCGCCGCGGGTTGCGGGAATATCACCGAGCCGAGCTTTATTTTGCCACGCATGAATGGTATATGAACAGATGTACAGAAGCTGAAACGTTTGCTTTGAGTGGACTTTTAATACGAGTTAAATGAATACGAATTGAGTTCCGTCCATTCGTTTCATCTTCTGTGTGCCTATAAGAGAGAGAGGTCGCGCCTCCTCTCAGACACACTGCCACACATCCTTCGCGCCTCCAGTTCCAGAGCACTGCGCTACCTAGATCTTCTCCATCCCGTCTTGCGGCGTGCACCGCGAGCCGGGACAGTAGGCCTCCGAGACCCCGCTGCTTCGAGTCCTGTACGGGAGAAGGGCGATAAGTTTTTGGGGAGCGCTATCAGCGCGACTACTGGCTTCGTCACGGACTCCCTCACAGATAGCGACTGCGGCGACGTCTTCCCCGACGAGGACTTCTTCCCCGACATCAGCACCCTCTTCCTCGACGACATGGCCAACGACGGTTCCAACACGAACACCGGCGGTTCCTCTTCTGCTGTCGCTACTGTGTATGTTTTCTTTATCGATCTTGTTCTGATCATATCCAAAGTTTTATGTCTTGTAGTCTGTTTGGTTACCTGTCTTAATTTGTTTTCGCTATTTCACATGATTAGTATTTTGTCTTTTATTCTAATCATGTTTTATCTAGAGTTTATTTTGGGTAATTCGCTTGGTAAATTGCTCTATTATTCAACAATAGCTAGGCGTTATTTACTTGGTTTAGGTGATATGGAATTCATGTGGTAGCTTGTGCTTCTTTGCTACCTTGTTCTTCCTTGGAAATTGTTCCATACACTTCTTGTAAAGGAAATTGAAACTTCACATTTCCTTATTTTGTATCAATGATTGCACCTGTGTTTCTCAAAAAGATCTACCAAGTATTATAGGACTTGAGTTATTGCTCCCCATGTCCATGGCAATAAAATCAATAGGCACAAATGTCATATGTAATTCAACCATAATATCTTGAACTTTTCCAAAAGCATGTTTAGTAGAATCATCAGTAAGTAATAGATCTATAGAGCATTTTTTCATAGGTTTCAAATAAAGTAAATCAAATAGATCTTTAGATGAAATTGAGACACTAGATCCTAAATCTAGAATAGCATGATGTGTCTCTTTTCCAATAGTGATTAATACCTTAGGGATCCATACATCCCCAAGCTTAGGTGGTATCATAGCTTCTCTATTATATCTTTCAATCTTTTCTTTTATAACATAATTTACTAGGTAAGAACTAAATCCTTGTTGATAAACATTAAAAGATGGATCATTAGAATTTTTGCAACAAGTTAATGAGTTCATGCAAGATACATTTATCAAGATCAAGTATAGGTTATTTTGTTTCACTTAGCATTTTAACTTCTTCTACTTGTTTATCATTTGTCATCATAAGTGTTTCAATTTCCTCCATCATATTAAGAGTTTCCCATGATTTATCTATCACTTCTTGCACATATTTGATTGTTTCCTCATGGTTATTTTGAGCTTGAATAATATTTTTAAATGATGTGACCTCTTGTGTTAGGAGATCTAACCTTTCAAACAAAGCATCTTGTCTTTCAAACTTAGCTATAAATTCCTTGTTAAGTTCCTTTTGAGTGGATATGAAGTATCTCATGGTGCTTTCTAGATCATTAGAATCATTTGTTGGAGATATGCCCTAGAGGCAATAATAAATGTAGTTATTATTATATCTTTGTGTTTATGATAAATGTTTATATTCATGCTATAATGGTATTAACAAGGAAACATTAATACTTGTGTGATTTGTAAACTTAAATTGAAGTTCCTAGTAAAGCCTCTATACATCACTAGCTTGTTGGTTAATAAATGATTGTGGTTTCCCTATCATGAACATTGAGATGTTATTAACAACAAGATCATATCATTAGGAGAATGATATGGTGGACATACAACTATAGATAAGCATAGCATAAAGATCAAGTCATTTTAATAGTTCAATTGCTATATGCTTTCTGATACATAGTAACCTAATTCCTTCGACCATGAGATCATGCATATCACCTTTACCGGATGGATGCTTTGATGACATTAAACACCACACCGTAACTGGGTGGCTATAAAGGTGGCATTGAGTGTTCGGAAAGTATTGGTTGAGACACATGGATCAAGAGTGGGATTTGTCCATCCATATACGGATAGATATACTCTGGGCCCTCTCGGTGAAATGTCATCCAATTAGCTTGCAAGCATGTGACTAGCTCACAAGGGATCACATATCACGGGAACGAGAAAAGAGTACTTATCGGTAACGAGGTTGAACTAGGTATGCAGAGATACCGACGATCATAACCTTGGATAAGTAAACTATCGTGAGACAAAGGGAAATTGGTATCGTATGTAAGTGGTTCATTCGATCGCAAAGTAATCGTAGAAATATGTGGGAGCCATATGAATTTCCAGATTCCTCTATTGGTTATTGTTCGGAGAAGTGTCTCGATCATGTCCGCATAATTCACGAACCGTAGGGAGACACACTTAAGGATTCGACGTTGTTTGAGTAGTTATGGAATGATGAGAAAGAGACCGAATGTTGTTCGGAGTCTCGGATGGGATCCGGGATATCACGAGGAGATCCGGAATGGTCCGGAGAATAAGATTCATATAAGGAAAGTCCCGTTTCGGAGTTGGGGAATGGTTCCGGTGTTTTCATCGAGAATGTTCTAGAAGGTTCCGGAATGTCCGGCACTCCGAAGGGGAAGGGTACATGAATGTGTTATATCAAGTTGGTATGATTGCATTATGTACTCGGTGTCATCGCTGAACAAAATAGAGGGTTTATTCAAATCCTAGTTTGAAAAGTCAAACGCCAAGTTTGAAAGTCAAACGGCTATTTTTGGGAAGTGGAGAGGGAGGTGGAAACCGACTTTGGGGAGGAGTTCCTCCTCCCACCGCCGGAGCACCACCAATCCGAGTTGGGGAGGTACTCCCCTCCCCTTGGCCGGCCCCCTCCACCTATATAAGGAGGGGCAGGGCTCCCCTCCTAGACAAAAGTTCCTACACCTCTAAACTCTAGCCCCAAGCCGCCGCCACCTCCATAGCCGCCGCCGGCCCTAGGGCACTCGCCGCCGCCTAGGTGAAACCCTAGCCGCTGGCCTAGCCCCCTCCTTGGTGTGTCTAAACCCTAGATCGTCAAGGGCTCTCTCATAGTCCACCATACTCGCTCTGGCTTAAGGCGAAGCCCTGCGAGATCTCCCCTCTACTTCCGGTACCACGCCGTTGTGCTGCCAGAATCGCGAGGAGAGTGCTACAACCTCCGCTGCCTGCTGGAACAAGGGAGAGGAAGGTCTTCGTCGAGTACCGAACGTGTGACCGACTGCGGGAGCGCTGCCGGAACGCAGCGCCGGAAGGATCATCTACGCGATCTTGAGATCGGGAAGAGTACGACTACATCACCCACGAGAATCCGCTCTCGTTAAACACTTTGGAATCTTCGAGGGTGAGTTATTCTATCGACTCGTTGCTACAATCTAGTAGATAGATCTTGGCTTGTTTGTTTGTATGCGGTAGAAATTTTTTGTTTTCCATGCTACGAAACCCTAAAGTGGTATCAGAGCCGTGTCTATATGTAGATCTGTTGCACGAGTAGAACACAATGGTCATTGTGGGCGTTGATGCTTTTATTGTCGATTGCTTCTTGTGTACTTTGCATCTTGCGGGATGTTGGGATGAAGCGGCTCGGGCTAACCTTACATGACATCGTTCATGAGACTTGCTCCACGCTTGACATGCAACTCGTATTGCATAAGTGGCTTTGCGGGTGCCTGTTTCTCCTAGCATAGTTAAGATCCAATTTACAACGGGTGATTAACAATACTAGTATCAATGTTGTGGTTCATGTTCGTAAGTTAGATCGACACTTATTGAAAGCCCCAAACCACGTAAAACATGCAAAGAAAGTAGAGGCGTCTAACTTTGTTTTGCAGCGGTGTGCTGTGATGTGATATGGCCCTGATTGTGATTATATTTGATGTATGCAATGTTCCTTATTGTAAGTTGGCAACCGGTAGGAGCCATATGGTTGTCTTTAATTTATGTTAAGACCCCGTGTCTATTCAAAGTAGTTGTAATAGTTGAAACCGGTGGACGACAACCATGGAGAAGCGTCATTGACCTTGATGCAATGCCGGTGATGATGGAGATCATGTTCGTGCTTGAAGATGGAGATCGGAAGCACAAAGAAGAAAGGCCATATCATATCACATATTATGAATTGCATGTGATGTTAATCCTTTATGCATCTTGTATTGCTTACTAGACGACGGTAGCATTATAAGATGATCCCTCATGCACATGAATTTCAAGTCATAAAGTGTTCACCCTTAGTTAGCACCATTGCTAAAGCTTGTTGTTTCGAAGAACCACGTGATGATCGGGTGTGTTAGATTGCGCAAGTGTATACAACGTGAGCAAGCCATATTTTCTCATGCGGAAGCTAAGGTTTGATCTTGACGAGCCTAGCATGTACAGACATGGTCTCGGAACACGGATCACCGAAAGGTAAAGCATGAATCATATAGTAGATATGATGAACATGTCGATTGTTCGCCATTGAAACTATATCAACTCTCGTGATGATCGGTGTTGATGTGGTGGATTTGGTTAGTGTGATCACTAAAACAATGTGAGGGATATTGTTTTGAGTGGGAGTTCATCTAGATTAATTTTATTATTAATTTGAACTCAACTTGTCATAAACTTAGTCTAAACTATTGCAAATATGTTGTAGATCAATGGCAGCCCCTACCATCAATTTTAATGCGTTCCTAGAGAAAGAAAAGTTGAAAAACAATGGACGCAACTTCGCGGATTGGTTACGCAATTTGAGGATTGTCCTCACAGCTGGTAATTTGACCTATGTGCTGGATGCACCGCTGGGTGACCCACCTGCAGCTGATGTTGTCGATGAAGTAAAAAATGTTTACCTCACTCGGAAAACTCAGTACTCCACAGTTCAGTGTGCTATCTTGTATGGTTTAGAATCAGAGCTTCAGAAAAGGTTTGAGAATTCAGACCCATAAGATATTGTCGAGGATCTCAAATTGATCTTTGAGACTCATGCGGCAATTGAAATCTATGAGGCTTCTGAAAAGTTCTTTAACTGCAAGATGGAAGAGGGCAGCTCCGTAAGTGAGCATGTGCTTAAGATGTCTGGGCACGCGAACAAACTTCAAAGCTTGGGTATAGTGATTCCTAATGCTTTGGGGATTTACCGCATCCTCCAATCACTACCACCAAGTTACAAGAACTTTGTGATGAACTACAACATGCAAAACATGAACAAGACGTTGCCAGAACTCTTTGCCATGTTGAAATCTGCAGAAGTGGAGATCAAAAAAGAGCACCAAGTGTTGTTGGTCAATAAGACCACCAAATTCAAGAAAGGCAAGTCTAAGCAGAAGGGACACTTCAAGAAGGGTGGTAAGAAAGTTACCATGCCGACAAAGAAGACCGAGGCTGGACCTAAGCCTGATACTGAGTGCTTTTACTGCAAGGGAGAAGGTCACTAGAAGCGGAATTGCCCAAAGTACTTGGCGGATTTGAAGAACGGCAACATCAATAATAAAAGGTATATCTGATATACATGTTATTGATGTGTATCTCACTAGTACTCGTAGTAGTTCCTGGGTATTTGATACTGGTTCGGTTGCTCATATTTGTAACTCGAAACAGGTGCTGCAGAATAAGCGGAAGCTAGCGAAGAACGAGGTGACGATGCGCGTTGGAAACAGATCAAAGGTTGATGTGATCGCGGTTGGCACGCTACCCCTTCATCTACCATCGGGATTAGTTTTATACTTAAATAATTGTTATTTGGTGCCTGCGTTAAACATGAACATTATATCGGGATCTTGTTTATTGCGAGACGGTTACTTGTTTAAGTCCGAGAATAATGGTTGTTCGATTTATATGAGTAATATGTTTTACGCACATGCACCTTTGATAGATGGTCTATTCTTGTTGAATCTCGATAGTGGAAATACACATATTAATAACATTGAGGCTAAACGTTTGAAATCGAGCGATAACTCGACCTATATGTGGCACTGTCGTCTTGGTCACATTGGAGTGAAGCGCATGAAGAAACTCCATTCCGATGGACTTCTTGAATCACTTGATTTCGAATCACTTGAAAGATGCGAAGCATGTCTGATGGGTAAAATGACTAAGACTCCATTTTCTGGTATGATGGAGCGAGCTACGGACTTATTAGAAATCATACATACCGATGTGTGTGGTCCAATGAGTGTAGCATCGCGCGGTGGTTATCGTTATGTTCTTACCTTCACGGATGACTTGAGTAGATATGGGTATATCTATTTCATGAAACATAAGTCCGAAACTTTCGAGAAGTTTAAGGAATTTCAAAGTGAGGTAGAGAATCAACGTAACAAGAAGATTAAATTTCTGCGTTCTGATCGTGGAGGTGAATATCTAAGTTACGAGTTTGGCGAGCATTTGAAGAAATGCGGAATACTTTCACAATTGACACCGCCGGGAACACCACAGCGTAATGGTGTGTCCAAACGTCGTAATCGAACTCTCTTAGATATGGTTCGTTCTATGGTGTCACTTACAGATTTACCGCAATCATTTTGGGGTTATGCATTAGAAACAGCCGCATTCACTTTAAATAGGGCACCATCTAAATCCGTTGAAATGACACCGTATGAATTATGGTTTGGGAAGAATCCTAGATTGTCGTTCCTTAAAGTTTGGGGATGCGAAGCCTATGTAAAGAAGTTACAGCCGGACAAGCTTGAACCCAAAGCGGAAAAATGCGTCTTCATAGGATACCCGAAAGAAACTATTGGGTATACCTTCTATCATAGATCCGAAGGCAAAATCTTCGTTGCCAAGAATGGATCCTTTCTAGAGAAGGAATTTCTCTCGAAAGAAGTGACTGGAAGGAAAGTAGAACTCGACGAGGTTGTCGAACCTTCTCTCGAAATTGCGAGTAGCGCAGCACCGGAAGAAGTTCCTGTGGTGCCTGCACCAATAAGAGAGGAAGCTAATGATGATGATCATGAAACTTCGGTTGAAGTTGCTATAGAGCCTCGCAGGTCAACGAGAACTCGTACCACTCCAGATTGGTATGATCCCGTTATGAGTGTCATGTTGGTGGACAACACCGATGACCCTGCGACATATGAGGAAGCAATGATGAGCCCAGATTCCAATAAATGGCAAGAAGCCATGAAATCCGAGATTGGATCCATGTACGAAAACCAAGTATGGACTTTGGTGGACTTACCAGATGGCCGGAAGGCTGTCGAGAACAAATGGATTTTCAAGAAGAAAACAGATGCTGATGGTAATATTACTGTCTATAAAGCTCGACTTGTCGCAAAAGGGTTTCGACAAATTCAAGGAGTTGACTACGATGAGACTTTCTCACCAGTAGCGAAGCTAAAGTCTGTGAGGATTATGTTAGCAATCGCTGCATATTATGATTATGAGATATGGCAGATGGATGTCAAAACAGCATTCCTCAATGGAGACATTGATGAAGAGTTGTATATGATGCAACCCAAAGGTTTTGTCGATCCTAAAGATGCTAACAAGGTATGCAAACTTCAACGGTCCATTTATGGATTGAAGCAAGCATCCCGAAGTTGGAATCAACGTTTTGATAAGGTGATCAAAAGTTTTGGTTTTATACAAACTTATGGAGAAGCTTGTATTTACAAGAAAGTGAGTGGGAGATCTGTAGCATTCTTAATACTATATGTAGATGACATATTGTTGATTGGGAATGATGTAGACCTTCTAAATAGTGTCAACGAATATTTGAATAATAGTTTTTCAATGAAGGATCTTGGCGAAGCAGCTTACATATTAGGCATAAAGATTTATAGAGATAGATCAAGACGCCAAATATCATTGTCACAAAGTACATATTTGGACAAAGTTCTAAAGAGGTTTGGAATGGAAGATAGCAAGAAAGGGTTCTTGCCCATGTTGCCCAATACGACCTTGAGTAAAACTCAAAGTCCGACATCGGCAGAAGATAGAGAAAGGATGA
Organism: Avena sativa; assembly: GCA_916181665.1. Taxonomy (NCBI): domain Eukaryota; kingdom Viridiplantae; phylum Streptophyta; class Magnoliopsida; order Poales; family Poaceae; genus Avena; species Avena sativa. The sequence goes on from OV702282.1 coordinate 383,149,850, forward strand.
GTAAGACTCCCTATGCCTCAGCCATAGGATCTCTAATGTATGCCATGCTATGTACTACACCCGACATTGCATATGCTGTTAGTTTAACTAGCAGATATCAAAGTGATCCAGGAGTGGATCATTGGACAGCGGTCAAAAACATCCTTAAGTACTTGAGAAGAACTAAGGATATGGTTCTTTCTTATGGAGGTGATGAACAACTCGTTGTTAATGGTTACACCGATGCTAGTTGGAACACCGATCCGGATGATTCTAAATCACAATCTGGATACGTATTTATTTTGAATGGTGCAGCAGTTAGCTGGAGGAGTGCAAAGCAAAGCGTTGTGGCGAGATCTTCAACTGAATCGGAATACATGGCTGCTTCGGAGGCTTCACAAGAAGCGATATGGATGAAAGAGTTCATTACAGAGCTGGGTGTGGTTCCTATTGCGCTGGACCCAATGTCTATCTACTATGATAACATGGGCGCCATAGCCAATGCGCAAGAACCAAGGTCACACAAGAAGCTGAAGCATATCAAACTACGTTTTCACGCTATTCGAGAACATGTCCAAGATGGGGACATAAAGATTTGCAAAGTACACACAGATCTGAATGTGGCGGATCCGTTGACTAAACCTCTCCCGAGGGCAAAACATGGCCAACACCAAACTGCCATGGGTGTTCGGTATATTACCATGTAATCTAGATTAGATGACTCTAGTGCAAGTGGGAGACTGTTGGAGATATGCCCTAGAGGCAATAATAAATGTAGTTATTATTATATCTTTGTGTTTATGATAAATGTTTATATTCATGCTATAATGGTATTAACAAGGAAACATTAATACTTGTGTGATTTGTAAACTTAATTTGAAGTCCCTAGTAAAGCCTCTATACATCACTAGCTTGTTGGTTAATAAATGATTGTGGTTTCCCTATCATGAACATTGATATGTTATTAACAACAAGATCATATCATTAGGAGAATGATATGGTGGACATACTCCTATAGATAAGCATAGCATAAAGATCAAGTCATTTTAATAGTTCATTTGCTATATGCTTTCTGATACATAGTAATCTAATTCCTTCGACCATGAGATCATGCATATCACCTTTACCGGATGGATGCTTTGATGACATCAAACACCACACCGTAACTGGGTGGCTATAAAGGTGGCATTGAGTGTTCGTAAAGTATTGGTTGAGACACATGGATCAAGAGTGGGATTTGTCCATCCATATGACGGTTAGATATACTCTGGGCCCTCTCGATGAAATGTCATCCAATTAGCTTGCAAGCATGTGACTAGCTCACAAGGGATCACATATCACGGGAACGAGAAAAGAGTACTTATCGGTAACGAGGTTGAACTAGGTATGCAGAGATACCGACGATCATAACCTCGGATAAGTAAACTATCGTGAGACAAAGGGAAATTGGTATCGTATGTAAGTGGTTCATTCGATCGCCAAGTAATCGTAGAAATATGTGGGAGCCATATGAATTTCCAGATTCCTCTATTGGTTATTGTTCGGAGAAGTGTCTCGATCATGTCCGCATAATTCACGAACCGTAGGGAGACACACTTAAGGATTCGACGTTGTTTGAGTAGTTATGGAATGATGATAAAGATACCGAATGTTGTTCGGAGTCTCGCATGGGATCCGGGATATCACGAGGAGATCCAGAATGGTCCGGAGAATAAGATTCATATAAGGAAAGCCCGTTTCGGAGTTGGGGAATGGTTCCGGTGTTTTCATCGGGAATGTTCTAGAAGGTTCCGGAATGTCCGGCACTCCGGAGGGGAAGGGTACATGAATGTGTTATATCAAGTTGGTATGATTGCATTATGTACTCGGTGTCATCGCTGAACAAAATAGAGGGTTTATGCAAATCCTAGTTTGAAAAGTCAAACGCCAAGTTTGAAAGTCAAACGGCTATTTTTGGGAAGTGGAGAGGGAGGTGGAAACCGACTTTGGGGAGGAGTTCCTCCTCCCACCGCTGGCGCACCACCAAGCCGAGTTGGGGAGGGACTCCCCTCCCCTTGGCCGGCCCCCTCCACCTATATAAGGAGGGGCAGGGCTCCCCTCCTAGACAAAAGTTCCTACACCTCTAAACTCTAGCCCCAAGCCGCCGCCGCCTCCATAGCCGTCGCCGTCCCTAGGGCACTCGCCGCCGCCTAGGTGAAACCCTAGCCGCCGGCCTAGACCCCTCCTTGGTGTGTCTAAACCCTAGATCGTTAAGGGCTCTCTCATAGTCCACCATACTCGCTCCGGCTTAAGGCGAAGCCCTGCGAGATCTCCCCTCTACTCCCGGTACCACGACGTTGTGCTGCCGGAATCGCGAGGAGAGTGCTACAACCTCCGCTGCCTGCTGGAACAAGGGAGAGGAAGGTCTTCGTCGAGTACCGAACGTGTGACCGACTGCGGGAGCGCTGCCGGAACACAGCGCCGGAAGGATCGTCTACGCGATCTTGAGATCGGGAAGAGTACGACTACATCACCCACGAGAATCCGCTCTCGTTAAACACTTTGGAATCTTCGAGGTTGAGTTATTCTATCGACTCGTTGCTACAATCTAGTAGATAGATCTTGGCTTGTTTGTTTGTATGCGGTAGAAATTTTTTGTTTTCCATGCTACGAAACCCTACATCATTATTACCACTAGCATATTTATTAGGAACAAAAGGTGGCCTGCCACATTAGTTATTATAGTTGCTCCCATATCCATTAGTACCAAAGTTTCTTATGTAGTTGGCATCTACACTTTCATTGGTGTTTTTTACTAGTTATTGTAGGTGAATATTATCGGTATTTTGCTTAGATATGTAGGCAAATAGGGCATCAAGTTTACTTCCTGTGAAGTCTATTTCTTAAATGGAGTTAACTTTCTTAGATGGGTTTGGTGCTCTTCCATTATGCCATTAACTATGGTTGTGGAGCATGCTTTCTAGGATAGTTTTAGCTTCAGACACAGTTTTACTCATAAATGCACCCCCGCAGCAGAATCTAGAATGCTTCTTGACATGATATTTAGTCCATTATAAAAATTATGCAATACATTCCATTCATTTAATCCATGTGATGGGCAAGATCTAAGCATGATTTTAACTCTTTCCTAAGTTGTTGCTACATGTTCATTATCATTTTGTCTAAATGATAGGATACTATTTCTGTTTTGTAGGAACTTAACAGGTGGGTAGTATTTCTTAATAAAAGCTTCCCTTCAGTCATCCCAAGAGTTTATACTTAGGAAGTGATAATAACTATTATTTAGCTCTACCTCTTACTGAAAATGGGAATAGTTTAAGTTTGGCAATGCCATTTTCCACATTTTTAAAATTTTGCATATCACAAATTTGACAGAAATCATGTAAATGCATAGAGGAATCCTCACTAGCACCCCCCCCCCAATTGTTCTTTAGTTATAAGATTTAAAAGTCTAGGGCTTACTTCAAAACTTTCAACAGTAATTTCAGGAGTGGTAATAAGTCTAGCTATGAATTAATCATTAGGGGTGTTTGTGTAGTCACAAAGTTTTGTTCCTCTTTCTCCCATGTTTGCAAATAGAAAATTTATACTAATTTTTATGTGTTTTTAAGGAAAACTTAAAAAGGCTAAAAACGAGACAAAATAAAATACTTTAGAAATCTCAAAGGAGAAGAAAAAGCTCATAGTGGTGCAACCTCCCCAAGCTTGGGTTGTTACACAAGTTGATGAAGATGACGGTGCCAGAAAATAGTGTAGCACTTGCCGTGGGAGTTTCACCACAATGCAACCACTATGATATGTCTCCACCAATTCCCCGGCAACGGTGCTAGAAAATGGTCTTGATGGCAACCAACGCAACCACTTTTCATTAGGACTCCAAGGCAGAGTGTTGTAGCAAGATTCTTTTCCCCACAAGGGTGACTCGAGGGTTTATATCGAACTCTTGAGGAATTGGATAAATATTTGTCTTCTCCTCTTCAAGCAACCTATAAAGTAAAATAATTTGTCTTGTGTCCCCAACTCCACCAAGTGGTTATCAAGCACAAGGTTTGGTATTAGTAATATGAAATAAAATGTAAAACAAACTAAAGTAAAGAAATGAAAACTAGATGATATGGAAGATAGTAGAGTTGTTTTTGGGTTTTCATGAGTGATTGAAAGTAGGGAAAGTATTTTTGTATTTTATAAATAATAAATTGCATAAAATAAAAAAGGATAGTATATGCAATATAGAAAGTTGTTTCTTATGATAAAAATCAGACCGGGGTCCATGGGTTCACTTGTCTACTCTCTTTTTAAGTTGTGGTGATCACAAAACAAATCATAAATGATAAAGATTCATGGAATTTCTATATGTGCTTGATAAAAGAATTAATATGGTCATCACATTCTAATATAGATATGGAATACATCTCTCTCTCTTATACTCCTCGAGAAAGGGAAATCTCCATGCAATCTTGAATTAAGAACAAATCAGAGTATAGCTTTAAGCAATATTACATGATGTTTGAAATACAAATATGCTACCTTGATCTAACAAGGTTATCACACTGTCACATGATAACTATAGCACATTATTTCACTTTATCCCTAGTGATGCAGAAAAAGAAAGGTAAAAACCAAAGTAGATCTTGAATATTGTTTGGCACAATTCAATCTCTACCACCATGCTACTCCATCAAACACACACTTCTCCCCATACAAGTTCTTGCATACAAGTTGTATCAAAACAATAAATTAAGGATAGGGTACATGATATGCATCTATCAATACATCTTACATAAAATAGATTCCAATCACAAATATCAAATCACAGAACAAAGATCCACCACATAGGAATTACAAATATGACCATAATCATGTAGGGTAGCTCATATGGTACTAGATCTATGAATAACAAGAGAGAAATATATCAAGCTACTGCCACAAACCCATAGCCCAGAGGTGGAATACTCCTTCTTCATCATGGTGATGATGCTGGAGATGTTGGAGAGGGTGGAGATCCCCCCAGAGGTGGCTCCGGTGGAGTTTCCCCTCCAATCTTCGTGGATCTGACCATGTTTGGTGGTGTTTCTGTATCTGGTCTATTCCGTCTCGAGGAATCCTCGGGGGATCCTTATATATGTATTTTTAGGTCAAGAGAACTCCGTGGGAAAAAGAACAAGGCGATCGGATGACCAAGGAGGGAAAGAGAATGGGTGGCACGCCCACCTGGGCTAGGCGCGCCACACAGGCTCTTTTGGGCTTCATGGCCCTCCTGGTGGGATTCTTGTTCTTTGGATGCTTATCGTGGATAAATATTGGAATTTCCAAAAGTGCAGGTCCGTTTGACTTCGTTTAGGTCTTAAACATCAAAAACATTGAAAACGGGGTTTTTCTGCCCTGCCGGGTGAAATACCATGTGGGCCCCCATGTGTGGTTTTGGTAATTAATGATAATATTTATGGACTAATGTGTGTATTAAGTTGCACTTGTAGGAATTGTCCATTAGCATCGCTTGGAGTATGTGTTGGCTTCAAGGTAGATGAAATGAAGAAGAAGTGTGGTGTAAGCTCAAAATGTGCCATCTATAGAAGATCTCATGTTTGATGCTTGACATCCTTGGTGGTCATGGATCGATGAAGAGCAATCAAGAAAGGCGTTCCATCTTGATAAGGGCAAGATCGTCTACATCGAGCTCAAGTGGAATGCTCAAGGCAAAGGTATAATCTTGATAGGTTTTTCCTTTTGCCGTTCTCATGTTTTTAGTTGGGAGACCGGGTTTAGGATAGATAGCCATACTATCAAGAGGGGATCTCGAGTGAGTAACTCAATCATATCGTTCGGAGAGAGCTCAAACCTTTGCATACTTAGCATCATCATTTCTTGGTTGTTATTTGGATCTTATCCTTGTGAGGTTCTAGAGCTTGTGGTATTCATAACAAGCACTAGTCCATCAAAGAGGGATTTCCCTTTATATCTTATTGCGGATTTGATCTTAGAGGTTTTTCGGTTTATCACCAAGGGAGGTATCTCACTTTAAAATACATGAAGTATTCTCACTTGGTGATAACCAATATTTTCACTTGGTGGGTAGCTCTTGTCGTCCTCTTTCCAACAAAATTGGATTTGGGTCAATCGAAGTTTCCTAGCTCGAGTTATTGCATTTGGAAGTTTGCCTCTCTTTTGGTTTAAAAAGAAAAAGGAAAAAGAAAATGTTGTGGACCAAGTGATAGTACCGCGGGCCGCTACCGATCGCCTGTGCGCGCTACCTCGTCCTTCTGCCCTGCCCGGTAGCTATTCATGTCCCAGGCCGGTAGTACCGGCCCATCCGGTATTACCACCCGGTCAAGCGGAACTACCGGGCCGCCGCTCCCTCACTGGGCCGCTGCTCCTCGCGTGCGCGCTGGCCCAGCTCCCGCTCGCTCGCTCGTCGCGCACTGCGCTCACTGGCTCCGCTCGCTCGCTTGGTGGAACAGGTGCTTGCCGTGCGGCGGGTGCTCGGGAGAATAGGGTGAGGACTCTTGTGGCGTTGGTGGTCTTAGTACCGCCCACCCTTCCAACGAGACGTACTTCCATGTTGGAAGGAACTCGGTAAAATATCATCGTCCTCGCGTGTCTCGGTTATCTCTATATCCGAGCTCTTTACTTATGCACTTTACATTGTGATAGCCGTCGTGCTTGAAGTAATCTATCTTGCTATACATTGTTGGTGGTCTTGCTTAGCATAAGTTGTTGGTGCACATATGTGAACCCTAGTATATATAGGCTTTGTGCTTGACAAAAGAAAATGCTAGTTTTATTCCGCCATTGTTAATCCCATCTTGTAGAAGTTTTTAACCGCCTATTCACCTCCCCCCCCCTCTAGGCGGCATCCGTGATCTTTCACCGGGTTATAGCCAAAATAAAGGGAATCATTGGTAAATGCCCAAAAATCAATATAAAACATGAAAATAACATCATATATGATGCAAATATGTGGGAAAATATGTTAACAAACTACGAAGTTCATGTATGCATTTTACATGCATCACTCCCTCGAGTCACTCTCCTATCTCATCTCCTAGACGGTTCCTCTACCTCCGACGCATCCTCTTTATGCCACTGCATCCATCGACATCAGCACTGACGGTAACCTTACGCTTATGATGACCTCATTGCTGAAGGGACCCCAACCGATCGGACGTGCTGCTTCACCATATCCTATCTCATTCTAAGCAACTACTTCATCCATTTGGCCTCGAGTGTACTATTGGATTGCGGTCTGATCTTCCGAGTCGATAACTCATTATTGTACATGGTATTTTTTATTTCATTGCTTAGGTTTATGTCTATTTTGTTTTGGGGAAATTTATTTTTTATGGTGAGTTTCTTTCTATGGCCAGCAATCAATATGCTCGAGGTGTGTGCATGTGTGTGTGCATGTGTGTGTGCATGTGTGTGTGGTTTTGTGTGTTCGTGTGCATGTGTGTGTGTTCTTGTCCGTGGGTGTGGGTGCGTGTGCACATGTGTGTGTCGTCGTGTGCGTGTGAGTGTGTGTGTGTTGGGGGAGGGGTGTGTTCGGGTGGGTGTGTGGGTATGTGTGTGCAAGAGCTCCAATAGATCACATGCCAATTAATATTGGTCTTATCACACAAATTTCTTATATTTGCCTCTACCACTGTATTTTTGTCGATGCTACTAATTATATGTCCCACTCTGTGCCACTAGGGATGCCCTTTAGCGGGCTTATAGCTCCTATGCGACGTCTTTACATGGAATTGGAAGGAAAGCGACATCGTTGAAAAGAATAGCTCGCATGCGACGAATGTGAGGCAACTAATATCCCAGGGCCACACGGGCCTTAAATCGGTCGTAAGGACACATTTAACTTTGTTCCAATATTAGGGTTAAGCCAAACCGGTTGGTTGGGACAGCCAGTCAAACCAACCGCTTCCGACCGAGAGCGCGCGTAACACTGACTGTAGCTTCCCCGACGGCGGCGGCGGACCTCACCCATCGTTCTCGGCGCTGGCAGCGGTGGCACGGTAATTAATTTAGGCGGCGGAGCTTTCGTTCGACGACGAAGGTGGTGAGTGCCATTTTAAAGCTAATTCCTCTCCCATTCTTCTCAATTCGAGATCTGAGCGTGCCCATTGATGCTAGATTGTGGAGGCGAGGGTGTGCTGAACGGGGCGAGGGGGAACGATATGGAGCATGGAGAGGGGACTTCTAATCGGTATATCCCGTATCTCTGCACTTAATTTCTCTAAGGTTGAGCTCTCTGTTCGCTTCCGCTAGCTCACAGTGCCCGCCAAAAACAGGGGAGACGATGTTGCGCGCCAAACCTTCGAATTTCGCATCAATTTCTTTCCCTCTAGGGCTGTTTTAGTTGATGGAAGCACGCAGATCATTGAGAGAGACACGGTTGTTAAATGGGAGGTGGAATTAGAACATGTTGATCCCCAAGAGCTAATAAACATGGGAGAGGAGGCAGTAAGGAAAATGGTGGAAAAAATTGGGGATAGTGTGGTTTGGGGGCCAGAGCAAGAAGTTTCTTTGTTACGATTTGATGATTGCAAATGTGACTATGTTAGGGTTGAGACAGGGGAACATATAGTTGATGAAATCGATGAGAGAAACGGTTGGACAAGCAAAACTGTTCTGTTTTTAGCAGAGCTCATTGATCTGAAACCTGATTCGAGGGTTGGATATGTGGCCTCGAAGCTGGCTGCTCAGATGGTCGAGGATGATTGGGCTGCACAAAGGCAAGTAATGCCTATACTTACTGAGTTGGAAGTGTTAACAGTGGAGGATGATGATGCTAATGCACAAGGGGAGGCTGCAGATGGTAATGCACAAAGGATTGTAACTGTTGATTGGAATTCAGTTGAGATACATGACCACACTGATTTGGTCATTGCACCAATAGATGACATTGAAATGGCAAAGCTTTTTGGCATTCCTATAGATGACAGAGACAAGGAGAAGAAGAGGGATGAAGCTGCAAATGATGGTGACAACCATTTAAGAGATGAAGAGGCAGATATAGATCTAGAGTTGTTGGAAAATGCTGCAGTTCATGTAGATGATGCACATGATGATGAGCTAGTAACAGTTTATGACAAAGAGGACCCAGTTATTGAAGTTGGGAGATTGTTTCCAAGCATGGATGAATTCAGGATGTGTTTCAGGACATATGCAGTCAAACGTGAGTTTGCTACCAAGACTATGTGGACTGATAAAAAGAAGTTCTATGCAAAATGCATAGGTTATGATGGTGGTGCCAAGCCTTGCAAGTGGTATATATCTGCTAGACGCCAACCTGATGGAAGGACAATAAGAGTGAATCAAATTCCAAAACCTCATACTTGCATTACAAGTTCTCAAACAGTTACAAAGATGACATCACAATTATGGGTTGCAGAAAAGATCAAGCCCATTTTAGCCACAACACCAAACAACACTGCAAAGAGACTGAAAATAGACTTGGAAAAGCAGTACCCCATTAAGCTGAATTATACTACAGTGTGGAAGGCAAAGCAAAGGGCAATGAAAGAGCTATATGGTGATTGGGCAAATACCTTTCGAATGCTTTATAACTTCAAAGCAGAAGTAGAGAAGAGGTCACCTGGCAGTGTTGTGGAGATAGATACTGAGGTAACAGCTGATGGGAAAGTCTAATTCTCTAAATTCTTCATGGCTTTAAAGCCTTGCATCGATGGCTTCAAAGCAGGTTGCCGTCCATATTTGAGTATAGACTCATCTTTCTTGACTGGAAAGTGGAATGGTCAACTAGCAGCATGCAATGCTTTAGATGGACACAATTGGATGTTCCCTGTAGCTATTGGCATGTTTCAGTCTGAGACAGAGGCATCATGGACATGGTTCATGATGCAGTTGAAAAGATGCATAGGGCCAGTCTCTCCATTGGCAGTGCACACAGATGCATGTAAAGGTTTAGAAAATGCAGTGAAGATTGTTTTCCCTCATGCTGAGCAGAGGGAGTGCTTCGGCCATATGTGGATGAATTTGATCAAAAAATTCAGAGGAGATGATTTTGGACGCATGTGGCCAGCAGCAAGATCTTACACCAGGCAGACACATTCATATCACCTTGAGAAGATTAAGGCGGCATGCTCTGAGGAGGATAGGGTCAATTTTTGTACATGGTTGGAAACCTACCATTCTCTTTTATGGTACAGGTCTGGTTTTAGCACTGCCATCAAATGTGATCATATCAACAATAATTTGGCAGAAAGTTTCAACAACAAAGTGAAGGAGTTAAAAGACTTGCCTGTCCATGACATGGTTGACCAGATCAGGATCATGAGGTTGTGGGAATTGAGAAGAAGGCTTGGTGATGTTCTTCAAGGAGATAAGCTTCCTGATGTTGTGCAGCAGGTGGTCAACAGGAGCAGAAATCTTGCACATTTGCGTGTTGAGAAATCCTCATTGTGGGGTGCTGAACTCAGAGATACAAAGACTGGCAGGAGGCATGTTGTTGACACTCAATTGCATGAATGCACATGCCTTGAGTGGCAACACACTGGGAAGCCTTGTGAGCATGCCATACTTTTCTTGGCCTCCAAACACAAGCTAAATATGCACCCATATTTGCATGAGTATTATTCTGTAGCAAAATTCAAGGCTGCATATGGAACACCAATTCCAGCACTTACAGATCAGTCTCAGTGGCCTGAAGTGGACATTCAGTTCTCCTTGTGTCCTCCTTTGATGAAAAGAAAGGCTGGCAGGCCCAAGCAGAGTAGATTCAAGGCTTGGTTTGAGAAAGGTGGGAGCAGCAAGAAGGGAAAGAAAGATGAAAAGAAAGATGCCAAGCCAAAAAGGGCCCAAAAAGGTAACAAGAATAGATGCAAACTCTGTGAAGAACTTGGACACCGAGCTGGCTCTACCAAGTGCAGATACACTGCTGAAAAGCCAAAGTATGTTCATCCAAAATCTATCCCATTTCTTGTTGATGATTTTTCTCCCCCAGCTAAATTGCTTGTTTTCAGGAGGAAGCGTGGAGAAAAAGGCCCACCTCTTGTTGTTGACGAATGCTGGCCAGTGAAAAGGGCAAGAATCAATGGCCAAAGAAAGAAGAGAACTAACCAGATCATGTTTGGTGCTGTTGAGGTGCAATCTGAACTTGTTTTGGAGGATGATGTGCAAACTGTTGAGGCTTTAGGGCACACCGTTTCTGATTTGGAAGCTCTGGTGCAAAATGAGGGGCAAAATGAGCCTGTTGTTGAGGCTCTAGTGCAAAATGAGCCTGTTGTTGAGGCTCTGGTGCAAAATGAGCCTGTTGTTGAGGCTCTGGTGCAAAATGAGCCTGTTGTTGAGGCTCTGGTGCAAACTGACCAAGTTGTTGAGGCTCTGGTGCAAAGTGACCATGTTGTTGAGGCTCTGGTGCAAAGTGACCATGTTGATGAGGCTCTGGATCATGATCATGAGGTTGTTGAGGAGGTGCAGGAGGTGAAGGAGACTCTTGGACGTGCTGTGGGGAGGCCAGATGGTAATGGTAAGAAAAAGAAGAGCATAAACCTATTGTGTGGTGTGAAACTTGTGAAGGAGAAGAAAACGAGGGGTAAGAAGAGCCAAAAGAAATAGACATTTGTTATTGTAAACATTTGTTATTGTTGTAAACATTTGACACTTGTTGTTGTAATAATTTGGCACTTGTTGTTGTAAACATTTGTTATTATAATAATTTGTCACTTGTTGATAATTTGGACAAAATTCAAATATGATGGTAAATTTGAATTTCAACATATGTAGCTATGTCACTTTTCTATGTTTGTATGAGATTCCAACGTTTTTCTCATGTACAATACAACTCATCCTCACCCTGATCCCTTTTGTGAAGTACAACTCACCCTCACCCAAAATGGGGTAGAAATGGGCTCCAAAGCTAGGGTAAACCACCCCATTTCTAAGCAAGTTTTTTTTCGACCATTTCTAAAACCAAGTTAGATATTTTTCCTCAGAACTATGTCACATAACATGACACCATGCGAAGGTTTTGTATTTTTTTGATTTTTTTTGAATTAGTTATGCACATTTGAATGTCTGGTCAAACTTGAAGGGTTTTCATAAATATTCTTAGCTAGGGGATGAGGCTCGCAAAACTAGCATTGGATCTCTGATGAAATAGCATGTTGTGAACCTAAAAATTATTTTTACAAAAAATCATCAGCATGGAATCATGTACATGTAGTTCATATCTTACCCACTTCCAGCCGATTCGGCAGGATTTGTCTTTTTCACTAGGGATGGAATAAAAGGTTTGAGATACTCAGGTTGGGAAATTGTACATTCTAGGTGGTCTAGTATTTTTGAAAAATAGGATGTTACCATTTTGAAACTTCAATTTGGTGGTTGCTTCACAAATCCCCCCCTCTTTCGGCACTCAGAAAATAGAAAATGATTTTTCTGTGCGTCGAAAAGGAAAACTTTGTGCTACAACATTGTTAGTCATCCCATTATAGACATGCATGCCAAATATGGGCACATTATCACAAACTATGCCTTGATTCTAGCCATATCATTGGTCATTTGACCCGAAAGCCAGAAAACCTCGGAGGAGATAGGTCATTTTGTGAAGGGTTTTTTGAAATATGATCAATAGACCAAGTTTGATATTTTTCCTCACAACTATGTGACATAACATGACACCATGCGAAGGTTTTGTATTTTTTTGATTTTTTTTGAATTAGTTATGCACATTTGAATGTTTGGTCAAACTTGTGAAACCCCGTTGACTGCATCCTAAACCCCGCTAACCTAAGGCCGAATGAGGACCGTAGATCTAACCCTAGCGCGACACTGTGGCCGTCCGATCGCGTCTTCTAGAAGGATTCCGCGGGTGGCTCTGGGCGATCCGTGGAAGGGCTTGTTCTGCAACCTGATTGGTTGGCGTCTCTTAGAAGGATTTTGTGGCTAGCTCTTGGCGATCCGTGGGATGGATGATTCTGGAATCTGATTGGCTTCATCGTTTTTACGTGCAAAAGCGTGGCATGCGAGCGTGTCATGCGAGGGCGCTGGGCGGGGCGGGCTGCACCATGCGGGCATGCAGCTGCCCCTAGCGTCGCAGTCTAGCTATTTTACGTCCAACAGCGCTGCAGCGTGCCCATTTACTCCCTCCATCGCATTAAATAAGTTTACGTGTAACAACTTTCTCCAATCAAACTTACTCCCCTCAGGTTCATTGTAATAAATGAGACTTTGCATGATACCACATCTATGTTATTTTGGCTTGTGGATAGCCTTAGGCTGGTCATAGTGCTAAGTAACTAAGACTAGTAACTTGCACATGTTACTAGTTGATGTTACTACCTTCATAGTGGGTGATAACATATGTATGGTGTCATGCAAGAGCTAATTAATTAGGTTGTAGACTCATATGATCTTGGTATGTGTGATGTTATGGTAACTAGCTAAGTTACTACCTCTCTCTCTTTCTTCATTAATTGTCATGCCATGTCACCAATTTGCCTAATTGGCATTGCATATACATGCATGTTACTACCTAAGTTACTCCCACTATGACTAGTCTTATGGACTACTTTTTGGCTTGTGGATAGCCTTATGGACTACATAGTGGATGCCCAAGTTGTTGGAGATATGCCCAAGAGGCAATAATAAAGTGGTTATTATCATGTCTTCACACTTATGATAAATGTTTACATACCATGCTATAATTGTATTAACCGGAAACATTAATACTTGTGTGATTTGTAAACTAAAATAAGAGTCCCTAGTAAAGCCTCTTGTTAAACTAGCTTGTTGGTTAATATATGATCATGGTTTCCTGATCATGAACATAGAGATGTTATTAACAACAGGATCATATCATTAGGAGAATGATGTGATGGACATACTCCTATAGATAAGCGTAGCATAAAGATCAAGTCATTTCAATAGTTCAATTGCTATATGCTTTCTGATACATAGTAACCTAATTCCTTCGACCATGAGATCATGCATATCACCTTTACTGGATGGATGCTTTGATGTCATCAAACACCACACCGTAACAGGGTGGCTATAAAGGTGGCATTGAGTGTTCGGAAAGTATTGGTTGAAACACATGGATCAAGAGTGGGATTTGTCCATCCACATGACGGATAGATATTCTCTGGGCCCTCTCGGTGAAATGTCATCCAATTAGCTTGCAAGCATGTGACTGGCTCACAAGGGATCACATATCACGGGAACGAGAAAAGAGTACTTATCGGTAACGAGGTTGAACTAGGTATGCAGAGATACCGACGATCATAACCTCGGATAAGTAAACTATCGTGAGACAAAGGGAAATTGGTATCGTATGTAAGTGGTTCATTCGATCGCAAAGTAATCGTAGAAATATGTGGGAGCCATATGAATTTCCAGATTCCTCTATTGGTTATTGATCGGAGAAGTGTTTCGATCATGTCCGCATAATTCACGAACCGTAGGGAGACACACTTAAGGATTCGACGTTGTTTGAGTAGTTATGGTATTATGAGAAAGAGACCGAATGTTGTTCGGAGTCTCGGATGGGATTCGGGATATCACGAGGAGATCCGGAATGGTCCGGAGAATAAGATTCATATAAGGAAAGTCCCATTTCGGAGTTGGGGAATGGTTCCGGTGTTTTCATCGGGAACATTCTAGAAGGTCCCGGAATGTCCGGCACTCCGGAGGGGGAAGGGTACATGAATGTGTCATTGTAAGTTGGAATGATTGCATCATGTACTAAGTGTTCTCGCTGTCCAAAATAAAGGGTTTATTTAAATCCTAAATTGAAAAGTCAAACGGCTAGTTTGAAAGTCAAACGGCAATTTTGGGAAGTGGGAAAAGAGGAGGAGTATGAAACCGAGTTGGGGAGGGAGACCTCCTCCAACCGGCGGCCAACTCCAATGCCGAGTTGGGGAGGGACTCCACTCCCTCCCCATGGCGTGGCCAGCCCCCTCCCACCTATATAAGGAGGGGCAGGGCTCCCCTCCACACACACACACAAGTTCCTATCCTCTAAACTAAACCCTAGATCTAAACCCCGGTTTAGAGCTATTTCGGTTTAGAGCCTTCTAATTGGTTTAGAGCCTTCTAATTGGTGTGTCTAATTACTAGACCACTAATAGCCTCTCTCATAAGCTCCACCATACTCGCACCGGCTTAAGGCGAAGCCCTGCGGGATTTCCCCTCTACCTCCGGTACCACGCCGTTGTGCTGCCGGAATCGCGAGGAGAGTGCTACAACCTCCGCTGCCTGCTGGAACAAGGGAGAGGAAGGTCTTCGTCGAGTACCGAACGTGTGACCGACTACGGGAGCGCTGCCGGAACGTGGCGCCGGAAGGATCGTCTACGCGATCTTGAGATCGGAAAGAGTACGACTACATCACCCACGAGAATCTGCTCTCGTTAAACACTTTGGAATCTTCGAGGGTGAGTTATTCCATCGACTCGTTGCTACAATCTAGTAGATAGATCTTGGCTTGTTTGTTTGTATGCGATAGAAAATTTTTGTTTTCCATGCTACGAACCCCAACAGTGGTATCAGAGCCGTGTCTATATGTAGATCTGTTGCACGAGTAGAACACAATGGTCATTGTGGGCGTTGATGCTTTTATTGTCGATTACTTTTTGTGTACTTTGCATCTTGCGGTATGTTGGGATGAAGCGGCCCGGGCTAACCTTACATGACATCGTTCATGAGACTTGCTCCACGCTTGACATGCAACTTGTATTGCATAAGTGGCTTTGTGGGTGCCTGTTTCTCCTAGCATAGTTAAGATCCAATTTACAACGGGTAATCAACAATGCTAGTATCAATGTTGTGGTTCTTGTTCGTAAGTTAGAACGACACTTATTGAAAGCCCCAAACCACGTAAAATATGCAAAGAAAGTAGAGGCGTCTAACTTTGTTTTGCAGGGGTGTGCAGTGATGTGATATGGCCATGATTGTGATTATATTTGATGTATGCAATGTTCCTTATTGTAAGTTGGCAACCGGCAGGAGCCATATGGTTGTCTTTAAATTCTGTTAAGTCCCGCGTGTCTATTCAAAGTAGTTGTAATAGTTGAAGCCGGTGGACGACAACCATGGAGAAGCGTCATTGACCTTGATGCAATGTCGGTGATGATGGAGATCATGTTCGTGCTTGAAGATGGAGATCAGAAGCACAAAGAAGAAAGGCCATATCATATCACATATTATGAATTGCATGTGATGTTAATCCTTTATGCATCTTGTATTGCTTAGTAGACGACGGTAGCATTATAAGATGATCCCTCATGCACATAAATTTCAAGTTCTAAAGTGTTCACCCTTAGTATGCACCGTTGCCAAAGCTTGCTGCTTCGAAGCACCACGTGATGATCGGGTGTCTTTGATTCCGCGGGTGAATACAACGTAAGCAAGCCAGATTTGCTTATGCGGTAGCTAAGGTTTGATCTTGACGAGCCTAGCATGTACAGACATGGTCTCAGGAACACGGATCACCGAAAGGTAAAGCATGAATCATATAGTAGATGTGATGAACATGTTGATTGTTCGCCATTGAAACTATATCAACTCTCGTGATGATCGGTTTTGATGTGGTGGATTTGGTTCGTGTGATCACTAAAACAATGTGAGAGATATTGTTTTGAGTGGGAGTTCACCTAGATTAATTTAATTATTAATTAGAACTCAATTTATCATAAACTAAATCAAAGTGAATTTGCATAGTTGTTGTAGTCATTGGCATCCGTTTACCACCTTGCGCTTAGTTATAATTGAGATGATAGAACTATAGAATTCTGGTTAGATACTTTACGAACTGGTATCGTATTGTTTTAAAGTGTTAATCTAAAGTTTAAAAGTCCTATTGCAAACTTTCAGTAAGTTCCGGTTACTCCATGAAGTTTAATAATTAGTATTAAATCAAGAGTAACAATTCCAAGTGTTAGTATATAAGTATCATGTTTGTATCCATGATTCTTGATATTCAAAGGATTCCCTTAATATCAAGGTTATCTAGGATCTGAAAGAGTTGTTTCAGAAACCATGATGTGTGGAAGATATTGTGATATCTGAAACGAAGTTTTGGTTGCAACATGATAGAGTATAATATGGCAAAAGTCATGTTCTCATATTTGATGAGAATTTGCAAAAGGTTGGAGACACTTGTTGTCCTAATCCTCCAAAAGGTTTTGGATAGCAACATTATACTCATAATTCATCGTTATAAGCTAAAAGTAGCTTGATCATGGAAGATTCCATGATAAGGGTGAATATTTGATGTAGGTAAAATGTTTACTACACCAAGAGATTACTAAAGAAAGGAATTTGAAAGAACACCAAATATTTGATGATGGTGATCTACTTCAAAGTGCAAGTCCAAAGACATTGGTATTTAATTATACACGCTTTGGACTATATGTCATATGTATGACTCCACTATTGATGTTAATAGATTCTTTCAAACAGAAAAGGAAATACTGAAAGAAAATCTCATAAATATATGGCAGAAAAGAAAAAGAATCGTTCAGTTTAAGTATATAGATGATATACATGTTATGGCTATATTCTTTGCTTGTTAAACAATGTGGTTCTTAAGTATTTGATACTGAATTTGTTGGTGTGAATCGTCATACGAAACAACACAATTCATGAACTACAATGGCCTAAGTAACTAGCAAAAGAATATGTGATGATGTTCATCGAGAACAAAATAAAGGGTTATTGTGTTGCTTGTTAAACATCAAAGCTTGCTTCAAAGATTTGTTTTATCAGGTATTATGAGAACAAAAGGGTTGTTCAAATAATTGCCGTAATCCATAAAAGATGGATGATTCACAAATCTCGTTGGAGAAATCACATCCATAAAACTAGTGCTAAAATTGTCGAAAGACAAATTGATTGAAAGATCACTTAGGAAGTGACATCGCCGTTTAAATTATATTGGAAAGAAAACATGAAGAAAATCCATATGGATGGAATTTTGGAGTCTATTTGATTTTGATCAAATGACGCTTGTGAAACTTTCCTAGAGATAATTAAAACTTCGTTCATAGGCCGAAAGGGAACGAAAGACTAGCTTATTGGAACTTGTGCATATTGTTGTACGAACTCCATTATGTGTAGTCAAGAGCGATGGATTTCAACTTCATATGCTTTCTCCGAAAATTTGAGTGAATATATGAATATTTACTTAATAAGGATAAAGTATGAAACACTTGAAAAGTTCAAAGACTTTCAAGATGAAGTGCAAAATCATTGTAACAAGAATATGAATAGTTTATGATAAGATCATAAAGGAAAATATTTAAGTTACAAGTTTAGCATAATACCTAAGATTTAAGGAATCGTTCCGTGGATTTGCATTTTCCTGAAACACCATAAGAGTATGGAGCGTTCGAGATGTGTAATTAAACCTTGTTTGACATGGTAAGATCGAAAGGTGTAATTCATAAAACTGCCATTGTATTTTAAAGATTAAAAGCTTTAGAGATTACCGTTTTTCCACTGAAAAGAGCTTCATCATAAACCGTTGAAATGACACCATATAAGGTTATGGTTTGGGATAAAACCCAAAGTTGTCCTTTCTTAAACATTGGTATGCTATGCATAAGAAAGATGTGTGCAACCAAAGTCGGATGAACCTGTCTTTGTATAAACTGTTCCTCCATAAAACACCGGAGACGAAAGTGTTTGTTGCTTA
This sequence comes from Avena sativa, assembly GCA_916181665.1. Classification (NCBI taxonomy): domain Eukaryota; kingdom Viridiplantae; phylum Streptophyta; class Magnoliopsida; order Poales; family Poaceae; genus Avena; species Avena sativa. Next base: position 383,168,475 of record OV702282.1, read on the forward strand.
GAACGTCAAGTTTCTTTGAGAAGAAATTTTTCGTGAAAAGTTAAGTGGGAGGACATTAGAACTTTGAAAAGGTTAAAAGAACCTTAGCTGTATGTGCAGAGTTCGCAGCGCCGAAAAGTGTTCCGGAGGCGGCAACAATGCTCATGGCTCACGTACCTCAAAGGTTGTGGTCACGGAGATCTAAGTTCCTATTGAAACAAGTAGATCGGATGAACAATCAAATACCAAGATTTGAGGGTTGAATCATTATTTGAGAATAATGAACCGACTACATACAGAGAAGCGATGATGGGCCCTGACTCCGTAAAATGGCTTGAAGCCATAAAATCCGTGATAGTTCCATACACGAGAAATCAAGTTTTGAACTTGAAGGACCCTCGAGAAAGGTGTAAGACCTTATAGTTGTGTCTGGATCTATAAAGAAATAGACATGGATGTTTTACATCTATGAAATAGTCGACATGTTGGGAAAGAGTTCACAACAATGTTCAAAGGTTGACTATGACAAGATTTGATCTGTCATAGTGATATTTAGTCTAGATGGATTAATGTAGCAACCACTACATATAATTTGTTATAAGGTAGTTGAATAAACAAAACAAATTCTTCTAATAGAATCGTTACCTAGGACATGTGCATAACACGGTCCATAGGGTTTTGTTAATTCAAAGGATGCTAAAAGCATATGCAAACTTCAATGGTTAGAGTGAGCATAGCGGAGTTGGAATCTTCACTATGATGAAACTGTTAAAAGGGTTTAATTTCATCAGAGACGATGAAGATGCTTGCATTTGCAAGAAATTAAGTGGGAGCGCTAAGACATGTTTCTAATACATTATGTGGAAGACATATTGTTGATTGGAAATAATGTATCTTTTATTAACACATATTAAGAATTTCATCCCGATGAAAGACTTAGGCAAAACCCAAATATTTGGCATCAATAGACGCTAATATGGTTGTGCCAGAAGTACATAGACAAGATATTGAATGAGTTCAATATAAGAGAAGGTTCTTGTCGCACAGAAAGGATTGAATGAGTTCAATGTTGATGATATATTCAAGTGTATTGACATTTGGTAAAGTGAAACAAATAATCAAGTATAGATTGATACTTGATGTCTGAAATCACAAAGAGTATTTATATCAATCATACTGTGATATGTACAAATCCAGATATGTCCTATGCTCTAAAATGTTGTGAGCATATACCAGAATGATTCGTAAGATGATCATTGGACAATAGTAAGGATATTCTTATGATCTTTTGGAAGAACTAAGAGTATAATATTTGTAGAAGTGACTAATAGATGGTTAGTTCATTGTAAAAGTACTACATTGATACTAGCTTTGTCACAAAGTACAAATTTAGTTTGTCTCAATCTAAACTAAGGGTGGCACAATATAATGGAAAGTGAGTTCCATAAATGGATTTGGATGAGTTCCAAAGTTAAGACATTGTGACGGATACTTCAACAAAAGGCTAAGTATATGACTGCTATTATAGCAGCAAAAGAGGGCATTTGTGTCAAGAAGTTTGTTATCAAACTAAGGTGTAGTTCACAGTGGGATAATACTATGAAGATATATTGTGCGACAATATTATCAACATGTTTTAACCCCAAAGAGCTAAAGGTCACACCGAAAGACCAAATTTATGCAAAGCCATCTCATTAGAGAATGAGTGATGCGTAGAGACGCAAAGACATGCAATTACACACGGACCTGGAAGTGTCAGATCCGGAGATCAGTTGACCACTAGCAATCGTGTACATACAACACCGTAAAGCCATAGGTGTTGAATACACAAAGGTTCGAAACTAGATTATTGACTCTAGTGCAAGTGGGAGACTGTTGGAGATATGCCCAAGAGGCAATAATAAAGTGGTTATTATCATGTCTTCACACTTATGATAAATGTTTACATACCATGCTATAATTGTATTAACCGGAAACATTAATACTTGTGTGATTTGTAAACTAAAATAAGAGTCCCTAGTAAAGCCTCTTGTTAAACTAGCTTGTTGGTTAATATATGATCATGGTTTCCTGATCATGAACATAGAGATGTTATTAACAACAGGATCATATCATTAGGAGAATGATGTGATGGACATACTCCTATAGATAAGCGTAGCATAAAGATCAAGTCATTTCAATAGTTCAATTGCTATATGCTTTCTGATACATAGTAACCTAATTCCTTCGACCATGAGATCATGCATATCACCTTTACTGGATGGATGCTTTGATGTCATCAAACACCACACCGTAACAGGGTGGCTATAAAGGTGGCATTGAGTGTTCGGAAAGTATTGGTTGAAACACATGGATCAAGAGTGGGATTTGTCCATCCACATGACGGATAGATATTCTCTGGGCCCTCTCGGTGAAATGTCATCCAATTAGCTTGCAAGCATGTGACTGGCTCACAAGGGATCACATATCACGGGAACGAGAAAAGAGTACTTATCGGTAACGAGGTTGAACTAGGTATGCAGAGATACCGACGATCATAACCTCGGATAAGTAAACTATCGTGAGACAAAGGGAAATTGGTATCGTATGTAAGTGGTTCATTCGATCGCAAAGTAATCGTAGAAATATGTGGGAGCCATATGAATTTCCAGATTCCTCTATTGGTTATTGATCGGAGAAGTGTTTCGATCATGTCCGCATAATTCACGAACCGTAGGGAGACACACTTAAGGATTCGACGTTGTTTGAGTAGTTATGGTATTATGAGAAAGAGACCGAATGTTGTTCGGAGTCTCGGATGGGATTCGGGATATCACGAGGAGATCCGGAATGGTCCGGAGAATAAGATTCATATAAGGAAAGTCCCATTTCGGAGTTGGGGAATGGTTCCGGTGTTTTCATCGGGAACATTCTAGAAGGTCCCGGAATGTCCGGCACTCCGGAGGGGGAAGGGTACATGAATGTGTCATTGTAAGTTGGAATGATTGCATCATGTACTAAGTGTTCTCGCTGTCCAAAATAAAGGGTTTATTTAAATCCTAAATTGAAAAGTCAAACGGCTAGTTTGAAAGTCAAACGGCAATTTTGGGAAGTGGGAAAAGAGGAGGAGTATGAAACCGAGTTGGGGAGGGAGACCTCCTCCAACCGGCGGCCAACTCCAATGCCGAGTTGGGGAGGGACTCCACTCCCTCCCCATGGCGTGGCCAGCCCCCTCCCACCTATATAAGGAGGGGCAGGGCTCCCCTCCACACACACACACAAGTTCCTATCCTCTAAACTAAACCCTAGATCTAAACCCCGGTTTAGAGCTATTTCGGTTTAGAGCCTTCTAATTGGTTTAGAGCCTTCTAATTGGTGTGTCTAATTACTAGACCACTAATAGCCTCTCTCATAAGCTCCACCATACTCGCACCGGCTTAAGGCGAAGCCCTGCGGGATTTCCCCTCTACCTCCGGTACCACGCCGTTGTGCTGCCGGAATCGCGAGGAGAGTGCTACAACCTCCGCTGCCTGCTGGAACAAGGGAGAGGAAGGTCTTCGTCGAGTACCGAACGTGTGACCGACTACGGGAGCGCTGCCGGAACATGGCGCCGGAAGGATCGTCTACGCGATCTTGAGATCGGAAAGAGTACGACTACATCACCCACGAGAATCTGCTCTCGTTAAACACTTTGGAATCTTCGAGGGTGAGTTATTCCATCGACTCGTTGCTACAATCTAGTAGATAGATCTTGGCTTGTTTGTTTGTATGCGATAGAAAATTTTTGTTTTCCATGCTACGAACCCCTACACAAGTGCATTGGAAAGGTAGAAGTACATTTTTTGTGGACAAATTTTGAAGCCAAACGTACACTTATTTGTGGACAGAGGGAGTATGCATGTCTCTATGACCAGCAGAAAAAATATCAAAATCTAAAATATGTAATAAATGGCCCCGTAATAAATATAACGTACAGCGTTGGCACACTAGAGACCGTTGGACCGAGCGTGGCATGCGAGGGCGCTGGGCGGGGCGGGCTGCACCATGCATGCAGCATGCAGGGTCGGGGGCGGCGGTGCAGGGGTTACAGTACGTCGCATCCTAGCTATTTTTTTTCTCTCTTTCGCATTGATCACGCCCGCTTCCCACACGCAACGCAGCGCACGCGTCTCGTCTCGGCGTCTAGGCGGGCTGCACCATGCATGCAGCAGCTGCCCCTAGCGTCGCAGTCTAGCTATTTTGCGTGCAACAGCGCTGCCCCATTAAATAAGTGTACGTCGAACAACTTTCTTCAGCCAAATTTACTTCCATCTGGTTCATGCGCCATACAAAAAAGTCAATATTACTCCCACCGATTTTTCTTGCGTGTGTAAAAACGAACGAGTACCTTGGTACTAGATTCCTGCATTTATTACCGAAGTAAATCAAGGCCAAATTATATTTTCCCTTTTATTTTTCACTGCCAATGAACAACTACCTTGGACGTTTTTTTCTCTCTTTCGCATTAATGCACATGCATGCATGCAGGGGCGGGGGCGTCGCATCCTAGCTATTTTTTTCTCTCTTTCGCATTGATCACGCCCGCTGCCCCGCTTCCCGTCTCTTTCGCATTGATCATGCATGCAGGGGCAACGCAGCACACGCGTCTCGTCTCGGCGTCTGCGCCAATGCGACGCTGGATTCCCACGCCGCCCTTCACGCTCCGCCCTCAATAAATAGGCAAAACGCCTTTGCCTCCTCATCTCATCTTGCCCCTCATCTCTTCAACCTCGAGCCCGTCCCTTTGCCTCCTCCCAGCCGCCCCCCAAACACTCCGACCATGGCGACCTCCCCTTTCCGCCTCCCTTCTGACGAAGAACTCAGCGACGAGGACAACCACCCGGACCACCAGCAGTGGTGGGAGCAGCCCACGGGCCGCCCCCGCCCCAAGCGTGGCAACAAGGAGAAGTCCCCGCCCTGCCCCTGGGGAGACCAGGGCCCCATCGTCCACAACCCCGTCCCCAACCTCCCCGGCGGCAGCGACCTCCCCTCCGAAGCCTACTGGGCTAAGGCGGCGAAGGAGGAGGCAAGGGAGGAGGCTCGCATGGCCAAGTGGGAGGAGAAGGCGGCCCAGCGCGCCTTGAAGAAAAGGCGCATACGGCGGGAGGAGGAGCAACGGGAGGCCAATGGTCGGGCCTTCTGGGAGGAGCAACGGAAGCGGGACCAGCGGGAGAGGATGGCGGCGTGGAATGCGGCCCGGAATGCGGCTGCACCGGCACCGCCTCCACCGCCGATGGAGTAGGGGGTTAGGGTTTAGGGGCTAGCCCAGGGTTTAGGCGGGGCGCCTATTCCGCCCCTTCTATATTATTGTACCTTTTTATTTTTATTGTAATGTTATCGATCCCCCCTATCTAATATAAGTAATGTTATCTGTGTTTTATTGTAATATTATTGCGCCTATTCCATCCCTTGTTTCATTGTAATCTGTGTTTATTGTATTGTCATTTGTCAAAACACCCAAAACAACAAGTGTATAAAACAAAAGACACAAAAACAAGTTCATATAATACTCGTGCAATATTTATATATTTACAAGTGTATAAAACAAAAGACACAAAAACAAGTTCATATAATACTCGTGCAATATTTATATATTTACAAGTGTATAAAACAAAAGACACAAAAACAAGTTCATACAACACATGGTTCATTTTCAAATAAGACATTTACATATTTACAGAAGTTAAAGGAGCGCCCAAGTTATGTTAGTTAAATGGATGTCCTTGGACTTCATTTATATATTTATTTTTGCAAAAAAAAGATTGCAACCTGAGCACGAGTATCTGCAGATCCACACGTTCCTATTTAGATTGTAACGTGAGTACCATTTTTTTGCCCAATCAACATATAGTTACTATTGGGCCTGGATACGTCCATTTTGGCATGGCTAAGTTATATTTGGGCCTGGCCTTTTTCAATCCTCGTCAATTGTCTTTTTACTTTTCAACCCCTCCCCCTCCCCTGCACACGGGCGCCCCCTGCACACTGATAAAAGGAACACTGACGAAACTGACGAAACTGAAGAAACACTGATTTCGAAAACAGAGCAGCTCAAAATTAGCCCGAATTTGTGTTGCATTTTATTCAAGACAAAGACATAGACCATTACATCCATTACAAAGCATCACTCGAACACTGACTGCGCTGTCTAATGACTAACGATGAGGAGATAAACTAATCCGAGAGAAATTACACAAAAATAAAAAAAACCGGCCATCAGATTGTCCTGCTTCTTCAATTCGATGATTTGCCTTAGCTGCTTGTTCATCTTCTTTAGCTCGGCCTTCACTTCCGCATCCACCGTAGTACCAGCGGAAATGGGGTTGCCACATCCCAATTGCTCCACCACGGACGGGTTTTCGAGCTCCCGGGATGCTACCTCCACCCCAATTCGCTCGATGTACTCATCAAGCCACTCAAAATGCCCACATTTTGGCAGTTCCAGAAATCGCAGAGATGAACCCTAAATCCCAAATTCGATGAAATGCATGAAATTTCGAAAGAAAAGCGAGAAATTGGCGCTCGGAACACTCAGATCTCACCTTTCCCGGCTCGGGCTTGCTCTCACACTTCACAAATTCCCGACCAATGTTGCCGTTCTTGTCGGTGGATGTGACAATCCGCTTCAGGGGCGCGGTACGGGGGCAATCGGGGCACCTCCTCATCGGCACCGCACCATACCGAGGCCATGAGCGGTGGGAGGAAGCAGAGCTCGACATCCCTCGCCGGCGTTGCCGCACTTGCTCGCCGGAGAAGAAAACAGAAGGGGATGAGATGCTGGAACGGTGGCGGGAGTGCTCGGGTGCGGGGACGGATCGGGGCCAACGGCTCTCTTCAACCACAGGGTGGGTCCCACGATATGAGGTGGACATCAGGTGAGTTCCGCCGTGACGTGGAGAGGCTGTGGGTCCTACTGTGCTCAGCTGATTCGAACTCGTTGACGGTCTCGTGGGGTTAAGTGGAAGTGTCGCACGGGAGCTATTTGCCGCTTCAGAAGTGTCGCGTGCGAGCTATTCTTTTAAACGATGTCGTGTTCCTTCCAATTCCATGTAAAGACGTCGCATAGGAGCTATAAGCCCGCCCTTTAGCACCTAGTGTTGTGCATAAAGAAAAACATATACTTTTGCATGGTCCCTCATACTAAGGGATCATCTCTTGAATGTTGTGTGAATGTTGTATGAGGCTTGATATTTACTTTTTTTGCATGAGTCAATGATTAAAATGTGCCACAATATAGTGCATGTGATGGTCCTATAGTACATTATACTATATATAAGCACATAGCTTGCGCATTTCTGTTGGTGCTTGATGTGTGCATTTTTGCATCACGTTTACCTTATGTTTTTGCATTAGTTGTGGTAGGATTTTGGTATTTTACGACGCTCACATGCACCTTTTATGCTTGGTTCACCAGGATCCTGGAATTAAAGGCATTGATATACAAATCAATTGAAGCACTCATTTTTGGGCATAAACCTGACATTTGGAAGCAATAAAAATCTTCCAAACATTGACCCACACACCTGGGATGAAAATCCAACTCGCAAGTGCCGGTTAGAGGCTTTAAAGAGCATAGGTACGGGTACCGCACACCCATACCATGTGTCGTCGAAGCCGCCTGGTCAAATAGTTTCACCCCGTGCAGATGGATCTGAGATCCAACATTTAGAGACACCATAATTCGCAGAAACCTCACCTCCAGAAGGGATCCAGAGAGGGAACCAGCATAAGCGCTTCAATTCTCACTGCTATGAAGATCCTTGGAGGCTTAGGAATAGTCTTCATCATCTTCACCATCAACTACTACCACTCCATCATCACCAATCCCTCATCTCCATTACATTCATCTTGTTGTATTCCCTAAACTATTGGTGCGGGTTTACACGAGTATTCATTCATCTACTTGTACTTCATGCATATTTATATGATGATGTTGATTGCCTCCATGTGTGAGTAGTTTACCTTGTTCTTGGGAAGATGGAGAAACCCTAGTGTGAGACCCTGGTGTATGGCTTAATAAGATTGATAGTATACCCATATCAACAAGTTGCAACTTATTTTCCGGAAGCTCATCTAAAAATAACTCTGAGGTTAATCGTGCTTGGCCTAGAGCAATTTGAGGATGAGTAACCGACTAGGAAGTGGGTACCGGATGCGCACAAGTGAGGACAAAGTGTGTAGAAAAGACTAGTGTTGGTTTGTGGGGTTAGTCTAGAGATCCTATTGAGCTGTCAGGAGTGACAGCCACTGGTCCGGAGAGGCCGGGGTGTTACAAGTGGTATCAAAGCCGACCCTCGCGGTTACAGGATGTGTGCGGGTCAGTGGTGGACATGTGGAGCATGGTGCGTGTGCGGCACTGGATGCATAGACATATGCCAAGATGGGATGTTCCTGGCTTGTGGTTGATCAATGAGGGCGTCGATCTTCTAAGGGTGGGTGTATGTGAGACCCTGACGCGTGGCTTAATAGGATTGATAGTATACCCATACCAACAAGTTGCAACTTATTTTTCGGAAGATCATTTGAAAAGAACTCTAAGGTTAAGCGTGCTTGGCCTAGAGAAATTTGAGAATGGGTGACCGATCGGAAAGTGGGTACCGGGTGCACAGAAAAGACTAGTATTGGTCTGTGGGGTTAGTCTAGAGATCCTATTGAGCTGCCAGCAAGGGCGGGCCCAGCTTATATCAAGGGTATTCAACTGAATACCCAAAAGTTTTGGCAATTTTTTTAAATTATATGGTGTGCCTTATATTTTAGTCTGCTTGTATAAAAACCGATTCAAATTGTATCACAAGTACACAAAGGAGTAGTTGGTTAGGACAAATGCTTACTAGCCAATTGATCACAAGATCAAGTGTTACTCCCGCACCATTTTTTGTTGTTTTTTCCTTCAATTTTTTTACTATGAATACCCATTGTGAAATTCATGAGCCCGCCACTGACTGCCAGGAGTGACAACCTGGTCCGGAGAGGCTGGGGTGTTACACCTAGCAACATTATGAATTGAAATAAAGATGATCTATAAATTTATTTTCATGTATATGTATTAGTTTGATTTCTTTATGTTATGTGTCACCACATAACATTTCCTATGGGACAAGGGAGGAAACTACTCTTGGGTATGTGCTGGTGTGAAGGTGCTAAGTGACATATTGCATCGGATCAAATATGCGAGGACTCACAAATCCTAGTCCGTGAACATGGGGTTAACCCTTAATTAGTTGGAGATCACGGTGGCTGGCCTACGATTACAACTGTGGTTATGAGAGATGAAATACAAGATGGATGGTCTTTGATCATCTAACTTGGAGCTTATCTCATACATATGCATAACTAAAGACATAGATATATCCTGATCATGATTAACTCAATTGCTAGTGGTGGATCCAACACTCCCTGAGAACGCTTTAGCCCTATTGCAGTTCTAATTATCTTACATCATGAACCCCTCTCTCTATTTACTTGCATTAATTCAGTATTACTTTGTTCACACACAAACACTCTCATACAACCCCGCTTGGAATCAAAGACAACTTCCAAGCATTATTTAGTGAATAGTAGAAGGGGCATTAAGACCTTTACCAATAGCTCTTCGTGGTTCGATATCTTATTTCGAAACTAGCTATAATCGATATGTGCACTTGCAGCTATTGGTGCTATGGAGTCATCTCTTGTCATGATGTGTGCTACTTTGTATCAGGCACCTTCTTACTTGATGTTTTGCTCTGCTACTGTTTTGCATCAGTCAATAATTAAAAAGTGGAGCATTGTAATCATAGGGATGGTGTTATTGTGCCACAAGTTGTGTCCAAGCACATTTGTTGTACATTTCCTCTGGTCTAGGCGCACCAGCTCTACATTTTTATTGTGAGTTTTTCCATTGTCGTTGCTGATTCCATGATGAGGAGGGAGAAGTTCTTCCTCGAGGCTAAGGGCTCTACCGGTAGCTATGTGTTCATCTCTCTCTCTCTATGCATGATCTTGTTGTGGACATGAGCTTTTTAATCAAGTAGATCTACCTTGCTACTCAAGTGCTTCAATAGATCTCTGCTCTCCCCACGTGTATGGAAGTGACAGCGTGCATACCGTGGTGGCACTTAGGCTAGAGTCTACATAAAAAATCATCGTGCTTTAATAGATCTATGCTTTTCCCCATGTGTGTGAAAGTGACAGCGTGCACACCATGTGTGGCACTTAAGCTAGGTTACATACATATTTATCATGAGTATATTTTGAGTTGGTTGTCTCTATGAAATTGTGGTCTTTGTTGGAACCATCTAGCGCTCAAGATGACAGTGTGGGGTTATCTAGATGGGAAAGGCGGACTTTGAGGTGTGCTTTTGTAGGCCTACCGTGGATTAGAGTGTCCAACCGGAGAGTATTTAAGAGTAGTATCATGAAGAGAAGATATTTATATGAGAAAGTTTTCTCTAGTGAAAGTATGATCCCTAGGCCTTGTTTCTAAACATTGAAACACTGTTTGCATCTAGATCTATTGCACGTTTGATTGCTTCCATCTTTATTTCAGTTTGCCTTTAGTTTCCCCACGTCAAGCTCCATCAAAGCTATTTTCTGACACCGTTACCACTTGTATTTCACTATCTCTTCGCAAAACTAGTGCACCTATACACCTGACAAGTGTATTGGGTGTGTTGGGGACACAAGAGACTTGTTGTATCTTAATTGCAGGGTTGCTTAAGAGGGAATAACTTTGACCACTTCCTCCCTGAGTTCGATAAACCTTGGGTGATCCACTTAAGGGAAACGTGTCACTGTTCTACAAACCTCTGCACTTGGAGGCCCAACAACTTTCTACAAGAATAGAAGTGCGTAGACATTACGGGTGCCTATCTCTCTCACTATAGTTGATATCTGATTTACAACAGTCTGCTTAATAACTTGGTTATCACCATTGTGGCTGAAGTTTGTACATAGAACGGTTCTATCCTAGAAAGCCCATAGCCGCACAAAATATGCAAAAATAAATTAGAGGCGTCTAACTTGTTTTTGCAGGGCATGTGATGTGATATGGTCTATGATACAGATGTTATTGTATGCAATATCTTTTATTTTAAAACAACCGGCATGATCCATAAGGTTGTTATTTTATTTTATGGCATGCGTGCCAGAAAATGGAAATCCATGTAATTAGATTAGTGGAGAACAACCTTGATGGTGGCGCCATGGACCTTGATGACACGACGGTGGAATGATGGAGATTATTCCATGACGCACGAGATGGAGATCGAATGCGAGAAGGGCCATATCATATCACATTATATATGCATGTGATGTTTATCCTTTGATGCATCTTATTTTGTGTTGATTTGATCGCCTAGATAGTATTTGATTGCCTTGGTAACACTATAAGATAATCCCTCCCACTAAATATCAAGATAATAATATGTTCTTCCTTAGTATGATCTGTTAAGAAAGTTCGTTGTCTCGAAGCACCCCGTGATGATCAGGTATGATAGATTCTACGTTCGCATACAACGGGTATAAGACAGTTTTACACATGCGAATACTAAGGTTCTTACTTGACGATCCTAGCATGTACAGACATGGCCTCGGAACATGAACCGAAAGGTAAAGCACGAGTAATATGGAGATATGATGACCCATACAATGATCGCCATTGGAGCTATGCCACCACTCGTGATGATCGGTCGTGGCGTAGTGAATTTGGTTCTTGTAATCACTAAAATGACTAGATGGATGTCATTTTGAGTGGGAGTTCACATAAGTAATTTTGAATTAGCTTGAACGCTATATGTTATAAACCTATTCTAAATAGTCTTTGCAAATACATTGTAGATCATGGCACCCCCTGCATTCAATTCCAATGCATTCCTTGAGAAAGAAAAGCTGCTAGACAATGGGTCTAACTTCATCAACTCGCACCGCAACGCGAGGATCAGGCATGAAAAGGTCCTATGTACTTGATGGCCCATTAGGTGACGCTCCTACAGATGATGCTTCAAAAGTGTTTTAAACTTATTGATGTTGATGTCATGGTGGAGGAACTCAAAACTATGTTTGGGTACCAAATCTATGCCGAGAGATATGAGATCTCGTAAAAGTTATTTAGAGCTAAGATGGAGGAGCACATCTCTGTGAACGAGCATGTCATAAAGATGACAGGATACACTCAACGTCTTGAGAAACTGGGATGTGGGATTCCAGCTGATCTCACGATGGACAGGTTTCCGCAATCGCTGCCACCGAGTTATAAAGCATTTGTAATTAACTGCAAGATGAATGGTGCCGAAAATTCGCTCACCGAACTCGTAGCTATGCTAAAGACTGCCGAGGTAGACATCTGATGGGGATGTGCCTACTGGGGTATACCCAGCAGGACGTTTCCGACTGGCCCGAGACCTGGCGAGTGGGCCTGTAGGACGGCGACTGGATCAAGGCCCGGCGTGGATCTAAGCGACTGGAAGCTGAAGGCCCAGGCGAGTAGATAGGCCCAGTCGGATTAGGTTAAACGAGTACCGAAGCTTTAACCGAATCGGTTGAGATATGTAAACCCTAGGGGAGGTGAGCCTATATAAACCTCCCTGTAGGGCGTGTAGATATACGTTCCATCATACCCCCACGCGACTCGCCGCCTAGCCGCCGAGCTCGCCCTTTGTACCATCCTCATAATACAATCTAGCAGGAGTAGGTCTTTACCCTCCGGGGGGGCGAACCTGGGTAAAAACCTGTGTCTTTGCCCTCATCTCGCACCGCAGATGGCTGGCCGCCCTTGCCCCTCGTTCTACTACTCGCTGCCGATTGCAGCATCTGCCGTGACCATTCCCTCGACAGTGGCGCCCACCATGGGGCCTGGCCGGTGTTCTGCGGCGAGATCCAATCTTCCCATCAACAAGACGGTCGCCACCGGCCGCATGATAGCGATCGGCGAGATGCTCCAAATCTTGCCGAGCAGCTACGTCCCGGCGGCGCGACCCGTCACGCACAGCGTGATCCTGCCGGTCGGCACGATCAGCCTCTTCGTCGGCCTCACTGACGTCATCGTCTCGGAGGATTCGGCTCGCATCCGCGAGTCGCCGCCACGCGATCGGCTCTCCGAGAGCCAGATCCGCACGATCCATCGCCTCGCCTCCGAGTACAATTCGGCCCATAGCGACGTGGCCGAAAACTCAGCGGCCGCAGAAGACGCGGCCCTCAACGACGACGCCGACTTGGCAACCCCGGCGTCACTCGCCGGGTCCATCACCGCGGCTTCACCCGCGGGCTCCATCACCCAGGTCTCCAACGTGGGAGACTTCAAGGACCCCTCCATCCTCGGGATCTTCGAATTCGACTCCGGGTCGGAGAACTCCGCCGACCTCCGCGGCGGAACCGGTCACCACGCCGCGACCTACATGGCGACCGGCACCGATCCGCCGGAGGATCCATTCTCCACCCCAATCCCTCCTAACGCCACGGCAACGGAGGTCGAGGAACTCCGCCTGAAACTGGCGGAGGCGGTGCACAAGGAACAAGCCGAGCGCGAAAAATTTCGCCTCGAGCAGGTGACGGCGCAGGAACTATCGCGCTACCACCAGCAGCGGATCAGGTCGCGCCTGAACCCCACCGTTCAGGGGCGTGCCCTGAACTTCGACGACGAAAACGACCCAGCCCGCGTGGCCGAGCGAGCGATCTGCGAGAACGCGCCACCAGGAGGAAGCGCCCGGCCCCCGCCAGGATCAACGGCGATGGGCGCCCCACCTCCACCCAACCGCACACCTCCCAGGAAAAAGCCGCGGATAGTCGCCTCCTCACGGGAGAGAGACACAAACGGCCTCCCACTGTTCTCCACCCCGATGGATAACCTCGTGGCAGGTCGAGCAGCAGCCGACAACATCACGGCCAAGGGCGACGGCGCCCTACAGATCCAGTACGTCAGGGCCCTGCTCGCAAAGGCCGTCGAGCAGCAAAACGCGGGCGCCGACTCGCAGGGTCGAGTATACTCGCGTTCTTCGGGAAGCAGAGCGGCCTCAAGCGGCCGCCCAGCGGCAGCAAACACCCTCAATTGCCCGCCACCAGAGCCACTGCAGCTCCAACATCGACCCGCAAATGCGGCACTCTCTACCAACGACCCCAGGCCAGCGACCAACTTCGTCGCCGCCAACGGGCAACCCATCGACGCCCGCACCCACATCATCAACAACCAAAGATGGCGCGCACGCCAGCCCGACGACCTGCGATATACCCTAACTAATCGCCGCGACGGCGAGCCCATGGGGTCGCTCAGTCGACTCGGCCCCAAGTGCTTCGGACCAATGATCCGAGGCGAGAAGTACCCGCCAAACTTCAAGGCGTCGAAGGAGATAGAAAAGTACGACCCCTCGTACGACCCCGCCGTTTGGCTCGACACATACCTCATGGCAATGGGGATCGCAGGCCACACCGACCTGCTAGCCGCCCGTTACCTCCCCCTGATGATGGAGGGGACATGCAGGCAGTGGATCAACACCCTCCCCCAGGACAGTATCGACTCCTGGGAGGAGATGCGCGACGCCTTCGTCAGGCACTTCGAGTGCGGCTACACCCGCGCCACCAATATCGAGGACCTGGAGCGATGCGTCCAGGGACCCCGCGAGTCGACCCGCAACTGGGTCCAACGGTGGCAAGAACTCTGGTACAACACGGTCGGCATCCACCCGGACACCGCGATCCACTGCTTCAAGACCTCGTGCCGCTACGAGCCCCTGGTCGCCAAGCTCAAGCGACACTCTCCCACACTCGACAACATCCCCGACCTCCTCGATATCGCCAAACGGTACGCGGAGGAAGATCCAAACCAGGAAACTGACGACGAGTCAGGAGGTCAACGCCGCACGAGCGGCAACGACAGCGGACGACGGTCCGACCTACGCTGCAGCAACACTCGCCTCACCGGCAAGCGCCGCAGTGACGGGCGAGTCGACTTCGTCGCCAACGCCGGGCACGCGCAACGCGAGCCCAAGAGCTTCCGCCGTGACGGAGGACAACGCCGCGACGGCGGCAACTACAAGGCCAAGCCAAGGTTCGACCCCGCGGCTCTCCTTAACCAACCATGTGCGTTTCATAGCAGGGAAGGGAAGCCCGTAACGCACACCACCGCCGACTGCCACACCCTCAGGGAGATAGAGAAGGCACGGCGAGCACGGGAGGACCCCGACAACGACCTGCCAAACGGCGGAAAATTCGGCAAAGTGGCCGGCTCGCTCCATACCTTCACGGGCTTCAACACGAAGCGCGAGAAGAAGGTCATCGCCCGCGCCGTCGCCGTCAACGCGGTGGCCCAGGTTGACGTTCCCCAGTTCCTCAACTGGTCGGAGCAGCCATCACATGGAGTCGACAAGACCACTCGCCACGCATCGAGTACCCAGGTCGAGTCGCCCTGGTGGTCAAGCCTAAGGTCGGCGACTACTGGCTCCCCAAGACATTGATGGACGGCGACAGCTCCATCAACATCCTGTACCTGGACACCTTCAGGCGGCTGCGGCTCCCGCAGTCGATGATCGAGACAACCCACACCACGTTCCATGGCATCGTCCCCGGTCGGAAGGCATACCCGATCGGCAAAGTCACGCTGCCAGTCACCTTCGGCACACCAGCAAACTTCCGCACCGAGCGGATCGTCTTCGAGCTGGTGCCCTTCGACAGCCCCTACCACTGCGTCCTGGGGCGCCAGGCGTTCGCCAAGTTCATGGCAGCGCCCCACTACGCGTACAACGCGATGAAGCTCCCCGGACCGTGCGGCGTCATCACCGTCAACGGCGACCCCGACATGGCCGCCGAGTGCGAGGCCAAAGGAGCCGAGCTCGCTGACGCTGTCATCGCGGCGGAGACCAACCACGCCGATGAGCTCGCCAAGTACGCGAGCGGGGTCAACAATGACGACCCCACCATACTCCCAACTCGGAGGGCGCAAACACCTCAACCTTCGAGGCGACGACGCACACCCGCACCGTCGAGCTGGTCCCAGGTGACTCCAGCCAGATGGTGACGATCGGGATGGGCATGAGCCCGGCATAGGAAGGCGCGCTCGTCGAGTTCCTTCGTGAGAACAGGGACATCTTCGCATGGAATCCATCTGACATGCCTGGTGTCCCTAGGGAGCTCGCTGAGCACAAGCTAAACGCCGACCCCAAAGCGCGACCTGTCAAACAGTCGCTGCGGCCCTTCAATGAAGAGCGCCGCCGAGCAATCGCCGAGGAGGTGCAGCGTCTACTCGCTGCAGGCTTCATCCGGCCGATCAAATACTCCAAGTGGCTGGCAAACCCAGTCCTGGTCGAGAAGAAGAACGGGACCTGGAGGATGTGTATCGACTACACAAACTTGAACAGTGCCTGCCCAAAGGAGCAGTTCGTCCTCCCGCGGATCGATCAAATAATCGATTCCACCACGGGCTCGGAGTCGCTATGTTTCCTCGACGCCTACTCCGGGTAAAACCAGATCAAAATGGCCGTCGAGGACGAGGAGAAGATGGCGTTCATCACGCCATTCGGAGCCTTCTGCTACACCGCCATGACCTTCGGCCTCAAGAACGCCGGGGCGACCTACCAGCGGTGCATGCAAGAATGCCTCGCGAGCCAAATTGGCCGCAACATCCACGTCTACATCGACGACGTGGTCGTAAAGTCCGCTCGCCAAGGTGACCTACTCGCCAACTTGGCTGAAACATTCGCCAACTTGCGAAAATACAAGATAAAGCTCAACCCAGGCAAATGCACCTTCGGTGTACCAGCAGGACAACTACTGGGGTACGTCGTCTCCAAGCGAGGGATTGAGGCGAACCCCAAAAAGATCGACACGATCGCCTGGCTCGGCAAACCCGAGTGCCTGCGCGACGTCCAGAAACTGGCCGGACGAGTAGCGGCTCTTAGTCGCTTCATCCCCCGCTTGGGCGAAAAGGCGATGCCCCTATACCGCCTGATGCGCAAGAACCCCACCTTCCAGTGGGACAAGGAGGCGGATGACGCGCTTCGCGACCTCAAGAAGGTGCTACTCGCCGCACCGCTACTCGCCGCCCCCACCGACAAAGAACCCATGCTGGTTTACGTCGCGGCTTCCGAACGCGTCGTCAGCGCCGTCATGGTCGTTGAACGACCAGAGGAAGGAAAGGAGCGCCCAGTACAGCGACCGGTGTACTACATCAGCGAGGTCCTCACCGAGTCGCACCAACAGTACCCCCAGTACCAAAAGCTGGTATACGCGGTCTTCAGAGCTCAGCGGCGACTACCGCACTACTTCCAGGAGCACCCGATCACGGTCGTCTCCTCGGCACCATTGCAAGACATCATCCGCAACCGCGAGGCGACCGGGCGGGTCGCCAAGTGGGCCGTCGAGATCGGCGTCCACAACATCAAATACGATCCGCGAAAAGCGATCAAGTCACAGGCCCTAGCGGACTTCATCGCCGACTGGGAAGAGGCCCAGCAGCCAGAGAAGCTGCCATACCTCCATTACTGGAGCTTGCACTTCGACGGCTCCAAGAACGCGGACGGCGCAGGCGCAGGGATCGTGCTAACTTCACCGAAGGGCGACAAGCTCCGCTACATCCTCTGCCTCGACTTCACAACCTGCACCAACAACATGGCCGAGTACGAAGCCTTACTCCACGGTATGCGAGCTGCCAAGGAGATGAATGTCAACCGCCTACGTTGCTACGGAGATTCCGACCTCGTCGCGGGGCAAGTCGCTGGCACCTGCGACGCCGTCTCCCCCACCATGGCGGCGTACCGCCAAGCAGTGGACAAGCTGGGCGGACACTTCACAGGCTACTCCGTCGAGTGGATCGACAGGCGGAAGAACGAGGAGGCCGACGCACTCTCTCGCATCGGGTCAGCTCGACTCGCACCACCCGCCGGCGTCTTCCTCGACACGATCACCAAGCCATCAGTCTCTCCCCCGAGGGAGATCGACATCGGAGTCCCGCTCCAACCAGAGGCAGCCCTGGTCGCACTCGTCAACGAGCCAGACGACTGGACCAAGCCCTACATCGCCTACCTGGAAGCCGGCACCTTGCCGGCAGACGAGACGGACGCTCGGATGATCGCTCGTCGATGCAAGTCCTACACCATCATCGACGGTGAGCTCCACAAGCGCAGTGTCACCGGCGTGTTCCAACGCTGCGTCCAACCCGACGAAGGACGCAAGATACTCCACGATATCCACTCCGGTGACTGCGGCCACCACGCCGGCGCTCGCTCCCTGGTCACCAAGGCTATGCGACCTGGCTTCTACTGGCCCACTGCACACGCCGATGCTGTCGACATCGTCCAGCGGTGCGCCAGGTGCCAGAAGTACGCCAAACAGACGCACATGCCGAGCTCGGCACTAAAAACAATCCCCATCACCTGGCCATTCGCTGTGTGGGACATGGATACGGTAGGCCCCTTCAAGAAGGCCCCCTCTGGCTACACCCACCTGCTGGTCGCGGTCGACAAATTCACGAAGTGGGTGGAGGCCAAGCCAGTCCGGAAATGCGACGGGAAGACCGCCACTAAATTCCTACGCGAGCTCATATATCGCTACGGGTTCCCAAACAGCATCATCACGGACAACGGCACCAACTTCGCCAAGGGAGCCATGGCCGAATTCTGCGAAGAGCACCACATCCGGCTCGACCTCGCGTTGGTCACCCACCCGGAGTCCAACGGCCAGGCGGAACGGGCCAACCAAAGCATCCTCCACGGCCTGAAGCCGCGACTCCAAGTACCACTCGAACGCACCGCCGGGTGCTGGGTCGAGGAGCTACCCTCCGTCATCTGGGGCATCCGCACCTCGGTCAACAGGTCGACAGGATTCACCCCCTTCTTCATGGTGTACGGCGCCGAGGCAGTCATGCCCACCGATCTCGAGCACGACTCGCCACGGGTCGTCCACTACACGGAGGCTGCAAACGAACTCGCTCGCCAAGATGGAGTCGACCAACTCGACGAGGCACGCGACCTCGCTCGGTCTCACACCGCCATCTACCAGCAGGGACTCCGCCGCTACCACAGCCGACGGGTGAGGACTCGCACCTTCCAGGAAGGCGACCTGGTGTTGCGCCTCATCCAGGATAAGAAGGGCATGCACAAGCTCTCCCCTCTGTGGGAGGGACCGTTCGCCATCGGGCGAGTACTTGGCAACGACGCCTACTACCTCATCGATGTCCACGGGGACGGCGAACTCGACGTCAAGCGACCATGGAATGTAAACCTCCTACGGAAGTTCTACTCCTAGAACCCTACATATGTACTCTCCAGTCGCTGTGAAATAAAAAGAATCGGTCACCGCAAATTGAGCTTACTCTCCATGTCTTGTGCCACTCGCACTCGTAGTAACAGCATCCAGCTAATCGCAGAGGTCAACCTTTGGTACAACGATCGGCACGGCTAAGTTGTGCGATGCACGAGCACTGAGTAACTTCAGGTCTTGCATCGTCCATGAAAAACGCCTACCCGGAGCCCCATTGGAGTCGCCTAGCCCGACTGGCTTTACGAGCCAAGACACCTGCCTTCGCTTCTTACAGCGACCACGGTCCTCCGCATCCTTGACATAGCGACTCGAACGGCTAAGTACCACGCTCGGGGACTGACGACCAGTTCATCGCGAGCGGCTCGGGAAAACGCCAAGTAAGAGAGCATGCCCAGGACTCGCCACGCGACTGGCCCAACGGGCCAGGCGGGAGTGATGCGCCCAAATCAATGCGCCAAGTCCTCAACCACCCTCGAGTCGCACCTAGAACAACCAAGTACCACGCTCGGGGACTCGGCCACCCGACCCCGTTCGCGCAAGGGAAAACGGTGAAGTATAGAGCGTTCAAGGGAGTCGCCTTGCGACTGGCTCCTCGAGTCCGGGTGAGTAGACCACAATAACAAAACATTCAAAAACAACAAACATATCATACACGAGGTAAACCCCACAAAAGGGCGGACGCGCTCGGGGACTCGTTTAAACCACAATCACAAAACACATGACAAATTCCAACACAGACACGTTGTCTCATTCAAAAGCATGTCGCGTTATCTCACATTACAAAATAGCCCATGCGGCAGACCTGTTACTAACACCTCAGGGCAAACTACCCTATTCTGCAGGCTTCGACGACGACTCGCCAGCATCCCGACGACTGCGGATGAACGGCGTGTATGGGTTTGACGGGTACGTCGTCAGCTCACCCGCCATTGCAGCTCGGAAAGGCTGCTCGACCTTGAAATCCCGGTGCGGTGGCTCAGGGTCGTAGGGCGCAACGACAGTCTCCTGGTAGGGAAGGAGGTCGCCCATTGCCCAGACACGCTCCGAGTACACCGCGGCGCGGTCCGTCAGCTTAAGCACCTCAGAAAGCTCCACCGCGCCAGTTGACGAAGGGTAGCCGCTTGTCATGTCGTCGAGGTCAAAGTCCTCTAGGAAGTGAGCAAGTCCAAGGCTCAGCGTTGTTGATGCTCCACGTCGAAACACCGACCGCGTCATGAACTCAACAACCGAGGGCGCCTTCTCCAAGTACTTCCACACCTCGACGAGGTCGCTGGGAATCACCTCCGTGGGTGATATCTCCTGGAGGTACGCCCGGATGCATGTTGCCGACAACGTCGCCGAGTCAACGAGCATGCCCACACACTGCCGCGCGTCGAACGAGCTCGCCTCTTCCGCGCTATCAATAATGCGACCTGCGGGTAGAAGACAACATTGAGTACGTTGGACATCATAGAAAGCACAAGATACCGGCAGAGGCAACTGCACTTACCAATCAACGGGCCGGCGAGATTTGTGATGAAGCATTGAAGCGAGGTGTGGTTGTCCTGAAGCCCAGCAACAAGGGCGTCCGACACTTTACGGTCCTCCTCGGCGGCCGTAATGGCGGCCTTGGCTCGTTCATCAGCTGAGCTCGCTTCCTCCTTCGCCTCTCGCAGCTCGCGCTCGAGATCGGCGATCCGCTTTTCAGCCGTGCTCAGAGCCGAGTGCGCCGCTGCCAATTCACCCGCGGGGACAAGTCCCTGGCGAGCTTCCTCCGCCTTCGCGGCAACCGCCTGAAGCCCCTTATTTGCTTCCTGGACCGTGGCTAGTTCCTTCTCCGCGTGGTGCTTCGCTGCCAATCGGTCAGCTGATTCACGTTGCAGACCTTGCACATCATCCAACCAATTAACTCAAGAAAATCCAAAGTGCCCACCCGCTGAAATTCAGCGAGTGCGCACTCGGGGACTGGATGCGAAAAATCCTAAGTGCCCACCCGCTGAAATTCAGCGAGTGCGCACTCGGGGACTGGATGCGAAAAATCCTAAGTGCCCACCCGCTGAAATTCAGCGAGTGCGCACTCGGGGACTGGATGCGAAAAATCCTAAGTGCCCACCCGCTGAAATTCAGCGAGTGCGCACTCGGGGACTGGAACTCAAGAAATTCTAAGTGCCCACCCGTTGAAATTCAACGGGTGCGCACTCAGGGACTGGACTCAAAAAACAATAACAAAGCGCTTAAAGGATCAGACCGCTGCAAAACACCGACCTGATCCTCGGGGACTGGACATACCTGGATAGCTGCGCCAAGCATGCCATGGAGTTGTATCGCGTCCACGGACGCGAGGAGAGCTGGCGTGTACCCACGACGCTGGTCGATTTCCGCATCGGCGACCCCATGTGCACGGCTCGATGGCGAAGTTCCACTCGCCGTGGCCGCTTTCGCCATGAAGCATGGGAATGTCGCGATGGAGGCACCCGCCCCGAGGGAGGTCGGCTCGGCAGTTCCAGGCGAGGGAGCGCCCTCCTTCGTCGACGCGGCTGCCTCTGTTGCGGGCTCAATCGGCGCGACCGCCATGTCGTCAGAGATCGTGACGACGTCGTCGCCCTTGGCCTTCTTGCTGTCATCTGTAGGGACGACGACATCGTCCGCCTTCCTTTTACGGGAAGGATCCTCCTCGCCGGCGACGGGTGGCACCTTAGCCACGGTCGGGTGGCCCATTCTCTTCACTCCGGTCCTGTACATCAATCGTATAAGCAAAAATAATTCAAGCAGTTATGAAAGACGAAGGAGGGTGAGGGTACTCACTTGGCGACTGGAATAAAGCGTAGCCCCGTACGGAGGCCGGCCGGTTTCTCCAGTTCAGGGCCTAGTTGGTGACTGAGCCCCATCTCCAGGACGTCGCGTGCCCAAGACACGGATGGCTTCTTCGTCGTTGAGGCCGCAGCCGGAGCCTCTGGGATATCTTCGGTAGGAGCTTCCTTGCGAGGCGAAGCCGCTGCAGCCGGAGCATCCCCCAGCCCCGAGACTAGGGCGAATGGCGGAGGCATTGAAGCCAGCGGCACCTCCACGGTCGCCGTGTCCAGCACGGTTGTCGTTGGCGGCGCCTCGTCCTTGGCCGGGCTGGGGGCGTCAGAACTGCTCGCCGAGTGCGGCGGCGAGGCCGGCCTCGACGGCTTTGTGTTCCTCTTTGGAGGGGCTCTTGCCTCCTTCTCTTTCTTCTTCTTCTTCGACGGAGTGTCTTGGCGGCGCGAGGTGGTCTCTGGGAGTTCGTCTTCGTCATCGTGACGCTCGAGGCTTCTACTTGCCTCAAGCTCACGCTGTCGCTGCCCGCGGGTCTTGCGAACCAGCGGGGCGACCTCCTCCTCGGACTCGTCGCCGTCATTGATCTCGTCGTCCCCGGAATCGCCTTTGGCGGGTGGCGACTCGCCCATGTCCTGGACAGACGAGCTCGAGTTCTCGTCGTCCGAAGGCGGGAGCCATCCTTCCACCACTTGGAACAGCTGCAAAGAATGCAGGATGAAATCAGAATTACCGCGACTGCAAAAACTGCGACTGCGAATGAAGCAAGGCGATTACCGTGGGAGCTGGACGTTTTGCGGTGTAAGGGGCGACCCCAGCTTGGGCGTCCAGGTACACCGCCTGGGTGATCTTCTTTAGTGCTGGGATGTAGTCTTCCAGCTTCCACTCGGCGAGGCAGTCCTTCGTCGAGTCATCCCGGCCGGTGTACTGGTACATGTAGTGCTCGCGCCGGGCCAGCGGGACGAGTCGTCGCCCGAGCCAGCAGTTGTACAAGTTTATTGTTTGGAGGCCCCTCTTCTTCACACCGCGGATGGTCTGGAGCATCTCGTCGACGACCATCCGCTGGTCGCTGGGGAGCTTGCCGACTTGAAGTCGGCGCGGCTCGGACCGATTGGCGGAGTACCGCGGGATCGCCGTCTCGCCCTCCGGGGTCGCCTCAGCAACGTAGAACCACGACTTTTTCCAGTCGCTCGCCGCCTTGGCGGGCAGCATCAAATCGAAAAATGAGGCCTTTGACTTCAGTTGGAAGGTTAAGCTGCCCGCGGCAAGCATTGGGCCGCCCGTTTCCTCGCGGCTGATCCGTCCGTGGAACAGATCTTGCCATAGAGGGAAGTAGGGCCGGCAGCCCAAATAGCACTCGCAGAACGCCACGAAGATGGCGAGCTGCTCGATGCTGTGGGGACCCAGATCCGATGGCTGGATCCCATAGTAGGCGCAGAAGCGCCGGAAGAACAGGGACGTGGGGAACCCTAGCCCCCGTTCGAGATGGCTGGTAAAGCAGATGAATTCTCTCTCTCGCGGGTTTGGGGTCGTCTCTCCGGCCGCGGGGATGCGCCAGCAGCCGGCTCACAAAATCCCGGCCTCCTCAAAGGAAGCCAGTTGCGCCCTCGTGCACTTAGATCTACCCCAAGGCTCGGTGGAGAGGGCCATGGCGGAAAGATTTGTGAGGGGGGGTCGGAGGATTTCTGGTCGACTGGATTGCGAGGCGAAGGGAGACGAACGTGCGCGCAGTCGGAGGAAATGGCAAGGAAGTGGCCCTTTGATCGCCTGCCATTCCCCTTATATAGCGGTTGTTACCCGCCAAATCAGGGAGCCGTTACAACACAGTGATTACGCCAAAATTACCGTTGGTTTACTCCAACGGCTAGTTTGACCACGTTTAACGGTCCAACTTCAGCCGCTCGACCCGCCGACCGGTTCACTATGACAGTGTTTCGCCGACTCGACTCGCCAAAGCTGCGAGTAGAATGATTAGTTTTTTCCTTTATACAGGAGCCTGCCGACAATTCGACTGGATGTCTACTCAGCGGCCGTATACTCCGACTGCCAGCAGCCATCTACGCCTAATCGACGACGGCCTCGGGGACTACTGATGGGGATGCGCCTACTGGGGTATACCCAGCAGGACGTTTCCGACTGGCCCGAGACCTGGCGAGTGGGCCTGCAGGACGGCGACTGGATCAAGGCCCGGCGTGGATCTAAGCGACTAGAAGCTGAAGGCCCAGGAGAGTAGATAGGCCCAGTCGGATTAGGTTAAACGAGTACCGAAGCTTTAACCGAATCGGTTGAGATATGTAAACCCTAGGGGAGGTGATCCTATATAAACCTCCCTGTAGGGCGTGTAGAGATACGTTCCATCATACCCCCATGCGACTCGCCGCCTAGCCGCCGAGCTCTCCCTTTGTACCATCCTCATAATACAATCTAGCAGGAGTAGGTCTTTACCCTCCGGGGGGCCGAACCTAGGTAAAACCCTGTGTCTTTGCCCTCATCTCGCACCGCAGATGGCTGGCCGCCCTTGCCCCTCGTTCTACTACTCGCTGCCGATTGCAGCATCTGCCGTGACCATTCCCACGGCAACATCAAAAAGGAACATCAAGTGTTGATGGTCAATAAAACCACCAGTTTCAAGAAAAGAGGTCGGAAGGGCAATCCCAAGGGTAACTTCTAGAAGGATGGCAAGTCTATTGCCGTGCCTGAGAATAAGGCCAAGGGAGTCCCTAGGACCGATACTGGGTGTTTTTATTGTCGTGGGAATGACCACGGCAGATGCTGCAATCGGCAGCGAGTAGTAGAACATGGGGCAAGGGCCGCCAGCCATCTGCGGTGCGAGATGAGGGATGAGACACAAGGGTTTACCCAGGTTCGGCCCCCGGAGGGTAAATACCTACTCCTGCTAGATTGTATTATGGTGAGAGTACAATAGGGCGAGCTCGACGGCTAGGCGGCGAGTCGCTTAGGTGTATGATGGAACGTATCCTCTATGCATCCTCTAGGGAGGTTTATATAGACACCTCGCTAGGGTTTACAGATCACAACCGAATTAGTTAAGGATTCGGAGATTCTATGACCTAGTCCGACCGGGCCTAGATACGCTTCTGGGCCTTCAGCTTCCAGTCGCTTGAGTCCACGCCAAGTCTTGATCCAGTCGCCGTCCTGCAGGCCCACTCGCTGACGCTTGGGCAAGTAGGAAACGTCCTGCTGGGTATACCCCGGTAGGCATATCCCCATCAGTAGTCCCCGAGGCCGTCGTTGATTTGTCGCAGGTGTTTGCTGGCAGTCGGAGTATGCGGGTCCAATGTGGACGCCTAGTCGAATCGGCGGCGGACTCCTGAACAAAGGAAAGAACTAGTCATTTAGTCACAATAACGGCGACCAATCGTGTCGCAGCTCGGCGAACGGGTCGGCAAATACTTAGTCACTGTTATAGTGATCGGGTTGGCGAGTCATCGAGTCGCTAGGAGTGACGAGTCGAATGGATGAAGTTGGACCGTCAATTGTGGTCAAACTAGCCGTTGTGTAATCCAACGGTAACTTCGGCGTAATTACCGCGTAGTAACGACCCCCGAAATTGGTGGGTAGCAACCGCTATATAAGGAGGATGAAAGGCAAACGGGGAAATGCTTCTTCTTTCTTCCTCCAATTCCGCCCATCTCTGTTTCTCCATTCCGCGCAGTGATCGGAACAATTCAGAGATCCTCGACCTCCATGAATTTCCAACTGATGGCCCCCTCCACCGAGCCGTGGGGTAGATCCAAGTGCACTAGGGTGCTACTAGCATCCTTCGAGGAGGCTGGGATCCTCCACGCCGGCAGATGTCGCATCCCCGCGGCCGAAGAAGTGACTCCGGATCCGCGCGAGGGAGAGTTCATCTGCTTCACCAGCCACCTGGAGCGGGAGCTGGGCTTCCCAACTTCCCTCTTCTTCCGGCGTTTCTGTGCCTACTACGGAATCCATCCATCGGAACTGGGTCCGCATAGTATCGAGCAGCTCGCCATCTTCATGGCGTTCTGCGAGTGCTATCTGGGCTGCAGGCCCTACTTTCCCCTGTGGCAAGACTTGTTCCACGGGAGAATCAGTCGTGAAGAGACAGGCGGCCCGATGCTAGTTGCGGGCGTCCTGACATTCCAGCTGAAGTCGAAGGCGTCGTTCTTCGATCTGATGCTGCCCACTAAGGCGGCGAACGAGTGGAAAAAGTTCTGGTTCTCGTCACCGAGTCGACTCCAGGCGATGAAGTGGCGCTTCCAAGATACTCCGCCGACCGGCCCGAACCGCGCCGGCTCCAGGTCACCAAGCTCCCGCTGGATCAGCGGATGGTTGTTGACGAAATGTTGCAAACCATCTGCGGCCTGAATAAGAAAGGCCTCCAGACCATCAACCTCTACAACTGCTGGCTCAGGCGGCGGCTCGTGCCCTTGGCCAGACGCGACCACTATATGTATGAGTATATGGGTAAGAACGACTCGACGAAGTCCTGCCTCGTTGAGTGGAGACTCAACGACTACACCCTGGACCTAAAGAAGATCACTCAGGCGGTGTATCTTGATGCGAAGGCCGGGGTCGCCCCTTATACTGCAAGGCGCCCAGCTCCAACGGTACGTTGTTATCGTGTTAACACTCGCAGTCGCAGCTTGTGCATTCGCGGTCGTGCTAAATTTGTGTGTTCTTGTTGCAGTTGTTCCAAGTGGTGGAAGGGTGGCTTCCACCCGCGGATGATGAGAACTCGAGCTCGTCCGTCCAGGATGGAAGCGAGTCATCTCCCGCCAAAGATGACGCCGATAGCGACGGAGGCGATGACGACGACAACAGAGAAGATGAGCTCGTGGAACTTGCTGCCCCCACGGTTCGCAAAACCCGCGGGCAACACCAGCGCGAGATCGAAGCGAGCAAGAGCCTCGAGCCCCATGATGACGATGACGACGATCTTCCCGAGCACACCTCACATCGCGAGGCCACGCCGTTGAAGAAGAAGAAGAAAGCTCCACCGAAGAAGAAGGCGAAGCCAGCGAGGAAGATATCTCCGCCCCGATCTGCGAGCAGATCCAATGCCACCAGCTCGGCTGAGGACGCAGCGGCACACGCGACCATGGCTACAGGCGCTACCGCCCCCAGGTACGAGGCGCCGCTGGCGTCGTTGCCACCGCCATTCGCCCCAATTATTAGCTTGGGGGCTGCTCCGGCCGCAGGGGCCTCGCCACCAAGGGGTGCTCCCGCGGCTATTACCACGGAGGCTCCTGCCGCGGCTTCATCTTCGAAGAAGCGATCAGTGTCTTGGGCACACGACGTGTTCGAGATGGGCCTTACTCGGAGGCTAGGGCCTGAGCTTGAGAAGCCGGCCAGTATCCGCACCGGTCTACGGTTCCTGCCAATCGCCAAGTGAGTGCTGCTCTGTCCCTTACTCATCTGCTTGTTCTGTGTTTTGATCAAACGGTCTCATTCGCCAAAATGTTTCACAGGACTGGTGTTAAAAAGATCGGCCATCCTTCTGTGGCCAAGGTTCCGCCAGTCGCCTCCGAAGTGTCGGCCGATTCCTCATGGAAAAGGAAAGCCGTTGACGATGCTGCTCCCGCCGAAGGCAACAAGAGGACGAAGGGGGACGAAGTTGTCACAGTCTCTGATGATTAGGTGGTTGCTCCTAGCGATCCTCCGACCGCAGCGGAAGTGGCCTCGAAGGTCAAGGAGGGTGTTGGGTCACAGCATACGGTGATCGCAGACTCACCCATCGTGGCCGAGCCGACTCCGAGTGGCGCAGCCGCATCTGCAGCGACCTTTCCTCGCTTCATGGCAAAGGCGGCCGCAGCGAGTGCCTCGGCGCCGACGAGACGGATGCCTGGGGTCGCCGAGGTGGAGTTTGAGCATCGTCGCGGCCATACTCCGGTCGTGCTTGCGTCTGTGGATGCGCTGGAGCTTCACAGCATGCTAGGCACTGCCATCCAGGTATGTCCAGTCCCCGAGGATCGGGCCACTGAATTTCAGTGGTCGGATTCTTAATGTTTTTATATCATCGAGTCCCCGAGTGCCTAATCGCTGAATCACAGTGGGTGGGCACTGAGGATTTTCATTGTCCAGTCCCCGAGTGCCTAGTCGTTGAATTTTAGTGGGTGGGCACTTAGGAATTTCATTGTACAGTCCCCGAGTGCCTAGCCGCTGAATTTCAGCGGGTGGGCACTTAGGAATTTCATTGTCTAGTCCCCGAGTGCCTAGTCACTGAATTTCAGCGGATGGGCACTTAGGAATTTCATTATACAGTCCCCGAGTGCCTAGTCGCTGAATTTCAGCGGGTGGGCACTTAGGAATTTCATTGTCGTTGACGCTGCAATTTGTGCGTAGGGCCTGCAGCGCGAATCGGCCGATCGTCTTGCTGCGAAGTGTCACTTGGAGAAGGAGCTCTTTGCCGTCCAGGAGACGAACAAGGAGCTTCAAGCGGTTTCGGCTAAGGTGAAGGAGGCCCACCGAGGCCTTGTCCCGGTGGGTGATTTGACGACGGCTCAGTCCGCTCTAAGTGTGGCTGAAAAACAAGTCGCTGACCTGGAGCGTGAGCTCGAGGAGGCGAGGTCGGAAGCTAGCTCGGTGGAAGGGCGAGCGAAGGCTGCTATTACTTCTGCCACTGAAGAGCGGAAAGTGTCTGACGCACTCGTTGCTGGGCTGCAGAACGATTTCTCTTCTCTTCAAAGCTTCATCACGGGCCTCTGCCGACCGTTAATTGGTAAGCCTTCCTTCTTCCCTCTACACGCAATGGTTGTACTGTGACGTCGTTGGTTTGCTCATTGCTTGTTTCTTTGCCGCAGGTCGAATAACTGATAACGCGGAGGAGGCGCAGTCGTACGACGCGCGGCAATGTGTGGCCACCCTGGTCGATTCAGCCGCGTTGTCCGCGACTTGCCTTCGAGCGTATCTTCAGGAGATATCGCCCACGGAAGTAATCCCCAGCGACCTTGTCGAGGTGTGGCGCTACTTGGAAAAGGCTTCGTCAGTTGTCGAGTTCATGACGCGGTCGGCCTTCCGGCGCGGGGCGACGACGGCGCTCAGCCTTGGGCTTGCCCATTTTCCAGAGGATTTCGACCTCGACGATGTCACGAGCGACTACCCCTCGTCGACGGGCTCTGTGGAGATTGCCGAGGTGCTAAAGCTGACGGACCGGGCCGCGGTGTACTCCGATCGCGTTTGGGCGATGGGCGACCTCATCCCCTATCAGGAGACGATTGTCGCCCCCAATGATCCTGAACCGAAGCATCGGGACTTCAAGGTCGAGCAGCCGTTCCGAGCGGCGATGGCGGGCGAGCTGACGACGTACCCGTCAAACCCGTACGTGCCCTTCATCCGTAGTCGCGGGGACGGTAGCGCATTTGCGTCAAAACCTACGGAGTAGAAGTGTATGTGCCCTTGGGCGTTAGTACAAGATAACTATTGAACTTTCCTTGTATTTGGAACAACTGTGTGGTGCTATAAAGGAAACTCGTGTTATTTTGTCATTCATTTTGCGATTTTGGATTTTGATTGAACGAGTCCCCGAGCGCGTCCGGCCTTTGTATGGGGTTTACCTCGTTGTTATATGTTTGTTAACTTTTAATGAGTTGAGGTCAACTCGCCATGGCTCGGAAAGCCAGTCGCAAGGCGACTCCCAGGGGTGCTCTTTACTTGACCATTTTCCCGGGCGTGAACAAGGTCGGGTTGCCGAGTCCCCGAGCGTGGTACTTGGTGGTTCTAGTCGCAGCTCTAAGGTAGGTGAGGACTAAGCGCGTCGTTGTTAGCGCGTCTCTCCTACCTGATCCGGAGGATAGGTCGCGTGGCGAGTCCTGGGCGCGCTCTCATACTTGGCGTTTTTCCTAGTCGCTCGTATTTGGCTGGCTGTCAGTCCCCGAGCATGGTACTTGGCCGTTCGGGTCGCTGTGCCGAGGATGCGGAGGACCTTGGTCGCTGTGAGGAGCGAATGCAGTTGTCTTGGCTCGGTGAGCCAGTCGGGCTAGGCGACTCCAATGGGGCTCCGGGTTGGCGTTTTTCGTGGACGTTACGAGGCCTGGAGTTTCCCAGTGCCCTCGTACCGCACTGCTTGGGCGTGCCGGTCGCTTTACCAGAGGTTGACTTCTACGAATAGCATAACGCTGTTATTACGAGTGCGACTGGCACAAGACACGGAGAGTAGACACAATCTTCGGTAACCAATCTGTTTTATTTCATAGCGGGTGGGGAGTACATGTATGGAGTTCTAGGAGTAGAACTTCCGTAGGAGGTTTACATTCCATGGCCGCTTGACGTCGAGTTTTCCGTCTCCTCGGACGTCGGTGAGGTAGTAGGCGTCGTTGCCTAGGACTCGCCCGATGGCGAATGGTCCCTCCTAAGGGGGGGAGAGCTTGTGCATGCCCTTCTTGTCCTGGATTAGGCGCAGTACCAGGCCGCCTTCCTGAAAAGTGCGAGTCCTTACTCGCCGGCTATGGTACCGGCGGAGCCTTGCTGGTAGATGGCGGTGCGGGAGCGAGCAAGATCGCGTTCCTCGTCGAGCTGGTCGACGTCGTCTTGTCGTGCAAGTTCGTTTGCGGCCTCCATGTAGTTTACCACCCTTGGTGAATCGTGCTTGAGGTCGTTGGTCATGACTGCCTCGGCGCCGTACACCATGAAAAAGGGGGTGAATCCTGTCGACCTGTTGACGGAGGTGCGGATGCCCCAGACGACGGAGGGTAGCTCCTCGACCCAGCACCCGGCGGTGCGCTCAAGTGGGACTTGGAGCCGTGGCTTCAGGATATGGAGGATGCTCTGATTGGTGCGTTCCGCCTGGCCGTTGGACTCCGGGTGGGCGGCTGAGGCGAGGTCGAGTCGAATGTGGTGTTCCTCGCAGAACTCGGCCAAGGATCCTTTGGCGAAGTTGGTGCCATTGTCCGTGATGATGCTGTTTGGGAACCTGTAGCGATAGATGAGCTCGCGTAGGAACTTGGTGGCGGTCTTCCCGTCGCATTTGCGGACTGGCTTGGCCTCCACCCATTTTGTGAATTTGTCGACTGTGACTAGGAGGTGGGTGAAGCTGGAGGGGGCCTTCTTAAAGGGGCCTACCATGTCCATACCCCATACGGCGAACGTCTAGGTGATGGGGATTGTCTTGAGCGCCGAGCTCGGCACATGGGTCTGGTTGGCATATTTCTGGCATCCGACGCACCGCTGGATGATGTCGACAGCGTCTGTGTGTGTGGTGAGCCAGTAGAAGTCGTGTCGCATAGCCTTTGCAACCAGAGAGCGGGTGTCGGCGTGGTGGCCGCAGTCGCCGAGTGAATGTCTTGGAGGATTTTGCGTCCTTCAGCGGGTTGAACACAGCGTTGGAACACGCCGGTCACGCTGCGCTTGTGGAGCTCGCCGTTGATGATGACAAAGGATTTGCATCGGCGTGCTATCATCTGGGCATCCGTTTCATCCGCGGGCAGGGTGCCTCCCTCCAAGTAGGCGACGTATGGAGCGGTCCAGTCGTTTGGCTCGGCGATTAGTGCGACCAGGGATGCCTCTGGTTGCAGCGGGATTCCGATGTCGATCTCCCTTGGGGTAGAGACGGAAGGCTTGGTGATGGTGTCGAGGAAGACGCCGGCGGGTGGTGCGAGTCGAGCCGAGCTGATGCGAGAGAGTGCGTCGGCCTCCTCATTCTTCCGCCTGTCGATCCACTCGACAGAGTAGCCTGCGAAGTGTCCACCCATCCGGTCCACTTCTTGGCGGTATGCCGCCATGGTGGGGGAGACGGCGTCACAGGTGCCGGCGACTTGCCCGGCGACGAGGTCAGAGTCTCCGTAGCAGCGCAGGCGATTGACGTTCATCTCCTTGGCAGATCGCATGCCGTGGAGTAGCACTTCGTACTCGGCCATGTTGTTGGTGCAGGGGGTGAAGTCGAGGTAGAGGATGTAGCGGAGTTTGTCACCCTTCGGAGATGTTAGCACGATCCCTGCTCCTGCACCGTCCGCGTTCTTGGAGCCGTCGAAGTGTAAGCTCCAGTAATGGAGATAAGGCAGCTTCTCTTGCTGCTGGGCCTCCTCCCAGTCAGCGATGAAGTCTGCGAGAGCCTGTGACTTGATCTCCTTGCGAGTCTCATACTTGATGTTGTGGACGCCGATCTCAACGGCCCACTTGGCAACTCGCCCAGTCGCCTCACAGTTGCGGATGATGTCCTGCAACGGTGCTGAGGAGACGATCGTTATCGGGTGCTCCTAGAAGTAGTGCGGCAGTCGCCGCTGTGCTCTGAAGACCGCGTATACCAATTTCTGGTATTGAGGGTAGCGCTGGCGCGACTCGGTTAAGACCTCGCTGATGTAGTACACTGGTCGCTGCACCGGGCGCTCCTTTCCTTCCTCTGGCCGTTCGACGACCATGACGGCGCTGACGACGCGTTTAGAAGCTGCGACATAGACTAACATGGGTTCCTTGTCGGTGGGGGCGGCGAGTAGCACCTCCTTGAGGGCGTGGAGCGCGTCGTATGCCTCCTTGTCCCACTGGAAGGTGGGGTTCTTGCGCATTAGGCGGTAAAGGGGCATCGCCTTTTCGCCTAGCCGGGGGATGAAGCGACTGAGAGCCGCGACTCGCCCGGCCAGCTTCTGGACGTCGCGCAGGCACTCGGGTCTGCCGATTCGAGCGATCGTGTTGATCTTGGCGGGGTTTGCCTCGATCCCGCGCTTGGAGACGACTTATCCCAGTAGCTGTCCAGTTGGCACACCGAAGGTGCACTTTCCTAGGTTTAGCTTTATCTTGTAGTTCCGCAGGTTGGCGAACGTTTCTGCCAGGTCGGCGAGTAGATCACCTGGCGAGCGGATTTCACAACCACGTTGTCGATGTAGACGTGGATATTGCGGCCAATCTGGCTCGCAAGGCACTCCTGCATGCACCTCTGGTAAGTCGCCCCGGCGTTTTTGAGGCCGAAGGTTATGGCGGTGTAGCAGAAGGCTCCGAATGGCGTGATGAACGCCGTCTTCTCTTCGTCCTCGACAGCCATTTTGATCTGGTTGTACCCAGAGTAGGCGTCGAGGAAGCATAGAGCCTCCGAGCCCGCGGTGGAATCTATGATTTGGTCGATCCGCGGGAGGACGAATTGCTCTTTCGGGCAGGCGCTATTTAGGTTTGTGTAGTCGATACACATTCTCCGGGTCCCATTTTTCTTCTCGACCAGGACTGGGTTTGCCAGCCACTTGGAGTACTTGATTGGCCGGATGAAGCCTGCAGCGAGTAGACGTTGCACCTCCTCGGCGATGGCTCGACGGCGCTCTTCATTGAAGGGCCGCAGCGACTGCCTGACAGGTCGCACTTTGGGGTCGGCGTTGAGTTTGTGCTCAGTGAGTTCCCTCGGGACACCAGGCATGTCGGATGGCTTCCATGCGAAGATGTCCCTGTTCTGATGAAGGAACTCGATGAGCTCGCCTTCCTATGCTGGGCTCATGCCCGTCCCGATCGTCACCGTCTGGCTGGAGTCGCCTGGGACCAGCTCGACGGTGCGGGTGTGTGTCGTTGCCTCGAAGGCGGTGGAGTAGCCACCCTCCGAGTTGGGCTTCTTGAGTATGGTGGGGTCGTCGCTGTTGACCCTGCTCGCGTACTTGGCGAGCTCCTCGGCGTGGTTGGCCTCTGCCGCTATGACGGTGTCAGCGAGTTCGGCCCCTTTGTCCGCACTCTGCGGCCATGTCGGGGTCGCTGTGGATGGTGATGATGCCGCATGGCCCAAGTAGCTTCATCGCGTTGTACGCGTAGTGGGGTGCTGCCATGAACTTGGCGAACGCCTGGTGTCCCAGGACGCAGTGGTAGGGGCTGTCGAAGGGCACCAGCTCGAAGACGATCCGCTCGATGCGGAAGTTTGCTAGTGTGCCGAAGGTGACTGGCAGCGTCACCTTGCAGATCGGGTACGCCTTCCGACCGGGGACGATGCCACGGAAAGTGGTGTAGGTCGTCTCGATCATCGACTGCGGGAGCCGCAGTCGCCTGAAGGTGTCCAGGTACAGGATGTTGATGGAGCTGCCGCCGTCCATCAGCGTTTTGGGGAGCCAGTAGAGCCCCACCTTTGGCTTGAACACGAGGGCGACTCGGCCCGGATACTCGATCCGTGGCGAGTGGTCCTCGCGGCTCCAGGTGATTGGCTGCTCGGACCAGTTGAGGAACTGAGGGATGTCTATCTGGGACACCGCGTTGACGGCGACGGCGCGGGCGATGACCTTCTTCTCACGCTTCATGTTGAAGCCGATGAAGGTGTAGAGCGAGCTGGCGACACTGCCGAACTTTCCGCCGTTTGGCGGGTTGTTGTCGGGGTCTTCCCGCACGCGACGTGCCTTCTCGATCTCCTTGAGAGAGTGGCATTCGGCGGTCGTGTGTGTGGCGGTCTTTCCTGCCCTGCTATGAAACACATAGGGTTGGTTGAGAAGGGCCGTGGGATCGAACCTCGGCTTTGCCTTGTAGTTGCCTCCGTCGCGGCGCTGTCCTCCGTCACGACGAAAGCTCTTGGGCTCGCGCTGCGCGTACCCGGCGTTGGCGACGAAGTCGACTCGCGCGTCACCGCGGCGTTTTCCGGTGAGGTGAGTGCTGCTGTATCGTAGCTCGGGCTGCCTCCCGTTGTCGTGGCCGCTCGTGCGGCGATGTCCTCCCGCATCGTCATCGATTTCCTGGTTTGGGTCCTCTTCCGCGTACCTCTTTGCGATATCCAGGAGGTCCGGTATGTTGTCAAGTGTGCGGTACGCTCGTTTAAGCTTGGCGACCAGGGGCTCGTAGCGGGACGAGGTCTTGATGTAGGGTTTCGTAGCATGGAAAACAAAAAATTTCTACCGCATACAAACAAACAAGCCAAGATCAATCTACTAGATTGTAGCAACGAGTCGATGGAATAACTCACCCTCGAAGATTCCAAAGTGTTTAACGAGAGCGGATTCACGTGGGTGATGTAGTCGTACTCTTCCCGATCTCAAGATCGCGTAGACGATCCTTCCGGCGCTGCGTTCCGGCAGCGCTCCCGCAGTCGGTCACACGTACGGTACTCGACGAAGACCTTCCTCTCCCTTGTTCCAGCAGGCAGCGGAGGTTGTAGCACTCTCCTCGTGATTCCGGCAGCACAACGGCGTGGTACCGGAAGTAGAGGGGAGATCTCGCAGGGCTTCGCCTTAAGCCGGAGCGAGTATGGTGGACTATGAGAGAGCCCTTGACGATCTAGGGTTTAGACACGCCAAGGAGGGGGCTAGGCCGGCGGCTAGGGTTTCACCTAGGCGGCGGCGGTGAGTGCCCTAGGGCTGGCGGCAGCTATGGAGGCGGCGGCGGCTTGGGGCTAGGGTTTAGAGGTGTAGGAACTTGTGTCTAGGAGGGGAGCCCTGCCCCTCCTTATATAGGTGGAGGGGGCCGGCCAAGGGGAGGGGAGTCCCTCCCCAACTCGGCTTGGTGGTGCGCCGGCGGTGGGATGAGGAACTTCTCCCCAAAGTCGGTTTCCACCTCCCTCTCCACTTCCCAAAAATAGTCGTTTGACTTTCAAACTTGGCGTTTGACTTTTCAAACTAGGATTTGAATAAACCCTCTATTTTGTTCAGCGATGACACCGAGTACATAATGCAATCATACCAACTTGATATAACACATTCATGTACCCTTCCCCTTCGGAGTGTCGGACACCCCGGAACCTTCTAGAACATTCCCGATGAAAAACACCGGAACCATTCCCCAACTCCGAAACGGGACTTTCCTTATATGAATCTTATTCTCCGGACCATTCCGGATCTCCTCGTGATATCCCGGATCCCATCCGAGACTCCTAACAACATTCGGTCTCTTTCTCATCATTCCATAACTACTCAAACAACGCCGAATCCTTAAGTGTGTCTCCCTACGGTTCGTGAATTATGCGGACATGATCGAGACACTTCTCCAAACAATAACCAATAGAGGAATCTGGAAATTCATATGGCTCCCACATATTTCTATGATTACTTTGCGATCGAATGAACCACTTACATACGATACCAATTTCCCTTTGTCTCACGATAGTTTACTTATCCGAGGTTATGATCGTCGGTATCTCTGCATACCTAGTTCAACCTCGTTACCGATAAGTACTCTTTTCTCGTTCCCGTGATATGTGATCCCTTGTGAGCTAGTCACATGCTTGCAAGCTAATTGGATGACATTTCACCCAGAGGGCCCAGAGTATATCTATCTGTCATATGGATGGACAAATCCCACTCTTGATCCATGTGTCTCAACCAATACTTTCCGAACACTCAATGCCACCTTTATAGCCACCCAGTTACGGTGTGGTGTTTGATGTCATCAAAGCATCCATCCGGTAAAGGTGATATGCATGATCTCATGGTCGAAGGAATTAGGTTACTATGTATCAGAAAGCATATAGCAAATGAACTATTAAAATGACTTGATCTTTATGCTATGCTTATCTATAGGAGTATGTCCACCATATCATTCTCCTAATGATATGATCTTGTTGTTAATAACATCTCAATGTTCATGATAGGGAAACCACAATCATTTATTAACCAACAAGCTAGTGATGTATAGAGGCTTTACTAGGGACTTCAATTTAAGTTTACAAATCACACAAGTATTAATGTTTCCTTGTTAATACCATTATAGCAAGAATATAAACATTTATCATAAACACAAAGATATAATAATAACTACATTTATTATTGCCTCTAGGGCATATCTCCAACACTTGAAGCAGTGGATCGCGGTGTCCAGGTGGATTTCGACCGCGTTGTACCACAGATCTTGCCACCATTATACCCAGCTGTGGGTCGACTCGCGGGGTCCTTGGACGCACCGTTCCAGGTCCTCGATGGTGGTGGCGCGGGTGTATGAACCCTCGAAGTGCCTGACGAAGGCCTCGCGCATCTCCTTCCAGGAGTCGATGCTATCCGCGGGAAGGGTATTAATCCACTGCCTGCACGCCACCTCCATCATCAGGGGGAGGTAGCGGGCGGCGAGTAGGTCGGTGTGGCCGGCGATCCCCATCGCCATGAGGTAGGTATCCAGCCACACGGAGGGATCGTACAAGGGGTCGTACTTCTTTATTTCCTTCGGCGCTTTGAAGTTCGCCGGGTATCTTTTGCCTCGGATCATCGGTCCGAAGCACTGGGGTCCGATTCGGCTCAGTGTGGGTGTGCCGTCGTGGCGGTTGGTGAGGGTGTGTCGTGGGTCGTCAGGCTGGCGTACGCGCCAGCTCTAGTTGTTGATGATGTGGGTGCGGGCGTCGACGGGTTGTCTATTGGCGGCGACGAAGTTGTTCGCCGGCCAAGGGTCGTTGGTGGAGAGTGCCGCGTTCGTGGGTCGGTGTTGGAGCTGTAGGGGTTTGGGTGGCGGGCAGTTGAGAGTGTTCGCCGCCATGGGGCGGCCGCTCGAGGCCGCTCTGCTGCCTGATGAACGCGAGTACATTCGTCCCTATGAGTCGGCGCCTGCGTTTTGTTGCTCGACCGCTTTGGCGAGCAGAGCCCTGGCGTACTGGATCTGCAGGGTGCCTTCCCTAGTGGCTGCAATGTTGTCGACTGCTGCTCGGCCCGCGACGAGGTTGTCCATTGGGGTGGAGAACAGCGGGAGGCCGTTCGCGTCTCGCTCTCGCGAGGAGACCACGATACTTGGCTGGTCCCTGGGGGTGCGCGGTTGGGTGGTGGTGGAGGCTAATCACTGGAGGCAGAACTGCCCGAAGTACTTGCCAGATAAGAAGGCCGGGAAAGTCAACAAAGGTATATATGATATACTTGTTATTGATGTGTACCTTACTAGTAGTCAAACTAGTACCTGGGTATTTGATACCGGTTCGGTTGCTAATATATGTAACTCGAAATAGGGACTAAGGAATAGTCGACCACCGGCAAAGGATGAAGTGATGATGCGTGTAGGCAATGGATCGAAGGTTGATGTGATCGCCATCGGGACGCTGCCACTTCATCTACCATCGGTATTGATAATAAACTTTACCAATTTTTATTATGTGCCTGCGTTGAGCATGATAATCATATTTGGATCATGTTTAATACAAGGCAGTTATTCATTTTTATCGGAGAACAATGGTTGTTCCTTTTATATGAATAACATCTTTTATGGTCACGCACCTATGTTGAATGGTTTATTTTCTTGAATCTTGATATTAGTAGTACACATATTCATAATTTGGATGCCAAAAGAATTAAGTTAAATGATGATATTGCTGCATATTTGTGGCATTGCCATTTAGGTCATATTGGTGTAAAGTGCATGAAGAAGCTCCATTCTGATAGACTTCTTGAATCACTTGATTATGAATCATTTGAAACATGTGAACCATGCCTTATGGGAAAGATGGATATAACTTCGTTCTCCGGAACAATGGAGCGTGCGACCGACTTGTTGGAAATAATACATACCGATGTATGTGGTCCAATGAGTGTGTCGGCACGTGGCGGATATCGTTATTTTATAAGCTTTATGGATGATTTAAGTAGATATGGGTATATTTACTTAATGAAACACAAGTCTAAAACATTTGAAAAGTTCAAAGAATTTTAGAGTGAGTACAAAATCATCGTAACTGAAAAATCAAGTTTCTACGATCCGATCATAGAGGAGAATATCTTAGTTACGAGTTTGGCACACCCATGAGACAATGTGGAATTGTTTTACAACTCACTCCCGCCGAAACACCACAGTGTAATGGTGTATCCGAATGTTGTAATCGGACCTTATTAAATATTGTACGATCTATGATGTCCCTTAAAGATTTTCCATTGTCATTTTGAGGTCATGCATTAGAGACAGCTGCATTCACTTTAAATATGGCACCATCAAAATCCGTTGAAACGACACCGTATGAATTATGGTTTGTTAGCAAACCTAAGATGTCATTTCTATAAGTTTGGGGATGCGATGCTTATGTGTAGAAACTTCAACCTGATAAGCTCGAATCCAAAGTGGAGAAATGCGTCTTCATAGGATACCGAAAAGAAACAATTGGGTACACCTTCTATCACTGATCCGAAGGAAAGTGTTTGTCACCAAGAATGGATCCTTTCTAGAAAAAGAGTTTCTATCGAAAGATGTGAGTAGTAGAAAAGTAGAACTTGACGAGGTTATTGAACCTCCCATTCCATAAGTGGCGATTAGCGCAGCGCCGGAATCTATTCCAGTGTTGACTCCACCAATGGAAGAAGGAAATGATGATGAGGTAACCACCCCTCCTCATGAAACTCCAAGAGAGAGTACTACCAAACTACGCAGGTCAGGCAGGATACGTGCAGCTCCAAAACTGTACGGTGATATAGTCCTCAATTTCATGATAGATGGAAATGATGACCCTGTGACGAATGATGAAGCGATGATGAGCCTAGATTCCAACAAATGTCTAGAAGCCATGCAATCCAAGATGGAATCCATGTATGATAACCAATTTTGGAATTTGGTAGACTTACCTGGCAACCGAAAGGCCGTTGAGAACAAATGGATTATCAAAACTAAAACAGACACTGACGGTAATGTGACCGTCTATAAAGATCAACTTGTCGTGAAGGGGTTCCGACAAATTCAAGGAGTTGACTACGATGAGACTTTCTCACCTGTAGCAATGTTAAAGTCTGTTAGGATTATGTTAGCAATTGTTGCATTTTTCGATTATGAAATCTGGGAGATGGATGTCAAAACAACGTTCCTTAATGGAAACATTGAGGAAGAGTTGTATATGATACAACCAAAAGGTTTTGTCGATCCTAAGGATGCTATCAAGGTATGCAAACTTCGGTGATCCATCTATGGACTAAAGCTAGCATCCCGAAGTTGGAATCTCCAATTTGATGAAGTCATCAAAAGTTTTGGATTTGTCCAAACCATCGGAGAAGCTTGTATTTACAATAAAGTAAGTGGGAGCTCTATTGTATTTCTAGTATTATATGTGGATGAAATATTGCTGATTGGAAATGACATGGAACTTTTTAAAAGTGTAAAGGATTACTTAATAGTAAGTTTTCGATGAAATATCTTGGTGAAGCTGTATACATATTATGCATCAAGATCTATAGAAATAGATCAAGACGCTTAATAAGATTGTCACATAGTGCATACATTGACAAGATTTTGAAGAAGTTCAAAATGGATGGAAGTAAGAAGGGGTTCTTACCGATGTTGCAAGGGACGCTTTGAGTAAGACTCAAAATCCAGCAACAACAACAGATAGAGAAATAATGGACCATGTCCCCAATTCCTCAGCCATAGGTTCTCTTATGTATGCTATGTTATGTACAAGGCCAGATGTGGCACATGATGTTAGTTTGACAATCAGGTACCAATCTGATCTAGGTTCAGAAAACTAGAAGGTAGTCAAGGATGTCTTTAAGTACTTCGAAGAACTAAAGACATGTTTCTCGTATATGGAGGTGAAGAAGAGCTCGTCGCAAGGTGTTACGTCGATGCTAGCTTCGACACCGATCCAGATGAATCTAAGTCACAATCCGGATATGTATTTTTGATGAATAGTCCAGCGGTGAGTTGGAGGAGCTCCAAGCAACCAGTGATTGTGAGATATACAATGGAGGCAGAATATATCTCTGCTTCGGAAGCAGTGGCAGAAGCAGTTTGGATGAGGGAGTTCATTTTTGAACTGGGTGTGCTTCCAAGTGCTTTGGATACTATGGTGATCTATTGTGACAACAATGGTGCCATAGCCAATGCTAAGGAACCAAGGTCTCACAAGAATTCCAAGCATATAAAGCGCCGCTTTAACTCCATCCGGGAACATGTTTAGGATGGCGATGTAGAGATTTGCAAAGTAGATAAAAATTTGAATGTTGCGGATATGTTGACTAAAGCTCTCCCAAGGGCAAAACATGATCAACACCAGAACTCTATGGGTGCTAGATTCATGACTATGTAAACTAGATTATTAACTCTAGTGCAAGTGGGAGACTAAAAGGAATATGTCCGAGAGGCAATAATAAAGTGGTTATTATGCTATTGCATGTTTATAATGGGTGTTTATTTTTCATGATTTAATTGTATTAATAAGGGAAAATTAATACATGTGTGATTTATAAACAGAAATGGTTCCTAGTAAAGCCTCTGTTTATACTAGCCTGTTGATTAACGGATGATCGAAGGTTCCCTGATCATAATATTATATTGGATGTTGTTAATAACAGGGTCATATCATTGGAGAATGATATGATGAACAGTCACCCGAAGTAGATGTAGCAATACGATCATGTAATCAAGTTTAAATTGCTATCACATTCGTAGTAACTCAATGTCTTTAGACCATGAAATCACGCCAATCACTTTCACCGGAAGAGTACTTTCATTACATCAAACATCACACCATAACAGGGTGATTATAAAGGTGTCGTCGGGTATTTGGAAAGTGTCGGTTGAGGCTCGTGGATCAAGATTGGGATTTGTCCATCCGGATGACGGAGAGATATACTCAGGTCCCTCTCGGTGATATCACATTGACATAGCCTTGTAAGAAAGTGATTTGATCACTAGAATGTCATACCACAGGAATGGGAAAAAGAGTACGCCCCCCCCCCTGAACGAGATTAAAGAAGGTGTAGATGATACCGAGTGATCAAATCTCGGACAAAGTAATATATCTTGAGACAAAAGGAATTTGATAACAATGAAAGAGGTTCGGACGATCATGAGATCTTCGAGGAACTAGTGGGAGTCATTATGGATCTCCAAGTCCCGCTAATGATTATTAATCAGAGAAAGTCTTGATCATGTCTACATAGTTCCCGAACTTCTAGGGAGACACACTTAAGTTTAACCGATGCATTTGAGTGGATATGAAACATAGGGGAAGTCAATGGATATCGCAGAAAATTGTTCTGTTGTAGAAAATTATTCTGCCAAAATAGTTTCGGGGTATCGAAACAAAGAAAGGGATAAAAATGTTAATGTGTTCATTAAATGAAGTACTCATCAAATGAAGTGTTCATTAAATTGAGTTGCATTAAAATGGAATTGAAGTGCTTTAATGGATAGACCTTTAAGTGAATTAAAGTGCTTTAATGGAATTATAGTGCTTTAATGGAAAGACCTTTAAGGGAATTAAAGTGTTTAATAGACCTTTAAGGGAATTAAAATGCTTTAATGGAGATTGAATGAGAGGAGGGGAGTGGGTAGCCCCGTGGCGCCTATAAAACAAGGTGGCCTCCTCCTCCTCTACATACGCTCTCTCACAGGCTCTCTCATATGACCCAAGGTTGGCATCTTCTCCCCTTGCTTTCCTTGTACATTGCCACTAGAAAAGGTGCTTGGCGAAGCCCTTCTCTAAACCTTCCCCTCCACCACCACTACCATGGGGTAGCGCTGTTGGAGTTCCCGGGGATCTGCTACTTCCGCTACCCGGCTGGAGCAAGGGATCAGGAGTCGTCGGCACACTGAACGTGTGACCGATTACGGAGGCATTGCCCGTCTGTGGTGCTAATCATCTGAACATCCTTGAGGACGATCATGTGCCATTTACATCAACCACATTTTTTTGCGGGAATGTTATCCCGCTTACGGTCTACGAGTGTGAGTCCATCTATAACTGTTACAAAGTATTGCCTAGATTTGATCTTGGCAGTTGCAAACCATAGGAAAAAAATTCTATGCAAAGAATACCATCAAATATGACACATACAAATCATTTTAAGACGCTTGGGAATGGTTAAAACAAAACATGGTAGAATTTGTCCAGATTTTCAGCAGCAGTAAAACATTTTTTTTGCCCACTTAGACATCTCAGGAGTTTTCGCCAGTTTTTGTGCATACAGAGGA
Source organism: Avena sativa (assembly GCA_916181665.1). Lineage (NCBI taxonomy): Eukaryota > Viridiplantae > Streptophyta > Magnoliopsida > Poales > Poaceae > Avena > Avena sativa. The sequence continues at coordinate 383,211,198 of OV702282.1, forward strand.
TGAAAGTTGTAAATGCTGTATAAATTTGAGCGCAATTAGAGATACAAAATAATTTGAAAATTCTTGCACTAAAAATTGTTCTATAGAAATTTGTTGCTCCATATGTTTAACAACTTTTAAAACATCCAAAATGGGTTCCACTTGGTACTTTGTTAAAAACTATAGAAAGAAAACCAAAATAAAACTCTCTTGCTATAGTAAGAGTTCAAAACAAAAATCCAAAATAAAATAACCGAGTTGCCTCCTGCAAAGCGCTTTCTTTATAGCCATATAGTTGTTGGAATTTTTGCCTAAAATAGGCCCAGCCCATTTATTATATGCCAATAAATTCCTGAAATCCTAGAGGCCCATTTGGCCCATTCATGCAAGGCAAGAGCTGGGACAAATGTTTAGTCCCACATTGCTAGTTGAGTGAAAGTTGGACCAGCTTATAAGGTGAGCTCTCCTACCACTTGGTAAAAGGATGAGAAGGAGAAGGAGAGAGTTCCACACGCGCGCTCCTCCTCCTCGCTCGCCTCGCCACGCCTCGCCTCGCCTCGCCTCGCCTCGTCACGTCACGTCACGCGCACCGCGGGTTGCGGGAATCTCGCCGACCCGAGCTTTATTTGTAATTTCGAAGTATGGAACCTTTGTTGGTAAAGGCTATGAGTGCGGAGCCTTGTTCCGCTTATCTCTGTCAGACATTTGTAATAAAGTTGTTAATCATATTTACACGAATTTTGAATCAAATGTCTGGCACTCTCATCTTTGTTAGATTAATTTTGGTTGTATGACGCGACTAGCCAAAATGAAGTTAATCCCTGATTTCTCAAAGGTTAAGGGATCTAAGTGCCAAGTCTGCGTGCAAGCTAAACAACCTCGCAACTCACATACGACTGCAGAAATGAGAAATTTAACACCACTAGAGCTCATACATTCTGATCTTTGTGAGATGAATGGTGTGTTGATAAAAGGTGGAAAGAAATATTTCATGACTTTGATCGATGACTCTACGAGATATTGTCATGTGTATCTTCTGAAATCAAAAGATGAGGCTTTGAGTTTCTTCAAAATCTATAAAGCTGAGGCAGAAAATCAACTTGATCGAAAAATTAAGAGGCTTAGGTCTGATCGTGGTGGAGAGTATTTTTCCAACGAGTTTGATTCCTTTTGTGCGGAACATGGCATAATTCATGAGAGGACGCCTCCCTACTCACCCCAGTCAAATGGAGTAGCCGAAAGAAAGAACCGTACTCTAACAGATTTGGTTAACGCCATGTTAGACACATCGGGTCTTTCTAAGGAATGGTGGGGGGAGGCACTATTGACCGCGTGTCATGTCCTAAACCGAGTTCCCACAAAGAACAAAGAAATTACTCCATTCGAAGAATGGGAGAAGAAAAGATTAAAACTCTCTTACTTACGTACTTGGGGTTGTTTGGCAAAGGTTAATGTACCAATCCCCAAGAAGCGCAAGCTTGGACCAAAAACCATTGATTGTGTTTTCTGGGATATGCTTTTCATAGCATTGGTTATAGATTCTTGATAGTAAAATCTGAAGTACCTAACATTCATGTCAGTACAATCATGGAGTCGACTGATGCGACTTTCTTTGAGGATATCTTTCCAATGAAGGATAAACCTAACTCATCAAATCCGGAGATACCTAGTTCATCTAATCAAGAATTTGCTATATTCTCTGAACCTACCATTCTGATTGAACACTCTGAAAGTCCTAAGAAGGATGATAATGAAGTTCCTAAAAGGAGCAAGAGACAAAGGACTGCAAAGTCTTTTGGTGATGATTTCCTTGTGTACCTTGTGGATGACACTCCCACTTCCATTTCAGAAGCTTATGCATCTCCTGATGCTGACTACTGGAAGGAAGCTGTTCATAGTGAGATGAATTCCATCTTAGCTAATGAAACATGGGAGATCACTGATCGTCTTTATGGGTGCAAACCTGTAGGATGTAAATGGGTGTTCAAGAAGAAACTAAGGCCTGATGGTACTATTGAGAAGTACAAGGCAAGGCTTGTGGCCAAGGGTTATACCCAAAAGGAAGGTGAAGACTTCTTTGACACTTACTTACCTGTAGCAAGGTTGACCACCATTCGAGTACTACTTTCTCTGGCTGCCTCACACGGTATTCTCGTTCATCAAATGGACGTTAAGACGGCTTTCCTAAATGGAGAGTTGGATGAGTAAATTTATATGGATCAACTAGATGGTTTTGTAGTAAATGGTCAAGAAAGAAAAGTGTGCAAGCTACTGAATTCTTTGTATGGTCTTAAACAAGCACCTAAGAAGTGGCATGAAAAATTTGATAAAACCTTAACCGCTGCAGGTTTTGTTGTAAACGAAGTTGACAAGTGTGTATATTATCGCCATGGTGGGGGTGAGGGAGTCATCCTTTGTTTGTATGTTGATGGCATACTGATTTTTGGAACCAACCTTAATGCAATTAAGGAGGTCAAAGATTTCTTATCTCGTTCCTTTGAGATGAAGGATCTGGGAGTAGCTAATGTCATCCTGAACATCAAGCTATTGAGAGATGATGATGGTGGGATTACACTGCTTCAGTCCCACTTTGTGGAAAAGATCTTGAGTCGTTTCGGGTATAGCGACGTCAATTTTTCTCCTACACCGTATGATCCTAGTGTGTTGCTTCGAAAGAATCGAGGAAATGCTAGAGACCAACTAAGATACTCTCAAATCATTGGCACGCTTATGTATTTAGCTAGTGCCACGAGACCTGACATCGCCTTTGCTGTAAGCAAACTCAGTCGATTTGTCTCAAATCCAGGAGATGATCACTGGCATGCTCTTGAGAGAGTTATGCGATATCTAAAAGGCACTGCGAGCTATGGCATACACTATACCGGGTATCCGAGGGTACTAGAGGGTTATAGTGATTCAAATTGGATATCTGATGCTGACGAGATAAAGGCCACGAGTGGATATGTTTTCACACTTGGTGGTGTCGCTGTTTCTTGGAAGTCTTGCAAGCAGACCATCTTAACGAGGTCAACTATGGAAGCAGAACTCACAGCACTAGACACGGCCACTGTTGAAGCAGAGTGGCTTCATGAACTCTTGATGGACTTACCTGTGGTTGAAAAACCTATACCCGCAATTCCAATGAACTGTGATAATCAAACTGTGATTATTAAGGTGAACAGTTCTAAGGATAATATGAAGTCCTCAAGACATGTGAAGAGGAGATTGAAATCTTTCAGGAAAATGAGAAACTCCGGAGTTATTGCATCGGATTATATCCAAACATCTAAAAACTTGGCAGATCCCTTCACAAAAGGTCTATCACGCAATGTGATAGAAAATGCATCGAAGGAGATGGGTATGAGACCCACAATTTGAGCTTTCCACAGTGGTAAACCACTCTATGTGATCGGAGATCCCGTGAATTAGAATTGGGAGACAAGCTGTTGGTTAGCTGAGAGGAAACTATCCCTACTTTAATAAACACCACTCCATAAAGATGCAATACTTTCCTATTCTGCACGGCACGTTGATTTATTATCTTAATGTGTTCTAAGTGGCTTATCCTAAGCAAAGAATTTGTCCTGCAGAACATCTTTTGAAGAACACACCTATATGAGTCTGACTGTTAAAACGTCGCAGTCTATGAGAGTAGGGTGCTCTCTAATAAACTCATGAAAGGTCATGGAGTATGACGTATAAGCTCCACCCGCGGGGAAGACCCACGGTAGCCTAGTATCGGTCAAGACTTTTTGTGAAGCTAGGTTCGCAGCAAACTTGCAGTTCAAGGCATAGTCGACTGTACAAGTTGCGGCCTAGTATAACATAAAGCTCTAGGTGGAAGTTCAACTTAACAGTCTCCACTACAGTACTGGTATATAAACAATGTTTTGGAACCAAAGGCAAACTTCATGTGCCTCTGGGATCTGGTGGGGGATTGTTGGAATTTTTCCTAAAATAGGCCCAGCCCATTTATTATATGCCAATAAATTCCTGAAATCCTAGAGGCCCATTTGGCCCATTCATGCAAGGCAAGAGCTGGGACAAATGTTTAGTCCCACATTGCTAGTTGAGTGAAAGTTGGACCAGCTTATAAGGTGAGCTCTCCTACCACTTGGTAAAAGGATGAGAAGGAGAAGGAGAGAGTTCCACATGCGCACTCCTCCTCCTCGCTCGCCTCGCCACGCCACGCCTCGCCTCTCCTCGTCACGTCACGTCACATCACGTCACGTCACGTCACGTCACGTCACGTCACGTCACGACGAGCGCCGCGGGTTGCGGGAATATCGCCGAGCCGAGCTTTATTTTGCCACGCATGAATGGTATATGAACAGATGTACAGAAGCTGAAACGTTTGCTTTGAGTGGACTTTTAATACGAGTTAAATGAATACGAATTGAGTTCCGTCCATTCGTTTCATCTTCTGTGTGCCTATAAGAGAGAGAGGTCGCGCCTCCTCTCAGACACACTGCCACACATCCTTCGCGCCTCCAGTTCCAGAGCACTGTGCTACCTAGATCTTCTCCATCCCGTCTTGCGGCGTGCACCGCGAGCCGGGACAGTAGGCCTCCGAGACCCCGCTGCTTCGAGTCCTATACGGGAGAAGGGCGATAAGGTTTTTGGGGAGCGCTATCAGCGCGACTACTGGCTTCGTCACGGACTCCCTCACAGATAGCGACTGCGGCGACGTCTTCCCCGACGAGGACTTCTTCCCCGACATCAGCACCCTCTTCCTCGACGACATGGCCAACGACGGTTCCAACACGAACACCGGCGGTTCCTCTTCTGCTGCCGCTGCTGTGTATGTTTTCTTTATCGATCTTGTTCTGATCATATCCAAAGTTTTATATCTTGTAGTCTGTTTGGTTACCTGTCTTAATTTGTTTTCGCTATTTCACATGATTAGTATTTTGTCTTTTATTCTAATCATGTTTTATCTAGAGTTTATTTTGGGTAATTCGCTTGGTAAATTGCTCTATTATTCAACAATAGCTAGGCGTTATTTACTTGGTTTAGGTGATATGGAATTCATGTGGTAGCTTGTGCTTCTTTGCTACCTTGTTCTTCCTTGGAAATTGTTCCATACACTTCTTGTAAAGGAAATTGAAACTTCACATTTCCTTATTTTGTATCAATGATTGCACCTGTGTTTCTCAAAAAGATCTACCAAGTATTATAGGACTTGAGTTATTGCTCCCCATGTCCATGGCAATAAAATCAATAGGCACAAATGTCATATGTAATTCAACCATAATATCTTGAACTTTTCCAAAAGCATGTTTAGTAGAATCATCAGTAAGTAATAGATCTATAGAGCATTTTTTCATAGGTTTCAAATAAAGTAAATCAAATAGATCTTTAGATGAAATTGAGACACTAGATCCTAAATCTAGAATAGCATGATGTGTCTCTTTTCCAATAGTGATTAATACCTTAGGGATCCATACATCCCCAAGCTTATGTGGTATCATAGCTTCTCTATTATATCTTTCAATCTTTTCTTTTATAACATAATTTACTAGGTAAGAACTAAATCCTTCTTGATAAACATTAAAAGATGGATCATTAGAATTTTTGCAACAAGTTAATGAGTTCATGCAAGATACATTTATCAAGATCAAGTATAGGTTATTTTGTTTCACTTAGCATTTTAACTTCTTCTACTTGTTTATCATTTGTCATCATAAGTGTTTCAATTTCCTCCATCATATTAAGAGTTTCCCATGATTTATCTATCACTTCTTGCACATATTTGATTATTTCCTCATGGTTATTTTGAGCTTGAATAATATTTTTAAATGATGTGACCTCTTGTGTTAGGAGATCTAACCTTTCAAACAAAGCATCTTGTCTTTCAAACTTAGCTATAAATTCCTTGTTAAGTTCCTTTTGAGTGGATATGAAGTATCTCATGGTGCTTTCTAGATCATTAGAATCATTTGTTGGAGATATGCCCTAGAGGCAATAATAAATGTAGTTATTATTATATCTTTGTGTTTATGATAAATGTTTATATTCATGCTATAATGGTATTAACAAGGAAACATTAATACTTGTGTGATTTGTAAACTTAAATTGAAGTTCCTAGTAAAGCCTCTATACATCACTAGCTTGTTGGTTAATAAATGATTGTGGTTTCCCTATCATGAACATTGAGATGTTATTAACAACAAGATCATATCATTAGGAGAATGATATGGTGGACATACAACTATAGATAAGCATAGCATAAAGATCAAGTCATTTTAATAGTTCAATTGCTATATGCTTTCTGATACATAGTAACCTAATTCCTTCGACCATGAGATCATGCATATCACCTTTACCGGATGGATGCTTTGATGACATTAAACACCACACCGTAACTGGGTGGCTATAAAGGTGGCATTGAGTGTTCGGAAAGTATTGGTTGAGACACATGGATCAAGAGTGGGATTTGTCCATCCATATACGGATAGATATACTCTGGGCCCTCTCGGTGAAATGTCATCCAATTAGCTTGCAAGCATGTGACTAGCTCACAAGGGATCACATATCACGGGAACAAGAAAAGAGTACTTATCGGTAACGAGGTTGAACTAGGTATGCAGAGATACCGACGATCATAACCTCGGATAAGTAAACTATCGTGAGACAAAGGGAAATTGGTATCGTATGTAAGTGGTTCATTCGATCGCAAAGTAATCGTAGAAATATGTGGGAGCCATATGAATTTCCAGATTCCTCTATTGGTTATTGTTCGGAGAAGTGTCTCGATCATGTCCGCATAATTCACGAACCGTAGGGAGACACACTTAAGGATTCGACGTTGTTTGAGTAGTTATGGAATGATGAGAAAGAGACCGAATGTTGTTCGGAGTCTCGGATGGGATCCGGGATATCACGAGGAGATCCGGAATGGTCCGAAGAATAAGATTCATATAAGGAAAGTCCCGTTTCGGAGTTGGGGAATGGTTCCGGTGATTTCATCGAGAATGTTCTAGAAGGTTCCGGAATGTCCGGCACTCCGGAGGGGAAGGGTACATGAATGTGTTATATCAAGTTGGTATGATTGCATTATGTACTCGGTGTCATCGCTGAACAAAATAGAGGGTTTATTCAAATCCTAGTTTGAAAAGTCAAACGCCAAGTTTGAAAGTCAAACGGCTATTTTTGGGAAGTGGAGAGGGAGGTGGAAACCGACTTTGGGGAGGAGTTCCTCCTCCCACCGCCGGAGCACCACCAATCCGAGTTGGGGAGGGACTCCCCTCCCCTTGGTCGGCCCCCTCCACCTATATAAGGAGGGGCAGGGCTCCCCTCCTAGACAAAAGTTCCTACACCTCTAAACTCTAGCCCCAAGCCGCCGCCACCTCCATAGCCGCCGCCGGCCCTAGGGCACTCGCCGCCGCCGCCTAGGTGAAACCCTAGACGCTGGCCTAGCCCCCTCCTTGGCGTGTCTAAACCCTAGATCGTCAAGAGCTCTCTCATAGTCCACCATACTCGCTCTGGCTTAAGGCGAAGCCCTGCGAGATCTCCCCTCTACTTCCGGTACCACGCTGTTGTGCTGCCAGAATCGCGAGGAGAGTGCTACAACCTCCGCTGCCTGCTGGAACAAGGGAGAGGAAGGTCTTCGTCGAGTACCGAACGTGTGACCGACTGCGGGAGCGCTGCCGGAACGCAGCGCCGGAAGGATCGTCTACGCGATCTTGAGATCGGGAAGAGTACGACTACATCACCCACGAGAATCCGCTCTCGTTAAACACTTTGGAATCTTCGAGGGTGAGTTATTCTATCGACTCGTTGCTACAATCTAGTAGATAGATCTTGGCTTGTTTGTTTGTATGCGGTAGAAATTTTTTGTTTTCCATGCTACGAAACCCTAAAGTGGTATAAGAGTCGTGTCTATATGTAGATCTGTTGCACGAGTAGAACACAATGGTCATTGTGGGCGTTGATGCTTTTATTGTCGATTGCTTCTTGTGTACTTTGCATCTTGCGGGATGTTGGGATGAAGCGGCTCGGGCTAACCTTACATGACATCGTTCATGAGACTTGCTCCACGCTTGACATGCAACTCGTATTGCATAAGTGGCTTTGCGGGTGCCTGTTTCTCCTAGCATAGTTAAGATCCAATTTACAACGGGTGATTAACAATACTAGTATCAATGTTGTGGTTCATGTTCGTAAGTTAGATCGACACTTATTGAAAGCCCCAAACCACGTAAAACATGCAAAGAAAGTAGAGGCGTCTAACTTTGTTTTGCAGCGGTGTGCTGTGATGTGATATGGCCCTGATTGTGATTATATTTGATGTATGCAATGTTCCTTATTGTAAGTTGGCAACCGGCAGGAGCCATATGGTTGTCTTTAATTTATGTTAAGACCCGCGTGTCTATTCAAAGTAGTTGTAATAGTTGAAACCGGTGGACGACAACCATGGAGAAGCGTCATTGACCTTGATGCAATGCCGGTGATGATGGAGATCATGTTCGTGCTTGAAGATGGAGATCGGAAGCACAAAGAAGAAAGGCCATATCATATCACATATTATGAATTGCATGTGATGTTAATCCTTTATGCATCTTGTATTGCTTACTAGACGACGGTAGCATTATAAGATGATCCCTCATGCACATGAATTTCAAGTCATAAAGTGTTCACCCTTAGTTAGCACCATTGCTAAAGCTTGTTGTTTCGAAGCACCACGTGATGATCGGGTGTGTTAGATTGCGCAAGTGTATACAACGTGAGCAAGCCAGATTTTCTCATGCGGAAGCTAAGGTTTGATCTTGACGAGCCTAGCATGTACAGACATGGTCTCGGAACACGGATCACCGAAAGGTAAAGCATGAATCATATAGTAGATATGATGAACATGTCGATTGTTCGCCATTGAAACTATATCAACTCTCGTGATGCTCGGTGTTGATGTGGTGGATTTGGTTAGTGTGATCACTAAAACAATGTGAGGGATATTGTTTTGAGTGGGAGTTCATCTAGATTAATTTTATTATTAATTTGAACTCAACTTGTCATAAACTTAGTCTAAACTATTGCAAATATGTTGTAGATCAATGGCAGCCCCTACCATCAATTTTAATGCGTTCCTAGAGAAAGAAAAGTTGAAAAACAATGGACGCAACTTCGCGGATTGGTTACGCAATTTGAGGATTGTCCTCACAGCTGGTAATTTGACCTATGTGCTGGATGCACCGCTGGGTGACCCACCTGCAGCTGATGTTGCCGATGAAGTAAAAAATGTTTACCTCACTCGGAAAACTCAGTACTCCACAGTTCAGTGTGCTATCTTGTATGGTTTAGAATCGGAGCTTCAGAAAAGGTTTGAGAATTCAGACCCATAAGATATTGTCGAGGATCTCAAATTGATCTTTGAGACTCATGCGGCAATTGAAATCTATGAGGCTTCTGAAAAGTTCTTTAACTGCAAGATGGAAGAGGGCAGCTCCGTAAGTGAGCATGTGCTTAAGATGTCTAGGCACGCGAACAAACTTCAAAGCTTGGGTATAGTGATTCCTAATGCTTTGGGGATTTACCGCGTCCTCCAATCACTACCACCAAGTTACAAGAACTTTGTGATGAACTACAACATGCAAAACATGAACAAGACGTTGCCAGAACTCTTTGCCATGTTGAAATCTGCAGAAGTGGAGATCAAAAAAGAGCACCAAGTGTTGTTGGTCAATAAGACCACCAAATTCAAGAAAGGCAAGTCTAAGCAGAAGGGACACTTCAAGAAGGGTGGTAAGAAAGTTACCACGCCGACAAAGAAGACCGAGGCTGGACCTAAGCCTGATACTGAGTGCTTTTACTTCAAGGGAGAAGGTCACTGGAAGCGGAATTGCCCAAAGTACTTGGCGGATTTGAAGAACGGCAACATCAATAAGAAAAGGTATATCTGATATACATGTTATTGATGTGTATCTCACTAGTACTCGTAGTAGTGCCTGGGTATTTGATACTGGTTCGGTTGCTCATATTTGTAACTCGAAACAGGTGCTGCAGAATAAGCGGAAGCTAGCGAAGAATGAGGTGACGATGCGCGTTGGAAACGGATCAAAGGTTGATGTGATCGCGGTTGGCACGCTACCCCTTCATCTACCATCGGGATTAGTTTTATACTTAAATAATTGTTATTTGGTGCCTGCGTTAAACATGAACATTATATCGGGATCTTGTTTATTGCGAGACGGTTACTTGTTTAAGTCCGAGAATAATGGTTGTTCGATTTATATGAGTAATATGTTTTACGCACATGCACCTTTGATAGATGGTCTATTCTTGTTGAATCTCGATAGTGGAAATACACATATTAATAACATTGAGGCTAAACGTTTGAAATCGAGCGATAACTCGACCTATATGTGGCACTGTCGTCTTGGTCACATTGGAGTGAAGCGCATGAAGAAACTCCATTCCGATGGACTTCTTGAATCACTTGATTTCGAATCACTTGAAAGATGCGAAGCATGTCTGATGGGTAAAATGACTAAGACTCCATTTTCTGGTATGATGGAGCGAGCTACGGACTTATTAGAAATCATACATACCGATGTGTGTGGTCCAATGAGTGTAGCATCGCGCGGTGGTTATCGTTATGTTCTTACCTTCACGGATGACTTGAGTAGATATGGGTATATCTATTTCATGAAACATAAGTCCGAAACTTTCGAGAAGTTTAAGGAATTTCAAAGTGAGGTAGAGAATCAACGTAACAAGAAGATTAAATTTCTGCGTTCTGATCGTGGAGGTGAATATCTAAGTTACGAGTTTGGCGAGCATTTGAAGAAATGCGGAATACTTTCACAATTGACACCGCCGGGAACACCACAGCGTAATGGTGTGTACAAACGTCGTAATCGAACTCTCTTAGATATGGTTCGTTCTATGGTGTCACTTACAGATTTACCGCTATCATTTTGGGGTTATGCATTAGAAACAGCCGCATTCACTTTAAATAGGGCACCATCTAAATCCGTTGAAATGACACCGTATGAATTATGGTTTGGGAAGAAACCTAGATTGTCGTTCCTTAAAGTTTGGGGATGCGAAGCCTATGTAAAGAAGTTACAGCCGGACAAGCTTGAACCCAAAGCGGAAAAATGCGTCTTCATAGGATACCCGAAGGAAACTATTGGGTATACCTTCTATCATAGATCCGAAGGCAAAATCTTCGTTGCCAAGAATGGATCCTTTCTAGAGAAGGAATTTCTCTCGAAAGAAGTGACTGGAAGGAAAGTAGAACTCGACGAGGTTGTCGAACCTTCTCTCGAAATTGCGAGTAGCGCAGCACCGGAAGAAGTTCCTGTGGTGCCTGCACCAATAAGAGAGGAAGCTAATGATGATGATCATGAAACTTCGGTTGAAGTTGCTATAGAGCCTCGCAGGTCAACGAGAACTCGTACCACTCCAGATTGGTATGATCCCGTTATGAGTGTCATGTTGGTGGACAACACCGATGACCCTGCGACATATGAGGAAGCAATGATGAGCCCAGATTCCAAAAAATGGCAAGAATCCATGAAATCCGAGATTGGATCCATGTACGAAAACCAAGTATGGACTTTGGTGGACTTACCAGATGGCCGGAAGGCTGTCGAGAACAAATGGATTTTCAAGAAGAAAACAGATGCTGATGGTAATATTACTGTCTATAAAGCTCGACTTGTCGCAAAAGGGTTTCGACAAATTCAAGGAGTTGACTACGATGAGACTTTCTCACCAGTAGCGAAGCTAAAGTCTGTGAGGATTATGTTAGCAATCGCTGCATATTATGATTATGAGATATGGCAGATGGATGTCAAAACAGCATTCCTCAATGGAGACATTGATGAAGAGTTGTATATGATGCAACCCAAAGGTTTTGTCGATCCTAAAGATGCTAACAAGGTATGCAAACTTCAACGGTCCATTTATGGATTGAAGCAAGCATCCCGAAGTTGGAATCAACGTTTTGATAAGGTGATCAAAAGTTTTGGTTTTATACAAACTTATGGAGAAGCTTGTATTTACAAGAAAGTGAGTGGGAGCTCTGTAGCATTCTTAATACTATATGTAGATGACATATTGTTGATTGGGAATGATGTAGACCTTCTAAATAGTGTCAAGGAATATTTGAATAATAGTTTTTCAATGAAGGATCTTGGCGAAGCAGCTTACATATTAGGCATAAAGATTTATAGAGATAGATCAAGACGCCAAATATCATTGTCACAAAGTACATATTTGGACAAAGTTCTAAAGAGGTTTGGAATGGAAGATAGCAAGAAAGGGTTCTTGCCCATGTTGCCCAATACGACCTTGAGTAAAACTCAAAGTCCGACATCGGCAGAAGATAGAGAAAGGATGAGTAAGACTCCCTATGCCTCAGCCATAGGATCTCTAATGTATGCCATGCTATGTACTAGACCCGACATTGCATATGCTGTTAGTTTAACTAGCAGATATCAAAGTGATCCAGGAGTGGATCGTTGGACAGCGGTCAAAAACATCCTTAAGTACTTGAGAAGAACTAAGGATATGGTTCTTTCTTATGGAGGTGATGAACAACTCGTTGTTAATGGTTACACCGATGCTAGTTAGAACACCGATCCGGATGATTCTAAATCACAATCTGGATACGTATTTATTTTGAATGGTGCAGCAGTTAGCTGGAGGAGTGCAAAGCAAAGCGTTGTGGCGAGATCTTCAACTGAATCGGAATACATGGCTGCTTCGGAGGCTTCACAAGAAGCGATATGGATGAAAGAGTTCATTACAGAGCTGGGTGTGGTTCCTATTGCGTTGGACCCAATGTCTATCTACTATGATAACATGGGCGCCATAGCCAATGCGCAAGAACCAAGGTCACACAAGAAGCTGAAGCATATCAAACTACGTTTTCACGCTATTCGAGAACATGTCCAAGATGGGGACATAAAGATTTTCAAAGTACACACAGATCTGAATGTGGCGGATCCGTTGACTAAACCTCTCCCGAGGGCAAAACATGACCAACACCAAACTGCCATGGGTGTTCGGTATATTACCATGTAATCTAGATTAGATGACTCTAGTGCAAGTGGGAGACTGTTGGAGATATGCCCTAGAGGCAATAATAAATGTAGTTATTATTATATCTTTGTGTTTATGATAAATGTTTATATTCATGCTATAATGGTATTAACAAGGAAACATTAATACTTGTGTGATTTGTAAACTTAATTTGAAGTCCCTAGTAAAGCCTCTATACATCACTAGCTTGTTGGTTAATAAATGATTGTGGTTTCCCTATCATGAACATTGATATGTTATTAACAACAAGATCATATCATTAGGAGAATGATATGGTGGACATACTCCTATAGATAAGCATAGCATAAAGATCAAGTCATTTTAATAGTTCATTTGCTATATGCTTTCTGATACATAGTAACCTAATTCCTTCGACCATGAGATCATGCATATCACCTTTACCGGATGGATGCTTTGATGACATCAAACACCACACCGTAACTGGGTGGCTATAAAGGTGGCATTGAGTGTTCGTAAAGTATTGGTTGAGACACATGGATCAAGAGTGGGATTTGTCCATCCATATGACAGTTAGATATACTCTGGGCCCTCTCGGTGAAATGTCATCCAATTAGCTTGCAAGCATGTGACTAGCTCACAAGGGATCACATATCACGGGAACGAGAAAAGAGTACTTATCGGTAACGAGGTTGAACTAGGTATGCAGAGATACCGACGATCATAACCTCGGATAAGTAAACTATCGTGAGACAAAGGGAAATTGGTATCGTATGTAAGTGGTTCATTCGATCGCCAAGTAATCGTAGAAATATGTGGGAGCCATATGAATTTCCAGATTCCTCTATTGGTTATTGTTCGGAGAAGTGTCTCGATCATGTCCGCATAATTCACGAACCGTAGGGAGACACACTTAAGGATTCGACGTTGTTTGAGTAGTTATGGAATGATGATAAAGATACCGAATGTTGTTCGGAGTCTCGCATGGGATCCGGGATATCACGAGGAGATCCAGAATGGTCCGGAGAATAAGATTCATATAAGGAAAGTCCCGTTTCGGAGTTGGGGAATGGTTCCGGTGTTTTCATCGGGAATGTTCTAGAAGGTTCCGGAATGTCCGGCACTCCGGAGGGGAAGGGTACATGAATGTGTTATATCAAGTTGGTATGATTGCATTATGTACTCGGTGTCATCGCTGAACAAAATAGAGGGTTTATGCAAATCCTAGTTTGAAAAGTCAAACGCCAAGTTTGAAAGTCAAACGGCTATTTTTGGGAAGTGGAGAGGGAGGTGGAAACCGACTTTGGGGAGGAGTTCCTCCTCCCACCGCTGGCGCACCACCAAGCCGAGTTGGGGAGGGACTCCCCTCCCCTTGGCCGGCCCCCTCCACCTATATAAGGAGGGGCAGGGCTCCCCTCCTAGACAAAAGTTCCTACACCTCTAAACTCTAGCCCCAAGCCGCCGCCGCCTCCATAGCCGTCGCCGTCCCTAGGGCACTCGCCGCCGCCGCCTAGGTGAAACCCTAGCCACCGGCCTAGCCCCCTCCTTGGCGTGTCTAAACCCTAGATCGTTAAGGGCTCTCTCATAGTCCACCATACTCGCTCCGGCTTAAGGCGAAGCCCTGCGAGATCTCCCCTCTACTCCCGGTACCACGACGTTGTGCTGCCGGAATCGCGAGGAGAGTGCTACAACCTCCGCTGCCTGCTGGAACAAGGGAGAGGAAGGTCTTCGTCGAGTACCGAACGTGTGACCGACTGCGGGAGCGCTGCCGAAACGCAGCGCCGGAAGGATCGTCTACGCGATCTTGAGATCGGGAAGAGTACGACTACATCACCCACGAGAATCCGCTCTCGTTAAACACTTTGGAATCTTCGAGGGTGAGTTATTCTATCGACTCGTTGCTACAATCTAGTAGATAGATCTTGTCTTGTTTGTTTGTATGCGGTAGAAATTTTTTGTTTTCCATGCTACGAAACCCTACATCATTATTACCACTAGCATATTTATTAGGAACAAAAGGTGGCCTGCCACATTAGTTATTATAGTTGCTCCCATATCCATTAGTACCAAAGTTTCTTATGTAGTTGGCATCTACACTTTCATTGGTGTTTTTTACTAGTTATTGTAGGTGAATATTATCGGTATTTTGCTTAGATATGTAGGCAAATAGGGCATCAAGTTTACTTCCTGTGAAGTCTATTTCTTAAATGGAGTTAACTTTCTTAGATGGGTTTGGTGCTCTTCCATTATGCCATTAACTATGGTTGTGGAGCATGCTTTCTAGGATAGTTTTAGCTTCAGACACAGTTTTACTCATAAATGCACCCCCGCAGCAGAATCTAGAATGCTTCTTGACATGATATTTAGTCCATTATAAAAATTATGCAATACATTCCATTCATTTAATCCATGTGATGGGCAAGATCTAAGCATGATTTTAACTCTTTCCTAAGTTGTTGCTACATGTTCATTATCATTTTGTCTAAATGATAGGATACTATTTCTGTTTTGTAGGAACTTAACAGGTGGGTAGTATTTCTTAATAAAAGCTTCCCTTCAGTCATCCCAAGAGTTTATACTTAGGAAGTGATAATAACTATTATTTAGCTCTACCTCTTACTGAAAATGGGAATAGTTTAAGTTTGGCAATGCCATTTTCCACATTTTTAAAATTTTGCATATCACAAATTTGACAGAAATCATGTAAATGCATAGAGGAATCCTCACTAGCACCCCCCCCCCCAATTGTTCTTTAGTTATAAGATTTAAAAGTCTAGGGCTTACTTCAAAACTTTCAACAGTAATTTCAGGAGTGGTAATAAGTCTAGCTATGAATTAATCATTAGGGGTGTTTGTGTAGTCACAAAGTTTTGTTCCTCTTTCTCCCATGTTTGCAAATAGAAAATTTATACTAATTTTTATGTGTTTTTAAGGAAAACTTAAAAAGGCTAAAAACGAGACAAAATAAAATACTTTAGAAATCTCAAAGGAGAAGAAAAAGCTCATAGTGGTGCAACCTCCCCAAGCTTGGGTTGTTACACAAGTTGATGAAGATGACGGTGCCAGAAAATAGTGTAGCACTTGCCGTGGGAGTTTCACCACAATGAAACCACTATGATATGTCTCCACCAATTCCCCGGCAACGGTGCTAGAAAATGGTCTTGATGGCAACCAACGCAACCACTTTTCATTAGGACTCCAAGGCAGAGTGTTGTAGCAAGATTCTTTTCCCCACAAGGGTGACTCGAGGGTTTATATCAAACTCTTGAGGAATTGGATAAATATTTGTCTTCTCCTCTTCAAGCAACCTGTAAAGTAAAATAATTTGTCTTGTGTCCCCAACTCCACCAAGTGGTTATCAAGCACAAGGTTTGGTATTAGTAATATGAAATAAAATGTAAAACAAACTAAAGTAAAGAAATGAAAACTAGATGATATGGAAGATAGTAGAGTTGTTTTTGGGTTTTCATGAGTGATTGAAAGTAGGGAAAGTATTTTTGTATTTTATAAATAATAAATTGCATAAAATAAAAAAGGATAGTATATGCAATATAGAAAGTTGTTTCTTATGATAAAAATCAGACCGGGGTCCATGGGTTCACTTGTCTACTCTCTTTTTAAGTTGTGGTGATCACAAAACAAATCATAAATGATAAAGATTCATGGAATTTCTATATGTGCTTGATAAAAGAATTAATATGGGCATCACATTCTAATATAGATATGGAATACATCTCTCTCTCTTATACTCCTCGAGAAAGGGAAATCTCCATGCAATCTTGAATTAAGAACAAATCAGAGTATAGCTTTAAGCAATATTACATGATGTTTGAAATACAAATATGCTACCTTGATCTAACAAGGTTATCACACTATCACATGATAACTATAGCACATTATTTCACTTTATCCCTAGTGATGCAGAAAAAGAAAGGTAAAAACCAAAGTAGATCTTGAATATTGTTTGGCACAATTCAATCTCTACCACCATGCTACTCCATCAAACACACACTTCTCCCCATACAAGTTCTTGCATACAAGTTGTATCAAAACAATAAATTAAGGATAGGGTACATGATATGCATCTATCAATACATCTTACATAAAATAGATTCCAATCACAAATATCAAATCACAGAACAAAGATCCACCACATAGGAATTACAAATATGACCATAATCATGTAGGGTAGCTCATATGGTACTAGATCTATGAATAACAAGAGAGAAATATATCAAGCTACTGCCACAAACCCATAGCCCAGAGGTGGAATACTCCTTCTTCATCATGGTGATGATGCTGGAGATGTTGGAGAGGGTGGAGATCCCCCCAGAGGTGGCTCCGGTGGAGTTTCCCCTCCAATCTTCGTGGATCTGACCATGTTTGGTGGTGTTTCCGTATCTGGTCTATTCCGTCTCGAGGAATCCTCAGGGGATCCTTATATATGTATTTTTAGGTCAAGAGAACTCCGTGGGAAAAAGAACAAGGCGATCGGATGACCAAGGAGGGAAAGAGAATGGGTGGCACGCCCACCTGGGCTAGGCGCGCCACACAGGCTCTTTTGGGCTTCATGGCCCTCCTGGTGGGATTCTTGTTCTTTGGATGCTTATCGTGGATAAATATTGGAATTTCCAAAAGTGCAGGTCCGTTTGACTTCGTTTAGGTCTTAAACATCAAAAACATTGAAAACGGGGTTTTTCTGCCCTGCCGGGTGAAATACCATGTGGGCCCCCATGTGTGGTTTTGGTAATTAATGATAATATTTATGGACTAATGTGTGTATTAAGTTGCACTTGTAGGAATTGTCCATTAGCATCGCTTGGAGTATGTGTTGGCTTCAAGGTAGATGAAATGAAGAAGAAGTGTGGTGTAAGCTCAAAATGTGCCATCTATAGAAGATCTCATGTTTGATGCTTGACATCCTTGGTGGTCATGGATCGATGAAGAGCAATAAAGAAAGGCGTTCCATCTTGATAAGGGCAAGATCGTCTACATCGAGCTCAAGTGGAATGCTCAAGGCAAAGGTATAATCTTGATAGGTTTTTCCTTTTGCCGTTCTCATGTTTTTAGTTGGGAGACCGGGTTTAGGATAGATAGCCATACTATCAAGAGGGGATCTCGAGTGAGTAACTCAATCATATCGTTCGGAGAGAGCTCAAACCTTTGCATACTTAGCATCATCATTTCTTGGTTGTTATTTGGATCTTATCCTTGTGAGGTTCTAGAGCTTGTGGTATTCATAACAAGCACTAGTCCATCAAAGAGGGATTTCCCTTTATATCTTATTGCGGATTTGATCTTAGAAGTTTTTCGGTTTATCACCAAGGGAGGTATCTCACTTTAAAATACATGAAGTATTCTCACTTGGTGATAACCAATATTTTCACTTGGTGGGTAGCTCTTGTCGTCCTCTTTCCAACAAAATTGGATTTGGGTCAATCGAAGTTTCCTAGCTCGAGTTATTGCATTTGGAAGTTTGCCTCTCTTTTGGTTTAAAAAGAAAAAGGAAAAAGAAAATGTTGTGGACCAAGTGATAGTACCGCGGGCCGCTACCGATCGCCTATGCGCGCTACCTCGTCCTTCTGCCCCGCCTGGTAGCTATTCATGTCCCAGGCCGGTAGTACCGGCCCATCCGGTATTACCACCCGGTCAAGCGGAACTACCGGGTTGCCGCTCCCTCACTGGGCCGCTGTTCCTCGCGTGCGCGCTGGCCCAGCTCCCGCTCGCTCGCTCGTCGCGCACTGCGCTCACTGGCTCCGCTCGCTCGCTTGGTGGAACAGGTGCTTGCCGTGCGGCGGGTGCTCGGGAGAATAGGGTGAGGACTCTTGTGGCGTTGGTGGTCTTAGTACCGCCCACCCTTCCAACGAGACGTACTTCCATGTTGGAAGGAACTCGGTAAAATATCATCGTCCTCGCGTGTCTCGGTTATCTCTATATCCGAGCTCTTTACTTATGCACTTTACATTGTGATAGCCGTCGTGCTTGAAGTAATCTATCTTGCTATACATTGTTGGTGGTCTTGCTTAGCATAAGTTGTTGGTGCACATATGTGAACCCTAGTATATATAGGCTTTGTGCTTGACAAAAGAAAATGCTAGTTTTATTCCGCCATTGTTAATCCCATCTTGTAGAAGTTTTTAACCGCCTATTCACCTCCCCCCCCCCTCTAGGCGGCATCCGTGATCTTTCACCGGGTTATAGCCAAAATAAAGGGAATCATTGGTAAATGCCCAAAAATCAATATAAAACATGAAAATAACATCATATATGATGCAAATATGTGGGAAAATATGTTAACAAACTACGAAGTTCATGTATGCATTTTACATGCATCACTCCCTCGAGTCACTCTCCTATCTCATCTCCTAGACGGTTCCTCTACCTCCGACGCATCCTCTTTATGCCACCGCGTCCATCGACATCAGCACTGACGGTAACCTTACGCTTATGATGACCTCATTGCTGAAGGGACCCCAACTGATCGGACGTGCTGCTTCACCATATCCTATCTCATTCTAAGCAACTACTTCATCCATTTGGCCTCGAGTGTACTATTGGATTGCGGTCTGATCTTCCGAGTCGATAACTCATTATTGTACATGGTATTTTTTATTTCATTGCTTAGGTTTATGTATATTTTGTTTTGGGGAAATTTATTTTTTATGGTGAGTTTCTTTCTATGGCCAGCAATCAATATGCTCGAGGTGTGTGCATGTGTGTGTGGTTTTGTGTGTTCGTGTGCATGTGTGTGTGTTCTTGTCTGTGGGTGTGGGTGTGTGTGCACATGTGTGTGTCGTCGTGTGCGTGTGAGTGTGTGTGTGTTGGGGGAGGGGTGTGTTCGGGTGGGTGTGTGGGTATGTGTGTGCAAGAGCTCCAATAGATCACATGCCAATTAATATTGGTCTTATCACACAAATTTCTTATATTTGCCTCTACCACTGTATTTTTGTCGATGCTACTAATTATCTGTCCCACTCTGTGCCACAATTAAGTTCTAGGGATTCCCTTTAGCACCTAGTGTTGTGCATAAAGAAAAACATATACTTTTGCATGGTCCCTCATACTAAGGGATCATCTCTTGAATGTTGTGTGAATGTTGTATGAGGCTTGATATTTACTTTTTTTGCATGAGTCAATGATTAAAATGTGCCACAATATAGTGCATGTGATGGTCCTATAGTACATTATACTATATATAAGCACATAGCTTGCGCATTTCTGTTGGTGCTTGATGTGTGCATTTTTGCATCACGTTTACCTTATGTTTTTGCATTAGTTGTGGTAGGATTTTGGTATTTTACGACGCTCACATGCACCTTTTATGCTTGGTTCACCAGGATCCTGGAATTAAAGGCATTGATATACAAATCAATTGAAGCACTCATTTTTGGGCATAAACCTGACATTTGGAAGCAATAAAAATCTTCCAAACATTGACCCACACACCTGGGATGAAAATCCAACTCGCAAGTGCCGGTTAGAGGCTTTAAAGAGCATCGGTACGGGTACCGCACGCCCATACCATGTGTCGTCGAAGCCGCCTGGTCAAATAGTTTCACCCCATGCAGATGGATCTGAGATCCAACATTTAGAGACACCATAATTCGCAGAAACCTCACCTCCAGAAGGGATCCAGAGAGGGAACCAGCATAAGCGCTTCAATCCTCACTGCTATGAAGATCCTTGGAGGCTTAGGAATAGTCTTCATCATCTTCACCATCAACTACTACCACTCCATCATCACCAATCCCTCATCTCCATTACATTCATCTTGTTGTATTCCCTAAACTATTGGTGCGGGTTTACACGAGTATTCATTCATCTACTTGTACTTCATGCATATTTATATGATGATGTTGATTGCCTCCATGTGTGAGTAGTTTACCTTGTTCTTGGGAAGATGGAGAAACCCTAGTGTGAGACCCTGGTGTATGGCTTAATAAGATTGATAGTATACCCATATCAACAAGTTGCAACTTATTTTCCGGAAGCTCATCTAAAAATAACTCTGAGGTTAATCGTGCTTGGCCTAGAGCAATTTGAGGATGAGTAACCGACTAGGAAGTGGGTACCGGATGCGCACAAGTGAGGACAAAGTGTGTAGAAAAGACTAGTGTTGGTTTGTGGGGTTAGTCTAGAGATCCTATTGAGCTGTCAGGAGTGACAGCCACTGGTCCGGAGAGGCCGGGGTGTTACAAGTGGTATCAAAGCCGACCCTCGCGGTTACAGGATGTGTGCGGGTCAGTGGTGGACATGTGGAGCATGGTGCGTGTGCGGCACTGGATGCATAGACATATGCCAAGATGGGATGTTCCTGGCTTGTGGTTGATCAATGAGGGCGTCGATCTTCTAAGGGTGGGTGTATGTGAGACCCTGACGCGTGGCTTAATAGGATTGATAGTATACCCATACCAACAAGTTGCAACTTATTTTTCGGAAGATCATTTGAGAAGAACTCTAAGGTTAAGCGTGCTTGGCCTAGAGAAATTTGAGAATGGGTGACCGATCGGAAAGTGGGTACCGGGTGCACAGAAAAGACTAGTATTGGTCTGTGGGGTTAGTCTAGAGATCCTATTGAGCTGCCAGCAAGGGCGGGCCCAGCTTATATCAAGGGTATTCAACTGAATACCCAAAAGTTTTGGCAATTTTTTTAAATTATATGGTGTGCCTTATATTTTAGTCTGCTTGTATAAAAACCGATTCAAATTGTATCACAAGTACACAAAGGAGTAGTTGGTTAGGACAAATGCTTACTAGCCAATTGATCACAAGATCAAGTGTTACTCCCGCACCATTTTTTGTTGTTTTTTCCTTCAATTTTTTTACTATGAATACCCATTGTGAAATTCATGAGCCCGCCACTGACTGCCAGGAGTGACAACCTGGTCCGGAGAGGCTGGGGTGTTACACCTAGCAACATTATGAATTGAAATAAAGATGATCTATAAATTTATTTTCATGTATATGTATTAGTTTGATTTCTTTATGTTATGTGTCACCACATAACATTTCCTATGGGACAAGGGAGGAAACTACTCTTGGGTATGTGCTGGTGTGAAGGTGCTAAGTGACATATTGCATCGGATCAGATATGCGAGGACTCACAAATCCTAGTCCGTGAACATGGGGTTAACCCTTAATTAGTTGGAGATCACGGTGGTTGGCCTACGATTACAACTGTGGTTATGAGAGATGAAATACAAGATGGATGGTCTTTGATCATCTAACTTGGAGCTTATCCCATACATATTGTGGCATCCCGCAAAACCACTACTAGAAAATCGCGTTGAATTTGTGCATTGCATCGTCATCATCATGCATTGTTCGCATAAAACTATTTTCGCAAGCCCGTTTTGTTTTCTAAAATGCCCCATCTTTATTCAAACGCAAAGCCCGGTTCTCCGGATTAATTATTTTGGCCGCTATCGGTTTGCATACGGCCCGTTTAAAACAAATAAAAAGTTTAATTGTTTTAGAAGGGGCAGTCGAACGGGCCGAATCGACCCGAACGACCACCCCCATTTTTAAATCGGTCCACCAGACAAATCCTACAGCTACCTAAAACCCTACCCACACCCAGCCTCCACATCACCCCGGCCAACCCCGTCGCGCCACCTCACCCCTCTCTCTCCCTCACCCAATCCCCTTTTGCCACCTAGACTAAACCCAACCCCCCACTCATCCACTCCCCACCACTCAACACACACAACACACACAGCACACACGCACGCTGCAACCACTCACCCCCTGGCCCCACTTCCCCTGGGTCCCACCATCCCGCAAGCGACGCCCCACCCCGTCCCCTTCTCCCGCTCGTCTTCCTCCCTCCTCTCCTCTCTGGCTGCTTGCTCCGCCGGCCTCCACCGCTCCCTGCGTCGGCCTCCGCGCCCCCTCCTCGTCCGACGCCCTGCCGCCTCCGGAGCCGCCCTCCGCCGGCGCGCCCTCGCCGGCCCCGAGCCGCATCTCCCCCAGGCCCGCTCCCTCTCCCCCTCCTCGAGTCGCGCCGCCCCTGCACGACGTCGTCCGGCCGACCTCGCGCTCGTCTCCGTCGTCCGCGAGGGCCACCCTTCCCGCCAGCGCCGCCTCGGCCCTCCGCGCCCTCTGCCGGACCTCCTCCCCGCTCGAGCCAGGCCGCCCATCGTCGACCGCCCTGCCTCCTGCCCACCGCTCGTGCACGTCTCGCCTGCGCCGCCCGTCCCGCCGTCGGTCTCCACCGAGCCCAGCCGTCGCCCTGCTCGCTGCCGGCCGCCCGACCCCGACCCTCTGCTTCGGTCCCTGACGACCACCGCCGCCAGGCGGGCCCCTCCACCGAGCCGTTCCTCTGCGGGCCCCTCCGTCGAGCCTGCACCGCCAACCTCCGCGTGCTCTGTTTGACCAGGAGTCAGCCAGCCCTTGCTCTCGCTGTTGAAGCGCCAAGGCCAGTGTTTGGTACTGATGCCCATGTGACCAAGATCCTTCGAAGTCCCAAGGGTTCGACGCCAAGTGAAGTTGGGTACCGATGTGCATACGCGGGCCCGAGTGCCACGACAAGTTTCTCTTCAGCAAACAAAGATAAAAGCCCCAAGATCTTCGACAAGAAACTACATGTTCTCCTCTCGGAACCCGAAGACCGCGGAACCCCAAGACCCCGCTGTTGATGCCGCGCCTTGGACACCAAGACCTACGGACGCCGAGACCCCCGTACCCGAAGATCGATCCATCTCCGAAAAACCCCGGTACCGGACAAGTTCGCCATCGACCTCGAGAACGCCTACACGGAACGGCAAGATCGCCTCACGGAATCCGAAGCGCGGACCCGACAGGATCTTCGCGACAATAAGAACGACACCGACCCGGAAGATCCGATGCGCCCCGACACCGAACCAAGTACTCTTTTCCGGGCGCCGAGCTCGCCGAGAACCCGGATGCGACAAGATCTACCCCAGTAAATCCGAGAACGCTTCCGTCGAGACCGAACCCGTCGAACCCTGGACCCTGAGACCGACCCCGAACCCTCGGAACCCCAAGTTCGTCGAGACCCTCTCATGTGTGAACCCCTTCCCGCAAACCCTATTTTATAATATATTGAACTTGTCGCATATTGAATTGTCATTCTCGCATGCATATCATTGGTTTGGGGGCCTTATGCCGATTCACGTAATAATTAAATATGGGGCACATATGCGGGCAAATCTAGTCTCATATTGGCCTCATTTAAACTTGTGTAGCGAACCGGTGATATATTCTGCCTTGTTAAACAACATTTAAATTGCGGGCAGTTAAATAACTTGAACCATCTAATTAATTGTCGGGACCCCGGTTCCGCTTA
Source organism: Avena sativa (assembly GCA_916181665.1). Classification (NCBI taxonomy): domain Eukaryota; kingdom Viridiplantae; phylum Streptophyta; class Magnoliopsida; order Poales; family Poaceae; genus Avena; species Avena sativa. The sequence goes on from OV702282.1 coordinate 383,235,493, forward strand.
ATCTGGCCTAAATGCATCGCATCTTTGCCATGTCATACATCATGCATGCATCATGCCGATCTTCTGCCGTTGTATTAAATAGTGCATCCGGTGTTTCTCTAGTGATTTGGTTCTTCGCGGATAAGGCCGTTGAGTTGATGCGAGTGCCGACCCGATCTTCGGTTGAACCTTCGACAATGTTTTCAGGCGAGCATCTCCCCCTTTCTACCTATCTTACTTTTATAGTATTTATTCCCTCCTGTTGATCTATTGCTATCTGTGTCGCGATGCTCTAGTTTTCGTACCCTTGATATCCCTTGCAGCCATAAATTGCCTTGGACACATCCTATTACTTGTTGTTTGGTAGATAGTTGGACTTGCGCATCGTAGTCGCTTGCTCAAGGGCTGTTGCCTGTCGTCAAGTGCCACAGTTGTTGATGTATTGCCGCATGTTGATGTTGGAGATGATCATAGTTTTACTTATCGCTCACTTTAATTCCTGTTTAACAACTAAAATTGCAATAAGCAGAGGCATCGGTGGGTGATAGATAATATTTGGTTTCCGAACGCCCACTTGTGTCCCGTAGGACCCCGAGTACTAGATACCTGTTCCTTGATTTATCGCGCTATCCACATCCGGGAGGTATATGGGACCCCCTTGAGCCAGAGCTTGATTCAGTCTTATTTCTTGGGGCCACAAACTAGTTTGAGGTTTTATTTACGATCCTGTACTTATGCCATGCTTTACTGCTTTATTTAAATTGTGCGATGGATAGCACACTGTACTGTTTAGGATCGGGACACGATTCCGCGGTGTCGACAAGCCCAGTTTTGGGTTCCCAGTCGTTCACAGCCATCTACCCAGACCTTGAGTCCGTCTCGGAGCTAGCTTACTTCGTTGCGGGTAGCTTAATGGGGTGGCCCCCTGAAATATTTCTGAATCCTGTGATTGCTTTGTCGTGAAGGCCTCGTTGGGTTTTGATTTGGTTTTTCCGAGGTTGATCGAGTGTGTGTTGCTATTGGTGCACCCCGGCCGGGTAAAACTTTCTGAAAGCCGTGTCCGCGGTTATGGACGACTTGGAGCACAGTATCTCGACCATAGACAAGCATAACTAAAGTTTATTGCTATAAATTTGATTTTATAATGACTAGTAATCAGCTCCACTATAATGGAATGGCTAACTAAAACTGCCCACATTTGCTTGGCTTGTCGCTTGCGACAATTGTATCTGACTAGTAAGTATTGCAACTACAACGGAATGGCTAAGTAAAAGTACCAACAACTGCTGGGTTTTGGGTTATCTCATGCTACCTGTATCTGACTAGTAAGTGTTGCCACTATAACGGAATGGTTAACTAAAAGTGCCCACTGCTTACTTTATCAGGACGATTATGTAAACCTGACTAGTAAAGTGCTGCAACTACAACTGAATGAGTAAAACTGCCAACTGTGTGAGTTCCTCGGTTGACTTCCTTGTTGGTCTCGAGGGGGAAACGCCAGGATGGGTTTGTTTGATGATAGTATCAGGTTGGATCCGAATAGGTCTTCCTCACCCCTCTCTGATAGCCGCCAATAGTATCGAGTCCCTATAGGTTGTTTAGTGCATGCTGCCGCTGCCGCTCAGTCCACCATACCTTTGTAGGCGAGGACCGCCGAATTCTAGTCTCGCCGTGTACTGGCCTCAGTACTGACGCTCCTCTTTTTCCTTTGCCCTTTGTCGGCACCCCTTTTGTTTAAGCAGGTTTTGAGATCGACGTCGTTAGCAGGGTTACCCTTCCGGCTTGGCCTGGGCAGGGTTATGGATGCCATTGGTTATTCTTCAGGGCTCTTAGCCCCATTTGCATCTTGTCCGTAGCCGGACGCTGTATCGTTTTACAGGTGTTTGGATCTTTGTATATTATATCTGTATTCTTGACTCTTTGAGTCGCTGTTGTATATATCTGTTCTGTGGGTCCCATCGAGGACTGTTGTGTAATGTTATTACTTCGTTTTCCACCCGCACGAAAGTGCCTGGTGGGCACCTTTGAATCGTTTCTATGCGGGTTTGGCGGGTTTCGCTCAAACTTGCATAGGTCCGATTCTGAGGGTGTTACAGAGTGGTATCAGAGCTCAGCAGTTGCGATACCCCACAAGTCCAGCCTGTAGGATAACCTAGCTAACGGCCGAAGTAGGGTGTCAAAACTATTTTTGCAAAATCGGTTGGATAGTTCTGATTAGGTCTGGTTTTACTCCTTACCCCTCTGCTATTCTCCTCTTATCTCGACGTGTTTTGAACCTGCTCTCTTATCTTTTCTTCGAGTCCAGGAATTCTCGTGGTTGGGTTTCCGTCGTACCTTCAGGGTTTCGCTTCCTCCTTTGGTAACGGTGTTCTACCGTCCGGTGTTCAAGCTGCCTGATGAATCCGTCCTCGGTGTTACCATTCTTTGTTCCTTGATTGTGCTATCCGGTGTTTCCCGACGCGACGACATCATCTACGCCGGATCCGATGCAGAGTCTGCATCACCCCTTTGTTTCCGAACCTCGCTTGTCGAGATCTTCAGTCTGATTCCGTGAGTTGGTTGCATAATCCGCCTATTCGTGTGCAGAGTAATGGTTTGGGTGCGCGATGGACTGATCACCATTCGACTACTCTTATCATTCGCTCTTGTACATTGAATCAGTGGATCCAGCGATTTTACTCCATCCACGGAAGTTAGGGGTGGCTTTATTGTGGATACCTCTACCTTCGACCTTTTGTTCCCGAAGTGTTCTCTCGACGATCACGGACAACGACCTCTTGTTAGTGGTGTCGCGAGGATCTACACAAAGCGATAAGACGCAGATCACCGACCTTCTTTCCGGTACCATGAGGCGGATCTCGAGGGCGAGATCCATTGTTAGTGGTGTCGAATTGTGGCATCCCGCAAAACCACTACTAGAAAATCGCGTTGAATTTGTGCATTGCATCGTCATCATCATGCATTGTTCGTATAAAACTATTTTCGCAAGCCCGTTTTGTTTTCTAAAACGCCCCATCTTTATTCAAACGCAAAGCCCGGTTCTCCGGATTAATTATTTTGGCCGCTATCGGTTTGCATACGGCCCGTTTAAAACAAATAAAAAGTTTAATTGTTTTAGCGGGGGCAGTCGAACGGGCCGAATCGACCCGAACGACCACCCCCATTTTTAAATCGGTCCACCAGACAAATCCTACAGCTACCTAAAACCCTACCCACACCCAGCCTCCACATCACCCCGGCCAACCCCGTCGCGCCACCTCACCCCTCTCTCTCCCTCACCCAATCCCATTTTGCCACCTAGACTAAACCCAACCCCCCACTCATCCACTCCCCACCACTCAACACACACAACACACACAGCACACACGCACGCTGCAACCACTCACCCCCTGGCCCCACTTCCCCTGGGTCCCACCATCCCGCACGCGACGCCCCACCCCGTCCCCTTCTCCCGCTCGTCTTCCTCCCTCCTCTCCTCTCTGGCTGCTTGCTCCGCCGGCCTCCACCGCTCCCTGCGTCGGCCTCCGCGCCCCCTCCTCGTCTGACGCCCTGCCGCCTCCGGAGCCGCCCTCCGCCGGCGCGCCCTCGCCGGCCCCGAGCCGCATCTCCCCCAGGCCCGCTCCCTCTCCCCCTCCTCGAGCCGCGCCGCCCCTGCACGACGTCGTCCGGCCGACCTCGCGCTCGTCTCCGTCGTCCGCGAGGGCCACCCTTCCGCCAGCGCCGCCTCGGCCCTCCGCGCCCTCTGCCGGACCTCCTCCCCGCTCGAGCCAGGCCGCCCATCGTCGACCGCCCTGCCTCCTGCCCGCCGCTCGTGCACGTCTCGCCTGCGCCGCCCCTCCCGCCGTCGGTCTCCACCGAGCCCAGCCGTCGCCCTGCTCGCTGCCGGCCGCCCGACCCCGACCCTCTGCTTCGGTCCCTGACGACCACCGCCGCCAGGCGGGCCCCTCCACCGAGCCGTTCCTCTGCGGGCCCCTCCGTCGAGCCTGCACCGCCAACCTCCGCGTGCTCTGTTTGACCAGGAGTCAGCCAGCCCTTGCTCTCGCTGTTGAAGCGCCAAGGCCAGTGTTTGGTACTGATGCCCATGTGACCAAGATCCTTCGAAGTCCCAAGGGTTCGACGCCAAGTGAAGTTGGGTACCGATGTGCATACGCGGGCCCGAGTGCCACGACAAGTTTCTCTTCAGCAAACAAAGATAAAAGCCCCAAGATCTTCGACAAGAAACTACATGTTCTCCTCTCGGAACCCGAAGACCGCGGAACCCCAAGACCCCGCTGTTGATGCCGCGCCTTGGACACCAAGAACTACGGACGCCGAGACCCCCGTACCCGAAGATCGATCCCGTACCCGGTGCCGCGCCAAGATCTCTGAAAAACCCCGGTACCGGACAAGTTCGCCATCGACCTCGAGAACGCCTACACGGAACGGCAAGATCGCCTCACGGAATCCGAAGCGCGGACCCGACAGGATCTTCGCGACAATAAGAACGACACCGACCCGGAAGATCCGATGCGCCCCGACACCGAACCAAGTACTCTTTTCCGGGCGCCGAGCTCGCCGAGAACCCGGATGCGACAAGATCTACCCAGTAAATCCGAGAACGCTTCCGTCGAGACCGAACCCGTCGAACCCTGGACCCTGAGACCGACCCCGAACCCTCGGAACCCCAAGTTCGTCGAGACCCTCTCATGTGTGAACCCCTTCCCGCAAACCCTATTTTATAATATATTGAACTTGTCGCATATTGAATTGTCATTCTCGCATGCATATCATTGGTTTGGGGGCCTTATGCCGATTCACCTAATAATTAAATATGGGGCCCATATGCGGGCAAATCTAGTCTCATATTGGCCTCATTTAAACTTGTGTAGCGAACCGGTGATATATTCTGCCTTGTTAAACAACATTTAAATTGCGGGCAGTTAAATAACTTGAACCATCTAATTAATTGTCGGGACCCCGGTTCCGCTTAATCTGGCCTAAATGCATTGCATCTTTGCCATGTCATACATCATGCATGCATCATGCCGATCTTCTGCCGTTGTATTAAATAGTGCATCCGGTGTTTCTCTAGTGATTTGGTTCTTCGCGGATAAGGCCGTTGAGTTGATGCGAGTGCCGACCCGATCTTCGGTTGAACCTTCGACAATGTTTTCAGGCGAGCATCTCCCCCTTTCTACCTATCTTACTTTTATAGTATTTATTCCCTCCTGTTGATCTATTGCTATCTGTGTTGCGATGCTCTAGTTTTCGTACCCTTGATATCCCTTGCAGCCATAAATTGCCTTGGACACATCCTATTACTTGTTGTTTGGTAGATAGTTGGACTTACGCGTCGTAGTCGCTTGCTCAAGGGCTGTTGCGTGTCGTCAAGTGCCACAGTTGTTGATGTATTGCCGCATGTTGATGTTGGAGATGATCATAGTTTTACTTATCGCTCACTTTAATTCCTGTTTAACAACTAAAATTGCAATAAGCAGAGGCATCGGTGGGTGATAGATAATATTTGGTTTCCGAACGCCCACTTGTGTCCCGTAGGACCCCGAGTACTAGATACCTGTTCCTTGATTTATCGCGCTATCCACATCCGGGAGGTATATGGGACCCCCCTGAGCCAGAGCTTGATTCAGTCTTATTTCTTGGGGCCACAAACTAGTTTGAGGTTTTATTTACGATCCTGTACTTATGCCATGCTTTACTGCTTTATTTAAATTGTGCGATGGATAGCACACTGTACTGTTTAGGATCGGGACACGATTCCGCGGTGTCGACAAGCCCAGTTTTGGGTTCCCAGTCGTTCACAGCCATCTACCCAGACCTTGAGTCCGTCTCGGAGCTAGCTTACTTCGTTGCGGGTAGCTTAATGGGGTGGCCCCCTGAAATATTTCTGAATCCTGTGATTGCTTTGTCGTGAAGGCCTCGTTGGGTTTTGATTTGGTTTTTCCGAGGTTGATCGAGTGTGTGTTGCTATTGGTGCACCCCGGCCGGGTAAAACTTTCTGAAAGCCGTGTCCGCGGTTATGGACGACTTGGAGCACAGTATCTCGACCATAGACAAGCATAACTAAAGTTTATTGCTATAAATTTGATTTTATAATGACTAGTAATCAGCTCCACTATAATGGAATGGCTAACTAAAACTGCCCACATTTGCTTGTTTGGCTTGTCGCTTGCGACAATTGTATCTGACTAGTAAGTATTGCAACTACAACGGAATGGCTAAGTAAAAGTACCAACAACTGCTGGGTTTTGGGTTATCTCATGCTACCTGTATCTGACTAGTAAGTGTTGCCACTATAACGGAATGGTTAACTAAAAGTGCCCACTGCTTACTTTATCAGGACGATTATCTAAACCTGACTAGTAAAGTGCCGCAACTACAACTGAATGAGTAAAACTGCCAACTGTGTGAGTTCCTCGGTTGACTTCCTCGTTGGTCTCGAGGGGGAAACGCCAGGATGGGTTTGTTTGATGATAGTATCAGGTTGGATCCGAATAGGTCTTCCTCACCCCTCTTTGATAGCCGCCAATAGTACCGAGTCCCTATAGGTTGTTTAGTGCATGTTGCCGCTGCCGCTCAGTCCACCATACCTTTGTAGGCGAGGACCGCCGAATTCTAGTCTCGCCGTGTACTGGCCTCAGTACTGACGCTCCTCTTTTTCCTTTGCCCTTTGTCGGCACCCCTTTTGTTTAAGCAGGTTTTGAGATCGATGTCGTTAGCAGGGTTACCCTTCCGGCTTGGCCTGGGCAGGGTTATGGACGCCATTGGTTATTCTTCAGGGCTCTTAGCCCCATTTGCATCTTGTCCGTAGCCGGACGCTGTATCGTTTTACAGGTGTTTGGATCTTTGTATATTATATCTGTATTCTTGACTCTTTGAGTCGCTGTTGTATATATCTGTTCTGTGGGTCCCATCGAGGACTGTTGTGTAATGTTATTACTTCGTTTTCCACCCGCACGAAAGTGCCTGGTGGGCACCTTTGAATCGTTTCTATGCGGGTTTGGCGGGTTTCGCTCAAACTTGCATAGGTCTGATTCTGAGGGTGTTACACATATGCATAACTAAAGACATAGATATATCCTGATCATGATTAACTCAATTGCTAGTGGTGGATCCAACACTCCCTGAGAACGCTTTAGCCCTATTGCAGTTCTAATTATCTTACATCATGAACCCCTCTCTCTATTTACTTGCATTAATTCAGTATTACTTTGTTCACACACAGACACACACAAACACTCTCATACAACCCCGCTTGGAATCAAAGACAACTTCCAAGCATTATTTAGTGAATAGTAGAAGGGGCATTAAGACCTTTACCAATAGCTCTTCGTGGTTCGATATCTTATTTTGAAACTAGCTATAATCGATATGTGCACTTGCAGCTATTGGTGCTATGGAGTCATCTCTTGTCATGATGTGTGCTACTTTGTATCAGGCACCTTCTTACTTGATGTTTTGCTCTGCTACTGTTTTGCATCAGTCAATAATTAAAAAGTGGAGCATTGTAATCATAGGGATGGTGTTATTGTGCCACAAGTTGTGTCCAAGCACATTTGTTGTACATTTCCTCCGGTCTAGGCGCACCAGCTCTACATTTTTATTGTGAGTTTTTCCGTTGTTATTCATTAATGCTCCTTGTTTCGCCAATGGTATCTTTTATTGCTAATCATCTCTTGCATTGCTAAACATGTATTGTTGGAATATTTGTAGGCTCTATAGCTTGGCATCCCTTTGGAGGTTGCTTGAAGGCAACAAAAGGTGGGACGAATGTTGAGGAATGTTGGCTATCTCCGCAAAATGGTGTCCCCTACGTCCCCATCCACTTCTGCAAGGTACTAATAGCACCTAGGTTATGCTTACCATCACATACACCTTTAGGCCCTATTTGGGGACAGTCCCGAGGAAGATCACCCTCAAGACTATCACTGGCTACAACCGGGACATCAGGCTAAAGGATTTTAATGGGAAAGTCATCTTGGATCAAGTTTGGCCAGCATTTGTCATTGCTCACAATATGCGGCTTGGGTGCCTTCTCACCTTTCAAGAAGATCACACCAAGTGAGTTCTGAGTCATTATCTTTGAGTACTATTTCTCTGAGATGGTCAAGAAGTGCCCTGAGCACAAATAATCCATGAGGAGGATCATCGAGGAAGAGTGAATGCTTTGTCCTATTGTTAATTGCTACTATTGTTCTCAATTTATGCTACTAATGATGTTGGTGAACTATGTTTCTGTGTATCCTATGCCTTAACCTACTTGTATGCTACTGTGCTATTTTAAGTACTCTGGTTAAGTAATCTGGTCCGTAGAATAATTACTTTGTTTCTTGCCTAGTATATATTGATCTCATCTACTCTTTTCATGTGACCGATAAACTCAGTACTCTTGAGAAAAGGTTACCGGAGCGGTAGTGTTGCAGACAACTAAACACAATTCTAGATGACGCAATGCATCTAACCAAACAACCACATCAAGTTTTTCTCATGGTGTAAGCAATTGTTGTGGAGGCACAAACAACTGACACATCCTGGCGCTTGAACGAACTGATCAAGGAACCGTTGATGAAGAGGTGATCGTCGGGGCTTCCTACCCAATCGGTGTTTGAGTAAGCCATGTTTTCCCTAACTTTTTATTCCTTCAATATAATCTAGGTTTCACAAGTTTATGACATGGTAAATTACCATAATTTAACCACTTTTGAATTTTCATGACTATTTGGCCGGTTCAGGGATGATACACCGGATACTTACTTCAGGTATGTGAACAGGTCAATTGTAATCAAAAGGTTACAGAAAGGTGTTGTAAGGTCGGAAGTTACCAAAACCAGTCAACAACTACACGATCAAAAGCTGGTAATAACAACCATAACAAAAAGTATGAGGTGGAAACCACTTCCAACCTGGGCGAGGGAACAGAAGCACAAAAGAAGAGCCTGTCAGAGATTGGATATCCGTAGAAAGGGAGGCGTAGGCCATGATTAGACCCAAAATTTAACAGGACCGAAGGAGCAATCCCCCTCCAGCTCGACTGGATCCAGACTTTAAGGCCAAAAAAAACATGACATGATGCTTCCAAAGAAAACCCTGAGACAAGGAGCATGACTCACTCGAGTGAAGCGGAATATGTTAAGATGCGCCGAAAGCTTGATTGGTGTAATGAAATGCAGCTCTAGCTCTTTGCATTTTGCTATAATCAGAAGCTTGATTGGTGTAATGAAATGCGCATAGCTGTTCTGCACAGGTTGAAACTGTTATCAACCAAAAAAAGGCTGAATTTTCTGGTGAATCACATGTGTATAACACAAGAAAAGAAAATTATTTGTGTATTTCTTCTCTTCGAATGTGAAGTGTGAGTACAGGGCCTGAAATGGTTCACGAACAGATAACTGTATCAACAAACCTAAGGGTTAATTAGATCATGTAACCAGTGTGTAAGGACTGCAGGTAAATAAACAAGTTCTCGTGAAAGCAAAAGCTTAGAGCCATCAAACTGTGCACCCAATATGACCAAAAGATTATGCATGATTTCTTTTTTTCTTCGAAAAGGAGGATAATCTCGGCCTCTGATTGCAGTACACATCCATATTTTATTAAAAGCCAAGCAAACATCAACAAAGCTGAACAAAGTTAACCCGCCGCCATCACCATCTCCAGATCTGACCGCCGGGTCTTCCACACAACCACGATAGCTGCCGCCGTCAAAGAACTAGAGCGTCGTGGCCACCCCTATTCCAAAACACCCGCCGCCATCAGAAGGGCAACTGCTTCCACGCCACATCACACCGCGCATAAGACAATGCCACACAACCGTGTCCACCAGGATGCCGCTGCGAGTAGGAGTCCGTCCGCATGGGGTCAATCAAAGCCACACTGCCCCCACATCAGGACCGCCGGGAACGAAGATTGGCACCACAATCTTCTCATCGAGGGTATTCCGGCTCGTGCTTCAGGACTGCGCCCTCCGGCGGCAGCGAGGTGGGAGGGATCCTCAGGGCCGCCTGCAGGAGCAACACAGGAATATTTTTTCCACCAGAGTGACAAATGATTTCTGTATAGAAGGTTTCAGGTTTCCTGTCGCATTGCATTACAGTGCATTCTTAAACAATTCAGTCACTGATGAAAGATGCAACTCAAATATCATTGGGCCATATGGCCAGATCGCCAACTTTAATTTCCTTGACTCCTTAAATGATAAAACAGGAGACAATAACCCCAAAAGCATGTGTTCCCTATTCTGTCCCCCCCCCCCCCCCCCCTGTATTACAATTATTAGGTGGCTCACAGGAAAATTGTGCTGTCTTGTTGCACCCTTTGTAGCTAATCTAGAGGTGGCCACTACCATCATGGTCTGTAGTTGCTCCCCTCCAACCCCTCCTCCATTCTAATAGCCAATAATTCTGCTTAGATTGCGCTTGAGCCAACTTAAAGACTCTTCTGATTGGTCTTAGTACTTAAGAGCTTGGGCTGAGAGTAATGGGCAATGAGATGGGCAACAACAACGTTATTGGTCAACAAGGTACGCATGTTGCTGAATACTATCTGCTATCTAGGAATGAGTCTACACATTTCCCTAACTTGCTTCTTATGCAATCTTAGTATCGGAGGAGAGTGCTAAGGATTTTGACAAAACCATGCACCATTCAGATTGCTCGCCTGATCTCAACAACATGAAAGGTAAGAAATAATTGTTTTTAGTACACAAGTTAATTTCTAGTTAAGGTTCAGTGCAATTCAATTTGGAGTTGAATCACGACTAGAAAGCTATAATCATCCATTACTCTGTCTATGTTAGATAAGGAGAAGGGCGACACTAAGGATGTAGATTCATCGGAGGTATTAAAGGCCCCCCTCACCTCTAATGGTGGAGATGAGAAAATGGCTTCAGATCAAACAAAAATCTCCGCTGCAAATGAAGATGTAGATGAGAAGAACAAGGGTTCACTTCAGGACTATAGATCGACACAAGATGATGATGGAAATAGTAACTTGCCTGCAGAAGAAGGTTAGTTCAGCCAGCTGATTCGGTTCATACCTGGGTTTTTTTTCCACTATAATTTGGTTGTTGTGCTTTAGTATAAGCCATTTAAAAAGCATGGTTTACTATGAAAATTCCAGAATGGTGATTTCAGTATGATATAGTAAGAAAAATCTAGGGATTTAAGAGTGCAAATTTGCTAAGATGCTAGTGCTACATAGCAAACCCACCACACAAAAGGTACATTATGCTTCCTTCTATGACCACCCACACTTGATCTTCAGAATATATATAACGTAACACTAAAAATTATAGGAAGTTAAGCATTGCTCAGCAATAACCCTTATTTTTCTACAGCACTAGAAGCTCCCCTAATAAAAGTAACTAATCTGGCGCAGGTGATGAAACACAAGACGGTGAAACTGAAACAATTACCAATTCTACAGAAGCGGTTGGCCCTGTCCGCAGCGCAGTTGAAGATATACCAAGCAACAAAGATACTTCATCATCCGATGAGAAATTCAAACAACTTGTACATGAAAGTGCAGAGGAAAGTGAAGAAAGTACCTTAGCAAATCCGCCCACATTATTAGAGGAAAACATTGAAAGTCTGCCAGAAGATGAGGAGAAATCTTGCAGTCAAGAAGTTGCAGTGGTGGGTGGTAATCTAGTTGCGGAAGATACAGTTGAAAGCCTAGAAGGAGAAGCTGGGGTGTCAACAGTATATGACCTGCCAACACCATCGTCGGTCCAAGGAGAGACTAAATCATCAACAGAATCAATTCTCACTGATTATCATGATGCTGAGACTAAGGAGATCTTTATCAAAGATGAGCCTAGAGAAAGAGGCAACCCATCATATGTGCAACGAGTAGATGACACCAAACAAGAAACATCCAAGAATGACATTTTTGAAATGGGCAAAAGCAAAAGCTGCAAAACTACAGCAATAGATACTGTGATTGGAAGTGATCATGAAGTACTAGAAGAAGACAAGAATATCCATGGGTTGGAAAATCAGGAGGAAGATACTGGTGAAGCTGTTTCCCCATTTCAGTCAGCTTTTGAAGATCCCAGTCCAAAAAATGGCAAGGAATTTCAGATAGATGAACTGAGTATAGCTGTTGAAGGAGAGATGTCGGATTCTATAAGTGCAGCAACGGAGCCTACTGTAATTGAAATAACACAGAAAGAACAGGGGGGGAATGCTGAGAAAGATGTTGCAGACAAGAATGAAGCAGATAATTTTGAGGGAGATAAGACATCTGATGGTATCCATGACTTCGTCAGTACCTTCAAGGTCCATGGAGAAGATTTTACAGGTTTAGATCCACCATTATCTGGCCCTCTTCCTATTTTGAATGAAGAAAAGGTACAGGAAGGAGTCATCGTAGAAGAACTAGCTACACTTATGACGGCCACATCATCTGCTCTTGAACGAGTAGAAAATTCAGTGGAGAAAGATATAAAACCTGCTAGCTCAGATAGTAATGAAGGGACCACCACCTCCACATATGAAGCAAAGAGTGTAGATACACAAGAAAGTATGAACAACTCACAGTGTGATCAGCCTCAGCAGGTACTGCTTGAAGAACCTGAAGTTGTCAAATTTGAAAACAGTGAGACTCTGACCACTTGCTTGCAGATGGTGGAATGCAATTCAACGACAGAATTAACCTTCCCTGATGTGTTAAACAAGAAGAGAGAAGGTGCATCTGCTACAACTACATTTTTTACATCTGAATCTAATCAGGAGAAAGTCGCAGGGAATGGAGGCTTTGCTGCAGAATCGAAACAAAAGAAAGTCAGTGCAAATACCGATAAGTCTAATGAGGAACAGTGTCTGCTCCAGGAACCAACCCTAGGAAGAGATGCTGGTGAAGAGACTCCATTGCTTCTGAGTACAGAAAGCATCAACTCATTAAGCTATTCTAGTGAACAACATATCAAAGTAGTCAAGGATATCCCTGTGGTCAAGGTCGCTCTGATGCAAGCCAAAGAAGAAGCTGTGGAAGAATCTGAGAAGAGTCCACTGTTGAGCCCCAGGGAGCCATCCGAAGGAGCCTTCAGAGAACCAAATCAGTGTGCCAGAAACAATAAACCACTTCATAGCATAATGACAGAGGACAGGGTTGGTACATGGTCGCCGTTGAAGGAACAAGAACCAGTTCCAAAGGACAGCACCGCAGTTAGTTCTCCTAGGAGCAAAGAAAAGCCGAAGCCAAAATCATCCTTTTTTGCCATTTGCATGTGTTGCACCACAGCTACGAACTGATATATGGCCCCATGTGTTTTGTGTTCCTTAATGCCTGGTCCTTTTTCTGATCAAGGTTTGATGCTTGAGTTCGCTTATTCAAGAGTGTCTTGCAGTTGTTGGTATTTTAGATCCCACGGCTTGTATTTGATCAGAATTTTTTAAAACTGTATCTTGCTTTTCCTTTTTACAGAAATGTATCAGGTTTGAGGAATGAATACCTTCAATGATGTTTGTCCTTGTAAAGTGTTGTTAAGTTGCAGACATACCTTTTATACTACACATGATATATAGCATTTCGACACCACATATCTTCACTGTCATTGTTCTATATCCAAAAAAAGACACAAATCCATAAGTGAGCATGACATGCCAAAAACTCCCAATCAACAAAAGAAGGTTAAGTTAATCAGTTTGGTCACATAATCATGTTGAATTGATTTCTTTCAGTACGTTCTCTCTTAAAAAGAAGAAACAGACAGAGCTAGCCCTTTCAAAAGGATTAAGGAATCAAATTTCTAACATGAGAAACTGAGAATCAAACACCAATATCACACTGTAGTTGGCAGAAAGAAAAAGTTAGCCACTAAAAGTAGTATCAGATCTCACTTATTACAAAGCAATTTCCACTAAAGTGGAACAAGGAAATTTCCAGAACATGTTGTTTATGCTTCACCAAACAGTAGTACTCTAAAAGTCAATGCAGATGTTATGTAAAATTTATAATTGACAAATCTGCTTCAAACAATTATTGCCCCAGTTCACACATTGAACAACTTCAGGATTCATATTTAAATTAAGCAAGAGAAAGAAAATCAGTAATGGTAACGAGATGATGTGAGGAAGGTTTGCATACTGAACCGGATGCAAATTATGGTCCATTACTGTAAAATTAGGTTTTGAAGTTATATATCTACTGAAAATAATACACACACAAATATCCATAGACTTGTTACCAAACAGTACAAATATCAGACTGGACAAGATATATTGCTTAGAGAAACTCCGAATTCCTGATTAGTATCTCTCAGTAAGTTACCCGGAAAACAATCGCACATCAAGCACTCCATTTCTCGAACAGCAAACAAGCCACTTATGGTCACATCTGCAAAAGGAAAGAAAATCGTCAGTGGCATATCAATGACTGCAAAGGAAATTTACTGATTTCCACATCCCTAGTTACTCGAGTCGAGTCAGATTTCAGAAACCTGCGAGGATACGAGAAAGTTACGGCCAACTCGAACAGAGCCACACTGTTGCCCTACTCGCCCGTCGTTGATTCATCCGATCCGGCCGGGCACCTCCTCCTCAGCCCCATCTACGGTGAGCACGGACGGATGCATCAGTACCCATCCTCCTCCTGGTGACCGACGCCAAGCCGTGCCCACGGGGCCACACCTCCCCGGTTCACCCGGCCTAGAAGCCGAGCACGCTGCTTTCATATGGCCGGCGGCAACTCCATGACCTTCCACAGTTCCACTCAGCAGCGCCCCTCGCGGGGCGGCGCCTCCCACAATCAATCTCGCCGGCCGCCGCGCCAACCGCCGGAAAAGCGGCCGTAGTCACGGGAAACATTCCATATACTCCTGAACAATAATAATAAAATTTTGTCCATTTGTATACAAACAATGCCCGTGAGTTGCACCGGGACAGAAAAATGCACATAACCTTTAAAGAAGAAAAACACATATACACATGCACACAACACCTTAGAGAAAAAATACACGGACAAAGATCTCATAGAAAAACATGAGCACACATGTATCTCTTGATCCTCTTTCTCAACTGAACGGTTGACGATGCCCGTACCACCGCTCATTCTAATTGCAGCCACACACCAGCGAGGCTCGGTCCCGGTCTCTTCCACCAATTTTCCACCACATTCGTCTCTGCCTACGTGTGTGACCTGACAATCCTAACTTCGTCTTTTGAAGTTTCGATCACTACCGACCACATCTGCCATCGCCGATATTAATTATTTTTAAAGGTATATATTTTTTTAATACAGTCGAATCTAGACAAATTTAAGTCAACTAATTTGAATCGAAGGGAATACTATATTTAAAAATAGAGTGTTATGGTCAAAATTTTGTGCATGTTTATGACGTGGAGGTGGTAGCTTCCCGTTGCATTGCCATCCATTTAGCACCACACATTTCCAGCGCACCAAGTATACGCAACACCTCACGAGCAACGAGCCACAAGTCAACCCTCAACCCCTTAGGGCACCAGCCTGGACGCCCTATTGCTCAACCTCCGTCGTCATCGGTTGCTCTTAAGTGTCGCGTCCATGCGCGCCTACGTTGGCGCACCTAAACACTCACCTTCATGCTTTTGTCCTGGCTCGCCACCGTTCAGCTCCCAACACTTCCACCGGCACCGTTCCGTTCATCTCATTGAGTTTCTCTTGCTTGGCTTATTGACAGCTAATTTTTAAAAATATATAAATTGGTAGAATTTGTTTTAAGGAAGCAATGTGGTACTATTCTTCTCGGCAAGGGCTGAGGGTAGCAAGATAGCAACGTGGGTCAAATTGTTAAACACAAAACTTTTTTTAAAAAGGCGGACGGTGAAAGGCCTTATTTATTTAAAACGGCCCATGGAGAATTGTAATCGCCTGCTACCAACTACCAAGTGCGTACAAGCTTGTTCTGAAATGTTTTTATTTTTTGTGGTGAGCTATTCTCTCGTGAAACAATTTTTTCACTTATTAGGGTGTCATGGTGCTATTATATGTGTTTTGGTGGAAGGACAAAACGGTTTAAAAAAGAGTTGGACCGGAAGAAACACTTCGTCTTTTATTATTAGGTATAGATATAGATATACATTTTTTTGACTAAGTCTCCGGATTACAAATCCTGACAGTCACGTGCATCGGCCGCATACGGTTGTTGCCCGACTTTGCGTGTGCTACGACCAAAAATAGGAAGTAAGTCTAGTGTTAAACATAAAAGACAAAATAGATGATTTCATCGAAATTAAATACGAAGTTAGAAAATTCAAAATGGTTTGTAGGTAAAATAGTTTATCCAATTTATGAACCGTTGGACTAGTCGCGACGAGATCTTCGAAAGTAGATCCCATGTTGATATGTTCCGATAATTTTTTTTTTCACGCAAAAGTTATTCACTCATAACACATAAGCTATATTATGTAAGTTATCCACAAGTTAACACATAAGTTATTCATCCTATGAACATATTGTGTGTTTGAGTTTTTGTAGGTGTACGAAAAACATAAATGTGAACTTCTTAGTTTTCGGATCCGCTTTCACTAAGTCGACGGTGACGAATCTCGCTAACCAAGGCTATCATGTCCAAATCAAGTAAGTCCGTCGCATATACAATTAACTAAAATGGAGAAAATCAGGGTTTAAAAATATAATGGCCACAAAGAGAAATAAACTTATTCTAAAAATTATACAAAGTTATACATAGATATAAATAAAAGTTATCCATAAATTGTACAATACTTAACAACTAGTAAGGCTAGAGTTATTCATGCTTCAGCATGTAAGTTACCCACGCAATAATATGTAATTATCGATCACTACAAAAAAAAATCTACGGATATAAAAGTTATTCTAGCGGCTCGGTTTCATTGCCCGTCGTCGCGAACGGCATATGGGCGACTCAACCTCGAAGCTAATGTGTCAAACAAAGGAATTAAATCTTATTTTCTTTTGCATACAATAATATAATAAATGGGCTCTTATCTCTCACCCATCTACCATCCTAAGTTGTAGTGAACAAACAGAACGCGCAACCAGTAGTCTAACGCCCCGGCTTCATCTCTCGTCGTCGACTGGTCGCTACCGCGGCATACGAGTGACGAAGTCTCGAAGGGTATTAGGATACTAAGCCTTTATCGCTCGTCGATGCCCTAACACGAATTCTTGGTACCCTAACACCTAACCTATCGCGTCCTAATTAAACTAACTCGTAGCTCACATTTAATTAACTGTACTAAAATACATAGGGCAATCAAGGTTTCATGAGGCGAGAAAGATACAAAAGTTACCCACATGAAAAATACAAGAACATCTCGACTCAACCCGTTTATATGTTGGATAACCTATATGTTTTAGGTGGATAACTTACATACTATGACATGGATAACTCACGTGTTAGGGGTTGATAACTTTTTGAAGGAATTAAATCATATTTTCTTTTGCATACAATAATATAATAGATGGGCTCTTATCTCTCACTCATCTATCATCCTAAGTTGTAGTGAACAAACAGAACGCGCAACCATTGGTCTAGCGCCTGGCTTCATCTCTTGTCGCCGACTGGTCATTATCGCGGCGTACGGGTGATAAAGTCTCGAAGGGTGTTAGGGTACCAAGCCTTCCCCGCTCGTTGATGCCCTAACACGAATTCTCGGTACCCTAACACCTAGCCTATCGCGTTCTGGGAAAATATAATTTTTTGTAGTTTTTCTGGTATTTTTATGATCTTCATGAAATTGCATCAAAACATCGCTTTTTCTATCAGAATCCTGACTCCGGCAGTTCATCCTCCAAGAATCATCCAACATGCAAAAATAGATGAAAAGACATAAGTAACACCTCTTAATAAGAAATATATCAATGAATATAGGCAAATTATGATATATGATGGTGATGCAAATTGGACGTATCAACTCCCCCAAGCTTAGACCTCGCTTGTCTTCAAGCGAAAACTAAGCTCAGTAAACATGTTCACGGGTTTATGAAGTAAAATGTCGATAAAAAGAATACGGACAAGAAGCATCACACTTACCAATACACTACTCATAGAACAAAACAACTAACCATTATATAACTTAGCTTGCAACAACTATGAGGGTCACAATAAAGATGCATAAAGATAAATCATAATTGGGATTGGAAAATTTTGTTCTTGGTCAGAGAACAGTTAGCAAAAAGTTTTCAAGTAAAGCTTTTGTAAAAAAGTTTATAACAGACGTACTTTTTGCTCAAACATAAAAGGTTTTTCACAATGATAGTTTTCAAAGTAATAGTCATTTAGATAAGAGTCTTGTGCAAACAAGGAAGATAAAGAACATGCTTGAATAAATCATCATATGAATGCTTGAAACACAACAACTCAAATGCTTGCTGGAATAGGTTTACTGACTCGACTTAGAAGTAGAAGAAAGGCCCTTCATAGAGGAAAGCGGGGATTTCAAGTCTATAAAGAGCTTTTAAAAGATTATGGTACTTATTAGCTTTGAGCTCTCACTGCCCTATCATAAGCATCTTGAGGTGATTAAGGTTAAAGTGAACAAAGATGGAGTATATGCTTAACGAAATATAAGTTGGCAATCTCATGTCCCTTGAGTGCGAGGGCCGCTACTCATGCTACTGAACTTTAGTTACCGGTAAGTTCTTATCATAGTAAGTACATGCGTGGCATAGATTACCGCCAACAGGGTACCCCTTGCACATGATACAAGAGCTATCCCATAATCAAAATGACAAGGCAAGTAGGCAATGAGCATCTCAGCAATCTCTTATTTACCATGAGAAAATGGTGCTTTTTTCTCTTTTTCCTTTTTTCAATATGTCTCTTTCTTCTTTTTCTATAAGGAGAAAGCTTCATAGGTTGCTCATTATGGTGATGCTGCAAATTTCCACCATGATTAGGCATGGCTTAGGCTAGCGGCCCAAGCGTTTCTCTAACACATATACATAACTCCATGGACTTACAAGCTCCCCTTTTATTTCACACCGACGACATCCACAAACAAAAGAGCATGCTATCAACTGGGTATGTATTTACGGGTGTTGAAAGCGTTTCCCGTGATAGCACGGTTCTGCTAATCCCAGCGTATAGATGCAAGCATATAAAACTTCGATGACATAATGGTTCAAGTTTATTAGGGGCAAGAAAATAAGGTGTACCGTCAAGTTCGTGAGATCTTTACTAACTAGTTTTCACATAACAAAATAATTTTTAATTTGAAAGATAGATGAAGCTTGATAATTTACTTGGAATAGCAATAATTCTAATAGGTAAATATGGTGGACACAAATGATACAGGTTTTGGTTTAAAGGAGTTGGATGCATGAGAAGTAATCCCTCTCAGCACAGGTTTTTGGCTAGCAAGACTGGGTAGCAAGCAAAAGAGTTAAAGGAAACAAGCAAACCTACAAGTGATAAAGCCAAACATGCAATCTTCCTTGAAGACACAAAAGATCTTAAATAAAGAATACTAAGCTTATGAGCCAATCAAGAAAGAAATAAATAATACAAAATACATGTAAGCTTTTTTCTCTTTTCCTTTCAAACCTCAAAAAATGTTGCTACTAACCAGAGGTTGGTTTGCCAAAACCAATTTAGATCTACTTGATGCTCCCAAAGTGATACCAATACTGGTCAACAAGATCAATCATATAATAGAGATTGCAAACTAAAATAAGAAGTGCAAAAAGTAAAAGATAAAACTTCTCATTAATATTCCATAAAGGCACTCACACCAAGGGATACATAGATAACCAACTAAAAGGAGAGATACTTCCACAATGAAAACCAACCTATAAGATAACTTCTCTACCCAAGATATGACTCTACTAAAAAGGTAAAAAGATAAAAGATAATGATGTGATACCGCGACACTCCCCCAATCTTGGAACAAGCCAAGGGGATGCCAAACCTGATGACGAATTACTCCGTCGGTGGTGGTGGTGTTCTCTTGATAAGCTTTTCAATCAGTTCCCTCAAATCCTCAATCTAGAAGGTTAGAGTACAAATCAACTCCGAATTATGCTCAATGCGGTTCATGATCATGTCAGACCGATAATCCCAGTCCTTGTTATTCTTTCCCCACTCTTCCTTCTTAGATTGTTCCTTCCCTGCATGGTTAGAACGAGGCAGATCCCAAACAGAGGGCAAACTCCCGCTGGGCACCTTTTGGTATTGTTGCTCATGTATAAGAGTATGGAAGGGGTTCTTGGTGCGTGAAGGAAGTGACCGTGGAGCGAGGATATGACGCGGAGTTTTCCCTCCTGTAGACATCCGTGTTGTTCTCCTAAGCTTGGTAGGGTTTGCCACCACTCCAATACTTGCAACGGTAGCGCGGGTGTCCGGATGCTCGTCCTCCTTCACGTCTTCTTCGTCCCCAACCAAGATCTCCTCCTCCTTGGGGTTTTGAGGATCATCTTCCACGGGATTCTTGCCCTTGTCGTTGGCGGAGACCATGGTGCTCTAAACTTGAGAAGATTTCCTGACAGAAACATATCGAAACGAAAACACGACGAGAACACGATATACGAACCTCAGGGGATCCGGGGGTTATATATTACGAAGTTTCAATGCATAAGGAAGGTACTATGCGAAAACGAGGCGGAGACGGACTCTAGGGGGCTCACACCCCCTGGTGGCGCGGCCAGCTAGGGCCCATGCCACTGATGGGTGTGTCCCACCTAGGCTCCGTTTCCTCCTCTGTTTGTTCTGTAACTTTCCATATGTAATAAAAACATCAAAAAAATATAAAGAAAAAGGTTTTTCGCGAACCTTTTGTTTGCAACACTTTTTACCTATTCAAAGACGGACTCTGCAGATTCCTTCTCTTCATCACCTGAAAATTCCTTTCATGCAAAACCTCGCACAAACTTCATTAGCAACATTAGTATGCGCAAAAACAATAAACCTTTAGGTTCACACTTCAATTGAAATCCACCAAAACAAAAGCTACTGTAGCAACTCCTTTCAAAAGCCCAAAAAGAATCTGAAAGGGAATCAACATAAGAGGCGAATGCAAATGATGGCAAATCTATCAAAACAGACCAGCAGGTAAAGATTGATTTTTTTCGAAAATCTTCTGTTGCTCAAATCAAAAAGTGCAAAACTAATGAAAAATGAAAGTTGGATAACAACTTGGAGAATAAGCACAGAAAACTACAGCTCCATCTGTATTGAGCACCTTCACGAATTTTTACAATGCAACACAAAAAATCTGTCCCAGGACAGCAACTTTTCACAACTCCTCTACTTCTCAAAAGTGGTTGATCTTGACTCAAAACCAAACAAAAAGGATAAGGAGAGGTTATTACAAGTAATAACTGTCAAGACTCAACAAAACAAAAACCAAAAGCAAACTAAAACGGGTTGTCTCCCAAAAGCTCTTTCTTTATAGCCTTTAAGATGGTCATGATAATTTCAATGATGCTCACATAGGAGATATGGATTTGAAGTGAAAGAGAGCATCAAGAAGCAAATATCCAACACATTTGAGTCTAACCCACTTCCTATGCAAGGGAGTCTCGTGATAAAACAAATTGTTGAAACAAAAGGCCACTAGCATAGGAAGACAAAATAAATGCAAATTCAAAGCTTTCAGCATAAAACGGGGAAACTTAATATTATTGAGATGCATAAAACCATGTTTCCCTCTCTCATAATAACTTTCAGTAGCACTTTGAATAAAGTTGACAATATAACTGTCACAAGAAACAACTTTACCATAAGAATGGACATACTTAAAATCATCAAAAAGAGGTCTAAGGTCATAAATTGGATCAATAGAAGCAAGTTGTTCAACCCTGAAATCTTCATTAGGCAAACTATTTTCATAAGGATCTTTATCAAATTTGGAAAAGTTAAACTCATAAGAATCTCCATCAAACTTAGTTAAAACTTTCTCATTTAATCTATAATAGCTCCACGAGTGTTCAAGAAAGGTCTACCAAAGATAATAGGACAAGTTTTGCTAGCTGCTTAACTAAGCACTAGAAAATCAGCAGGATACTTAATCTTACCGCAAAGGACTTCCACATCTCTTACAATACCAATAGGGCAAATTGTTTCCTTATTATCAAGGTGAATAACCACATCAATGTCCTCAAGCTCACAAGGACCAATTTCATGCATAATTTCCCTGTAAAGCTCATAAGGAATAGCACTAGAACTAGCACCAATATCACATAAACCATAGTAGCAATGATCACCAATTTTAACAGAAAGCACATGGACACTAGTTTTCCTAGCTTTATTAGGATAAGAGACAATATTAGAAGCATCTTCATAGAAGACAATGTGACCAACTTCTACGTTTTTAGTGACAAGATTTTTCTCAATGGCTACTACAGGGTCAATGTTTATTTGCTCATCAGGTTCCACAGTTTTCTTTGTAACTTTGTTAACCGCATTGACTATCATAGAATACTCCTTTACCTTAGCTGGGAAAGGTGTTTTCTCAACATAAGGTTTAGGCAAAATATGATCGATAGTACAAACTTCAGTATTTCTAGCAGGAACATGATTAACAACATCTTTATAAGGTGCATGGTACTTATTCCACTTCTTTTTAGGAATTTCTATGTAAGATTCAAAGACCTTAAAACAATTGGCAATACTTTGATAATCAAGACCATACCCAGTACTAATATCACGGAAGTCATCAGTTCCCATAAAAGATTTAATGCATTCATAATCATAATTTATACCTGACTTCCTTCCTTTGTCATTCTCCCATGCTTCAGTGTTCTCTTGAATATGGTCTAGAAGATCCCATTTAACTTCTTCCTTCATCCGTGTGAATGATCCAGCACAAGAAGCATCTAATAAATCTTTATCATGGAGAGAAAGCCTTGCATAAAAGTTATTGATAATAATATTGTTAGGGAGTTCATGAATAGGACATTTAAGCATTAGTAACTTCAATCTCCCCAAGCTTGAGTTGTACTTTCTCCATCACGAGGCCAATAGTTATATATTTGATTCCTATCCTTATGAATCTCACCTGAGGATAGAATTTAGAATAAAAGAGAGGTACTATTTCCTCCCATTCCATAGACTGTCCATTCTTCAGCAGCTTATACCATTCTTCAGCTCTTCCTTTCAATGATATAGAGAGTAACTTCTTCTTCACCTGTTCAGTTGTGATACCTGAACACTTAAACAACCCTTATAATTCATGGATAAAGAGCAAGTGATCATCAAGGTGGACAGTTCCAGCCCCTAAATAATAATTATCCATAACACGATCAATAATGCTTGTAGGTATCTTAAAAGGATCTATCTCAACAGGTGGTGGCTCATCTACTACCCTAGAAGTGGTAGAAGTTTTCCCAAACAGAAAAACCAACTGGGTTATCCATATTGCAAACAAAGTAACAAACAAAAATAAAAGGCAATACTCGTAGTAGAAGTTTGCTTTACCAGTTCCACTCTTCAATAGCGCTTCACTCCCCAGCAACAGCGCCAGAAAATAGTCTTGATGACCCACAAGTACA
The DNA here is from genome assembly GCA_916181665.1 of Avena sativa. Taxonomy (NCBI): domain Eukaryota; kingdom Viridiplantae; phylum Streptophyta; class Magnoliopsida; order Poales; family Poaceae; genus Avena; species Avena sativa. Next base: position 383,258,920 of record OV702282.1, read on the forward strand.
CGGGGTGTATCGTAGTACTTTTGATAAATAGGAGTGTCGATCCCAACGAGGAGCAGAAGGTGTTGACTAGTGGTATGGAGTATGAAATCTCTGTAAATACTTAGCAAACAAATTTTTAGGGGTTTTCTGATAAAGCAAGAAAATAAAGTGCAAAAATTGAAGGGAATATGCCCTGAGAGGCAATAATAAAATGTTTATTATGTGTATTCCAAGTATATGATAGATGTTTATTTTGCATTCTATAATTGTATTAATACGGAAACGTTAATACATGTGTGTTTAATAAACAAACAGGAAGTTCCTAGTTATGCCTCTCTCATAAACTAGTTCGTTGATTAACAAGATGATCACGGTTTCCTGATCATAGACATTGGATGTTTTTAATAACGAGATCACAACATTAGTGTAATGGTGTGATGAACATTCATCCAGAGTATAGCATTACGATCAAAGTCATTGAGTTTATATTGCTATAAACAAACTACGAAGTAATCCTAATCCTTAGACCATGAGATCATGCCAATCACTAACACCGGAAGAGTTTCTTGTTGACATCAAACGTCACTCTGTAACTGGGTGATTATAAAGATGGCTTCAAAGCTACTAAAGTGTTATGTTGAGAATCATGGATCAAGAGTGGAATTTTTTCATCCCGATGACGGATAGATATGCTCTGGGCCCTCTCGGTGATATCACATTGATTAGCTTGCAAGCAAGTGATTTGATGACTAGAATGTTATATCACGGGAACGAGAAAAGAGTGCATGTCAGTAACGATATCAAACTAGGTATGGAGATACCGATGATCGAATCTCGGACATGTAATATATCGTGAAACAAAGGGATTAAGATACAAGCGTAAAAGGTTTCGACGATCACAGGAAAAGTCATCGTTGAATGTGTGGGAGTCAGTATGGATCTCCAGGTCCCGCTACTGATTATTGATCGGAGAAGGGTCTCAATCAGGTCCGCATTATTCGCGAACCGTAGGGTGACACACTTAAGGGACACTGGCATCCAGTTGGAGCAAATGTTTCATGCCGAAAGAATAAACAAGCGCAGGAATTTATTTCACTAGATACCGAAACAGGTTTTCGGGTGAAATTGCATAAAGTGGTTATGCATGTAAAATGGAATTCTAGCAAGGGGTTATTTGTGAATGTTTGTCATTAAAGTAATTGACAAAATTCTGAATAAAATAAAAGAGTTTTATTTAATGAGAGTTTGCATTAAATTTGGTGGAAATTTAATGGGAATTTGAGTGGACTTTTGAGTGGAGGGAATTTAAAGGACTTTTGTGAGTGGAGTGTCCACCCACATGAAGAGGGGAGGGCAAGGGGGCAGCCCCATGCGCCGGCCACCCCCTTGGGGTCCCCCCCCCTCCTCCTATAAAAGGAGCCCCCCTCCTCACTTGTCTCTCACACCTCCTCGTGAAGGATCTCTCTCCCCCTCTAGAATTTATCCCCCCATGGTCTCGGACTAGCGAGATACATGTTCCCGGTGGCTATTCGGCAAGAAAGGGTTGTGCTTCCGCTGCATCGCTGGAGCGAGGAGGTGGAGGTTGCCCGGTGTCTTGTACGTGTGTGCGAGCAAGGATGCGCTGCTGCTTTGCGGCGCTAGGACTTCTTCTCGATCTTGAGATCGGCAAGAGATCGTCTACATCAACCACGAGTTGAACTCGTTAAGCTTTGTCGGTCTTCAAGGATATGTTCTCTACGGATATACATCCGCCCGTTGTTTGTATGTAGTAGATAGATCTTGTTACTTAGTTCCCATCGTAGGAAAAATTTTGTTTTCTATGCTGCGAACCCTACAGTGGTATCAGAGCCGGATCTATGCGTAGATACTTTACACGGGTAGTACACATATGAGTATGTGGGCGATGATGATCATGATGTTGCTCCTTTGTTGTAATTTTGGATATTGGTGGCATAGTGGGATGAAGCGGCCCGGACAAACTTTACATGCACATGAGACCTGTTCCACGCTTGACATGCAACTAGTTTGCATAAGTGGCTAGCGGGTGTCTGTCTCTCCTACTATAGTCAATATCTATTTTGCAAGCAAGTTGTCAACAATTTGGTTATCCTCATTGTGGTTCATGGTCGTAGGTAAGAACGGTTCTATCTCGAAAGCCCTAAGCCACGTAAAACTTGCAATGGATAAATTAGAGGCGTCTAGTTTAGATTGTTGCTGGGCTAGTGTTATGATATGGTGATGTTGTAAGTAGAAGTATGAGATGACACTCTTACAACATACATAATGTGTAATCTCCATAGACCTTGGACTTACACATATAGGTATGATAGTGATCATACCACGGTGCACATGATAGAGATCATATGCGGGAACCATATCATTTCACTAATAAACATGTGATGTTTAATTGCATCTTATATTGCTTGTTTAGTGCTTTGTTAGCATAATAAGATGATCCCTCTTTTAAATATCAAGATAAGAATGTGTTCTTCCTTTAGTATGCACCGATTATGTTTTCGTCGCTCCAAGACATCACGTGATGATCGGGTGTTCTTGGATCCACGACCATATTTCGGGTGTAAAACAGTTACACACGCGAATACTAAGGTTCTAACTTGGCGAGCCTAGCATGTACAGACATGGCCTCGGAACACGGACCGAAAGGTTAAGCATGAGTCATATAGTTGATATGATGCCCATTTGATGCTCGCCTTTGAAGCTATACCGACTCACGTGATGATCGGACTTGGTATAGTGGATTTGGTTCATGTAATCACCAAAAAGGCACGAGGGATGTCATTTTTGAGTGGTAGTTCATTCATAATATGGATTAGTTGAACTCAATCTATCATACACTTAGTCTAAACTTTACAAATTTTGTTGTAGATGGCACCACCTGCTTTTAATTTCAATGTGTTTATGGAGAAAGAGAAACTTGCAACGAACGGTAGCAACTTTACCGAATGGGCCATGAATTTGAGGATTCTTCTCTCTGCTGCACAAAAGCAATATGTGCTAGAAGCGCCGTTAGGCCCCCCACCTTTTGATGATGCCCCTGACGAGGAGAAGAATGTCTATCAGACTTGTCAGGAGGACCACAACTTAGTTCATTGCGGCATATTGTATGGGCTAGAGCCGGAACTTCGAAAGCGTTTCGAAAATGGCAATGCATTTGATACAATGGGTGAGTTGAAAATGATTTTCGACACACATGCTGCTGTAGAGAGCTACAACGCTTCAGAAAAGTTCTTTAGCTGCATGATGGAAGAGCATAGCTCCGTTAGTGAGCATGTACTCAAGATGTCGGGTTACGCCGATAAGCTTGTGTCCTTGGGGATATCGATTCCCATTGACTTAGGCATCCATCGTGTTCTGCAGTCTCTGCCACCTAGCTATAAGAGCTTCGTGATGAACTATAATATGCAAGGCATGAAGAAGTCTCTCCCCGAGCTCCTTGGGGATATCGATTCCCATTGCTTAAAACTGCAGAAGTGGAGATCAAAAAGGAACATCAAGCGTTGATGATCAATAGGAACACTGGTTTTAAGAAAGACAAGAAGGGAAAACGGAAGGGAAGTAAGGGCGGCAAGCCTGTTGCCGTGCCTGAAAAGAAACCCCGAGTTGGACCTAAGTCTGGTACCGAGTGCTACTATTATAAGGGGACTGGCCACTGGAAGCGCAATGCCCCAAGTATTTGGCAGACAAGAAAGCCGTCAAGGCAAACAAAGGTATATATGATATACATGTTATTGATGTGTACTTGACTAGTGCTCGCAGTGGTATTTGATACCGGTTCAGTTGCTAATATTTGTAACTCGAATCAGGGGCTGCGGAACAAGCGACCGCTAGCAAGGGGTGAGGTCAAGATGCGTGTCGGCAATGAATCAAGCGTTGATGTGATCGCCGTCGGAACGCTGCCTCTCCACTTGCCGTCGGGATTAGTTATAAACTTGAATAATTGTTATCTGGTGCCTGCACTGAGCATGAACATTGTATCTGGATCGTGTTTGATGCGAAATGGTTATCTTCTATATCTAAATAGGAGTCCCCCACTAATTGATTTTCCTTGCTTCTCCTGCCTCCACGTCATCCTTAATAATTGTGTGTGTAATCTCGCGCGACAAGCACTCAGCTCGCGGTCACGATTTATGTTTCGTTCACATTTTCCTGCTGCCAGACTATGGCCCATCTAAGTTACCATCCCAACTATCAGTATACTCCTAATGGGCCTTTCTTTCCTTGCTTATTTCCCACAAATCCAGATCCGTACCGAGGATGTTCATCTTCTCTGTTCCACTACCTGTTCGTTTCCACCAAAACCTGAGAGGAAACGGAAACAAGCATCCAACGGTCATCGATCTAATTACGACTTAAATGCAAAAGAAGCTGATGGAGGAAATTGATCCGGCCCTGCACTCGCCTTTAAAGACCTGTTTTGACTGTCATCGTCATCCACCTCTATTCTTGCCTACGTTGCCAACCAGGGCTTTAATCTCCATTCTGAGTTTGGTAGATAACGCCTGCCCGTTTTCAGCCTTCCCTTCCTTTTGCATCCCTAAGTGTTTTCCTTGATTTTGTCAGATTCCATATCATCTCCAAGGTGCTCAATGTTTTGCCGGTAAAGATTATTGGCACTTCTTTGTACATAGTATGACTAAAGGACTCTTCCTACTCTAATTGGGGCACAAGCTCGATCTGAAAGGTGTCAGGTTCCAACAATGTTTACCTTTCCAGATCTGGTCATGAATGGTCTACCAGCTCACTAGAGATGCTACATAATTAACACTTTAGATATGTACCACTAAATGCCTATCAGATATTCGGCAGAATTACTCAACGGAGTAGTGATTGCCCGATTGGATCCTACTCGAAAATAGCACTGATCAGATTCCTCTACAGTCTCTCTTTAGTTTGTGAAGTGGTTTTGTTCAGTGTATTGCAAGTTTTGCCTACTGCATTTTTCGAATTTACAGCTATGAAGGTGAGTTCATCCTTTCTTTAGCATTGTTTGCTTATTATTATTTTTTACCTTCAGTACATTTTCATATAGCTGTTTCCATAATATGTGTCTCCGAACTGTTGTTTCAGATCAGACTCTTTTCATAAAAGTAAGGGAAAGGTTATGACGACCAATTAGGTTGATTCTAAGTTTTATCCTCAATCTGTGAAGCGAGAATTCGTCAATTTGATGGTTCGCCAAGAGCGCGGTGCTCCATTAGGGGGAGAATCAGTACCACACGTGGCCTCCCAAACCCAAGGATATTTTCTCAAGTAGGATTTGATTTGATTGTAACTTTTGATCCTTATGAGTGCCTCTTCCTACCGTGGTTTGTAGGAACAGAGATTTTTCGAATTTATAGTGTCTCCATGTATTACTAGATGGGTCACAAATAAGGAGGCCTCATTGGTAAGTGAATCAGATGAGGTATGTTGTCCAAACCTGTTAGACTGCTGAAGAATTGCAGAAATACTATGATTGTAACGGAATATGTATATTGAGACTGTAGATTTATCTTGCAGTACACGTAGCGCTTTATATCTGATGGCATGCAATGTCCTTTGTATCTTCTCAGTTCTTATCATAGTCATTCGATTTTTTATTGCTTATACCGTCATGATTTGTAGGGTATCTTCCACATGTTAACAAGCTGCAATGCACTGTATTTGGCATCAGTCAACTGATCATCTTTTGCGGGTAAAAACAGACTTTATTAATCAAGAAGGGATTAATCAGTTCGGCTTCCAGTTCCCCAAGAAGGAATTCTGGACCAGACTAACCAAAACATCGTTTTGTACTATGACCAAAGTATCTCTTCAGCAACTCAAATATCTTTTGTTGTTGCAACTTCACTACCAATACGTATATGTTCACTATCATATGCCTTCCAGAAAATTAGTGATGCATGGCATTACAGTTGATACCATAAATGCAACTGAAATATTTGTCTATCGGAGTCCGATGTATGTCAACCAGGAGTTCTTGCAACAATGGACCATCCTTGGTATATTTGACTTCACATTATATTTTCGACAATTCTCAAGCTTTGTCAACAGCTAGCTATTTCTTTTAACCAGTTGCATCAGTATATTATATATATTTTGATCACATAAAATAATTATATGGATCTAAAGTTGGTGGAGCATCCAGGATGAAAGAAGAGAGAGTAAAGTTTAAATGGCAAGAAGAAGACTATGCGCCTGGCTGATACCTAAAAGAATTTGTATGGAATTTACAAATACCTGAATATTTTTGCATGTTCTATATATGAAGTGTCCTATTGTAGTATTATTGTTTAGTAAATATAACATGTATTTCCGCAGCAACGCGCGGGGTTTCATCTAGCTCATTTAAATCCGAGAACAATGGTTGTTCCATTTATATGAATGAAATCTTTTATGGTCATGCACCGATGATCAATGGTTTATTTCTTTTGGATCTCGATAATAATATTACACATATTCATAATGTTGATGCTAAAAGGATTAAACTAAATGATGATATATCCGCATATATGTGGCACTGCTGTCTAGGTCATATTGGCATTAAACGCATGAAGAAGCTCCATTCGGATGGACTATTGGAATCACTTGATTTTGAATCATTTGATACATGTGAGCCATGCCTTATGGGCAAGATGACTAGAACGCCATTTTCCGGTTCAATGGAACGAGCGACAGATTTATTGGAAATCATACATTCTGATGTATGCGGTCCAATGAGTGTGTCGACGCGAGGTGGATATCGTTATTTTGTTACTTTCACGAATGATTTGAGTAGATACGGTTATGTCTACTTGATGAAACACAAGTCTGAAACCTTTGAAAAGTTCAAGGAATTTCAGAATGAAGTGGAAAATCATCGTAATAGAAAGATCAAATTTCTACGGTCCGACCGTGGAGGTGAGTATCTAAGTTACGAGTTTAGCACTCACATGAAAGAGTGTGGAATCGTTTCACAACTCACACCTGCCGGAACACCACAGCGAAATGGTGTGTCGGAACATCGTAATCGTACTTTATTAGATATGGTTCGATCTATGATGTCTCTGACGGACTTGCCATTGTCATTTTGGGGCTATGCACTAGAAACTGTTCCATTCACTTTAAATCGGGCACCATCTAAATCCGTTGAAAAGACACCGTATGAATTGTGGTTTGGAAACAAACCTAAGCTGTCATTTCTTAAAGTTTGGGGATGCGATGTTTATGTGAAGAAACTTCAACCGGATAAACTCGAACCCAAAGCGGAAAAATGCGTCTTCATAGGATACCCTAAGGAAACTATTGGGTATTCCTTCTATCACAGATCCAAGGGCAAGGTTTTTGTTGCCAAGAATGGATCCTTTCTAGAGAAAGAGTTTCTCGCGAAAGGTGTGCGTAGTCGGAAGGTAGAACTCGAAGAGGTTATTGAACCTTCTCTTCAAAGTATGGAGAGTAGCGCAGCGCCGGAAGTTGTTCCGGAGTTGGCTCCACCTGTTGAAGAGGGAACTAATGATAATGATCATGACACTCCAAAAGAGAGTACTACCAAACCTCGCAGGTCTAGCAGGACGCGTGCAGCTCCCGAGTTATACGGAAATCCTGTCATGAATTTCATGGTTGATGAAAATGATGACCCTGCGACGTATGAAGAAGCGATGATGAGCCCGGGTTCCAACAAATGGTTAGAAGCCATGAAATCCGAGATGGAATCCATGTATGAAAATCAAGTTTGGAACTTGGTGGACTTACCTCACGACCGAAAGGCCGTGGAGAACAAATGGATTTTCAAAAGGAAAACTGATGCTGATGGTAATGTGACCGTCTATAAAGCTCGACTTGTCGCAAAGGGGCTTCAACAAATTCAAGGAGTTGACTACGATGAGACATTCTCTCCCGTAGCGATGCTAAAGTCAGTTAGGATTATGTTAGCAATTGCTGCATATTTCGATTATGAGATATGGCAGATGGATGTCAAAACCGCGTTTCTCAATGGTAATATTGAAGAAGAGTTGTATATGATACAACCAAAGGGTTTTGTCGATCCTAAGGATGCTAACAAGGTGTGCAAGCTTCAGCGATCCATCTATGGATGGAAGCAAGCATCACGAAGTTGGAATCTCCGCTTTGATGAGGTGATCAAAGAGTTTGGATTTGTCCAAACTTATGGAGAAGCTTGTATTTACAAGAAAGTGAGTGGGAGCAATGTGGCATTTCTGATATTATATGTGGATGACATATTATTGATCGGAAATGATATAGATCTTTTAAACAGTGTTAAAAGTTATCTAAACAACAAATTTTCAATGAAGGACCTAGGTGAAGCGTCATACATATTAGGCATAAAGATATATAGAGATAGATCTAGGCGCCTAATAGGGCTATCGCAAAGTACATACCTTGATAAGATTTTAAAGAAGTTTAAAATAGAAGATAGTAAGAAGGGGTTCTTACCTATGACACAAGGCACGACATTGAGTAAGACTCAAAGTCTGGCTTCGGCGGAAGAAAGAGAGATAATGGACAAGGTCCCCTATGCTTCAGCCATATGCTCTATAATGTACGCCATGCTATGTACAAGACCGGATGTGGCACATGCTATTAGTTTGACTAGTAGGTACCAATCGGATCCAGGTTCAGAACACTGGAAAGCGGTCAAGAATATCCTTAAGTACTTGCGAAGAACTAAGGATATGTTTCTTGTATACGGAGGTGAAGAAGAGCTCATCGCTAAGTGTTATGTCGACACTAGCTTTGACACCGATCCGGATGACTCTAAGTCTCAATCCGGATACGTATTTCTCATGAATGGCGGAGCGGTTAGTTGGAGGAGCTCCAAACAACCTATGGTGGCGGGATCAACAATGGAGGCCGAATATGTTGCTGCTTCAGAAGCGGCTCAGGAAGCAGTTTGGATGAAGGAGTTCATATCCGAACTAGGTGTGGTTGCAAACGCGTTGGACCCAATGGTGATCTATTGTGACAACAATGGTGCCATTGCCAATGCCAAAGAGCCAAGGTCTCACAAGCATTCCAAGCATATTAAGCGCCGGTTTCACTCCATCCGTGAGCATGTCAAGGATGGAGATATAAAGATTTGTAAAGTACATACGGATCTCAATGTAGCAGATCCGTTGACTAAAACTCTCCCTAGAGCAAAACATGATCCACACCAGAACTCCATGGGTATTAGATACATCACTATGTAACTAGATTATTGTCTCTAGTGCAAGTGGGAGACTGAAGGGAATATGCCCTGAGAGGCAATAATAAAATGTTTATTATGTGTATTCCAAGTATATGATAGATGTTTATTTTGCATGCTATAATTGTATTAATACGGAAACGTTAATACATGTGTGTTTAATAAACAAACAGAAAGTTCCTAGTTATGCCTCTCTCATAAACTAGTTCGTTGATTAACAAGATGATCACGGTTTCCTGATCATAGACATTGGATGTTGTTAATAACGAGATCACAACATTAGTGTACTGGTGTGATGAACATTCATCCGAAGTATAGCATTACGATCAAAGTCATTGAGTTTATATTGCTATAAACAAACTACAAAGTAATCCTAATCCTTAGACCATGAGATCATGCCAATCACTAACACCGGAAGAGTTTCTTGTTGACATCAAACGTCACTCCGTAACTGGGTGATTATAAAGATGGCTTCAAAGCTATTAAAGTGTTATGTTGAGAATCATGGATCAAGAGTGGAATTTGTTCATCCCGATGATGGATAGATATGCTCTGAGCCCTCTCGGTGATATCACATTGATTAGCTTGCAAGCAAGTGATTTGATCACTAGAATGTTATATCACGGGAACGAGAAAAGAGTGCATGTCAGTAACGAGGTCAAACTAGGTATGGAGATACCGATGATCGAATCTCGGACATGTAATATATCGTGAAACAAAGGGATTAAGATACAAGCGTAAAAGGTTCCGACGATCACAGGAAAAGTCATCGTTGAATGTGTGGGAGTCAGTATGGATCTCCAGGTCCCGCTACTGATTATTGATCGGAGAAGGGTCTCGATCATGTCCGCATTATTCGCAAACCGTAGGGTGACACACTTAAGGGACACTGGCATCCAGTTGGAGCAAATGTTTCATGCCGAAAGAATAAACAAGCGCAGGAATTTATTTCACTAGATACCGAAACAGGTTTTCGGGTGAAATTGCATAAAGTGGTTATGCATGTAAAATGGAATTCTAGCAAGGGGTTATTTGTGAATGTTTGTCATTAGAGTAATTGACAAAATTCTGAATAAAATAAAAGAGTTTTATTTAATGAGAGTTTGCATTAAATTTGGTGGAAATTTAATGGGAATTTGAGTGGACTTTTGAGTGGAGGGAATTTAAAGGACTTTTGTGAGTGGAGTGTCCACCCACATGAATAGGGGAGGGCAAGGGGGCAGCCCCATGCGCCGGCCACCCCCTTGGGGTTCCCCCCTCCTCCTATAAAAGGAGCCCCCTCCTCACTTATCTCTGATACCTCCTCGTGAAGGATCTCTCTCCCCCTCTAGAATTTATTCCCTATGGTCTCGGACTAGCGAGATACATGTTCCCGGTGGCTATTCGGCAAGAAAGGGTTGTGCTTCCGCTGCATCGCTGGAGTGAGGAGGCGGAGGTTGCCCGGTGTCTTGTACGTGTGTGCGAGCATGGATGCGCTGCTGCTTTGCGGTGCTAGGACTTCCTCTCGATCTTGAGATCGGTAAGAGATCGTCTACATCAACCACGAGTTGAACTCGTTAAGCTTTGTCAGTCTTCAAGGGTATGTTCTCTATGGATATACATCCGCCCGTTGTTTGTATCTAGTAGATAGATCTTGGTACTTAGTTCCCATCGTAGGAATTTTTTTGTTTTCTATGCTGCGAACCCTACAAAAATAAAGACAGCAAATAATTGCAGCAAGTGGCCCAATCCTTTCTTAGCAAAGGACAAGTCGGTGGAAATACTTATGAGGACCAAATGTTCCCGAGGACACATGGGAATATTATCATGTGCTTTCGCTTCATATAGCCGAGTAGTCTTGTTTGGTTTAACCCCTTGCAAGCATCCGCAACTACAAGAAATCAATTAAGATATAAACCTAACCACAGCCTTAAACTCTAAGATCCTATACTCCCTTGTGCAATGGTTTCCTAACGGGGGTTCAGGTTTCTGTCACTCCGGCAAGCCCACAATTAGTAGCCAAATACACAATGCATTCCCCTAGGCCCATAAATGGTGAAGTATCATGTAGTAGACGTTCACATGACACCACTAGAAGAATAGCACCACAACTTAAATATCAAACCATTGAATAATATCTCAACACAATTCCACTACTAACAACATGACTTCTCACATGTCCTCAAGAACTAAACGAACTACTCACGAGACATCATATGGATCAAGATCAGAGATGATATGATGATGAATAACAATCTGAACATAAACAATAATTCAATGGTTCAACTCACAAGCATCAACAACAATAGTAATCAACACCAGGAAAGTTTCCCCTAAGAACTATGCAAGATTCAACACAATTGTTACAGCGGTATGGAGTGGTGATGATGGTGCTGGTGGAGATGATGGTGTGGATGATGATGATGATCCTGATGAAGTCTAGCTTGATGATGGTGTTGATGGCGATGATCTCCCCTCTTTGGGAAGGAATTTCCCCGGAAGAAATCTATCTACCGGAGAGCTCTTTCTCTCTCGGTGTTTTCCGCCCCGCAGAGGCGGCGGAATCTTTGTTTCGTTGCTCCCTGTGTATTAGGGTTTCAAGGAGAAGATATAGACGAGAGGGCAGAGCCATAGGTGTGCCAGGGTGGCTACACCCCCTGTAGGTGCGGCCCAGGGTAGCCCGTGCCTAGGGGGTGTGGGCCCCCTGTGGTCCAACTCCGCCTCCCCTTCCGGCTTCCTTCGTCATCTAGGAAAATATATTTTTCTATAGTTTTTCTAGTATTTTTTTGATCTTCACGAAATTGCATCAAAACACCGCTTTTTCCATCAGAATCCTGACTCCGGCAGTTCATCCTCCAAGAATCATCCAACATGCAAAAACAGATGAAAAGACATAAGTAACACCTCTTAATAAGAAATATATCAATGAATAGAGACAAATTGTGATATAGAATGATGATGCAAATTGGACGTATCAACTCCCCCCAATCTTAGACCTCGCTTGTCCCCAAGCAAAAACTGAGCTCAGTAAACATGTTCGCAGGTTTATGGAGTGAAGTGTCGATATAAAGAATACGGACAAGAAGCATCACACTTACCAATACACTACTCATAGAAGAAAGCAACTCACCATTATATAACTTATCTTGCAACAAGTATGGGAGTCACAATAAAGATGCATAAAGATAAATCATAATTGGGATTGGCAAACTTTGTCCTTGGTCAGAGAATAGTTGGCAAATAGTTTTCAAGTAAAGCTTTTGTAAAAAAGTTTACAGCAGGCGTACTTTTTGCTCCAACATAAAAGTTTTTTCACAATGATTGCTTTCAAAGTAATACTCATTTAGATAAGAGTCTTGTGCAAACAAGGAAGATAAAGAACATGATTGAATAAATCATCATATGAATGCTTGAAACACAACAACTCAAATGCTTGCTAGAGATAGAGAGGAATAGGTTTACTGACTCAACTTAGAAGTAGAAGAAAGGCCCTTCATAGAGGAAGCATGGAATTCAAGTCCATAAAGAGCTTTCAAAAGATTATGGTACTTACTATCTTTGAGCTCTCATTGCCCCTATCATAAGCATCTTGAGGTGATTAAGGTTAAAGTGAACAAAGATGGAGTATATGATTTACGAAATATAAGTTGGCAATCTCATGTCCCTTGAGTGCGAGGGCTGCTCCTCATGCTACTCAACTTTAGTTACCGGTAAGTTCTTGTCATAGTAAGTACATGCATAGCATAGAGAACCGCCAACGGGGTACCCCTTGCACATGATAGAAGAGCTATCCCATAATCAAAATGACAAGGCAAGCAGACAACGAGCATCTCAACAATCTCTTATTTACCATGGGAAAATGGTGATTTCTTCTCTCTTTCCTCTTTTCAATATGTCTCTTTCTTCTTTTTTTTATAAGGAGAAAGCTTCATAGATTGCTCATTATGGTGATGCTGCAAGTTTCCACCATGATTAGGCATGGCTTAGGCTAGCTATCCAGGCGTTTCTCTAACACATATAGATAACTCCATGGACTTACAAGATCCCCTTTTATTTCACACCGATGACATCCGCAAACAAAAGAGCATGATATCAACTGTGTATGTATTTATAGGTGTTGAAAGCGTTCCCCGTGACAGCACGGTTCTGCTAATCCCAACGTATAGATGCAAGCATATACAACTTCAATGGCACAATGGTTCAAGTTTATTAGGGGCAAGAAAATAAGATGTGCCGTCAAGTTCGTGAGAGCTTTACTAACTAGTTTTCACATAACAAAATAATTTTTAATCTGAAAGATAGATGAAGCTTGAGAATTTACTTGGAATAGCAATAATGCTAATAGGTAGATATGGTGGACACAAATGGCATAGGTTTTGGTTTAAAGTAGTTGGATGCATGAGAAGTAATCCCTCTCAGCACAGATTTTTGGCTAGCAAGGCTAGGTAGCAAGCAAAAGAGTTGAAGGAAACAAACAAACCTACAAGTGATAAAGCCAAACATGCAATCTTCCTTGAAGACACAAAAGATCTTAAATAAAGAATACTAAGCTTATGAGCCACTCAAGAAAGAAAATAAATACAAAATACCTGTAAGATTTTTTATCTTTTCCTTTCAAACCTCAAAAAGTGTTGCTACTGACCAGAGCTTGGTTTGCAAAACCAATTTAGATCTACTTGATGCTCCCAAAGTTATACCAATACTGATCAACAAGATCAATCATATAATAGAGATTGGAAACTAAAATAAGAAGTGCAAAAATTAAAAGATGAAACTTCTCATTAATATTCCATAAAGGCACTCACACCAAGGGATACATAGATAACCAACTAAAAGGCTTGATACTTCCACAATGCAAACCAACCTATAAGATAACTTCTATATCCAAGATATGACTCTACTAAAAAGGTAAAAAGATAAAAGATAATGATGTGATACCGCGGCACTCCCCAAGCTTGGAACAATCCAAGGGGATGCCAAGCCTGATATCGTCTGCACACAAGATTTTTTATAGTATCATTTTTATATTTTTAAAATGTGTTTTATGTAGTATTTTATAATGGTGCATGTATACTTTTGAGTCAAAATACCACCTCGATAGTGATAAGGGTTGATACGTCGCAAACGTATCTATAATTTTTGATACTCCATGCTTGTTTTATATCTTTTGTCTACACTTTGAGGCATTTTTATACACTTTCTAGAACTAACCTATTAACAAGATGCCATAGTGCCAGTTGCCCGTTTCTGCTATTTTTGGTTTCAGAAAAGATAAAAAATGAATATTCTTGGAATTGGACGGGACAAAAGTCAATCTTCATATTTTTCCTGAAACGATACGGAAAATCAAAGCAGAGACGGAGTAGGGCACCAGGGTGGGCACAACCTAGGGTGACGCGGGCCCATCCTAGCCGCGCCACCAGGGTGTGGCCCCCTTGGCCGCCTCCTCACCTTGCCGCTTTGCCTATAAGAAGCCCCCAGGGAGAAAACCCTAGATCGTCAACCATACACCCACGAAATGTTCCGCAGTGCCACCGCCACTGAAGGGGAGATTCGGGGGACAAAAGTCTCTATTCTGGCACCGTGCCGGGACGGGGAAGTGCCATCGGATCCATCTCCATCGATCTCCACCACCATGTCCATCGTCGTTGCTGATTTCCATGATGAGGAGGGAGTAGTTCTTTATCGAGGCTAAGGGCTCTACCGGTAGTCATGTGTTTATCTCTCTCTCTATGCATGATCTTATTGTGATCATGAGCTTTGTAATCAAGTAGATCTACTTTGTTACTCAAGTGATTTAATAGATCTCCGGCTCTCCCCACGTGTGTGAAAGTGACAACGTGCATGCAGTGGTGGCACTTAGGCTAGAGTTTACATAAATACTCAAGTGCTTTAATAGATCTCTGCTCTCCCCACGTGTGTGGAAGTGATAGCGTGCACGCCGTGGTGGCACTTAGGCTAGAGTTCATAAATATTTATCATGAGTATATTTTGAGTTGGTTGTCTCTATGAAACTGTGGTGTTTGTTGGAACCATCTAGCGCTCAAGGTGACAGTGTGGGGTTATCTAGATGGAGAAGACGGACTTTGAGTAGTGTTGTTATATCCCTACCTGTTGAATAAAAGAGCAATTTACCAACCGAATTATCCATAATAAACGCTAGATAAAACATGATTAGAATAATAGACAATATACTAATTATGTGAAATAGCGAATACATATTAAGAAATATAACCAAACAGACTGGAAGACAAAGATCTTGAGATGCGATCAGAACAAGTTTGAGAAAGAAAACATACACGACAGCAGCAGAAGAGGAACCGCCGGTGTTCGTGTTGGCACCGTGGTTAGCCATGTCGTCGAGGAAGAGGGTGCTGATGTCAGGGAAGAAGTCCTCGTTGGGGAAGACGTCGACGCAATCGCTATCCGAGAGGGAGTCCGTGATGAAGCCAGTTGACATGGTTATACCCTACGGGTACGTAACTTCAGCATACCTGGTCCAGCCCAAGGAAGGCCCACAGCAGACATACGCTGGCCCATGAAGATTTTCGGGTGGCCAAGGCCCATGACGCCTTCGGATCCTTGGAGAACAAGACTAGCATAGATAGGAAATTCAAAGGGGTAAAACCCTAGAACTTGTAACCGACTAGGACTATGCCCGGGACCTGCCTAAGTCTATATAAAGGCCAGGAGGGCACGTCCTAGATCTCTCGACTCATACTTCCGCACACGCACCTTCATGCCAGATCGAATATGCGCACCCTGTAACCTTCGGTTCCGCCGTAATCAAGAGCAGACAAGCAGGAGTAGGGTTTTCCCTCCGGGGGCCTGAACTGGGTAAATCTCGTGTCCCCTGGTTGCTTGTCTGTTAACTGTTCCACGATCTCTAGCATCCCCATCTTCTCCAAAACCCAAGTCCATAACAATGGGCATTGACGAGATTAAACCTCGTCAATTGGCGCCGTCCGTGGGGATCGGGGCTGCTGATTGTGCGATCGTGACGGTCCCGACCCGATCGATCTACAACTCTGCGGCGACGGAGAATCACCTCCTCTTCGGCGCTTTCGACTTCACCGCCCACTCGCCGGCCACCATGAAGGATTTTCGAGCCCGTAGGCGACGGACTCGAAATTTTGTTCGGGAGCTTCTGCTTCCAGGTGGGACAAACTGGCACCCTCCGCCTTCCTGAGCGGGTGCCCGTGCCATCAATCAGGCCCGCCTCGTGGGCTCCACACCCCGTGCTGCGCACATCACCATCGACAGATGAGTTCTACGACAGCAACAGCTGCAACTCCGATCTGTGAGATCCACCTTCGGATGAAGGGACCTACGGTTCCGGATCCGAAAGCTGCGGCAGCAGCGAACCGATCTACGAGCGCTACCAATGCGCCGCAGTCATCCAGGAGCAGCAAACGCATAACCCGCCGCCCAACACAAACCCCAACCCGCAGAACAGAAATGGCGGAAACGGCGGGAACAGAAGAAGCCAGTCCCCCCCACCCGAAGGGGAAAACAACGGCCACGTCATCCAACTTAGCAAAGAAGGATGGGTCCAGGCACGCCGTGCCGTCGCAGGCGACATAGTCCTGCCTGTGGACTCCCCACGTGACCTACTGATGGCATACCACTACCTCCTCATCGAGGAGCACAAGAAGCAAGTCAAGATGCAGGAGACGCTCGACAAACGCAAGCAAGCAGCCTCTGAGTCCAGCGCGCGACGAGCTGCGCTCTCCGCCATGGCACCCGACTCTAGCACGAACGGAAACCAGGGAAACAAGCACCGTTCGCGGGTGGAAAACATGGATCCCAAGGAGCGCCGTGATGTGACCCGAACTTGTAGGGTTTCGTAGCATGGAAAACAAAAAATTTCTATCGCATACAAACAAACAAGCCAAGATCTATCTACTAGATTGTAGCAACGAGTCAATGGAATAACTTACCCTCGAAGATTCCAAAGTGTTTAACGAGAGCGGATTCTCGTGGGTGATGTAGTCGTACTCTTCCCGATCTCAAGATCGCGTAGACGATCCTTCCGGCGCTGCGTTCCGGCAGCGCTCCCGCAGTCGATCACACGTTCGGTACTCGACGAAGACCTTCCTCTCCCTTGTTCCAGCAGGCAGCGGAGGTTGTAGCACTCTCCTCGCGATTCCGGCAGCACAATGGCGTGGTACCGGAAGTAGAGGGGAGATCTCGCAGGGCTTCGCCTTAAGCCGGAGCGAGTATGGTGGAGTATGAGAGAGCTCCTTGGCGATCTAGGGTTTAGACACACCAAGGAGGAGGTGCTAGAGCCGGCGGCTAGGGTTTCGGGGACCCCCAAGTCGGCGGCTAGGTCAAAACCCTAGGGGGGCGGCGGCGGCTATGGTGGGCTGCAGCTTCTAGGGTTTGAGGTGAGGGACTTGTGTGTGCTAGGAGGGAGCCCTGCCCCTCCTTATATAGGTGGAGGGGCCGGCGGCCAAGGGGAGGGAGGGGAGTCCCTCCCCAACTCGGCTTGGAAGGGGTGCCGCCGGTTGGAGGAGGGATTCCCTCCCCAACTCGGTTTCCCACTTCCTCCTCTTTTCTTCTTTCCAAATTTAGCCGTTTGACTTTCCAATTTAGCCGTTTGACTTTTCAAACTAGGATTCGATTAATCCTTTATTTGGAACAGCGATGACACTTAGTACATGATGCAATCATACCAACTTGATACAACACATTCATGTACCCTTCCCCTCCGGAGTGCCGGACATTTCGGAACATTCTAGAACATTCCCGATGAAAACACCGGAATCATTCCCCAACTCCGAAACGGGACTTTCCTTATATGAATCTTATTCTCCGGACCATTCCGGATCACCTCGTGATATCCCGGATCCCATTCGAGACTCCGAACAACATTCGGGCTCTTTCTCATTCATTCCATAACTACTCAAACAACGTCGAATCCTTAAGTGTGTCTCCCTACGGTTCGTGAATTATGCGGACATGATCGAGACACTTCTCCGAACAATAACCAATAGAGGAATCTGGAAATTCATATGGCTCCCACATATTTCTACGATTACTTTGCGATCGAATGAACCACTTACATACGATACCAATTTCCCTTTGTCTCACGATAGTTTACTTATCCGAGGTTATGATCGTCGGTATCTCTGCATACCTAGTTCAACCTCGTTACCGATAAGTACTCTTTTCTCGTTCCCGTGATATGTGATCCCTTGTGAGCCAGTCACATGCTTGCAAGCTAATTGGATGACATTCCACCGAGAGGGCCCAGAGTATATCTATCCGTCATATGGATGGACAAATCCCACTCTTGATCCATGTGTCTCAACCAATACTTTCCGAACACTCAATGCCACCTTTATAGCCACCCAGTTACGGTGTGGTGTTTGATGTCATCAAAGAATCCATCCGGTAAAGGTGATATGCATGATCTCATGGTCGAAGGAATTAGGTTACTATGTATCAGAAAGCATATAGCAATTGAACTATTGAAATGACTTGATCTTTATGCTACGCTTATCTATAGGAGTATGTCCATCATATCATTCTCCTAACGATATGATCTTGTTGTTGATAACATCTCAATGTTCATGATAGGGAAACCACAATCATTTATCAACCAACAAGCTAGTGATGTATAGAGGCTATACTAGGGACTTCAAATTAAGTTTACAAATCACACAAGTATCAATGTTTCCTTGTTAATACTATTACAGCATGAATGTAAACATTTATCATAAACACAAAGATATAATAATAACTACATTTATTATTGCCTCTAGGGCATATCTCCAACAGTCTCCCACTTGCACTAGAGTCATCTAATCTAGATTACATGGTAATATACCGAACACCCATGGCAGTTTGGTGTTGGTCATGTTTTTCCCTCGGGAGAGGTTTAGTCAACGGATCCGCCACATTCAGATCTGTGTGTACTTTGCAAATCTTTATATCCCCATCTTGGATATGTTCTCGAATAGCGTGAAAACGTAGCTTGATATGCTTCAGCTTCTTGTGTGACCTTGGTTCTTGCGCATTGGCTATGGCGCCCATGTTATCACAGTAGATTGACATTGGGTCCAGCGCACTAGGAACCACACCCAGCTCTGTAATGAACTCTTTCATCCATATTGCTTCTTGTGAAGCCTCCGAAGCAGCCATGTATTCCGATTCAGTTGAAGATCTCGCCACAACGTTTTGCTTTGCACTCCTCCAGCTAACTGCTGCACCATTCAAAATAAATACGTATCCAGATTGTGATTTAGAATCATCCGGATCGGTGTTCCAACTAGCATCGGTGTAACCATTAACAACGAGCTGTTCATCACCTCCATAAGAAAGAACCATATCCTTAGTTCTTCTCAAGTACTTAAGGATGTTTTTGACCGCTGTCCAATGATCCACTCCTGGATCACTTTGATATCTTCTAGTCAAACTAACAGCATATGCAATGTCGGGTCTAGTACATAGCATGGCATACATTAGAGATCCTATGGCTGAGGCATAGGGAGTCTTACTCATCCTTTCTCTATCTTCTGCCGATGTCGGACTATGAGTTCTACTCAAGGTCGTATTGGGCAACATGGGCAAGAACCCTTTCTTGCTATCTTCCATTCCAAACCTCTTTAGAACTTTGTCCAAATATGTACTCTGTGACAATGATATTTGGCGTTTCGATCTATCTCTATAAATCTTTATGCCTAATATGTAAGCTGCTTCGCCAAGATCCTTCATTGAAAAACTATTATTCAAATATTCCTTGACACTATTAAGAAGGTCTACATCATTCCCAATCAACAATATGTCATCTACAGAGCTCCCACTCACTTTCTTGTAAATACAAGCTTCTCCATAAGTTTGTATAAAACCAAAACTTTTGATCACCTTATCAAAACGTTGATTCCAACTTCGGGATGCTTGCTTCAATCCATAGATGGACCGTTGAAGTTTGCATACCTTGTTAGCATCTTTAGGATCGACAAAACCTTTGGGTTGCATCATATACAACTCTTCATCAATGTCTCCATTGAGGAATGCTGTTTTGACATCCATCTGCCATATCTCATAATCATAATATGCAGCGATTGCTAACATAATCCTCACAGACTTTAGCTTCGCTACTGGTGAGAAAGTCTCATCGTAGTCAACTCCTTGAATTTGTCGAAACCCTTTTGCGACAAGTCGAGCTTTATAGACAGTAACATTACCATCAGCATCTGTTTTCTTCTTGAAGATCCATTTGTTCTCGACAGCCTTCCGGCCATCCGGTAAGTCCACCAAAGTCCATACTTGGTTTTCGTACATGGATCCAATCTCGGATTTCATGGCTTCTTGCCATTTATTGGAATCTGGGCTCATCATCGCTTCCTCATATGTCTCGGGGTCATCGGTGTTATCCACCAACATGACACTCATAACGGGATCATACCAATCTGGAGTGGTACGAGTTCTCGTTGACCTCCGAGGCTCTGTAGCAACTTCAACCGAAGTTTCATGATCACCATCATTAGCTTCCTCTCTAATTGGTGCAGGCACCACAGGAACTTCTTCCGGTGCTGCGCTACTCGCAATTTCGAGAGAAGGTTCGACAACCTTGTCGAGTTCTACTTTCCTTCCAGTCACTTCTTTCGAGAGAAATTCCTTCTCTAGAAAGGATCCATTCTTGGCAACGAAGATTTTGCCTTCGGATCTATGATAGAAGGTATACCCAATAGTTTCCTTCGGGTATCCTATGAAGACGCATTTTTCCGCTTTGGGTTCAAGCTTGTCCGGTTGTAACTTCTTTACATAGGCTTCGCATCCCCAAACTTTAAGGAACGACAATCTAGGTTTCTTCCCAAACCATAATTCATACGGTGTCGTTTCAACGGATTTAGATGGTGCCCTATTTAAAGTGAATGCGGCTGTTTCTAATGCATAACCCCAAAATGATAGCGGTAAATCTGTAAGTGACATCATAGAACGAACCATATCTAAGAGAGTTCGATTACGACGTTCGAACACACCATTACGCTATGGTGTTCCCGGCGGTGTCAACTGCGAAAGTATTCCGCATTTCTTCAAATGCTCGCCAAACTCGTAACTTTAGATATTCACCTCCACGATCAGAACACAGAAATTTAATCTTCTTGTTACGTTGATTCTCTACCTCACTTTGAAACTCCTTAAACTTCTCGAATGTTTCGTACTTATGTTTCATGAAATAGATATACCCATATCTACTCAAGTCATCCGTGAAGGTAAGAACATAACGATAACCACCGCGCGATGCTACACTCATTGGACCACACACATCGGTATGTATGATTTCCAATAAGTCTGTAGCTCGCTCCATCATACCAGAAAATGGAGTCTTAGTCATTTTTCCCATCAGACATGCTTCGCATCTTTCAAGTGATTCGAAATCAAGTGATTCAAGAAGTCCAGTGGAATGGAGTTTCTTCATACGCTTCACTCCAATGTGACCAAGACGACAGTGCCACATATAGGTCGAGTTATCGCTCGATTTCAAACGTGTAGCCTCAATGTTGTTGATATGTGTATTTCCACTATCGAGATTCAATAAGAATAGACCATCTATCAAAGGTGCATGTGCATAAAACATATTACTCATATAAATCGAACAACCATTATTCTCGGACTTAAACAAGTAACCGTCTCGCAATAAACAAGATCCCGATATAATGTTCATGCTCAACGCAGGCACCAAATAACAATTATTTAAGTATAAAACTAATCCCGATGGTAGATGAAGGGGTAGCGTGCCGACCGCGATCACATCAACCTTTGATCCGTTTCCCACGCGCATCGTCACCTCGTTCTTCGCTAGCTTCCGTTTATTCTGCAGCACCTGTTTCGAGTTACAAATATGAGCAACCGAACCAGTATCAAATACCCAGGCACTACTACGAGTACTAGTGAGATACACATCAATAACATGTATATCAGATATACCTTTCTTCTTGATGTTGCCGTTCTTCAAATCCGCCAAGTACTTTGGGCAATTCCGCTTCCAGTGACCTTCTCCCTTGCAGTAAAAGCACTCAGTATCAGGCTTAGGTCCAGCCTTGGTCTTCTTCGTCGGCGTGGTAACTTTCTTACCACCCTTCTTGAAGTGTCCCTTCTGCTTAGACTTGCCTTTCTTGAATTTTGTGGTCTTATTGACCAACAACACTCGGTGCTCTTTCTTGATCTCCACTTCTGCAGATTTTAACATAGCAAACAGTTCTGGCAACTGCTTGTTCATGTTCTGCATGTTGTAGTTCATCACAAATTTCTTGTAACTTGGTGGTAGTGATTGGAGGACACGGTAAATCCCCAAAGCATTAGGAATCACTATACCCAAGCTTTGAAGTTTGTTTGCGTGCCCAGACATCTTAAGCACATGCTCACTGACGAAGCTGCCCTCTTCCATCTTGTAGTTAAAGAACTTTTCAGAAGCCTCATAACTTTCAATTGCCGCATGAGTCTCAAAGATCAATTTGAGATCCTCGACAATATCATATGGGTCTGAATTCTCAATCCTTTTCTGAAGCTCCGATTCTAAACCATACAAGATAGCAGACTGAACTATGGAGTACTGATTCTTCCGAGCGAGGTAAACAATCTTTACTTCATCGGAAGCATCAGCTGTAGGTGGGTCACCCAACAGTGCATCCAGCACATAGGTCAAATTACCAGCTGTGAGGACAATCCTCAAATTGCGGAACCAATCCGCAAAGTTGCTTCCATTGTTTTTCAACTTTTCTTTCTCTAGGAACGCATTAAAATTGATGGTAGGGGCTACCATTGATCTACAACATATTTGCAATAGTTTAGACTAAGTTTATGACAAATTGAGTTCAAATTAATAATAAAGTTTAATCTAGGTGAACTCCCACTCAAAACAACATCCCTCACATTGTTTTAGTGATCACACGAACCAAATCCACTACATCAACACCGATCATAACGAGAGTTGATATAGTTTCAATGGCGAACAATCGTCATGTTCATCATATCTACTATATGATTCATGCTTTACCTTTCAGTGATCCGTGTTCCGAGACCATGTCTGTACATGCTAGGCTCGTCAAGATCAAACCTTAGTTTCCGCATGAGCAAATCTGGCTTGCTCACGTTGTATACACTTGCAGAATCTAACACACCCGATCATCACGTGGTGCTTCGAAACAACAAGCTTTAGCAACGGTGCTAACTAAGGGTGAACACTTTATGACTTGAAATTCATGTGCATGAAGGATCATCTTATAAAGCTACCGTCGTCTACTAAGCAATACAAGATGCATAAAGGATTAACATCACATGCAATTCATAATATGTGATATGATATGGCCTTTCTTCTTTGTGCTTCCGATCTCCATCTTTAAGCACGAACATGATCTCCATCATCACCGGCATTGCATCAAGGTCAATGACGCCTCTCCATGGTTGTCATGCACCGGCTTCAACTATTACAACTACTTTGAATAGACACGCGGGTCTTAACATAAATTAAAGACAACCATATGGCTCCTGCCGGTTGCCAACTTACAATAAGGAACATTGCATACATCAAATATAATCACAATCATGGCCATATCACATCACTGCACACCCCTGCAAAACAAAGTTAGACGCCTCTACTTTCTTTGCATGTTTTACGTGGTTTGGGGCTTTCAATAAGTGTCGTTCTAACTTACGAACATGGACCACAACATTGATACTAGTATTGTTAATCACCCGTTGTAAATTGGATCTTAACTATGCTAGGAGAAACAGGCACCCGCAAAGCCACTTATGCAATACAAGTTGCATGTCAAGCGTGGAGCAAGTCTCATGATGTCATGTAAGGTTAGCCTGGGCCGCTTCATCCCAACATACCGCAAGATGCAAAGTACACAAGTAGCAATCGACAATAAAAGCATCAACGCCCACAATGACCATTGTGTTCTACTCATGCAACATATCTACATATAGACACGGCTCTGATACCACTGTAGGGTTTCGTAGCATGGAAAACAAAAAATTTCTATCGCATACAAACAAACAAGCCAAGATCTATCTACTAGATTGTAGCAACGAGTCGATGGAATAACTTACCCTCGAAGATTCCAAAGTGTTTAACGAGAGCGGATTCTCGTGGGTGATGTAGTCGTACTCTTCCCGATCTCAAGATCGCGTAGACGATCCTTCCGGCGCTGCGTTCCGGCAGCGCTCCCGCAGTCGGTCACACGTTCGGTACTCGACGAAGACCTTCCTCTCCCTTGTTCCAGCAGACAGCGGAGGTTGTAGCACTCTCCTCACGATTCCGGCAGCACAACGGCGTGGTACCGGAAGTAGAGGGGAGATCTCGCAGGGCTTCGCCTTAAGCCGGAGCGAGTATGGTGGAGTATGAGAGAGCTCCTCGGCGATCTAGGGTTTAGACACACCAAGGAGGAGGTGCTAGAGCCGGCGGCTAGGGTTCCGGGGACCCCCAAGTCGGCGGCTAGGGCAAAACCCTAGGGGGGCGGCGGCTATGGTGGGCTGCAGCTTCTAGGGTTTGAGGTGAGGGACTTGTGTGTGCTAGGAGGGAGCCCTGCCCCTCCTTATATAGGTGGAGGGGCCGGCGGCCAAGGGGAGGGAGGGGAGTCCCTCCCCAACTCGGCTTGGAGGGGGCGCTGCCGGTTGGAGGAGGGATTCCCTCCCCAACTCGGTTTCCCACTTCCTCCTCTTTTCTTCTTTCCAAATTTAGCCGTTTGACTTTTCAATTTAGCCGTTTGACTTTTCAAACTAGGATTCGATTAATCCTTTATTTGGAACAGCGATGACACTTAGTATATGATGCAATCATACCAACTTGATACAACACATTCATGTACCCTTCCCCTCCGGAGTGCCGGACATTCCGGAACATTCTAGAACATTCCCGATGAAAACACCGGAATCAATCCCCAACTCCGAAACGGGACTTTACTTATATGAATCTTATTCTCCGGACCATTCCGGATCACCTCGTGATATCCCGGATCCCATCCGAGACTCCGAACAACATTCGGGCTCTTTCTCATTCATTCCATAACTACTCAAACAACGTCGAATCCTTAAGTGTGTCTCCCTACGGTTCGTGAATTATGCGGACATGATCGAGACACTTCTTCGAACAATAACCAATAGAGGAATCTGGAAATTCATATGGCTCCCACATATTTCTACGATTACTTTGCGATCGAATGAACCACTTACATACGATACCAATTTCCCTTTGTCTCACGATAGTTTACTTATCCGAGGTTATGATCGTCGGTATCTCTGCATACCTAGTTCAACCTCGTTACCGATAAGTACTCTTTTCTCGTTCCCGTGATATGTGATCCCTTGTGAGCCAGTCACATGCTTGCAAGCTAATTGGATGACATTCCACCGAGAGGGCCCAGAGTATATCTATCCGTCATATGGATGGACAAATCCCACTCTTGATCCATGTGTCTCAACCAATACTTTCCGAACACTCAATGCCACCTTTATAGCCACCCAGTTACGGTGTGGTGTTTGATGTCATCAAAGAATCCATCCGGTAAAGGTGATATGCATGATCTCATGGTCGAAGGAATTAGGTTACTATGTATCAGAAAGCATATAGCAATTGAACTATTGAAATGACTTGATCTTTATGCTACGCTTATCTATAGGAGTATGTCCATCATATCATTCTCCTAACGATATGATCTTGTTGTTGATAACATCTCAATGTTCATGATAGGGAAACCACAATCATTTATCAACCAACAAGCTAGTGATGTATAGAGGCTATACTAGGGACTTCAAATTAAGTTTACAAATCACACAAGTATCAATGTTTCCTTGTTAATACTATTACAGCATGAATGTAAACATTTATCATAAACACAAAGATATAATAATAACTACATTTATTATTGCCTCTAGGGCATATCTCCAACAGAACTCTCCACACATCGTTCATGGATATGGATGCCGACGGCAACATCATCCCGAAGACACCGCAAGCTGCGATCATGGCAGCCACTACGTATCTCGCGGCCCACCAACCTCCGGAAGGGGACCCGAAAAGAGCCATGCACAAGTCCGCACTCACCGGACTCGAACTCGTCGGACTTGCGCTCCACGAAGACGCTCCTGCGGAGCCAAAGAAGAAAGCTCCGGCCAGGCGCGACCGGAGCCCCACCCCTTCATCCGAAGAGGAAGAAGAACACGACCTTCCTCGAAGGAATAAGAGCTCGCATCGCCATAAACGCGACTACAACGCCAGAGACGCGCTTACACAGCGCAAAATCGACAAAGCACGCGCCAAACGCGCATGCTCGTCCGAATCTGAGATGGATCAAGATGAAGGAGAACTCTGCGGAGCTCGATGCTTCAGCAGATCTGTTCGGCGAACACAGATGCCACGCAATTTCAAGCTTCCTTCGGATACTCCGAAGTTCAACGGCACGCAAGATCCAAAATCCTGGCTCAGTGACCATCTGTCATCCGTCAAGCTTCACGGCGGTAACAAAGAAACCGCCATGCAATGCCTTCAGCTGCAGCTGACAGGCGCAGCGCGGGTTTGGCTCAGCAGCTTATCCTCAGGGTCCATCCGAAGTTGGGAGGAGCTAGCTTACAGCTTCATCCGAAATTTCAAGGGCACCAGCAAGAGACCCGCCTCAATCGAAGAGTTGCGAGCCTGCACTCAGAGAACGGGTGAATCTATTCGCTCGTACATACTACGCTGGTCTACCACCAAGAACTCCACAGCACACATATCTGAAGAGAGGGCCATCGACGCCTTCAGAGACGGCGTTAAACGCCAAGATTTCAAGGAGGAACTCGGGCGCGTCAAGCCCAAGACACTCGACCACCTCATGGACATCGCCAACAAGTGGGCGGACGACGAAGATTGCATTCACCGAGCACAATCAGATGAAGAGGACGACTACGGCCGAAGACGGGAACGCCGCAGCAAGAGAAGATCGCGCGTCTACGAGGACCGCGACGGACCCGACATGGTCGCGGCCGGCTACGCCGACCGCCGCAACGATAACAGCCGCAACAGCGAAGGATACCGCAGCGGAAACTACTGCGACAACGGACGCCTAGCACAGTCGTGGCAACGCCGCGACCGCGACAACGGACCCTCAGCATTCGACAAACTTTCGGGTCCATGCACCATCCACTTCTACATCGACAAACAGGATGGCAAAAAGAAAGCCAGTCACATGCTCAAGGACTGCCGCGAGTTCCAGAAACTCAGCGAAAGCATGGTGCAGATGAGGCAACAAGCCCCAATCCCTGCGTTCGGAAACGCACCTGCGCCAGGTGAAATAGCACACGGAGCTCCTCCACCGCCGACTATTGGAGGCCCAAACCAACCAGTCGCACCAGCGCAAAACAACGCCGGGGTCGGGTATCCCCCACCAAAAGGAGCACTAAATATGATCCAGAAGGGACGCCCCACAAATAGGGTGCAGAAGAAAATCACCCGACAAATCAACTTAGCCGTGGCAACTCCGCCAGCAATCCCTGAGTACCTCAGTGGATCGGAGTCCTGCATCGCATTCACTCGCGCGGATCACCCTTGCCAAATCCCTCGCCCAGGTCATGCTGCCCTGGTGCTGGAGGCGCAGATCGGAGGCTTCGAGATGAGTCGCGTCTTCATGGACGGCGGCAGCGGCATCAACCTAATTTTCTCAAGCACTCTAGCAGCAATGCGGATCCCACAATGCAGCCTGGAACAGTCAGACACAACGTTCCACGGCATCGTCCCAGGGAAGGGCATATTCCCCCTGGGCAAAGTAGGGCTCGATGTCATCTTCGAGAAGCCGGACAACTTTCGGCAGGAGCGACTCGAATTTGAAGTAGTGGACTGGCCGTCGCAATACCACGCCATCCTGGGGCGTGTAGCATTCGCAAGGTTCCTGGTCGTCCCGCACTACGCATACCTACTACTCAAGATGCCAGGACCAAGAGGCGTCATCACAGTCCACGGGAGCTTCACCCGATCGGACCAATGCGACAGGGATTTCAACAAAATCTCCCAGTCTTTCGGCATGCAAGACGAGCTTGTAAGGCTCCGTGAGGTGACGGACAATGGGGCACCCCCAGTCACAAGGCAGAATGCACCTGACATGTCCTTCGACTCCACCGTCAACACCAAGAAAGTACAGGTCCATCCGATGGATGCCTCCAAGACGGCCTTGATCGCCAACGACCTCAGCTCCGCATAGGAAGGCGCGCTCGTCGAATTCCTCCGTGAGCGCTGGGAAATCTTCGCCTGGTGTCCTGCGGACATGCCAAGAGTTCCCAGGGAATTCGCCGAGCACGCACTCAATGTCTTTCCAGACACCAAGCCAGTCAAGCAGTCCATCCGGAGACTGTCGGAGCCACGAGCCGAAGCTATCGGCAAGGAAATCAATAGACTGCTCGCTGCAGATTTCATCAGGGAAATCAAGGAAAGCGAGTGGCTTGCAAACACAGTGATGGTTCCAAAGAAAGACACGGACATTCTGCGGATGTGCGTGGATTTCACGTCACTGAACAAGCACTGCCCAAAGGACCACTTCCCTCTTCCTCGGATCGAACAGATCATCGATTCGACTACAGGTTGCGAGAAACTCTCCTTCCTCGACGCCTACTTAGGCTATAACCAGATTCGACTCAAGATCGAAGATCAGGAGAAAACAACGTTTATCACACCGTTAGGAGTATTCTGTTACAACACAATGCCCTTTGGGCTAAAGAACGCGGGTGCCACGTACCAGCGATGCATGCAGGCCTGCCTCAAGGATCAGATCGGTCGCAACGTCCAAGTCTATGTCGACGACATAGTAATAAAAACCAAAGAAGCAAGGACACTTATCGACGATCTCCGCGAGACGTTCGACAACCTTGATCGCTACAGGATCAAGCTCAATCCCGAAAAATGCGCCTTCGGCGTCCCATCGGGTCAGCTGCTCGGGTACTTCATCTCTCAACGAGGGATCGAGGCGAACCCGAAGAAAATCAGAGCCATCATGACGATGGAGAAGCCGAAAAACCTCAAGGGCGTCCAGCAGCTCGCAGGACGAGTAGCGGCGCTAAGCAGGTTCATCAGCCGCATGGGCGAGAAGGCCCTACCATTCTATCAGCTGCTGCGCAAGGCAGACAAGTTCGAGTGGACACCAGAAGCCAATGACGCATTCGAAAGCCTCAAGCGGCTCCTCTCCACCTCGCCCGTTTTGGTCACGCCAAAGGAGTGCGAGCCCCTGCTGCTGTACATAGCAGCCACACACCAGGTGGTTAGCACCGTACTCGTGGTCGAACGACCCGAAGAAGGCAAGACCCACGGGTTCCAGCGCCCAATCTACTACCTCAGCGAGGTACTCACTCCAACAAAACAGAGGTACCCTCACTACCAGAAACTCGCCTACGGCGTGTTCATGACGGCTCGACGATTGAGCCACTACTTCCAGCAGCATCAGGTGATGGTCGTCAACGAGGCACCCCTGAACAGCATCCTGAATAACCCGGAGGCCACAGGACGCGTGGCCCTGTGGGGAATCGAACTGTCACCCTTGGACATCGTCTACGAGAAGCGACTCGCAATCAAATCTCAAGTCCTTCCGGATTTCCTGGTACATTGGATGGAGCTGCAGCTACCAGACACCCCGGACATGTCACAGTCATGGACGATGCACTTTGACGGCTCCAAGCGTGAAGCCGGAGCAGGGGCAGGGGTCATACTGACCTCCCCGCAAGGCGACAAGATGAAGTACGTTCTTCGGATGAAATTTCGAGCCTCCAACAACGAGGCCGAATACAAAGCCCTCATCCATGGCATGAGGATGGCAAAGATATGCGGCGCAACGAGCATGGTCATCTACGGTGACTCCAACCTCGTCGTCCAGCAGACGATGAATGAGTGCGACGCACACGCCGAAAACATGATCGCGTATCGCGCGCTCTACAACGCACTCGAAGGAGAATTCGACGGCTGCGAGCTTCGGCACGTTGGAAGAGAAAGCAACGAGGAAGCCGATAGACTCGCCAACATCGGCTCCACTTGCGCAAAGGTGCCACCAGGTGTGTTCCTCGAACAGATCTGCGTGCCATCCATCAAGCGGAAATTCCCTAAGGGATCACCCGAAGAAGCAGAACACTCGGGAGCTACGCTACCCGAAGGACACGAAGGACCCGAAAAACTGGACACAGATGTAGCCATGGTCAACCTAGTGCAGGTCATGGCAGTTGAAGAAACATGGACGCGCCCATACCTCCAGTTCTTGTTAAATGGAGAACTGCCTGACAGCCCGACAGATGCCCGGCGTATATCTCGTCGGTCAAAAGCCTTCACCATCATCAACGGCGAGCTGTACAAGCGCAGCATCACGGGTGTACTACAACGGTGCGTCACCATCGACGACGGCAAAGCCATACTCCAAGACATCCATGAGGGCATCTGCGGCCACCACGCAGGCAGCCGCTCCCTTGTCGCCAAAGCTCTACGAGCAGGATTCTACTGGCCAACGGCCATGAGCGATGCAAAGGACATCGTCCGAAGATGCAAAGGATGCCAACGGTTCGCCGACAAACCGCACGCACCTGGGTTCGAGCTCAGACCCATACCCATAGCCTGGCCTTTTGCTCAATGGGGCCTCGACATGATCGGCAAACTGCCAAAATCCTCGAAAGGGGGACACGTCTTCCTCCTGGTTGCAGTCGACAAGTTCACCAAGTGGATCGAGGCCATGCCGGTCACCAACCAGAAAGGCAAAACTGCCGTCAAGTTCTTCGAGTCCATTGTCTACAGGTTCGGCGTACCGCACAACATCATCACCGACAACGGATCAAACTTCATCTCCGAGGAATTCCAGGACTTCTGCGAAGGCCTTGGGATCAACATCACGTACGCCTCAGTGGCACACCCGCAAACGAACGAGCAAGTGGAAAAGGCCAACGGCCTAATCGGCGCTGGCATCAAGAAGCGCCTCATGAGTTCACTCGAACAAAAAGCTGGAGCCTGGACGAAAGAGCTACCATCCGTCCTGTGGAGCTTACGAACTACACCAAACAGCTCCACCAGCTACACACCGTTCTTCATGGTACACGGGGCCGAAGCCGTGCTGCCAGCCGAAGTACGCCACCAGGCCCCTCGGGTCGTCGCATACAGTGAAGCCGAATCCACGGCTGCACTCGAAGATGTCGTCGACACACTCGACGAAGCACGGGACATAGCAGCAGCTCGATCAGCGGTGTACCAGCAGAGTCTCCACAACTACCACAGCCGCCGGCTGCGCCCAAGGTCCTTCGTCGAAGGAGACCTCGTCTTGAGACTCAAGCAAAAGCGACCGAATAAATTCGAGTCTCCATGGGAAGGACCCTACGTCATCACCGAAGTCATACCAGGTGGCGTCTATCGCCTCAAGCACGTGGAGTCTGGAGTCGCATACTCCAACCCATGGAACATCGCGTACCTGCGACGATTCTATCCCTAGTTACCTACCCCTTTACTTTCAATAAGGCTTTCAGCCAAGGCTATTCAGCCGAACAATGTACCTCCTCCATTACGATATAAATAAAGCTAAGTGTCTCGCCCCAAAACTTCAGTTTGCTATTTTTTGCAACTTTACTACATGCTACAAACGCACTCGGGGGCTCCCCCCACCTCACGATTTCATCGACTAAGGATCAAACGTGTACACCTGAATAGCTGACAACGTCAGGCAAACGAAAAGGACACGTACTCACTCAAAGCACTGCGTGCTTACAACAATCAAACATTTACAACAAAGGGCACAACACGCCCAGTCGAAATATACAAATTTTACATCTATCTGTTTATTTTCAGGTGCTACCTATTCTGAAGAATAACCCGAGCACGCTGCTCAAACAAATCTATGACCTGTTCGGCATACTGACTTACAGCTGCGTAATGTGGGCGCATGTCCCACTCACCACCGTCAGGCCAAGGAGGTGGCCCAGCTGCCACAGCAGCCAAATCTACATCAGGCCGGTGCACCCTCACAAGAGAAAAAGCAACCTTCACTCCTGCGACGAGCTGTTGCCGCACCAACTCCTTGACATTGCTCACGCTCCGAAACTTCGACAGAAGACCCGCAAGGCTTGTCGGTATGGCATCCAAAGGGAACATGACGTGCAGCACCGAGGCAAGCGACGTCTGCACTTGGCGAAGCACTCGAGGAACCTGGTGCACACGATCCTGCACCGTCGCCAGAGCTATGGCACGGTCACGATCCATCCAGAAGAAGCCATCAGCCTCCATGTCCTGTTGAGTCAAGCAATTGACCCGAACAGCGACACGCTCCTTCTCCTCCCTCGGAGCAAGGTTCGCACCTGCGACAATAAAAAAAATATAAGAGCAAAGGCCAGCAGGCTCACCCGAAGAACTGAGCTACAGCTCGAAACAAGGAACAACTTACATTGAAGTTGCTCAGACAGTCGAACAAGTTCTGCCATCAAGTACTCCTCCCTGGCTGCACCACGCTCCGCCTTAGACTTCCAAACATCGGCACGTCCTCGCAAACCGAGCAACTCCCTCTCCAGGCTACGCACGCGATCCCGAAGAAAAGCGAGTTGAGAGGAAGCATCCAAAGGCGGTCGCAACGGCATTACGGAGGAGGTGTCAACAGGGTCAGCACCCGAAGGAACCTAGAGCAGCAGGAAAAGAAAGGGACATACACATTCAGACAATGACAGAGCACAACTCAGAAGAATTCATTAAACATATAAGGCCACTACGTGGCACAAGGATGGTGTTCTTCAAGATATTTACAACAAAAATAGACTACAAACTATCCTACGTCTACAACACCTAAGATGCGGCACCCTGAGTCGCCTCGGAGCCGAACTGCCTAGCTTTGGCCCCGCCCTGCTGCCGTAGGGCATACTCAGACAGCAAATCAATGAGCTTGGGCCCATATCGCTTGCAGCGAGCAGAATAGGCAGCAAAGGCTACCTCGGATCCATCCGCCGTCGTCGGCATCCGGGAGGTGATCTGGGGCAGATCCAGCTCCGCGCCAGCCGCCAAGGCCATCGCCAGCCCGACGGACGCGCCGATGCCCTTCTGCTTGCGCTTGTACGCCGCAGGCGCTTCGGCTGACAGAGCCTCCGCCAGAGCATCCACATCCTCGAGGGCCACGCCCTTAGGAACAAGCTCCTTGTAGAAGCGGCCAAGGACCTCCTTCGCCTTGGAAAGGGAGCTGACGACGGTGCTGCAGCGGTCTTCGACCGCCACAGTAGCATCGTCTAGAGCACTCCCGTGCTCTAGAGCACCGCGGTAAAACTCGATGCCTGCGGCATCTGAGACAAAAAATAAGAAGGAAGACATGAAGGAAAGCAGCTCAGAAGAGGGCACGAGGCATGAAGAAACAAGCACAAATCTAGCACTCACCCGAAAGAGCCTTGGCAGCAGCCATGAGCTTCGCTGCCACCTCTCTTTCACGAGCAGCCGCAACAGTGGCCAGCTGCTCCTCACGGTCTGCGGCCTCCTGCTGCAGACGCTCTTTCGCTTTGGATGCCTTAGTCAGCTCTAGCTCAAGGCGTTCCTTCGCACCAACGGCGGCCTCGGCCTTCTGCTCGGATTGACCAAGGCTCTTCTTGAGAGCGTCGACCTCACGGAGAGAAGTGTTATGCTCCTCTGCATTCAAGACAAGCAAGTGTTAAAGAACAGGACCAGGATAAATAGGAGAGGCGCTAAAAGGCAGACAGGTACCTTGAAGCTGCCGAAGGTTCGCCTCCAGCGCCAAGCGCTCCTGCACCAGCCGCTTGGCCTCCTGCACAAAAGGCTGAAGAAAAAGAAATAGCAGTAAGAAAAGGACTTGGGGGCTACGCCCAACACAAAGGAGTAAAAACAAAATCAGAACACAAAGACACTCGGGGGCTCCCCCCATGACATGAAGCAGAAAAACTTACATGCTCTGATGGCGACTCCGAAGGCCCGCCTGCGAAATTCTGAGGCGCAACCACCTGCACCTCCTGCAACGGAGGATCCGGAGCCGCACCACCCGAAGTCGCCACCGTCTGAGGCGGAGGAGACGCAATTTTCGACTCCCCCATCATCTCCCGCGCACCATCACTGGATGCATCGTGGGAGGAATGCCTGCATACGAACAAATCAGCACAAGTGCAAAAATCATGAAGGCAAAAGGACAATAGTACAACAAGAAACTTACGAGCCTAGTGAGCTCAGGTCGAAGACAGGAGGAGTCCTTCGGGCTCTCTTCTCCTCCTTCTTCTCTTCCTTCTTCTCCTCCTTCTTTTCTTCCTTCTTCCGCTTCGCTGGCGGGTGCGGCGCTACAGCCCGCACGGGAATGGCAGGAAGGGGAGAGGAAGAACCCCCATGACAGTCACTATGACGCTCAAGGCCCAGAGGGTTTCTGGGAGTCGGAGGAGTTGAGGCATCCGAAGACTCACTGGAGCTCCGTGATCGTTTGCGCGTATGGTCCTCACTCGACTCGTCAGCATCCTCCGCCGGAGATCGCGCCGACGGCAGCTCGGACACGGACTCAACCACTTCATTATCCGGGGCGTTCGGATACTTTTCGGGCAATGGCGGTACCATGCCCGGCACCTTGAAGCTCTGCAAAATCAGGAGGAACTTTGTTAGCAAACAAAGGAAATAAATACACAGCCGACAAAAAAAGCACTACGTGCACAAATCTACACCTGCGGTACGGCCAACGTCGAAGAAAATGGAGGAGTTAGCGATTTCCCCGGGATTTCTTCTCCGGCCTTGAACTTCAGTAGCGCGCGAAGGGCCCTGTCAAGATCCCCCTCAGAGATTTTCTCAGCCGAAACCCTCGTCGGATCACGGCGCCCAGAATAAAGAAACATCGGGTGCGCCCTCGCTTGAAGAGGCTGCACCCGACGCTCAAGAAAAGTTCGGATGATGTCCACGCTGTTCACCTCCTTCTCCGGAATCAGCTGGAGATCCTCCACCCGACGGTAAAGGGCCTCTACCTCCGCCACCTCACCATCCAAGATTTGGTTTTTCCAAGACCTTTTCTTCCCAATCATTTGGGAGGGGTCAAAGGGAACAAGACCAAAATCTTGCCCGGGCACTACGGAGTCGCGGATATAAAACCATCGCCTCCGCCAGTACTGGACAGATTCGGACATGGAAAAAGAAAAGAAGAGAAGATTAGGACTAAGGGAGATGATGCAACCCCCAATGGGATACACACCATCCGAACCAGATTGCCTCTTCATGGAATAGAGCTTCCGGAAGAGGCCGAAGTGCGGCTCAATGCCAAGCCAACACTCGCAAAAAGTGACAAAACACGCAATGTGGAGAAGAGAATTGGGAGACAGATGATGAAGCTGAATCCCATAGAAGAAGAGCAGTCCACGGAGGAAGTTGTGGACTGGAAAAGAAAACCCACGTATAACGAAGGCGAGAAACATAACCCGATACCCAGATGGGGGACGGGGGATTACCTCATTGCCGGGGAGTTTGACGGCCTCCCTATCTTGCGGGATCAGGCCCCGCTCGCGAAGCTTGCGGAGATCGCTCTCCCGCGTCTCTGATCGCTGCCAGCCACCATCGGTGACACGAGTAGCGGTGGTGCCCTTCTTTCCTCCGGCGGCGCTGGTCCCAACCGCAGATGACGATTTCTTTGGTTTCCCCATGGCGCTACGGCGGCGCCGGCAGTGCAAACGCAGAAGAGAAGATGGAAATGTGGAAGGAAATCCCAGCGCGCAGCAAGAATCGCTAGAGCACAAGGAGGCAGTGAAAAAGAACTGATGTGGTGAAAACAAACGCGGCTTCCCCCAATGATTATAACAGCGAAGACGACGCACGGCAGCCGTCCATCCAGAAGACCTAACGCCAACGACAGATCTGACCGTACACGTGTCAACATCACAACGAACCGTCGTTACCACGCCGTCCACTACGCGCGGAAATCGAGGAGACGCCGTAATTATCTCCACGCCGCGCGTGACCGGTCAATTCAAAGTCAGCAAGTGGGACCCACGCTTCGTCCAGTCAAGTCATCTCTGGCGTAGCAGACGCTTGAGGTCATCGATCGTAAGCACTGATGTCATCAAAAGCTATACTAGCACCAACTACAATTCCCCGGCTCCACAGCTAAGAGTACTCACTCTAATTTTCGATTCGACTAAATACTCGGGGGCTACTCCTATCAGGAGTGCTGGCCGCGCACCTGGAAGATGAATAAAGACAAAGTATTTCTTCGAGTCCTACGTCGAGTCTACGAATCCTCTACGGACTCGGGGGCTACTCCCATAGGGAGGATAAATTTAAGCATCCAAAATTTTCGTGTCCTACGGACTTAACAACTGAGCAATGTTTGAACTAAAGTATCTGCTCGAGTCTACGACTCGAACAGACACTCAGGGGCTACTCCCATAGGGAGCGCTGGTCGCGCACCCTATGAAATCTTCGACTGCGATCTTTCGGATCAGCACGCAAAAACTTTTTTGACAACTCTGCCCCAAACAAAACGCCGAGTAAGCGATAATCTCCTTGGGCACCCGAAGCACCTCCGTGGTGACAAATGTTCGGATGCTGCGTCTGCGACGCAAAGATAAGACCTGCAGATATCATCTGATGGCCTGGCAACGCACATGACTGCGCTCTGCTAGTACGAATCCATGCCAACAGGCGTGATGAAAAATCCCGACGGACGCATTGGGTACATCAATTAAAACCACTGGGATTCCACTCCTGTAAGTCCCCTGCGGCCTGAGTCGAATTACGCCAGCATATGTTCCAGGTTCAAGTTAAGGGACTCGAACCTGATGAAGATCGTGTTGTTTTGTCCTAAGACAGTTAACTGACCCTGATCCGTCGGGTGAGTCAGGCACACGTATCAACAATCCCTACATACATATACTGTTTATATATAATTGCACCCGAAGGATTGAAGAGTCCTCAGCCGAATCTATGATTCGACTGATCACTCGGGGGCTACTGACATGGTTATACCCTACGGGTACGTAACTTCAGCATACCTGGTCCAGCCCAAGGAAGGCCCACAGCAGACATACGCTGGCCCATGAAGATTTTCGGGTGGCCAAGGCCCATGACGCCTTCGGATCCTTGGAGAACAAGACTAGCATAGATAGGAAATTCAAAGGGGTAAAACTCTAGAACTTGTAACCGACTAGGACTATGCCCGGGACCTGCCTAAGTCTATATAAAGGCCAGGAGGGCACGTCCTAGATCTCTCGACTCATACTTCCGCACACACACCTTCACGCCAGATCGAATCTGCGCACCCTGTAACCTTCGGTTCCGCCGTAATCAAGAGCAGACAAGCAGGAGTAGGGTTTTCCCTCCGGGGGCCTGAACCTGGGTAAATCTCGTGTCCCCTGGTTGCTTGTCTGTTAACCGTTCCACGATCTCCAGCATCCCCATCTTCTCCAAAACCCAAGTCCATAACAATGGGCATTGACGAGATTAAACCTCGTCACCAGTAGTCGTGCCGGTAGCGCTCCCCAAAAACCTTATCGCCCTTCTCCCGTACAAGACTCGAAGCAGCGGGGTCTCGGAGGCCTACTGTCCCAGCTCGTGGTGCACGCCGCAAGACGGGATGTGGAAGATCTAGGTAGCGCAGTGCTCTGGAACTGGAGGCGCAAAGGATGTGTGGCAGGTGTCTGAGAGGAGGGGAGGCCTCTCTCTTATATAGACAAAGAGGGGTAGGCAGATAGGCTGCACAGAAGATGAAACGAACAGACAGAAGTTGAAGCAAACAGGCGGAAATCCACCGAACAACCTCCACTCAGTTCGTATTTATTTAGCTCGTATTAAAAGTCCACTCGAGCAAAACGTTTCAACTTCTATATGACTATTCATATACCATTCATGCGTGGCAAAATAAAGCTCGGCTCGGCGAGATTCCTGCAACCCACAGCAGGCGCGTCGTGACGTGGCGTGGCGTGGCGAGGCGAGGAGGAGGAGCTCGCGTGCGGAACTCTCTCCTTCTCCTTCTCATCCTGTTTACCAAGTGATAGGAGAGCTCACCTTATAAGCTAGTCCAACTTCCACTCAACTAGCAACGTGGGACTAAACATTTGTCCCAGCTCTTGCCTTGTATGAATGGGCCAATGAGCCTCTAGGATTTCAGGAATTTATTGGCATATAATAAATGGGCTGGGTCTAATTAGGCAAAAATTCCAACAATCCTCCACCAGATCCCAGAGGCACATGAAGTTTGCCTTTGGTTCCAAAACATTGTTTATATACCGGTACTGTAGTGGAGACTGTTAAGTTGAACTTCCACCTAGAGCTTTATGTTATACTAGGCTGCAACTTGTATAGTGGACTATGCCTTGAACTGCAAGTTTGCTGCGAACCTAGCTTCACAAAAAGTCTTTACCGATACTAGGCTACCGCGGGACTTCCCCG
Organism: Avena sativa; assembly: GCA_916181665.1. Taxonomy (NCBI): domain Eukaryota; kingdom Viridiplantae; phylum Streptophyta; class Magnoliopsida; order Poales; family Poaceae; genus Avena; species Avena sativa. Next base: position 383,297,391 of record OV702282.1, read on the forward strand.
CGGGAGGAGCTTATACGTCATACTCCATGACCTTTCATGAGTTTATTAGAGAGCACCCTACTCTCATAGACTGCGACATTTTAACAGTCAGCTCATATAGGTGTGTTCTTAAAAAGATGTTCTGCAGGACAACATCTTTGCTTAGGATAAGCCACTTAGAACACATTGACATAATAAATCAACCTGCCATGCAGAATAGGAAAGTATTGCATATTTATGGAGTGGTGTTTATTAAAGTAGGGATACTTTCCTCTCGGCTAACCAACAGCTTGTCTCCCAATTCTAATTCACGGGATCTCCGATCACATGGAATGGTTTACCACTATGGAAAGGTCAATTTGTGGGTCTCATACCCATCTCCTTCGATGCATTTCCTATCACGTTGCGTGATAGACCCTTTGTGAAGGGATCTGCCAAGTTTTTAGATGTTTGGATATAATCCAATGCAATAACTCCGGAGTTTCTCATTTTCCTGACAGATTTCAGTCTCCTCTTCACATTTCTTGATGACTTCATATTATCCTTAGAACTATTTACCTTGAAAATCATAGTTTGATTATCGTAGTTCATAAGGATTGCGGGTATTGGTTTTTCAACCATAGGTAAGTTCATCAAGAGTTCACGAAGCCACTCTGCTTCAAGAGTGGTTGTGTCTAATGTTGTGAGTTCTGCTTCCATAGTTGACCTCATTAAGATGGTCTGCTTGCAAGATTTCCAAGAAACAGCGCCACCAGCAAGTGTGAATACATATCCACTTGTGGCCTTTATCTCATCAGCATCAGATATCCAATTTGAATCACTATAACCCTCTAGTACCATCGGATACCCGGTATAGTGTATGCCATAGCTCGCAGTGCCCTTTAGATATCGCATAACTCTCTCAAGAGCATGCCAGTGATCATCTCCTGGATTTGAAACAAATCGACTGAGTTTGCTTACAGCAAAGGCGATGTCAGGCCTCGTGGCACTAGCTAAATACATGAGCGAGCCAATAATTTGAGAGTATCTCAGTTGGTCTCTAGCATTTCCTCGATGCTTTCGAAGCAATACACTAGGATCATACGGTGTAGGAGAAAACTTGAAGTCGCTATACCTGAAACAACTCAAGATCTTTTCCACATAGTGGGACTGAAGCAATGTAGATCTCTCAATAGCTTGATGTTCAGGATGACATCAGCTACTCCTAGATCCTTCATCCCAAAGGAACGAGATAAGAAATCTTTGACCTCCTTAATTGCATTAAGGTTGGTTCCGAAAATCAGTATGTCATCAACATACAAACAAAGGATGACTCCCTCACCCCCACCATGGCGATGGTACACACATTTATCAGCTTCATTTACAACAAAGCCTACAGCAGTTAAGGGGCTTGTTTTAGTAGTTAAGGGGCTTGTTTAAAGTTCTTTTAAACTTCTCATGCCACTGTTTAGGGGCTTGTTTTAGACCATATAAAGACTTCAACAACTTGCACACCTTTCCTTCTTGACCATTTACCACAAAGCCATCTGGCTGATCCATGTAAATTTCCTCATCCAACTCTCCATTAAGGAAAGCTATCTTAACGTCCATTTGATGAACGAGAAGACCATGAGAGGCAGCCAATGAGAGTAATACTCGAATGGTGGTCAATCTGGTAACAAGTGAGTAAGTGTCAAAGAAGTCTTCACCTTCTTTTTGAGTATATCCCTTGGACACAACCCGTGCCTTGTACTTCTCAATAGTACCATCAGGTCTAAGCTTTTTCTTAAACACACACTTGCATCCTACAGGTTTACACCCATAAGGGCGATCAGTGATCTCCCATGTTCCATTAGCTAAGATGGAATTCATCTCACTATGGACGGCTTCCTTCCAGTAGTCAGCATCAGGAGATGCATATGCTTCTAAAATGGAAGTGGGAGTGTCATCCACAAGGTACACAATGAAATCATCACCAAAAGACTTTGCAGTTCTTTGTCTCTTGCTCCTTTTAGGAATTTCATTATTATCCTCCTTAGGACTTTCAGAGTGTTCAATTGGAATGGTAGGTTCAGAGAATGTAGCAAATTCCTGATTAGATGAACTAGGTATCTCCGGATTTGATGAGTTAGGTTTATCCTTCATTGGAACGATATCCTCAAAGAAAGTCGCATCAGTTGACTCCATGATTGTTCCGACATGAATGTCAGGCACTTCAGATTTTACTATCAAGAATCTATAACCAATGCTATGAAAAGCATAGTCCAGAAAAACACAATCAATAATTTTTGATCCAAGCTTTCACTTCTTGGGGATTGGTACATTAACCTTTGCCAAAAAAAACCAAGTACGTAAGTAAGAGAGTTTTAATCTTTTCTTCTTCTATTCTTCGAATGGAGTAATTTCTTTGTTGTTTGTGGGAACTCGCTTTAGGACATGACACACAGTCAATAGTGCCTCCCCCCACCATTCCTTAGAGAGACCCGATGTGTCTAACATGGCGTTAACAAAATCTGTTAGAGTATGGTTCTTTCTTTCGGCTACTCCATTTGACTAGGGTGAGTAGGGAGGCGTCCTCTCATGAATTATGCCATGTTCCGCACAAAAGAAATCAAACTCGTTGGAAAAATACTCTCCACCACGATCAGACCTAAGCCTCTTAATCTTTCGATCAAGTTGATTTTCTGCCTCAGCTTTATAGATTTTGAAGAAACTTAAAGCCTCGTCTTTTGATTTCATAAGATACACATGACAATATCTCGTAGAGTCATTGATCAAAGTCATGAAATATTTCTTTCCACCTTTTGTCAACACACCATTCATCTCACAAAGGTCAGAATGTATGAGCTCTAGTGGTGTTAAATTTCTCACTTCTGCAGTCGTATGTGACTTGCGAGGTTGTTTAGCTTGCACGCAGACTTGGCACTTAGATCCCTTAATAGTTGTGAAATCAGAGATTAAATTCATTTTGGCTAGCCGCGCCATACAACCAAAATTAATATGACAAAGACGAGAGTGCCAGACATTTGATTCAAAATTCGTGTAAATATGATTAACAACTTTATTACAAATGTCTGACAGAGATAAGCGGAACAAGCCTCCGCACTCATAGCCTTTATCAACAAAGGTTCCATACTTCGAAATTACAAATTTATTGGACGCGAATACAATCTTGTAGCCATCTCGACACAGAAGAGATCCACTAACAAGATTTTTATTTATTGAGGGAACATGATGCACGTTCTTCAGGCGCACGGTCTTTCCCGAAGTGAACTTTAGATCGACCGTATCAACACCATGAACAGAAGCATGCGAGCCATTCCCCATCAGCACGGTTTGAGTCCCTCTGACCTGATATGAAGAAAACATGGAAATATCAGAACAGACATGTACATTAGCGCCCGTGTCAATCCAGCAATCAGGAGAATGACATAGTGAAAGAACAGTAGGTAATATACCATACCCAACATCTTTCATATCAACGTCGCCCATGACAACATTAGCAGTCTTGCTGCCCTTCCCATGCTAGCGCTTGTCAAAGCGATTGGGACAAGCAGGAGCCCAATGATCAGGATCACCGCATACATGACAAGCACCTTTCCTCTTATTAGTCTTCTTCTTGAAGCTGGTAGACTGTGAGGCCTTGTTCTTTCCATCGAACTTCCCTTTGTCGTCAAACTTGCCTTTGTTCTTGAACTTATGAGGCTGGAAGTTCCTTTTCTGTACCAAATTGGCATTAGAACCTCCCTCGGTACCTCGAGCATGTGTGTCTTTTGCTCTCGCCTTCTCTTCCACATCAAGAGTCCCAATGAGATCTGTCACGGAGAACTCTTGTCTCTTGTGCTTCAGAGAAGTAGAAAAATTCCTCCATGACTGAGGAAGTTTGGAAATAATGCCTCCGGCAACAAACTTGTCCGATAACACACAAGTGAAGTGCTCAAGCTCCCTGGCAAGTGACTGTATCTCATGAGCCTGCTCCACAATGGAGCGGTCATCAACCATCTTATAGTCATAGAATTGTTCCATGACATACAGTTCACTGCCAACATCGGAGACTCCAAATTTTCTCTCGAGCGCATCCCACATATCCTTGCCATTGATAAATGATAGATATGAATCGACAATATTGTCGCCAACGATACTGATCAAGGCAGGCTTGAAAGTGGTATCAAGTTTTTGGAACGCCTCTTCCTGAGCGGGATTAAGTTCTCCCTCAGGTGCACCATAGATGGCATTATAGCAGCTCATGGTCTAAAACCAGAGCACTGCTCTCGCACGCCATCGTTTGTAATTGACACCTTTGAACACAGGTGGCTTCATAGAAGCAACAAAGCCACTTGGATCAAATTGCCTGAAATAAGGTTTTTGGATTGTTGAATAAAAGAGCAATTTACCAAGCGAATTATCCATAATAAACGCTAGATAAAACATGATTAGAATAATAGGCAATATACTAATTATGTGAAATAGCGAATACATATTAAGGCATATAACCAAACTGACTGGAAGACAAAGATCTTGAGATGCGATCAGAACAAGTTTGAGAAAGAAAACATATACGACAGCAGCAGAAGAGGAACCGCCGGTGTTCGTGTTGGCACCGTCGTTAGCCATGTCATCGAGGAAGAGGGTGCTGATGTCAGGGAAGAAGTCCTCGTTGGGGAAGACGTCGACGCAATCGCTATCCGAGAGGGAGTCCGTGATGAAGCCACTAGTCGCGCCGGTAGCGCTCCTCAAAAACCTTATCGCCCTTCTCCCGTACAAGACTCGAAGCAGCGGGGTCTCGGAGGCCTACTGTCCCGGCTCGCGGTGCACGCCGCAAGACGGGATGTGGAAGATCTAGGTAGCGCAGTGCTCTGGAACTGGAGGCGCAAAGGATGTGTGGCAGTGTGTCTGAGAGGAGGGGCGGCCTCTCTCTTATATAGACAAAGAGGGGTAGGCAGATAGGCTGCGCAGAAGATAAAACAAACAGACAGAAGTTGAAGCGAACATGCGGCAGCCCATCGGACAACCTCTACCCAGTTCGTATTTATTTAGCTCGTATTAAAAGTCCACTCGAGCAAAACGTTTCAGCTTCTGTACGACTGTTCATATACCATTCATGCGTGTCAAAATAAAGCTCGGCTCGGCGAGATTCCCGCAACCCGCGGCGCGCGCGCGTCGTGTCGTGTCGTGACGAGGTGAGGCGAGGCGAGGCAAGGCAAGGCGTGGCGTGGCGAGGCGAGCGAGGAGGAGGGGCGCACGTGTGGAACTCTCTCCTTCTCCTTCTCATCTTTTTTACCAAGTGGTAGGAGAGCTCACCTTATAAGCTGGTCCAACTTCCACTCAACTAGCAATGTGAGACTAAACATTTGTCCTAGCTCTTGCCTTGTATGAATGGGCCAAATGAGCCTCTAGGATTTCAGGAATTTATTGGCATATAATAAATGGGCTGGCCTAATTAGGCAAAAATTCCAATAATACCATGGATTAGAGTGTCCAACCGGAGAGTAGTTCAGGGTAATATCATGAAGAGAATATATTTATTGAGAGTGGTCACTAGTGAAAGTATGATACCTAGGCCTTGTTTCTAAACATTGAAACACCGTTTACAACTAGATCTGTTGCATATTTGTTTGCTTCCATATTTTTGCCTTTAGTCTTTTCCTCCTAGTCAGAAGCTCTTCTCTGGCACCATTACCACTTATAATCATCCATACCACTTGTATTTCACTATCTCTTCGCCAAACTAGTGCACCTATACACCTGACAAGTGTATTGGGTGTGTTGGGTACACAAGAGACTTCTTGTATTTTGATTGCAGGGTTGCTTCAGAGGGATACTTTTGACTACTTTCTCCCTGAGTTCGATAAACCTTGGGTAATCCACTTAAGGGAAACTTGCTGCTATTCTACAAACCTCTGTACTTGGAGGCCCAACAACTGTATACAAGAATAGAAGTGTGTAGACATCAAGGGTAAAATGATCATAGTTGCTTGTAAGAGGATTCAGAGCGTCCTTGTGAGAAGCCAGTAAGCTGCTTGGAGATTGGTGACATGTTACGTCGTCTAAATATGTGACGTTATTTCTTTTTCAAAAGTCTAGTTTCATGCCTTTTCAGTTTGGTTCGCATGATTACAGGAAAACCGAAAACCCTAAGATTTCAGATGTCATGTTATGTTAAATATAATCATCAAACCAATTTACATATTTTTAACTTATGTATCTATGTATCTAAAGCGATAGAATCACAATATGGTTGGAGGAAGGGATTCTTAAAGAGATGACTACAAGCAAACGCCATTTTTTTAATATTCTCTGTTCTTCCTGAAATATATTAGGATGGACACACACGGCTAATAAAAACAATACTGACACAATTGTAATCAATTGATAAAAAGTATGCTTAGAGTGGAGGTTCATTGGAATATTGTACGCGCGTGAATAATTTCAAATATACACAATTAACAAATGTATTATGATTATAAATACATATACTCTACATAGAAAAGGTGGACATAATAATGTCCAAAGAAGACCATGAAAACATTTGAATCAAAGGATACATTGTCCAACATGGCACAACATACACAGAGGTGTCTCGGTTATTAAGACGTAAAATGTACCAACACATTAGCACTTCATGATCATGTTGTGCTTCTCTAATTATTGGCCTATCACCATACTTCTTCTCATTGTCGCCATCTTGGGGTTTATTCTTTCGGGCCTCCTTATCAGTGGCTTCTCATTGGGACAAATATAATAGCAATTTGCACCATCAAGTCTAGGTTGGGGGGGGGGGGTGAGGGGGAGGATACTTTGCAATAATATATAGATATACCATGGATGACTTATTCATCGTGTAATTCCCTTAGGTAGTGATGGACACTCACACATCATCACGATCCCTATTAACATGATAGACATTATAAATGATATTTTAAGATGAATGGTTACTAACCGTCTTAGAATCCCCTAGACGACTATTGTAATTCGTGGAGTACGAGGATCCAATCCACTGAGAACACTGATGGCAACATAGAGATCACAGTGGTGGACTTGGTGATAACTTTGAACTTCTCCAGCCATGTCTCCTATCCTACTTAAACATGAAGATCTCCTATAGTAGGGATTCACATCACCATATGAGAAAGATATGCCCTCGGTCTCTTCTAAGACAATCGATTTGATAAATCGGTGCTCACACACGTTGTATACGCACCACTACTACCGTTGGTGCCTCACATCAACCATGCTTCATATTTTGGAACCTTAGGGCGTGTTTGTTTACTTGGGCTAGAATTTCACGTTTTTGCAACTTGGCCCACTAGATGCTGCATGGGAGGAGATTGACCTCGGGCTAGGATGGGCAGTTTATTTGGTTGCCTGTTTTTTTGTTTCCCCACTTTGAGATCCCATATGGTCACTTTGTTTGGTTTCCCAGATTGGGCTCGACTGGTGCAAAGTTGCATGTTTGGGAGCCCGCATCCGGCCCGATATGGTTACCTCGCATGGCAAAATGGTGAGCTCACCAACTACTCATCAGGGTTTAATAGCTTACATGATATTTCACATGATTCAGAGCAACTGGTAGTAGACAATCCACATGATCAAGCCGACAATAATGATGTCTTTGATCATACTTGAACCCCCTATAGGTGGAAACTGCTCATGTCGACGAACTTGTTGATGAATTGATGGCAGTGGAGTGAAATTGATGTTCATATCTTGCGACGACTATGCCTTTTGTGGACGCTCTGCTAAGAACTCAAAGTAGGATTGTTGTGCCTGCTCTAGAGTCTTAAAACCCTTATGGAGGTTGTGCTGGTAACCTGTCACTTGTTGGCTGCACTCCTTCCATGTCTTGTAGATTCCCGGCTGCTTGCCTTAGTAGACCACATACCAGTTGTATTTCTATGAGACATAACACATATAAGGATCACAACTAAAGCAGGCAACTCAAGTGCACAAACAACACAAGGCAATAAACATAAACTAGTTAAGCATGCATGATCATGTGGGAACAATCATCAACAGTTCCAACCTACCAAGTTAGTGTGATCCAACTGATCACCACCAGCATATATAGTGTCATCCTACCACCACATCAAAAGGGGTGTAATCCTATCACCGCATATGTTCTCCATCATGTGAGGGGTTAGTATATACCATCTCAAAATAAACAGGCACAAGTTTTTATCAAGTCCCTGGCTACTTCAAAATAAACAACTTCTTATTCATCATGCACACACTACCGCCACCATCTCCATGATCAGGGATCAAGCACTACACATAGTAGTGCTTGGCCAGGAAGGTCCTGAGCCAGAGATCCCTATGGTCCTACGCCATCTGAACAAAGTTGTTGCCCATAGCCCTGTTGTCGAAGAGGTGGCTGAGCGCCACCATCAGAGCCTTAGGGCTATACCCTTTGGCTGCCATGACGGCGTCATACAGAGATGAGTACACGTTAGGAGGGGAAGCAGTTTGACGGCAGTCGCCACCGTTGTCACGGCATCGGTCATGCAGGTGATGGCGACGACGTCCTCCTCTCCCAGCATCGACATCTTCCTCTTCTTAGAAGGATCGAAGCCACCAGCAACATAGGCATTTGTGCTGCCATCTTGACCAACGCCGGTAGCAGGAGAACCTGCGGCGTCATCGGTCTCGGCGTCGTCATCAATCACCACTATCTCCGACTCCTGGGTCTGCATGTATTCAGGGCTTGTCTCACCAAGAGGCTCACTAGAGCCCATTGCAAACCTGCCAGTGGCAAGGCCGAAGGAGAAGATGGCCTCCATCTGCCTATAGTTGGTGACATGCTTGTTCATATACTCGTCATCCTTGGGGTGATCTTGAGACAGGGAATTGCAGGGAGGTTAGCCAGGTTAGCGAGGTTACACAAGGGAATCATATGGATGTAACTGGAATTAGTTATTACCGAGATGTGTCCCTTGTAGTGGGCGTCCTCCAAGATGATGGTGCGGGTCTTCTCGTCCCAGCTAGCTCCGCTAAGGTCTCTGAGCTTGGAGATATGGATCCACCTGGTCCTCCACTTACGCAAGTGGTTGTACACCTGCTGTGAGGACACCTCGATGCCATAAAACTCAAACACCTTGCGGGTAACAGTGTTGAGGTGCACCTCTTTGAACCCTTTCTCCGTCCTGACGCCGCTCTTGATGATCTCGAACATCTGGTTGAGCACGAACGCCAAGAGGAACATTCCCACTTCATGGTGCCCTTCACCCCCTTGCCCGCTTGGCCTGTGCTATGGGCTTTGTCAGCCTTGATGGCTTTCTTACTGGCCAAAATCTTGGCAGCTTGCTCTGCAATCTGCTCCACCATGAACCCGGTCATCGGAGGAGCAGACAAGATCTCCGTGCGCTGAGGATAGGTGAGCCTTAGAGGCAGGAATTGGGATTGGGTCTCAGCGACAAACATCTCTTGAGAATCCATGAGAGCCTGGCTGAACTCATCGGTGGTCATGTCCTACAGATCTCACGGCCGCACATATCAGGACCAAGACTAGGCATGAATACAAACTTAAACATGCAACAAGTCTATGAAGACACCGATCGATGACTATACCTAGCAGTTCATTGGGCAAAGTAACATAGATCTACCGCAAACAACAATCAAATCTACGAGGTGCTAACAAATCGAAACTACCACACCCGGGGTTTGATGGAACTCACTGACATCATAGAAGCGGAGCACGCCGCCGCTGAAGATCTTGGAGGAGAACGCATACACCGGCGGATCTAGAACCACCACCTCTGCTACCGCCGCTTACATGCTGGCCGATGAGGAACCCCGCCGGCTTGAGAGCTCGAAGAATGGGGAAAATGGTGGCGAGGGACGTAGGTGTGGAGGGAGGTGATATATACCGTTGCGCTGCGGTGGGCGGTGACCCAATTTCTCCCGCCAGTTTGCTGGGGAAACGCGCGACTCGCGTCGTCACCGAGGTCGCACGGGTGGCGCAGCTTCCCCCCTTTTGCACGAGCAGGGCCTGTCCCCACGGAAACGCCCAAAATCGGTGTTTCCAGAGGGCCAACTTTTGGGCTAATTTAAAGTTCGTGCGATACAAGAAACACATGCGATTCAATACACCAAATGCCCTTATTTTTTCTTGATCCATACGAGAAACGAAAAAACGGGCTACCAAACACACCCTTGTAGAATGGTGTGGCTTATATGAACGATAGCATCGATGAGTAGATGACAAACATATGATTCATTTCCCGTTCTTTCTACCTAACACATATTCAAGCACAAAACACAAGAAGGGGCGCAACATATTGCACTTAATTAGTGACCGGTGGTCAATGAAAGGTATAATATTTCCTCCGTCTTAAAAAGGATGTCTCAAATTTATTTATATTTGGATATATCTACATATTAAATAGTGCTTAGATATATTCAAGTTTAGCCAAACTTAAGACCTATTAGAGAAAACTAAGAAAACCGGCTTCACTATGCCACATGAGACAACACCAATTTTAAGTAAGTCGGAGTGTCTAAAATCAAATGGTTTCAAAATATCATAGTTCGTCTAAAGCTACCTCAAAATTGTAGTATCAGATGTGGACATCAACGGAAGTTCAAGATCGAAGAATGGACTTCTTTATTGATAAAAAAATGAAAAAATAACCATACATATTAACAACTTGGGCCAGCTGGTTAGTGGTTCAGAATACCACAAGCCATTTGTGTCGATGATGGCTACACGAACATAGCCAGAGGTGAAAAGGTTATATGGTATTTTGACGAGAGTTCTGAAATAGCGAAATAAAATCAACCCGAGAGTAGTTGACCTTACATGTTCGGAGGTGCTCATAATGGTAGGTGTCTTGCGCTGTGTTTAAAAAAAAAAGTTTTGAGTATCGCGGGTTTTTTCTAGTCGAGAAATTTTTACTGCTGCACCTGCACGCTTCGATTCCTCGAGTCGTGTTTGTACGATTGTATCCTGGAACTCTGCACTGCAGTCCTCCTACCTCTCCCGGGCTGTCGCACATCATCCCCTTCGTCCTTCGGGCCTGTCCCGAAACTCGAACGTGATGCACCCGGTGAGGCCGAGGTGCCATGGTTCCCCCCTCCTCTGCCTCTCCGCCGTCCTCCTCGCGTGCGCTCTGCTCGCCGGCCCCGCCGTCGCCGATGGCGTCACGCCCTCCGAGGCGCGCCGGCTACGCGACGAGGTACCCCCGCCCCTCAGATCCGCCAGTCCTAGCCGCAGCCCCTCTAGCTCAACAGCCAGTTCATTGATTCTACTAGCGCTGAGTATTGTACAGTCCAGCTCGCCGTTTGCCTCTGTTCGATTGCGAGAGCAACGGTGCCGTGCTTGCGAAGCGAGCTGGTTTTGTAATCTGGTGCTAGGCTCCGCGGATGGATCAGTTTGCTTGATTCGACTAGTTAAATTAAATTGTTAGATTCCTGGCTTCAGTCCTACCCACTATTTGTTCCTGGAAAGATGGTGCTGGAATTGATTTTCAGGAGTTCACTACTCGGAGCATTTGTTATTCTCATGCCTGATGGGAGATGACCATAAGGCATCGTTAGTGTTCCCGAAAGTGCTCATTTGTTTGATTCATGAATGTATAATTGTGGGCATTTCTAGTACTCGAGGCTCATTTGGTGGAAAAAATAATACCACGGCTCAGTTTTGGATTTGGCATTTCCAAGACGCACCGGTATGTGTATTAGTTATAAGATCGTGTTAACAAAAGTACTGGTTGGGTTTTAAAGCAATCGCACCTCAACCCATCCAAACTACAGTGACATTTTGATGAGCATATGGTGTTGAATTTGATTACACGAGATCATTTCTGGCCAGTCCGGTTATCTGATTTCTGCAGGATTTCTCCTATTGTCTTACTCTTGTACTTTGCCAAGATAGCATCATGTGTTAACTTATTAACCAATCATGTTTTTAACACTAGCTTAGCTTGACTAGCAGCAGTGGCAATAACTCTGTTGTCTATAAATGGCATACGAACAAGCCAGTTGAGTTTTTATGCTCTGTATTGACCTAAAATCTTGTGTAAGTTCTAACATACACAGGTATGTCTTTTACGTAGGTGAAGGATATGTTTTATCATGCATTTGATGGGTACATGCAACATGCTTTTCCACTTGATGAACTGCGACCTTTGAGCTGTCAAGGTGAAGACTCCCTTGGTGGTTATGCACTCACTCTTGTAAGAATTAATAGACTAACTCCTCGTGTATTTTTTCTTGACATTTGTTTCCTTGGTGGATTATCATAATTCATGAATAAGCTTTTTTGAACAGATCGACTCTTTGGATACTTTGGCTTTACTAGGTGATAAAGAGAGATTTAGTGCTGGTGTGGAGTGGGTTGGTAAGAACGTCCGTTTTGATATTGTAAGTAAACATGAGTGACATTTAGTGAATCTGGTTTCACTAGTCACACCATTAGAAATTGGTTTAGTTTTTTGCATGGTAATTTCTGAGTTAAAGAATATGCATCTGATACATAGTAAACAAAACGTAGTACTCTTAAATCTTAATTTGTGCTTGGCAGCAAAATAATCTACTACATGCTGGTTAAATTATGTTCTCTACTAATCTGTTAATCTACTTCACAAATGATGACGTGCAGTAGCAATACTCTTTTTCTGAATCAAATATTTCAGTACCAAGTATGTCATATCTGTTCCATGGATACCTCATTAATTCATTTTATTTGAGTCTTGTACTTCTATGTACTGTACTTGTTTTCTACCGTGTACAAATCAAAATGCTTTTGGGTCAACATTTGTGAGTCTGTTTACACTTGATTGTTGTTTAGAGTTCATGCCATTTTAGTAATCATGTTTCCTCTGTGCATGCAGAACAAAACTGTCTCAGTTTTTGAAACCAATATACGTATCCTTGGAGGTCTGTTATCAGCTCACCTGATTGCCAGTGATTATGCCACTGTATGTCTGCTCAATCCTATCGTATATTTGCTGTTTATTTCCTGATAACGCTATTTTTGGTATGGCATGAGAAGTATATACGGATAGATATTGCTGCATACTATAATATACACCAAAACACAGCGTGAAATCTGACTGAACCAGCAGCCCTGCAAACCAAAGCTACTTATATAAGACCCTTTTCTGAACTGAAATTTACAAGACCATATCTATAACTAATGCGTATACCTACTATTGACACCATGATTAGTGTATCTGTCGCTTTGCACTGTAAGTTGATGACACCATAACTTGTTACTTGGGAATAACCATTTGTACCCCAATTTCAATTGTTGTGTTTTCTGGTTGAGGTTATTTGTAATGTTACTAGAATGTGGTGCATTACGAATAGGTATGGTCAAGTGTCTGATTTTTATTTAAGTTTCACATTTTACTGAAAGCACCCACATGCAATGAAGAAAATGATTTCAATAAAAACAAAATAATCCACTGCTGAAAGAGGAGAAAGGGCTGTTGGGCACCTCATCATACCAAACTCTATTCACATTATCTCTTCAAGTGTGTATAGATCAACAATACATAAAGCCACTGAAAATGTAACAAGGTAATAATGCTTCCACTTTAACTTTCTCAGTCAAACTATTAAAGGGTGTTCAGAAGTTCAAAAATTGTAATAGCTACTCTCCACGTGTCAATTAACAGATATTACAGAACATCAATTCCTAATAAATGGATGACAAATCCTAAATGGGCAGAGCACAGAGAAGTCACATGTCAGCATGTGAAACATGCCTCATGGAGAAAATATAGATAAATCTTTTTTGTTTGTCACCTCATGGACGGCTTGCAAGTGCTAGTATATTCAGAATTAGTCGAGTAATTTGAAGTTTATTATTTTATATTTTTGTGACAAAACTGAACTTTAATGTGGTTCAAGTGTTACTGTATTTGATTTAACTTTTCATTGATAGGGTATGAGAATCGACTCTTACAATGACCAGTTACTTCATTTGGCTGTTGACTTAGCCCAGAGGTTGCTGCCTGCATTTGACACTCCTACAGGTTAACAACCTTGTCCATTTGCATCTATTTTTGGAATGAGATATGCTATGTATCACATTAGTACGGACATGTGATCCCTCTATTTGTAACAACTGTTATTGCAAAAGAACTATTTTCACTGCTTAGGATGGTGGTACTATACCTGATTACATGGAAAATCATGTTCCATTGTAACAGTGCACACTCACATATAAATGAAACCACACATGCATATATGCGAGCATGCAACACACACTTCACAAATTTGTATTTGTGACGTGTTGGGATCTGCCATCTGAGTTTTCCTGTTGTTGAACCTATCTCACTGCCTCTACTGTTTAATGTCATTTTGATGGCCAGTTGAACACTCATTTATGATCTTCTGGCTTCTCGCTAATGACCAACACGAAGGACATGCTCTTAAGGAAAAACTTTTCACTCAATGACAACGGCCTCTGCTGCCTCTGCAACGATGGCTTGTTGGAAACCAGAGACCTTTTCTGGAACTGTAATTTCAGTAAACAATGTTGGGAATCCATCAACATCACACTAGAAGGCAATCTTGGTCTTTCTCAGATTATTGCTTCTGCTAGATGCAGCTTTGGAGGGCCTTTTTTTCGAAGTGTTCTCGGCTGCGTCTTGGAATATATGGAAGCAAAGGAATGCTCTCATTTTTTATAATGTAGCACCTACTGCTAGAGCTTGGTCCCCTTCTTTTAAGAGAGACCTCATCCTTCTTTCTTATAGAATGAAGGATGATCTGAAATCTCCTCTTATAGCTTAGCTAGACGCTCTGTATTTTTTTATGGGTTATACCCTAGACTAGGCCCTTCTGTACATTCCCTCCATCCCTTTCTTGTACATATTTTAGCTCTTTAGTAAAATTTCACTCTTGGGGCCTCCCCTACAGTTTTCAGCTAAAAAACACTCATTTATTGCACTTTCTGATAGCCTTACCAACTTGATTTTACCCAGGTTTGCAGTAGTGAAAATGACACTGATATTTGCAGACTTTTCAGCTATATTCTGATTGGTGCTGTCTTGAATGAGTTTGATTATGCCACAAAATATTTATCTAGCAAAGGTGCTTTGCAAAGTGCAAATTAAAGAAAATCGTCCTTTCTGTTGGAACCATTTTGGTACCCTTTTAATATAAAGAATATTTGCATGTTATATGGTGTTCGATACCATAGATGAAAGAACGTGCTAACATATGTCCCTTTGTTAATTACATTGGAAAATTTCCATTGCCTTAGATAATCATTTTGAACAAAAAACGTTCTTCAACTTTTTAGTTCACATTCTGTTCTATTTCATATTGCTTGTCTAACTAATGCAATTTGTCTTGTAGGTATTCCATTTGGATCTGTTAATTTATTGTATGGTGTCGATGATGATGAAAGCAAGGCACGCTTCTTTCTTCTTCCCTTTTTTTGGCTATAAAGTTTTGCAAACATAAACATGCCAAAACACATGTTGATTATCAATAGTGTAGAGATTTGCTGAGGATTCCAAAATACTTGTGCAGTTTGCTTCAGTAATTTTGGAGTGGTTTCCTTGAATTATTCTAGTATGATTTTGTAATCACTAAAAATAATACCTGAGTGGCATATAAACCTGTACATCACTTTTAAATTTCTTCTGCTCACGCATATTTTTGAGGAAAACACATATGTGCTGACAAATCTCCCATATTCATCTTTGGTAATCAGCACAAGTAATTTTTTGAAACTTGACAGTTTGTACCTGGCTATTAAATGGACATGAACAATCATTATATTTACTGTTGACGCTCTGGATGTTATCCCAGATAACATCGACAGCTGGTGGTGGCACTTTGTCATTGGAATTCGGTGTCTTAAGTCGGTTGACTAATAACACTGGTCAGTATTGGCAATATGCATCGGTTTTGCACTTTACCTTTTGCAGTATTGCTTTCTTATTATTGGTGTATTGTATCATTCTTTATTAAATTTCCTACTTCTCTCATGGCAGTTTTTGAGCGAGTTACAAAGAATTCAGTGCGTGGCATATGGGCACGCAGGTCGAAACTCAACCTTGTTGGTGCCCATATAAATGTCTTTACTGGTGAATGGACACAGAAGGTATTATTAACCTTTGTCCTCTTGTGATAGGTTTTGGATCACCATATATATTATTTCTAGCATTCTCTTGCTAATGTTTAACTCTTTGGTGTACAATAAACTACCTCATGGCATTTCTGCAGGCTTTCAGCACTGTCTGATATAAATACTATCTCCCCTTAGTGACCTGGTAGATCTAACTTTTATAAAATTGACATATGATTGGTCACGTGAGTGGAGTGGAAATATGTCTATTCTGCAATGTATCATCGTTTACCAACATAATTACCATTACATGATACAGAAAGTTTCCGAAATGTACTTTCAACTGTTTTCTTTGCAGTCTTAAGTTTTGAAGATGTTTCACCATTATCATCATGCAGGATGCAGGAATCGGCACAAGTATTGACTCATTCTATGAATATCTTCTGAAGGTATCCAAAACTGTAAACTTTTTGAGCTAGCTAGCTCTCGTCAGGACTTCCTCTCTCTAAAGATGTGATGCATACACCATTTTCTCTTTCTCTTTGTTTCTCAAGCACACATGCACACTTGAACTAGCTTGAAGCATTGATTATTTATCCCATACATTACAAGTTTAACATTACATCGATGGATACAGGTCCATTTATAGGACTTACAAAACCGCCTTCCTTTAGCTACCAACATAGTGAAACTATCTAGCCTGGGAACATTACTATTATAGCTAAGGCAAATTTCGATTTTGCTTTTACTTGCTCTTACCAACTGCAGGTAGTCCAGCTTGGATCATTTTCTTTCCTGGACTAGAAACTTTAGCCTACCAAAAACTCTTTACGGACCTACATGCATAGATATTTTATCTTGCATACCAACATGCATGCACTTTTGCAATGTGGCATGTGCTTAACCAGTGTGGTTATGATGATGAAAAGATTAATGCTAACATAAATCATATGGAAGGGAGGTAGTAACATTTTTTTGGAAAAGAAGTTCTATACCATCAAATGCAATAAAATGGGCATCCTAGAATAAAATTTTGGAATGATCCTTGATACATGTTTTATCCTAGAGCATGAACAAAACTATGTCATCATCTAGCTGGTCCTCTCTTCATATTTTTCTTAACCCCTATTATGGTTTTTAACAGTTATTTTTTTTGTATCAACAGGCATATTTATTGTTTGGAGATGAAGAATACCTGTATGTATTTCAGGAAGCTTACAAGGCTGTAATGCACTACCTCCATCATGATCCTTGGTAAAAATGCAATATGTTTGCTCCCTAGTAAAATCCTATTCAGCATAGTTGAATTACAGTTCGCATGTCATTGTTTGAGGGTGTTTGGCTATTTTTGCAAGGCTGTGTTGTTTAAAAGTTGAAATTTGGGATCTGATCTTGCATTATTAATATGCATGAATAAACTAATAAGGATCAAAATCATGTCTTTTCTCTATAATATGAAACTGTAAGGTACAACTAGATATGTCCAATCATGTTTTTATAAGCATTGATGGTCAGATAGTTATGTCTGCATGCCGTTTTAAGTTCAACTACTTCCTGTTGAATGGGAAAGTTTGAAATGAATTTTCGAAAATGCCATGCTAGGTATATTGAGGTAAATATGAATTCTGGCGCTACGGTTTGGCCACTATTCAACAGTCTGCAGGCATTCTGGCCAGGACTTCAGGTCTGGGATCTTCATATATCAGAACATATACTAGCTCTGTGCAGCGCGTATTCGGACGGTTACTTATGCTATTTAGATTTAAGGTTTTAGCTGGAGATGTCGATCCTGCCATTCGAACACATGCTGCCTTCTTTAGCGTCTGGAAGAAATATGGGTTCACTCCAGAAGGGTTTAACCTCGCTACATCCACTGTTCAGGTATTGGAACAACAGAACATTTTTTATACCTTTATGGGTTATTACGTTTTTGGTCCTTGAACCTTCGGGCACCTGCAAGCCTTGAACTTCAAATGGAATTATCAACTCTAGAAGACACTTATACTAACGCTAATCTCACCATTTCCTATGCTTCATAGAATGGACAAAGGAGCTACCCTCTGCGGCCTGAGTTGATTGAAAGCACATATTGGCTATTCAAGGCTACCAGAGATTATAGGTGTGTCTTTCTTTGCAAGGTGAAGATAAAATTTGTTCTTGGTTAACACATCAATCTTTTAGATTCAGTTTCTCTCACCACTAAAAGGCATAGGAAACTTGAGTAAAGCTTTTTGCGTGTATGGTTTTCTTATTGGATGCTGATGCGGACAAAAGGTGTTCAGCTTTGGTCTTTGCTAATTTGATGGTCGAATAAGTGATTTCAGTTATAAGTGTAAAACTATAACTTCATTACCATGAAAAGATTGCATGATTGAGTACCTCTATCTGATACTAGCAAGCTCTAAACCATTTTTAGTTAAATTTATTCTATTTATGTGACAAGTTTCCTCCTAAGATACATTTTGGCATATATATTAATCGCAGGTACCTTGATGTTGGAAGAGATATACTAGCAAGCCTTCAGTATGGTGCTAAATGTCCTTGTGGCTACTGTCACATATCAGATGTGGAAACCCACAAGCAGGATGACCACATGGAGAGTTTTTTCCTTGCAGAAACGGCAAGTATTTATATATCAAAATTTGCGACATAATCTCTGCTAATAAAAAGCTGGCATGCCCATGATGTTTTTCGTCGACCAGTGTCACACACACATCACAAAGATCAGTTGATTACTTATGACATTAGCTTGTGTTGGCATAACTACTTATTGTACCACTACTAAACATTTAGTCGTTTACCTTGTAGGGTGTCTAGTCTGCTAACACGAGAGTGAACCATAACCTTTAAAACAATCTCTTCTCCTAAATCCTGACATTTATGAATAGATTTAAGTTCTGACATGAATTAAGAAATATAATCATTTATTTTGTGTCTGTTAGATTTTATGTGAATGTTATATTTCCTCGAGTTAACTTCTAAATATACCAGTAAGTGCTAAACATTTTCAGTCTGATCTTGTCGGGTATCTAATCTACTAACATCAGACTGAACCGGAAAACCTTAAAAGCCTAACAGCCATTTCATGTCTGTTAAATTGTATGTGCATGCTATATTTCCTCCCAAGTTATTATCTGCCAATTAAATCTAACTACTAGCACATTGCAGGTAAAATATCTGTGGCTTCTCTTTGATTTAGCTGTAGGCCCTGATAACATTGTTGAAAATGGGCCATATAAGTAAGTACGACTCTGGAGTTATTAAGTTCAGTTTCTTATTCATAGGTAAATATTCCAACTTACCGTGTATCGTTGACTCTGCAGATACATATTTAGTACAGAAGGTCATTTGTTACCTGCTACTCCCGAAATAGCCTTGGTAGATGAGCATTGCCTTTATTTTGGAGCATTCTGTAATGGCAGTACAACCCGTGGCTACGGTAACGACGATAGTTCTAGTAAGCAGCGAAGTTCTAACTACACTCAGTTTGATGAAAGACAAACAGCTTCCAGTCAATATTCAATGTCCAATGGTTTGTTTAGAACAAGAGGTTATATCAAGGTATACCCTACTGCATTTCTGATTAACAGTTTCCTTATGCACATCTCTACAGAAAGAAAAGGGGACGATAATGGATTATGTCATTTGAAGTGATTTCTCCTTAACAATATATTCACTGTTTGCATGAACATATTTAATGGTTTGATTAACATCCTACTCATTGTCATTGTTACTGATCCTTCATTGAAGGTCAGGAGAGATGAGATTGACAACGGTGCATTGTAAACTTTATCTGAGTAGTTAGGAGTGTCATGCATGCTCTCTGTGTTAATCTGATGTTGTGTTCATTATTATGTAAAGATGAATGGTTCTGTTTTATGTTTATAGTACTTCTGCCATTCTACATGAATACCACATTTACCAAGAGGACCCTCTATGATCTTGTGCCATTTCAGTTATCTTACGCGCACACACTGGTCTGAAGTGCCTCCTTTTTAATTACTTTTTTTTCTAACTGCAATGTATCTTTCTGCTAGGGAGTTTGTCCAGGGTTGAGTCAGGCGCAGAAACTTGGCATATCATACCACGTCGGAGAGGATAGCTCCGTAGAGCAGAATTCTAGAGGTCATGAGAATCCCGATGAATCTTATGTGGTCGAATCCAGTGTCCAGGCTCAATCAAGTTCTGTTGTATTGATTTCTCATCCAGTCACAAGCCAATCCGATGAGTCTTTGATGACCAGGCCAAGAACTCAACATCATGAAAACATTGTGGTAACTGCTGACTCCGAGTCCATGACGGAGCCCATGAGGACCGATACTACTGGCGGCTCGTCCGAAGAACTCGCCGTGGACGCTGATGAAGAAATTGTGTCTCTAGACCAAAATGAAGATAGTGCCAGCTGATCCTTAGAGTAGGCACCAATTTTTTTACTACATGACTTGGAGCACCTCCATGGTCAGAGCTGGCCGCGTTGCACTCGAAAACTGTCAGCATAGGAAGCAAGCAGTGTTGAGTCGGTGGTTAATGAGCTGGAATCAGTGGTTGAAATGGGGGCATTCTTTGAGTCGTGCTATGAGCTGGGCCCAGAAGCAGTATTTACCACCAGAAACAATCTAACTGAATTTCCTATGGCAAATGAACCTGGGAATCAACATTTGTTAATTTTATTCTGTTGTACGGTTGTACCGATTAGATTTGTTTTTCGAACTATATATAGTTCTGATCAAATAGCAGATGTAAAGGTGTATACACTAGAGGCAAACAATGAACTATATGGCCAAATAGGTGCGGTGCATATTACAGATCATCAACAGCCCTACTGAAATCTGTGAAGATCTGTGTCTGAAATGTTCCTCAATTTTTATTATTCAAGCTGCTAGACGCACAATATCAAGGGAGGCAAAGCATTTCTTCTGACCGCTAAACATCTCTCAGAATGGAAACACTTAGATACAAATATCCATGTCTGGAACTGGAATTACATTACACCGACCAACTCCATGCTTACACGCGCGGAGATTACACGGGATCAAAGAGAAGACTTAGAGCGAGAGGCCGCCTGACTCCTCGTCCTCGTCGAGGCCGGAGGTGTAGACGGTGTAGAGTGACCAGATGAGCCCGAACACGCCCAGGAGGATCCACCCCAGCAGGTTGTTGCTCAGGCCGAGGCTCAGCCCGGTGCCCTCCGTCGACATCCGCTCGTCGACGAGCGCCAAGGCCGGGGCCGCGGACACGGTCACGGCGGTCGCCGCGGCCAGCAGGGAAGCGCCTGCGCCACGGACGGCGGCGGCGGCGGCCGGGGTCGCCTCCTTGTCGTCCTTGGAGTAGCTGCACCTCACCCTCTGGCTCCTCGTCCTCAGCTGGGGCAGACCTGCACAGTTAATCGTCAGGTCCTTCGTGCTCCTCAGCTCAGAGTGAGCCGTGAAGGTGCAAATGGAACACAGTGTTGTTTGTGCCTAGAGCGGCACGAAGACATGTAGAGCACTGCGTACCTAGAGCCTGCGGCCTGGTGACCACGGCACGGGCAACGACGGTGGTCGCCGCGGCGGCGCTGATGTTGGCCATCGTTGCTGTGCTGTGCTGCTGGTGCTGCTAGCTGGAGAGTGTGCCTTGCTCAGGTCTGGGCTAGCGTGTGCTGGTCCGCTGGCGTTTCCTTTTTAAGGCCATATTCGGAAAGTATCTCGGATCGAGGAAGCCGCGAATCATCTGGCACCGCTAGGATTGGGTGAGGCACGAGATTGGTCATGCTTCATCCATGGTTTATCCCCTCGTGACCAATGGGCGTTTGCCGCGTGGACCCGTGGATTCTCCGATCAAAATATGTGGACGTCTGCACAGCGACTTTAGTTTAGCTGAGTGGTACTGGTATTTCAAGAGGAATAAACTGCAGATATTGATGTATAGCATCGATATTTCGACGGGCTGGTATTTTTTTTTGTTCGGTTTTAGGAGATTTTGGCCCTCTTAAAACTGAAATATACAGTACATGTCATACTCCTAATGCAATAATACAGAAAGAGTAAATTACACTAG
The DNA here is from genome assembly GCA_916181665.1 of Avena sativa. NCBI lineage: Eukaryota > Viridiplantae > Streptophyta > Magnoliopsida > Poales > Poaceae > Avena > Avena sativa. Next base: position 383,319,409 of record OV702282.1, read on the forward strand.
ATGGTCTACATTGGTTGGATCTCTAGGGTCCCCATGTCATGTAAAACACGCAGGGAAAAAACTACCTAGGCAACTAGGGTTTTGACTACTGCTCCGGCGATCAGCGATCACCGGTGCTAGGGCCATTCCTTCCCCACTTTTGATCCATCTAACTCCCTCCACCGACTGCGTCACTCGGGCTGACTACGGGGTCGACCTGGTTCGGCTTCCCTGCCTTGGTAGCGCCGAGCTCTAGGGTTTTAGATCGGATTGGTGATGGCAGCGACAAGTGAGAAAGCTGATGCGGGCGAGGCGTCAGAGAAGACTAGCTCTGAACCCACGCTGGATGAACTGTTGAGTAGCCTGAATCTCAAGGGAGAGGACATCAGAGGGATCTTTGTCCCAAAGGAGGAGGTTGAATCCCTAAAGGAGGGGACGAGATGGATGGCAATTATGCCTCTTTCGTCTCCCAAACCTTTTAGCGCGGCGTTGCTGAAGAAAACTATGCGCTTTGCATGAGCCCTTGCACAAGAGGTGACCTTTAGGGATCTGGAGGAGGCGAGGTTCGTTGTCCAGGCGAACTGTCTAGGAGATTGGTAGAAAATTACCGAGCAAGGTCCATGGATCTTCAGGGACTACGGGCCGTTGATTGACAAGTACGATGGCAGCTGCAAAGCTTCAAAGATGGAATTGAATCACATCCATGCCTAGGTTCAGATCCACGATGTGCCTAAACACTTTTGGAATAGGCCAATCATCACTGGCCTAGCAGCAAGCGAGTAGGCGAGGTCGTGATAGTGGACATGAACAGCTCAATAATTGAGGGTGACTTCGTCCATGTTCATGTGTGACTGGACGTTTATTCATAGAGGCTCAACGATTGCACTAGTTTATTCATAGTAATTACTTCCAATAATTTACCGTTTTCTAGTTAATAGTAAAAACAACCGTACACACAAACTCTCTAGATCCTAGCTTTGCATAGAAAGCCATATAAATGGGTTATAAGGCTTTAGAGAATAGATAGTTTACCTTCAGCTTCTCGTGGGTTTGACACTCAAATACTTATCGAATTGTACTACGGTGATCCCCTACACTTGGAGGTTATCACTTAGCTGGAGGGAAATATTAGTCATGAAAATATTAGTGCATTCTTCCTAAGAAGTAATAGTGCCTTTAAGCAAAGCTAGCAATCAATATTTTGCCTTTTTCTCTAAGTGAGAAAGGAAGTAAACGTTGCTTCATCGTATTGGAGTCAACATCTTTTATGCGCATTATATCACATATCTCGGTAAATGTGTTTAAGTGCAAATCTAAATCCTTAGAAACTGAGCCTACAAATTGGTTATGTTGAACTAAACTTAAAAAGTTAGACTTTATTTCACAATTCTCCATTGTGACAGCGGGTTGAGTGATAGGTGCACGCATAAAATCATCATTAGGGGTAGCATATTCCCCAAGCTTTTTTTGGGGTGGTGTACTGTCAATTTTCAATGTCTTTAGAATAAGATAAACAATAAAACAAGTAACTAATTTTTTGGATTTATAATTGATAACAGAAAGTAAACTAATAACAATAAATAAACTAAACAAAATTAAAACTAACTAACAAGGTCTCTAATAACCTCACCAGGATAGCGAATTTATTCTCCGGCAACGGTGTCAGAAAAAAGGTTGATACCTTCGATCCGGATTACGGATGCAGTATAATAGCTTTTCATCTAGAAAATGTACGTTTAATCGAACCTTGGAAAGCAATTGCAGTAGGTTGTGAAGCATCTGCAAGACTTGTTAGTTTGCTTTAATCTTCGATTATCGGACCTTTTCAGTTTGCTTTTGTTAGCGGGGTTGTACCAATGGATGGAGATAGGCCAGAGTTGAGGTTTCACCTGCAGCTATGCATACATATGGGATAAAGAAAATAATAAGCATATTCATGTGTAAATGATCTAATATAGATAGCATTTATGGGTAGCGCATCCGTAAATACTAAAGCCCATGTGAGCCACATGCATATGATAAAGTCTCGTGGTCCAATCGTTGTACCATGTAGCACTAGGCTATAAACGACTATTAAGTAAAATACATAGCAAATCATTAAGATCTAATGATGTTGATGTTGTCCCCAAGTAGATTACTAAACGACTATTGTACTCCCCTTATTGTCACTGGGTTTCAAATGTAGGCGCCGTTTACCACACATCACACCTCAAACCTTGATCAATCCTCAAGATCTTGGGTACCTGACAAGTCCTAGGATTAAGGTAATAGACAATGATACAAATACAAATATGCTATGCAATCGCACACAATACTCTCATGTAGTTAGATGCACATAATCGATGAGAGACTATCCCCAAACTTGCAGCCCGTAAGGACTACTCACTCACAATAAGTTTAAGGATAGAAAAACACTGTAAAATTACTTAAATTAATACCAAATATCCTTACAAAGTCACCAACCGCGAGAAGATATTGAATACAAGTTATGACTATGGCTATGAATGGAGGTGGAGATGGAGATGATGAACTATGGTGGCGGTGAAGCGATGGATCTTTCTCAGTGTGTTTTCAGATGCAATCTGCGAATGACGGCTCTCTTTGCGGTGACTAGGAGTCTCTAAATATATAGGACCCTTCGTGAAAGTTGCTATGTTTGACCGGGCGAAGCCGCCTCCATGCGGCACGGACAAGCTCGCCCGTGCCCGCGCTCATTAACACTTATGGACGCGTGAGAGCTGGCGACTTTGTTGAGTTTGCAATGTGTGATTCTCTCTTAATTCCTCTAGATTTCGCCATAAAAGAATCATTTCTCCTATATTACAATCTAAAACAAGGATTTGCACATTTTTGCAATACTTAGTCATTAGTGGCAAGGTTAGAAAGATATTTTTATCGGTTGCTTGATTTAATATAAGTTTTAAATGCGAATAAAGATGGCTATTTTCATAGCCACCAATCGCGTACTTCACCAAACGGCGAGCCCAGGACCTCGCCTCCTACGAAGGAGAAGGCCCCCGGTCGACGAGAGGAAACTCTGCTGCGTCCAGACTCTGTGGTGGGCGGCGCTTGGGCGCACACTCGAGGCCATCCTCGCCCACATCGAGGCTGGCAACCAGTCGTGCCTCGCCTACCTGCCGACGAGGAAGCTCCTGGATGCCACGGTGGATGGCTCCACCATCTTCTTCCTCCTCGTCATTGGCGTCAAGGTTGTATGGGCCTCCGACGACGACGCCATCGTCACGCTTTGCGGTCCAGCTCACCTCGTGAAGGACAAGCCAGAGGATCCACCGTGTCACTCGCCGCCTTGCATGCGAGTGTGCTCCGGCGGCATCGTCATCAATGAGCGTTGAGTGCCATCTCCCTACCGCAGTAGCCTTCGCCTTGTCAGGCCGAAGAGGGAGAAAGACGTCGATGGTTCGTCGGCTAAGAGGTCGATGCCGTCACCGGAATGGTCTCCGCCCCGCGAGTACCTCCAGAGCACACTCAAGGTGGAGGCGCTGATGGACCCCGAGGAAAGCCTCGGCTTGAGGATGGCCATGAAGGCGTCGCTATATCACGCCTCCTGCTCGTGGGCCGAGCGCCGCCACCCCTCCTGCTTGGGGCCGAGCTCGCCGCCGCACGCTGCTCGCCCCTGCTCGCAGACAAGTGCCGCCGTGCCCTGCTAGGTGTGGAGAGGCTCGGGTCAACACTGCCATGCATGGGGGAGACGATCTCCCCTTTTTTTTTTTTTTGATTTTTATATTCTTTTAAAATATCAAGGATATTTTAATGGACTGACAAGCAGGGCTCCATCCATCTCATCAAATTGGCTCTGAAAAATGGGTTCCACATGTCAGGAACGCTGAGTCATTTTAGAATTAGTTTTAGTGCACACTGAAAAAACTGCTGAAAAGTTATCACATTTTGTAAAAAGTGGTGGGAAATCCAATAATCGGCGAGAAATCGGTGGTTTTATGCTAAAACTCCGTCCCCCTGACGCCTCACTCCTCTCCTCCCTTGCCCTTCCTCTCCCCCTTCTCTCTCTCTCTACACCGCACAGGGCGACGCCTCTCTCCAGACCCATTCCCACTCTCCGGAGACGAGTCCGGTGGACGGCCGTAGGCGTGGACGGAATCGGGCCTCACTTCTCTCTCCGGCCTTCATCACATCCCTCGCCTCAGGTGTGGGTCTCAGCTCCAACCTGAGGTATGGTACCCCCAATATCCAAATCACGCGATGGTAGAGCAAATTGATTGATTCAACGTCGGATTCGTGTTGGTTGTTATTAGATCTGGATGAATCAGATGTAAGCGCTGATGGAATTGGGTTTAGGCCGTAATTTTCGTCCTAGGTTTTGGATTCCCCATCGTCTACTCCCAGATATTGCTCCACGTAGGCCTGGAGGTTCAGGCATGCTGTTTCATCGAGTTCAGCTAAAATTTCAACATACTTCCTGATGCTTGAATGATCCTAGCCATGGTCCAGTATTCTCGCTGCATGTTTTAGGAATTTATGTTCGTGTGCAATGGACCAGTGTCGATGTTTGGGCTAACAATTGCAAATCCTTGTTGCATAGTGATAGCGCTACCTATATTTCTATGATTGTTATTCAATTGTAAAGTTGTGTTGAGTTGTTCACAAGCTACTGCTACTACCCAGTATTGGAGAGGGAGAATACCAAGATACTGATCTAGAACAACAGCAGTTTCATCCAACAGCTAAGAGGCACCAGTGCCCTAGGTGGACACTACCTGCTTAGGTGCTAGGTGCCAGTGCCACTTTCCTGTCTAGTTGTCTGCCTAACCCTGACTAGAATCTGGAACCCATCCTGCCATCCGCTTAGTCCTATTCAGAGTACTGAAATGTCTTCTTGCCTAAGCGGTAGCTTTATTTCCTGATGCAGTTGGTTCATGCCAGGGATGATGATGTATTGTTATTTGTACCATTCGTCCTTTGTCCAAAATGAGATGCTAAATTTATGCATGTCGTATTTTGCGGAACTAACCTCATAATCCACAGTTGCTGCCTCCTCTGTTTTGCCAGACTACCCTTCCCCTTGTCTTCACCACCGCCTCATCTCCTTCCATACTGCTGTCTCCACTCTGGACCCATCTCCTGCTATTCTCAGAGAGAAAAAGGAGGCGGAGACGAAATTGAACAAGCAAAGAAGATACAAAATTGTCCTTGACAGCACCCATCTCAAATACAACCGGCCACACGACGGCAGAAAAGTCCCACCCGTCCGACCACAATCGGACGCCTGATAGCCTTCATCGTTGTCCAGGGTTTTAACGCAGTCGAGAAGGCTTCAGCGAGGAAAAAAAAGAGGAACCTCGAGAAGGAGGCGGCGAACAGGGAGCGGAAGAGATGGAGAACGGCGGCAGCAAAGGCGACGTCCTGGAGGATGCCAATGCGCGTAAGAAGCCGCTTCCTCCCGTGGCCCTCGATTACTACCTCCTGTTTCCCTTTTCTTTGCATTTGGCCGCCATGTTCTCCTCTTTTCTAGGTCGTCTTGCGATGGGATATTTTGTAAGCTTAATTTTGCTGTGCAGATTGCCCTGGAACACAATCGGAGGAAGCGGGGAAGGCGGATTCATGCGCCGGATGTCCTAACCAACAGATTTGTGCCACTGCCCCCAAGGGCCCTGATCCTGGTAATCAGATCATCTCTGCCCTTGCCTAGTAATTTCTGTTCCTATGGTATAGGTAGGTTTTGACTTCTGCTGCAGTAGGGGCAGACGTAGTGAGCGAGCCAATCTTGATATATTCAGGGTTGGATGACCATAGATGACTAGATTAAGATGTATTACTATACACTCCGTTAAATTTGCCAACACAGGAAGTATTTACTCCTGAAGGCCAGAAGAAATCATACTGTAATGGGCTTACAGAAGCTTACACAAGTACATAAAAGAATGTAAAACTAAGCGAAGCATGACCTCCCTTCCTCGGCTGCCTTGCACAGCTGCGGATCCATCGACACCTTACCGAGGAAAGGAGGCTTATTTCTTCCGGTTAGAAATGATATCCTTATCTAGTTATGATATTATTATTGCTTGCAGTAATGTTTAAGATTATTGTTTGAAAAGATGTGAAACCTCAAATCTCAGAAAGTATTCAACGGTATCTATCTTTCCCACATACCCGGATTAATCATCTGGTAGGTTTTCTTGCAACGAGGGGCATACCACCAACACAGACCAAGCAGCATCTGTTCCAGTACCAGATTGCGGAATGTAGTACTCCCTCCGACCCATATTAGTTGACTCCAATTTAGATGTATCTATCACAAAAACTTGTCTAGATACATCCAAATTGAATTCGACTAATATGGGTCGGAGGGAGTAAAACAATTTATAACTCCAAATTCCTTGTAACTCAATTCTTATCTCGGTCACGGTTATTGCTTGATTATGGTACATCATCAATTCATGAAGAAGTGTAGAAGTTTAATGTACAAGCACTGTTTTTCATTGGTTGTCGTTTTAGCTCATATCACACTGAACAGTTGGTATTTGATTGTTTACTGTGTGACCTGTTTTCTCTCTCTTTGATTGTGTGGCACAGAAATTGCTCCACTGGCCCACATACTCATCCAATCACAGTGACAATGTATCCTGTGACGTTATGTGTAGCAATGTTACAGTGACATCACTTGTTTCACCCCTTGGACTAAAGGGGAACGGTCATGATTAATTATAGATTACAAGAATTAGTTATAGCAACCTTCTCATAAACAATTGTAGCACTTTTTTTGTTGGGTAAACAATTGTAGCACTTGATCTTGACTTTTCATTTGTTACCCTCCGTTTAGAAGACGAGTAATGCTACCCTGACCTAAACTATGCTATCAGAGGAGTACAGTGCGAAGTTGACGGAGGAGCAAGCGCCAAACAGGCAACAACAGTTCGGCAGTTATGGAATTTATATACTGCTAACTGGCTTTTAGTAGGGGGATTTAGATGAAATTGCCTAGAAAACCCAAAATCATCTCTATGTGAAATGAACAATTAAGTTACTTTCACTGCAAACTAAAGTATGATAACTTCTTAGACTATGAGAACTTTTAGGTGATTATGATTTGGTGGCGTTTGATTCACATTAATAAGAATATAAGATAATAAAAAAGATAACCAATATTACCATAAGGGAAGGTGTATGGAATAAAAGGGGCACAAAAATAAGGAGTTACCCCAATCGGTAACATCCAAAAGTGAAAAGGACTGCATTTTTCTTTTCAATCATTTGCTCAAAATAAATACCATTTCTGACTAGTTAACCGCTTCACCCATTTCTTATCTGCAAAGTCAATGAAAAGCCTGCACAGGTTAGAGTAACTGCAGAGCATACAAAGAAAATTTCTGCCATTTCTAAAATAGAAAAATTGTAACAGAAATAAAACTAATCAAAGATTATCATGTCTGAGTACTGAAATACAATGCCAAAAATCATGTGGATATAGTGCCCACATGAAGCATTAGCAATTTATATATCATAATTATGAAAATGGTCTTGGCAGACCTCTCAGAAAAAAAAGTTCCAAATGGCAATCTGCCACAGTTTACAAATTAGAAAGTTATATTACTCCCTTTTAGTCTCACCTCCTAATTCCCTAGAAAATCTGAGATATCAAGTTCACTCCCCTTTAACCCTTGAGTAGCCCAGGAAATATCCTTAACAACTCCAAATCGTCCACTTTACACTACCCAAATATCAAAAGCAGTGCAAATTACCCCTCCTTTGAACAACACTGTTTTGGCTGGCATGGCATATATCTTGTGTTAATGTGTTGCATTGTTATGGAGCTAGTAGACCCTGATTACATAAGTGTGTCCTGCAGCTCACCAGGCACTAATCATTCTCCGTTGCCTATCTTAATATCCATTTGTAAGCTCAAGCCCAAGCGAATGCGTATAAAGTCGACATGTTCAGACTAGGTTTGCAGTGTGTCTCAACCAGTAATTGTCAACTAGTAGATGATTATGTTTATGACATACAAGACATACCTTATTCAGGATACATGTGCATTGGACCAAAGGCTTGGAACTAATACATCATATATGCTCTTGCTTAAGATTGCCATGGCTTAGTTTTTGTTCTTGATTTACCCATTTTGGCATTTGTTTCACTATGTTCATATAGTTACCGTTGGCGGTAATGCATGTTCAGATAATATTTAACTGTGCTTCTATTTCTTCAACTTTAAGTGGCCTAACTGTTGGCTGTATTTGTTTCTCAGACTTGGTTGCTATTGCTGAACGGATGGCTACTGTGAAACACAAGATATTGGTTTTGTCAGGAAAGGGTGGTGTCGGCAAGAGCACCTTTTCAGCCCAGCTCTCATTTGCCTTAGCTGAAAAGGACCATCAGGTTGGCCTTCTTGACATAGATATATGTGGCCCTAGCATCCCAAAAATGTTAGGCCTTGAAGGTCAGGATATTCATCAGAGCAACCTTGGCTGGTCACCAATCTACGTTGAGTCAAACCTTGGTGTCATGTCAATTGGTTTCATGCTGCCTAACCCTGATGATGCTGTTATATGGAGGGGTCCTCGCAAGAATGGATTGATCAAACAGTTTCTTAAGGATGTTGACTGGGGGGAGATTGACTATCTTGTAGTGGATGCTCCTCCTGGAACATCGGATGAGCACATCTCGATTGTCCAGTATCTACAAGCCACAGAAGTTGATGGTGCGATAGTTGTCACAACTCCACAGCAAGTGTCCCTGATTGACGTGAGGAAGGAAATCAACTTCTGCAAGAAGGTTGGCGTGCCAGTGTTGGGTGTTGTGGAGAATATGAGTGGCTTGAGGCAGCCATTCTCAGATCTCAAATTCATGAAGCCAGGTGCTGCAGGGGAGACAGATGCCACAGAATGGGCGATGAACTACATCAAGGAGAACGCTCCTGAGCTTTTGTCGGTCGTCGCGTGCAGTGAGGTGTTCGACAGCAGCAGGGGTGGCGCGGAGAAGATGTGCCATGAAATGGGGGTTCCTTTCCTCGGTAAGGTGCCGATGGATCCGCAGCTGTGCAAGGCAGCCGAGGAAGGGAGGTCATGCTTCGCTGATCAGAGGTGCAGCGCCAGTGCACCGGCTCTTAAAAGCATAATTGACAACCTGATCAAAAACAAGGCGCGAGAGGGGAACAACTAGGGCTTGAGGGGCTTGATCTGGAGGGGAATATGTGGCTCGGATAGGGGCAGGTGAGAGCTCTTGGCACGGAGGGGAGAAGGGTCACGAGCAGAGTGCGTGTGTTGTAAGCAAGAACAGAGGCAAAGCCTCTCTCCGTTACTAGGAGTAGACTGATTTTTTCTTTCTTTTTAGCTTTGTCTGTTTTCAACTATTTGAAACTTCAGAGAAAGGAAGAGCTATAAAAATATTTGAACCTATGGCTGTCAAAAAAGACTATGCGAGTTCGGCGCGTTAATAGCTCGGCTCGAGCTTGATTCGTCTCTCTAATAAACCAAGCTCGAGCCTGTTCTCGAGCTCGCGAGCTTAGTCGAGCCGAACTCAAACAGTTCGATAAAGTATTATTATTCCACATGTTGTAAGACCGCTAAAATAACTATGCTGGCATGTTGGCACTGTATTACTATTATATGAAACTCTAAGCCATTTATGCTATTTCGTTTTCAAGCTTTGCTATTTTCTTGCTATGTAGCTGCATGTCGATGTACTAAATTTTTTTTACCGAGCTTCAACGAACCGAGCTCAAGCCTACTCGAGCTTAGATGTAGCCTCGAAGGTCAACCTAGGCTCGCTCGAGCTCGGCTCGAGCTTCTACCGAGCTCGAGCCGAGCCTAACAATGTTCGCTCGAGTTCGGCTCGTTGACAGCCCTATTTGAACCTGCAGTTTTTTTAAGAAAAAAACAAACTCCTAGATGTTAAAGTTAGAAGAAGTAAATAATTTGTATTAGAAAAATAAGGAGAGAGATTTGGGTTTTCACATAGCCCTCTTATAGAGTCAAAATATCATTTGAAGTTAGGGTTTTCCATTTAGAGAGGAGGGAGAAAGATATTAAGGTTTAGAGATAGAGATCAAAACCACAACACAATTAAGAAGATAGAGAGAAAACAAAAAAACTAAAAGATAGAGAGAAACCAAAAGAGAATAGAAATAATTAAGACAAAAAGAGAGGGAGGGAGGGGAAGGGGAGAGAAATAACAAGAGGCAAAGTTGATGGGAGATTTTATAAAACAAGGTGTCATGATATGATGCATGATGATACAATGCACACAGTAAAATAACGAGAAAATTTCTAATTGAGGATTTCCGGGATGCCACATGGCTAGACTACACCGACTGATCCGTTGTATGAGACATCTATCTATGTATGAGACATCTATCTATCTATATATGCAAGAGACACATTACTATTATTTCGTATTGTTATTCGACAAACATTTCAAAATAAATTGCAACAGGGAATTAAGATACAAACATGACCTGAATTAAACTAAGATAACCTAACTACATGAAGTCATCATCGTCGTCCTGTGATGATCCCTTGCTCTTGCCCTTCGACGATGCCACACTCTTACCCGTCAACGATGAAGCACTCTTGGCCTTCTCCCAGGCAGGATGAAGCACTTTTGGCCTTCTCCCAAGCAGATCTCTTGCTCTTGCTGCTTGATGATATGAAGATATCATCTTCGTTTTCACTCTCGTCTATCCACAACCAAGGATTATTTGTCATAAACTCCTTCGAAGATCCATTCTTAAATTTTAGCTTTGTCCACCTTGAATTCATCCTGAGAAGTTTTTATCGTATTTTCTCGGTGTTCCTCCGTGGGCACCCTATCCTATGTAATGTCTTACCCAAATCATTAAGGAGAATATCACTACTAATGAGTTTCTCCCATGTAATTAGACTATTGTCTATCCTAAACTCTCTGGCAAAATGCAAAAGGAATTCATACATCCATTTTAGAAAACTATGATCGGAAGGAAAACCCATCATCTTCAAGAGAAAACACTTGTCTGCTTACACACCTCAGTGAGAAGAGGGTTTTATAGAATGAGAACAGAAGAAATGGTGGGAAGATTTGGCAGGAACTAATTGGCGGGAACTCTTTAGAGGGAAGAAGTTGATGGAGAGAATTTGGCGGCAAGTATCTACCAGGAAGAATTTTGCGGGAAGAAGTTGACAGGAATAAATTTGTGGCAAGAAGTTTGCGGGATTAATTTGGCGGTAAGAAGTTTGCAGGATTAATTTGGCGAGAAGACTTTGGCAACAACAATATTTATTACGACAATAACTTAAGATACATTACATCTGAAATTAAGATACATCTCTACACTAAAACTAAAATTAAGATACATCTCTATACTAAAACAAAATTAAGATACATCTCTACACTACTGCTAAAATTAAGATACATCGCAGCTGAGGCATAAGTCTACTTGTCATGAGTCTAGTGTGGGTACTTTTCAGTCTCGTCACCACGTTCTTCTACTACATGTGCCTCGGCATCCCTTTCTCTTAGTCTCTGCCTTTCCGCCTCACGGGCTACCTTGTGCATCTCTTCTTCTGCCTCAAGGGCCTCCATCCTCCTTCGATTGATCTCACGGTTTTGAGCTTTTGCTGCCCTTAATTTATTCAATACAATCTCTTGCTCCTCTTTATCCCGAGCAGTATCCATTTTGGCACGCTCCGCAACATAAAAGTGCTCCCATGCATGGGCACTCCTATCCTTGATCTCCTGTAGCGCCCAAGCCGGCTGCTTAGTGTTGATCCAGTGGTACCACTTGCAGAGGGGAGGAGAAGACTACGGCGAAAATAAGAATATTAGTAAAAGAACAATAATGATATTTAAACTCCATTCATGATGCTTTTAGAACATACCGAAGGCCTCTCAAATGATGAGCTTGCTTGTCGGGGTGGATCATGGTCATAGTTGACTTCACCTTGGTGTAGGGTTTCGTAGCATGGAAAACAAAAATTTTCTACCGCATACAAACAAACAAGCCAAGATCTATCTACTAGATTGTAGCAACGAGTCGATGGAATAACTCACCCTTGAAGATTCCAAAGTGTTTAACAAGAGCGGATTCTCGTGGGTGATGTAGTCGTACTCTTCCTGATCTCAAGATCGCGTAGACGATCCTTCTGGCGCTGCGTTCCGGCAGCGCTCCCGCAGTCGGTCACACGTTCGGTACTCGACGAAGACCTTCCTCTCCCTTGTTCCAGCAGGCAGCTGAGGTTGTAGCACTCTCCTCGTGATTCCGGCAGCACAACGGCGTGGTACCGGAAGTAGAGGGGAGATTTCGCAGGGCTTCGCCTTAAGCCGGAGCGAGTATGGTGGACTATGAGAGAGCCCTCGGCGATCTAGGGTTTAGACACACCGAGGAAGAGGTGCTAGGGCCGGCGGCTAGGGCTTGGAGGTTCCCAAGTCGGTGGCTAGGGGAGAAACCCTAGGGGGCGGCGGCTATGGATGGCGGCGGCTAGGGTTTGGAGGTAGGGAACTTGTGTGTCTAGGAGGGGAGCCCTGCCCCTCCTTATATAGGTGGAGGGGCCGCGCCAGGGGAGGGGAGTCCCTCCCCAACTCGGTCTCCCAAGGGGGCCGGCAGTGGAGGGGAGGAACTCCTCCCCAACTCGGATTCCACCTCCCCTCCACTTCCCAAAATAGCCGTTTGACTTTCAAATTGGCGTTTGACTTTTTCAAACTAGGATTTGATTAAACCTTTTATTTTGTTCAGCGATGACACTTAGTACATGATGCAATCATACCAACTTGATATAACACATTCATGTACCCTTCCCCTCCGGAGTGCCGGACATTCCGGAACCTTCTAGAACATTCCCGATGAAAACACCGGAACCATTCTCCAACTCCGAAATAAAACTTTCCTTATATGAATCTTATTCTCTGGACCATTCCGGATCTCCTCGTGATATCCCGGATCCCATCCGAGACTCCGAACAACATTCGGTCTCTTTCTCATCATTTCATAACTACTCAAACAACGTCGAATCCTTAAGTGTGTCTCCCTACGGTTCGTGAATTATGCAGACATGATCGAGACACTTCTCCGAACAATAACCAATAGAGGAATCTGGAAATTCATATGGCTCCCACATATTTCTACAATTACTTTGCGATCGAATGAACCACTTACATACGATACCAATTTCCCTTTGTCTCACGATAGTTTACTTATCCGAGGTTATGATCGTCGGTATCTTTGCATACCTAGTTCAACCTCGTTACTGATAAGTACTCTTTTCTCGTTCTCGTGATATGTGATCCCTTGTGAGCCAGTCACATGCTTGCAAGCTAATTGGATGACATTTCACCGAGAGGTCCCAGAGTATATCTATCCGTCATATGGATGGACAAATCCCACTCTTGATCCATGTGTCTCAACCAATACTTTCCGAACACTCAATGCCACCTTTATAGCCACCCAGTTACGGTGTGGTGTTTGATTTCATCAAAGCATCCATCCGGTAAAGGTGATATGCATGATCTCATGGTCGAAGGAATTAGGTTACTATGTATCAGAAAGCATATAGCAATTGAACTATTAAAATGACTTGATCTTTATGCTACGCTTATCTATAGGAGTATGTCCACCATATCATTCTCCTAACGATATGATCTTGTTGTTAATAACATCTCAATGTTCATGATAGGGAAACCACAATCATTTATTAACCAACAAGCTAGTATTATAAAGAGGCTTTACTAGGGACTCTATTTTAGTTTACAAATCACACAAGTATTATGTTTCCTTGTTAATACTATTATAGCATGAATGTAAATATTTATCATAAACACAAAGATATAATAATAACTACATTTATTATTGCCTCTAGGGCATATCTCCAACAGTCTCCCACTTGCACTAGGGTCATCTAATCTAGATTACATGGTAATATACCGAACACCCATGGCAGTTTGGTGCTGGTCATGTTTTGCCCTCGGGAGAGGTTTAGTCAACGGATCCGCCACATTCAGATATGTGTGTACTTTGCAAATCTTTATGTCCCCATCTTGGACATGTTCTCGAATAGCGTGAAAACGTAGCTTGATGTGCTTTAGCTTCTTGTGTGACCTTGGTTCTTACGCATTGGCTATGGCGCCCATGTTATCACAGTAGATAGACATTGGGTCCAGCGCACTGGGAACCACACCCAGCTCTGTAATGAACTCTTTCATCCATATCGCTTCTTGTGAAGCTTCCGAAGCAGCCATGTATTCCGATTCAGTTGAAGATCTCGCCACAACGCTTTGCTTTGCACTCCTCCAGCTAACTACTGCACCATTCAAAAGAAATACGTATCCAGATTGTGATTTAGAGTCATCCGGATTGGTGTTCCAACTAGCATCGGTGTAACCATTAACAACGAGCTGTTCATCACCTCCATAAGAAAGAACCATATCCTTCGTTCTTCTCAAGTACTTAAGGATGTTTTTGACCGCTGTCCAATGATCCACTCCCGGATCACTTTGATATCTGCTAGTTAAACTAACAACATATGCAATGTCGGGTCTAGTACATAGCATGTCATACATTAGAGATCCTATGGCTGAGGCATAGGGAGTCTTACTCATCCTTTCTCTATCTTCTGCCGTTGTCGGACTTTGAGTTTTACTCAAGGTCGTATTGGGCAACATGGGCAAGAACCCTTTCTTGCTATCTTCCATTCCAAACCTCTTTAGAACTTTGTCCAAATATGTACTTTGTGACAATGATATTAGACGTCTCGATCTATCTCTATAAATCTTTATGCCTAATATGAAAGCTGCTTCGCCAAGATCCTTCATTGAAAAACTATTATTCAAATATTCCTTGACACTATTAAGAAGGTCTACATCATTCCCAATCAACAATATGTCATCTACAGAGCTCCCACTCACTTTCTTGTAAATACAAGCTTCTCCATAAGTTTGTATAAAACCAAAACTTTTGATCACCTTATCAAAACGTTGATTCCAACTTCGGGATGCTTGCTTCAATCCATAGATGGACCGTTGAAGTTTGCATACCTTGTTAGCATCTTTAGGATCGACAAAACCTTTGGGTTGCATCATATACAACTCTTCATCAATGTCTCCATTGAGGAATGTTGTTTTGACATCCATCTGCCATATCTCATAATCATAATATGCAGCGATTGCTAACATAATCCTCACAGACTTTAGCTTCGCTACAGGTGAGAAAGTCTCATCGTAGTCAACTCCTTGAATTTGTCGAAGCCCTTTTGCGACAAGTCAAGCTTTATAGACAGTAACATTGCCATCAACATCTGTTTTCTTCTTGAAAATCTATTTGTTCTCGACAGCCTTCCGGCCATCCGTTAAGTCCACCAAAGTCCATACTTGGTTTTCGTACATGGATCCAATCTCGGATTTCATGGCTTCTTGCCATTTGTTGGAATCTGGGCTCATCATCGCTTCCTCATAAGTCGCAGGGTCATCGGTGTTGTCCACCAACATGACACTCATAACGGGATCATACCAATCAGGAGTGGTACAAGTTCTCGTTGACCTGCGAGGCTCTGTAGCAACTTCAACTGAAGTTTCATGATCATCATCATTAGCTTCCTCTCTTATTGGTGCAGGCACCACAGGAACTTCTTCCGGTGCTGCGCTAATCGCAATTTCGAGAGAAGGTTCGACAACCTCGTCGAGTTCTACTTTCCTTCCAGTCACTTCTTTCGAGAGAAATTCCTTCTCTAGAAAGGATCCATTCTTGGCAACGAAGATTTTGCCCTCGGATCTATGATAGAAGGTATACCCAATAGTTTCCTTTGGGTATCCTATGAAGACGCATTTTTCCGCTTTGGGTTCAAGCTTGTCCGGCTGTAACTTCTTTACATAGGCTTCGCATCCCCAAACTTTAAGGAACGACAATCTAGGTTCTTCCCAAACCATAATTCATATGGTGTCGTTTCAACGGATTTAGATGGTGCCCTATTTAAAGTGAATGCGGCTGTTTCTAATGCATAACCCCAAAATGATAGCGGTAAATCTGTAAGTGACATCATAGAACGAACCATATCTAAGAGAGTTCGATTACGACGTTCAGACACACCATTACGCTGTGGTGTTCCCGGCGGTGTCAATTGTGAAAGTATTCCGCATTTCTTCAAATGCTCGCCAAACTCGTAACTTAGATATTCACCTCCACGATTAGAACGTAGAAATTTAATCTTCTTGTTACGTTGATTCTCAACCTCACTTTGAAATTCCTTAAACTTCTCGAAAGTTTCGGACTTATGTTTCATGAAATAGATATACCCATATCTACTCAAGTCATCCGTGAAGGTAAGAACATAACGATAACCACCGCGCGATGCTACACTCATTGGACCACACACATCGGTATGTATGATTTCCAATAAGTCCGTAGCTCGCTCCATCATACCAGAAAATGGAGTCTTAGTCATTTTACCCATCAGACATGCTTCGCATTTTTCAAGTGATTCGAAATCAAGTGATTCAAGAAGTCCATCGGAATGGAGTTTCTTCATACGCTTCACTCCAATGTGACCAAGACGACAGTGCCACATATAGGTCGAGTTATCGCTCGATTTCAAACGTTTAGCCTCAATGTTATTAATATGTGTATTTCCACTATCGAGATTCAATAAGAATAGACCATCTATTAAAGGTGCATGTGCATAAAACATATTACTCATATAAATCGAACAACCATTATTCTCTGACTTAAACAAGTAACCGTCTCGCAATAAACAAGATCCCGATATAATGTTCATGCTTAACGCAGGCACCAAATAACAATTATTTAAGTATAAAACTAATCCCGATGGTAGATGAAGGGGTAGCGTGCCGACCGCGATCACATCAACCTTTGATCCGTTTCCCAGGCGCATCGTCACCTCGTTCTTCGCTAGCTTCCGTTTATTCTGCAGCACCTGTTTCGAGTTACAAATATGAGCAACCGAACCAGTATCAAATACCTAGGCACTACTACGAGTACTTGTGAGATACACATCAATAACATGTATATCGGATATACCTTTCTTCTTGATGTTGCCTTTCTTCAAATCCGCCAAGTACTTTGGGCAATTCCGCTTCCAGTGACCTTCTCCCTTGCAGTAAAAGCACTCAGTATCAGGCTTAGGTCCAGCCCTGGTCTTCTTCGTCGGCACGGTAACTTTCTTACCACCCTTCTTGAAGTGTACCTTTTGCTTAGACTTGCCTTTCTTGAATTTGGTGGTCTTATTGACCATCAACACTTGGTGCTCTTTCTTGATCTCCACTTCTGCAGATTTCAACATAGCAAACAGTTCTGACAACTTCTTGTTCATGTTTTGCATATTGTAGTTCATCACAAAGTTCTTGTAACTTGGTGGTAGTGATTGGAGGACACGGTAAATCCCCAAAGCATTAGGAATCACTATACCCAAGCTTTGAAGTTTGTTTGCGTGCCCAGACATCTTAAGCACATGCTCACTGACGGAGCTGCCCTCTTCCATCTTGCAGTTAAAGAACTTTTCAGAAGCCTCATAGCTCTCAATTGCCGCGTGAGTCTCAAAGATCAATTTGAGATCACGGACAATATCATGTGGGTCTGAATTCTCAAACCTTTTCTGAAGCTCCGATTCTAAACCATACAAGATAGCACACTGAACTGTAGAGTACTGAGTCTTCCGAGCGAGGTAAACATTCTTTACTTCGTCGGCAGCATCAGGTGCAGGCGGGTCACCCAGCGGTGCATCCAGCACATAGGTCATATTACCAGCTGTGAGGACAATCCTCAAATTGCGGAACCAATCCGCGAAGTTGCTTCCATTGTTTTTCAACTTTTCTTTCTCTAGGAACGCATTAAAATTGATGGTAGGGGCCGCCATTGATCTACAACATATTTGCAATAGTTTAGACTAAGTTTATGACAAATTGAGTTCTAATTAATAATTAAATTAATCTAGGTGAACTCCCACTCAAAACAATATCCCTCACATTGTTTTAGTGATCACACGAACCAAATCCACCACATCAACACCGATCATCACGAGAGTTGATATAGTTTCAATGGCGAACAATCGACATGTTCATCATATCTACTATATGATTCATGCTTTACCTTTCAGTGATCCGTGTTCCGAGACCATGTCTGTACATGCTAGGCTCGTCAAGATCAAACCTTAGCTTCCGCATGAGCAAATCTGGCTTGCTCACGTTGTATACACTTGCGGAATCTAACACACCCGATCATCACGTGGTGCTTCGAAACAACAAGCTTTAGCAACGGTGCTAACTAAGGGTGAACACTTTATGACTTGAAATTCATGTGCATGAGGGATCATCTTATAATGCTACCGTCGTTAACTAAGCAATACAAGATGCATAAAGGATTAACATCACATGCAATTCATAATATGTGATATGATATGGCCTTTCTTCTTTGTGCTTCCGATCTCCATCTTCAAGCACGAACATGATCTCCATCATCACCGGCATTGCATCAAGGTCAATGACGATTCTCCATGGTTGTCGTCCACCGGCTTCAACTATTACAACTACTTTGAATAGACACGCGGGTCTTAACAAAATTAAAGACAACCATACGGCTCCTGCCGGTTGCCAACTTACAATAAAGAACATTGCATACATCAAATATAATCACAATCATGGCCATATCACATCACTGCACACCCCTGCAAAACAAAGTTAGACGCCTCTACTTTCTTTGCATGTTTTACGTGGTTTGGGGCTTTCAATAAGTGTCGTTCTAACTTACGAACATGAACCACAACATTGATACTAGTATTGGCAATCACCCGTTGTAAATTGAATCTTAACTATGCTAGGAGAAACAAGCACCCGCAAAGCCACTTATGCAATACAAGTTGCATGTCAAGCGTGGAGCAAGTCTCATGAACGATGTCATGTAAGGTTAGCCCGGGCCGCTTCATCCCAACATCCCGCAAGATGCAAAGTATACAAGAAGCAATCGACAATAAAAGCATCAACGCCCACAATGACCATTGTGTTCTACTCGTGTAGCAGATCTACATATAGACACGGCTCTGATACCACTGTAGGGTTTCGTAGCATGGAAAACAAAAAATTTCTACCACATACAAACAAACAAGCCAAGATCTATCTACTAGATTGTAGCAACGAGTCGATGGAATAACTCACCCTCGAAGATTCCAAAGTGTTTAACGAGAGCGGATTCTCGTGGGTGATGTAGTCGTACTCTTCCCGATCTCAAGATCGCGTAGACGATCCTTCCGGCGCTGCGTTCCGGCAGCGCTCCCGCAGTCGGTCACACGTTCGGTACTCGACGAAGACCTTCCTCTCCCTTGTTCCAGCAGGCAGCGGAGGTTGTAGCACTCTCCTCGAGATTCCGGCAGCACAACGGCGTGGTACCGGAAGTAGAGGGGAGATCTCGCAGGGCTTCGCCTTAAGCCGAAGCGAGTATGGTGGACTATGTGAGAGCCCTCGGCAATCTAGGGTTTAGACACACCGAGGAAGAGGTGCTAGGGCCGGCGGCTAGGGCTTGGAGGTTCCCAAGTCGGCGGCTAGGGGAGAAACCCTAGGGGGTGGCGGCGGCTATGGATGGCGGTGGCTAGGGTTTAGAGGTAGGGAACTTGTGTGTCTAGGAGGGGAGCCCTGCCCCTCCTTATATAGGTGGAGGGGCCACTCCAGGGGAGGGGAGTCCCTCCCCAACTCGGTCTCCCAAGGGGGCCGGCGGTGGAGGGGAGGAACTCCTCCCCAACTCGGATTCCACCTCCCCTCCACTTCCCAAAATAGCCGTTTGACTTTCAAATTGGCGTTTGACTTTTTCAAACTAGGATTTGATTAAACCCTTTATTTTGTTCAGCGATGACACTTAGTACATGATGCAATCATACCAACTTGATATAACACATTCATGTACCCTTCCCCTCCGGAGTGCCGGACATCCGAAACCTTTTAGAACATTCCCGATGAAAACACCGGAACCATTCTCCAACTCCGAAATAGGACTTTCCTTATATGAATTTTATTCTCTGGACCATTCCGGATCTCCTCGTGATATCCTAGATCCCATCCGAGACTCCGAACAACATTCGGTCTCTTTCTCATCATTCCATAACTACTCAAACAACGTCGAATCCTTAAGTGTGTCTCCCTACGGTTCGTGAATTATGCAGACATGATCGAGACACTTCTCCGAACAATAACCAATAGAGGAATCTGGAAATTCATATGGCTCCCACATATTTCTACGATTACTTTGCGATCGAATGAACCACTTACATACGATACCAATTTCCCTTTGTCTCACGATAGTTTACTTATCCGAGGTTATGATCGTCGGTATCTCTGCATACCTAGTTCAACCTCGTTACTGATAAGTACTCTTTTCTCGTTACCGTGATATGTGATCCCTTGTGAGCCAGTCACATGCTTGCAAGCTAATTGGATGACATTTCACCGAGAGGGCCCAGAGTATATCTATCCGTCATATGGATGGACAAATCCCACTCTTGATCCATGTGTCTCAACCAATACTTTCCGAACACTCAATGCCACCTTTATAGCCACCCAGTTACGGTCTGGTGTTTGATGTCATCAAAGCATCCATCCGGCAAAGGTGATATGCATGATCTCATGGTTAAAGGAATTAGGTTACTATGTATCAGAAAGCATATAGCAATTGAACTATTAAAATGACTTGATCTTTATGCTACACTTATCTATAGGAGTATGTCCACCATATCATTCTCCTAACGATATGATCTTGTTGTTAATAACATCTCAATGTTCATGATAGGAAAACCACAATCATTTATTAACCAACAAGCTAGTATTATAAAGAGGATTTACTAGGGACTCTATTTTAGTTTACAAATCTTACAAGTATTATGTTTCCTTGTTAATACTATTATAGCATGAATGTAAATATTTATCATAAACACAAAGATATAATAATAACTAAATTTATTATTGCCTCTAGGGCATATCTCCAACACTTGGCAAGAGGGCTACACCAACACCGCTCTGCTCTCACACCTGGTGGCAACCTTGCATCTTTCATCTTCCTCAGCCTATAGTCAGGGTTCGAGCAAGGCACACTCATGATAGAATCTCGTTGGGCACATCACAACATATTGATGCCGGAATTTTTAGAAGCACATGAGAGAAATTAGCAGGAAACGGTGGCGGGAGAAATTGGCAGGAGACATTGGTGGAAAAAAATGGAGTGAGAAACTGGCGGGAGAATTAAGTGTGCTCAAAACGATAGGTTAACAATGATCATGCATGTAACGGTGATCATGCACCCTTCAACATGGCTAAAGATGACCATAATACAGTCGGCCTCGGTGAAGCTGACAAGAGATATCGGTCTCGACGAAGTTCAAAGCCGATTTGTGTCTGACATCTCGGGCAATGCAGGCCAATGACCCAGTCGGCTTCGGCTGGACCGAAAGGAAGCTATCGGCTTGGGCTAGGCCGACATGACTCAGTCGGTTTTTCCTAGGCCAAGGCAGCCCTAGTTTTCGAAATTCCTCAAATAGTATATTATTTTTAGAATTTGTATAAAAATATATTATTTTAAAATAATAGGTGACATCCAAATGCAATTTTGCAGTTTTTTCTTTTTTTGATTTCTCTGGGAATGTTTGATACCCGCTTATGCATTTTTTTCCTATTCTTACCTTTTGAGTTCTTGTGTTTTACACATGGACTTAAACTACATATATAGGCCACTAAACTTGTAGCGACTTTAGCCAAACTCCTAACTGTATATTCTTATTAACTAAACTCATTTAAAAGTGCCTAAAAACTTGTTTAAGAGTGTCGATTTTTAGCAGAAATCCTGAAACATTGGGTTCTATTGACCAACCAAATTGTCAAGTCACTTTGGTTGCACTATAGAATTCAAGGTGTTTCAACCTTCCATGACACTAGTATAAAACCTATTATTGGAGTTGGTTTCCGGAGAAATCTGAAACCGAATTAGATAATCGTTACATGCAACATTTATAAGAAGGAAACTAATTACAAGAAATGGATCAACCTGTTTGTAAATTAAACTGAATGGGCGGGATACTTTAGGTATTGGGTTGTATTTGTTTTGAGGAACCGACTGTAAAAAATATTGTAGTTTGTTTGTTTTGTAAAAGCCAAGCTCTCATCAAACCTAGTGAAACCTATCCCCTCACCGAACCTAGTGAAACCTATCCCCTCTCAGCCCCTATCAAACTAATTAAACCTTATCACTTCTTGTGTATCCCCATCCTTGTTTTCCGATGATGCCACTACCACCCTCTCACTACACCGTTGCAGTTATCTCCTACCTTGCCGACCTCTCGAGCCACCGACTTCTCGCACCGTCCATCGAAGGAGATGATGAAGTAGCCAACCCACCCTGACAAGGGGCCCCAACCAGGAGAGGTGATACCCTATGTCATCACTTAACCCGAGGAGGCGCCACAATTGATAGCCCCACCCAACGTCCCATGTTGCATGCAGACGACAACCAGAGGTGTTATTGTTTGCAGTGGAGCAGGAGCTTGCGGGGAGAAGCTTGTGACCCCACCATCATCGCCTACTAGTGTAGAGCCATGCATGTACCCTCCCACTTCGCATCCTCCTCTAGCAAGGAGGCATCATTGGCGGCCTGGAGCTCCTCCTCATCGGTCATTTGACACTCCTCCATATGATCATCCTTGACGACGAGCAACAGCATCTGGGGTGGCGTCGGTGGCTGCGGGTCCACATACGCACTATACGTACCACCGTACTAGGACCAGTCCCCCATGGCAGGTTGTGGCGGAGGAAACACCAAGTCTTGCGCCTGCTCCTCCTCGTAGTCCATGTCTTCATCATCAAGGCCCTCAAGGTGGGCCCCGATGGCCTTCCTCCGAGCATTGTGCTCGGTCTCAAATCACCGGTTCCACATCAACGAGTCCAGGACGTAGGCCGGTGAAAGGATAGAGATGTCTCCTATAGATGGGTGAATAGGAAATTTAAAAACTATTATGGTTTTGGCTTGAAAGAATATGAAATTAAAATAAGTTTATTTTACAAGCACAAAACCTAAATACACTAGGCTCGACTAAGTGCACCAACAACAAGTTAAGCTAAGCAAGATAGCACAAGATATATATATATATATAACACAACTGATAAGAAAGATATAAGTACTTCAAACTCGATGGATATTATAAAGAAAGTAAAGTCGGGTATAGGGATAACCGATACATGTGGAGATGAAGATGTATTCCCATGTTCCCTAAGAGGTAAGGTACGTCACGTTGGAGAGGTGTGAAATCACATTATGGATTTCTCCATGCCATGAAGGGCACCTTATTCTCCGAGGCTATCCTAATGACGGAATAGCCACTTTCCTTATGGATAGATTTTCCTCCACTCCAGAAATGGCAAGCTCCACAACCACTTCACAAGCTCCTCAAAAGGAGAAGCCCGGTCCTCTTCACAATCTTACATGAAGAGGACACTATAGCACCCAATTCCAAGCCAACTAGGAGGTTACCCTCTAAGAGTAACAAACTCACAGTCTCTCACTCAAATAAATCATAATGGAGAGCTCAACACTTATGAAAGAATGCAAAGCAAGCACGCCAAAGGTGTTCAAATCCTTCACACTAAAATCCCACCAAAGCAACAAGTGCTAGGGAGGAATTAGAGAGGAAGAACAAAGGTGGAAAACAACTAATGACTCCAAGATCTAGATCCAATGGGTTTCCCTCACTTAGAGGAGAAATTGATTGGTGGGGATTGTATATCTAGATATCCTCTTCCAAAGCCCTCAAAAAGATGCAAGACTCATATGAAGGATGGGAGAGGAAGCAAGCTTAAATTGGTAAACGATGGAAGTCAATTTCATGATCAAGAACCCTTACCTAACAATGAAGAAGCCCCTTTTATAAGAAAAGCAAATCTGACCATTGGGCCAAAATCATGCAGTCCAGGCACAACCAGTGGTAAGTTTGGCTTGGCCGTATTATGGACCAGAACGTTCCGGCGCTAGTCCCGGCGGGCCAGAAGACAGGCCAAAAAATTTCTTGCCCCAACCAAGAATTCTGGCTGCCCGCTGGAACTCTAGTCACTAACAGGTTTTGTTGGATGCCGAGAATTTCTAGCGGCAGCCGAAGCATTATGGCGGCATTTCCAGACGACGCCGGAATGCCCGCCGGTTTTCTAGACAGAAAACAATGATTACGAAAACGGTGATAACTTTTGCGTCCAAACTCTGATTTTAGCAAACTTGGGATTTTTGAAAAGCTAAGAACAAGATCTATCTTATATTAAGAAAGATCAAGAGGTAAAATACCAAATAAGGATAGGTATGAAACCTCTCTAATTGAAGGATCGGTAAAACCTAAAAATTCGAAAATACAATAGAAGATGCATACAAATTCCGTTTTTGATGAACTTGGGCTTGTTGAAGATCTAGCAACAAGCTCAAGAACCTCACACAGAGAAGAACCAAGAAACAAAAAAATAGGGGATGCAAAGTATGAAAGGGACTGAGATCCTTAATATATGATATGATAAAGTTACCCAACCAAAGGCCCCTATTAATAGTGCGGCTATCTATCCTATAACCCAGTCTCCTAACAACCACCTTCAGATCGGTAAAAGGAAAACCTAGAAAGGCCATACCTTTGCCTTGTGCTTCCGGCTCGATCTTGATGATGACTCTTAAATCTCCATTCAAGACGGAATGCATCAGTTGATCATTGTCGCTTCACAATTTGCTCCCCCATACAACACTATGGGATAACTTCATTAAGGTAGATCTTCACATGTCCATTATCACCAAATGGACAGAAAGATTCAAGTATATCATCTTCTTGAGATGCTTATATTGAACTTGCACTTCTTGACCATCACCATTTGATGTTATCCTCTCATAGGCTATATGAAATATTTACTTTTGATGCATGCCCACGAAAAGATACCTAACCCACATAGAGAACACAGGCACATATATAATGGGTTAGTTCATGAAGCATAATTTACAAGCTTACCATATCACTATATCCCACGTGGTACATTCTTGATGCTTCATGTGTTGACTAACTTGAATATCTTCAAATGCTCTATATCAATATCTTGAGGTACATATATAACTCTTCATTTGATTATGTGCTCTAAATCTTAGTCAACCATATCTCAACATGAGACAATCATGACGCCGACTTAGAGCCATATCTTGAATTCTTCTCTTGAAATCAAACATCTCAAGATCTTGATCATATCATATTCTTCTCTTCAACTCGTTGATCTTAATCCCAGTATTCTTGGTATATGTTTATGTTCACGGTATCCATACTTGAATCCAACACATGGATTTTACCTATGGAATATTCCTACATATAAAACTCAATGAAAATATTAGACCATATATATTGTTATTAATCACCAAAACCACATGTAGGGGCAATTACCCTTACAACCGATTCCCGCTGTAGATCCGGAGGAAGGAAGGCCCCGCACCAGAGGATCTCCTGACAGCATGTTGGTCCCCTTCCTAGGATGGCCGACACATGCACGTGCGCCTGGTTTATATGCCACCTCTAGGGTAGGTGAACATATGGCCATGGAAGTGGCACACTCTCCCACTACCGTGAACTGACACGTGAGCTCCAATTTCACATAGACGTGCAGCTTAGAGCGGGGTGTGGGCGGTGCGTGTGTAGGACTTTCTACCACGTGGGGAGGTGTGCGGAAGAAATAGCAACTACTACCTCCGGCCGACAGAGGACCCTGCCTCATAGTTGTTGCGTCCTAGCCAGAATCATGCCTTGTCGTCCTTCACCATTCTAGCTGGTGGAATCTTCTAGGATAGGGTTTCGTATGAGGGAGTTAGGATTGTTGACCGGGGAGTGGATAGCGATGGGGAAGGAGGGTACCCATTTAATAAAGAAGGGGACGTGTAGGTGTCGGTGACCAGTGACTTTCCCTTTCCCTAGTCGCGGACGCGTGGGCGGTCCGCGTCCACCAAAAATCTAGCCCAAATTTGGGCTGGTACTAGGGGCCAGATGGACACATCCGCGAGAGCGGTCCATATGCGGTTCCCTGTTTGTCCATGGGCTATGTCCACGAAGACAAATTCAAATGGCCTTGATCAGTTTGCGAGCCACCATTGGAGTTTCCCTAAGGTTTCTTTGCCCATTTGGAAGATCTGGAGTAGGATTCAACATGCAGTAGGCATTATAGGGTACCAAGGCAGATCCTAGAAAATGGTCTGACGCACATAGTAACCGCTATTTTACGG
The DNA here is from genome assembly GCA_916181665.1 of Avena sativa. NCBI lineage: Eukaryota > Viridiplantae > Streptophyta > Magnoliopsida > Poales > Poaceae > Avena > Avena sativa. Next base: position 383,345,588 of record OV702282.1, read on the forward strand.
TTTCTGCGCAGAAGAATGTGTCGTGCAGATACCGGAAAATCAACCGGTCCAGAATTTTGGGAGGGGGAGCGGGAAATTCCCCACAAAGCCTAGATATAGCCAAGATGGTGGCTCGGATACCCTGCTCCCTCAACATAGTCTAGATGGTCGGAGAACCAAAATTTTAGCATCTCTTTTGCCACTCAGCCGCCACCGATGATCTCTCTACCCCGAACCTTGTAGCCTCGTCGTGCTACCCAATTGCCGTCATAGACACACCCAGACAACCGCCGATCCGATTAGGGATTTCATGCGGTGACCCAGCATACCACTGCATGATGTAGTATACTATAGTCGTTGACATAACACCAATGAAACACCATTCACTAGTATTACATCCCTCAGAATGGCACAACAGAAACACAACGGGTCTAATACATGGCTAAAGGTTACAACTCACTCTTTACATAAGATCCAGAGAACACTCTAGGTTCAAGAGAGAGAAAGAACTTCTTACGGAGAAGAATCAAAGTTGAACAACGCAAGAATGATTATACTATTAAGTCTAATATTCAGACTAAGAGGTTGGCATTGCTACTATTGCAACGCTCTACAAAAATAGGTTCTTTGGCTAGAGATAATATTCATATCTAATCAGTAACTTTCGTCTTCAATTGAATTGAGGTATATGTTGACTTCCTTTTCTTCATTGAAGAGCTTTAGCTGGTCTTGATAAGTCCTGGAGCATATCTTGATGTAGTCATCGTTTAAATGGCTTCAGAATCTAGCAAGGGTTAAGAAGATACTTTGAGTATGAGCGTACTCAGCAAATTCACTAGAAAAGGAGTGTTTGATGCACTATATCTACAGCCACAGACCGTAGGTCGTAGGCAATGCAAGTTTTCATAAACATTTCTTCAAAGGTTGATTTTATTCTTAAAAGCTATGTTCGTCAGCCTTCACGGGTTTACCAGAACCTTCATGGGGTTCCTTTCCCGCCGCGTTCGCAACTCCTTCCCGGAACAGGGAGTAACAAGTTACAGTTCTTACACTCTGCAAAGGTGCGTTACTTTACCCATGAGAGATCAACTCTTTGTTGCACAACCTGGCAGCTTATTCCCGTCCACAATTCCATGATGTGGGGCCCAGAAGATGATCCAAGCCCAAGAGGCAATAATAAAGTGGTTATTATTGTATTCCTTGTTTATGATAAATGTTTATTTTACATGTTATAATTGTATTAATACGGAAACGTTAATACATGTGTGTTTAATAAACAAAAAGGAAGTTCCTAGTTATGCCTCTCTTATAAACTAGCTCATGGATTAACAAGATGATCAAGGTTTCCTGATCATGGACATTGGATGTTGCTAATAACAAGGTCACAACATTAGTGTAATGGTGTGATGAACATTCATCTGAAGTATAGCATTACGATCACAGTCATTGAGTTTATATTGCTATAACAACTTACGAAGTGATCCTAATCCTTAGACCATGAGATCATGTCAATCACTAACACCGGAAGAGTTTCTTCATAACATCAAACGTCACACCGTAACTGGATGATTATAAAGATGGATTCAGAACTAATAAAGTGTTATGTTGAGGCCCATGGATCGAGAGTGGAATTTGTTCATCCCGATGACGGATAGATATGCTCTGGGCCCTCTCGGTGATATCACATTGATTAGCTTGCAAGCAAGTGATTTGATCACTAGAATGTTATATCACGGGAACGAGAAAAGAGTGCATGTCAGTAACGAGATCAAACTAGGTATGGAGATACCGATGATCGAATCTCGGACATGTAATATATCGTGAAACAAAGGGATTAAGATACTAGCGTAAAAGGTTCCGACGATCACAAGAAAGTCATCGTTGAATGTGTGGGAGTCAGTATGGGTCTCCAGATCTCGCTTCTGATTATTGATCCGAGAGGGGTCTCGATCATGTACGCATTATTCACGAACCGTAGGCTGACACACTTAAGAGACACCGACATCCAATTGGAGCAAAAGTTTCATGCCGAAAGAATGAACAAGCGCATGAATTTATTTCACTAGATACCGAAACAGGTTTTCGGGTGAAATTGCATAAAGTGGTTATGCATGTGAAAATAGTATTCTAGCAAGGGGTTATTTGTGAATGTTTGTCATTAAAGTAATTGGCAAAATTCTGAATAAAATAAAAGAGTTTTATTTAATGAGAGTTTGCATTAAATTTGGTGGAAATTTAATGGGAATTTGAGTGGGGTTTTGAGTGGAGAAAATTGAAGGGCCATTTTGTGAGTGGATGTCAACACCCGGATTTTTCAATCCTAGATGCCTGTTATGCCATACATCGCAATCCCAGGATTACCATTTTTGCGAGACATAACAGAATTGGATACCATAGTACTTCATCCATTACAAACGATTCATAAGTTCTTACACAAATAGGGATCTCATGATCCAGTTCTTAATACAACATCAAGTAGCGGAATACGTAATAATAACGGTAGCGTAGGCGATGCTCCATCTTCGGGGTCACAGGCAATGCTGACGATGGGAGATGATCCTAGTTGTCGTAACCTTCCTGGGGTCCATCCTCCAGGTACTCCTCTTCATAGTCTGGCCATGGGAATAGCCAGGGACAAAGCCATGAGTACTCTTGAAGTACTCACAAATTAATACTAACAAGTAAAGGGGGGGGGGGGTTGGATAATAGGACACTAGGCTCTAGGGTTGTTTTGCAAAAAGCCAGGTTTATATTTACTAAGTTCCAAAGCTAGTCACAATTTTATAACTCCTAAATGGGATCTTGTAATCCAGGTCACAACTCTGTTGTGGTCAAGGCAAAGTCTCAATTCATTTCACAAGTCATTTTAAAAAGTCTGACGGGGGAACAGTATGGCCGCTCCAACTGTCCATAACCACGGACGCGGCTATTCGAATAGTTTGACACTCTGCAGAGATTGTACACTTTCACCACAACATTCGATACATCCGTCAGGAATAAATCCTGAATTCACCATACTCAGTATGCGGAAAATAAATCCTAACCTTTCAATTACACTCCCTAATATAAGCACCTCTCCTGTGAGTTTCGCCTCCCAACCATGACCACTGTCATCTTGGGTACTGCACAGGTGGACAATCTTCACAAGGTAGCCTCAGCTCAGACCTTGGCCATGAGGGAACTAATACTAAGGTATATAAGTTTCCAGTCAAGCCCTACCCAATATTCGGGTATTGTGGTTGTACGCAAAAATTGGAATGGTATCGCATCTAGACAACCATCAGTTTTATAAAGGGCTAAGGCTCATGCCTCAACATTTTTATCACCAGAATCATCAAGTGTTTGGAAACACATGTCCAAAACATTTCAATAGAATGATCCATCATTCCAAGGTTTTCATAACCATTTTTCCACCAAGTATTCCCATCTAAAGTTGATCAAGTTTTATGCTTAGCACTAGCATCTACAGGTGGGGGTAGTACTAATGGGGGGTGGTAACTAGTGGAGTTTCAACTAAGTCCAACCTTATATCTTAGGCTGATATCAAGGTTTCTAGCTTAGGCCAAATTTTAGGCTCTTTATGCAACCTTCAGCACAACTGTCTAGTATCTACCAAACTCTTAGGTAGACTCTAAGTGAGCTTTGATAAAGAAATAAAGTTAGAAGCTTGCCATAAAACTAGGATTGGTTTAGCAAGTGGGTATGATCACATATGCTTAAGGCATAAAGTAGTCATCTCACAAGTATGGGTTTGTGGCATCAGTAAGGTATCTTGCAATTGTTAGCTTGCACATTCACTAGTAGTATTAGGCTTGCCTTGTGCAGAGCAGTGGTTGAAGTTCTCCTCGACTTCCTCTTCGTAGTATCCTCCTTCCTCCTCGTATCCTTGGTTGGTACTAGCGTCTATGAATAAATACGAGGTACACAATCACCAAACAATACTTAACTACTTGCAATCATCACACACAAGGGTCCTATAGATGATCTAGCATCATCTCTAACATTACAAGGTTAAAGCTTGGTTTAAATCCTTTTTATTTTTAGAAAAGTAATTTCTACTCATTGAAGAACTACTTAAGATTTAATATTCTCCAAACTAAACATGGGATCATGTTGACACATGTCATCACCACATATTGTAGTCCATGGGAATGTGATTTAAAGTGGTGTCACAATTTAATAAGGTTTTACCCTTTTATTTTAATTAATTAAAGTGGCTATAAATGCTTATGAAGCATTCTTTTAATACTTGAACATTATTTCTGCAAGTAAACCTATATATATTTTTATATATTCTGAAAGGTATGGTTAAATGTGATTTTTGAGAGTTGGAAACAACTCAAAAGCTTTTATGGTTTAAATTTAAAAAATGTTTGAATGCAGAAAAGCTTCTGCCTTGTTACTTTACTATGGGTGATCTACAGATCCAAATGACTTGAATCCAACGGGCTTGGATTAAGCATTCACAGACCTTTCCAACAAAATTGGTTTCATCCAATTTGGTGCACTGAATCGATCTGGGTTGATTTTTGAAGTTGGGTACAGAAGTGTGTTTGAATTTAAAAAGAAAAGGTTTAATTTGAATTGCTGGGCTGCGCGGGAAATTCTAACGGGCCGGCCTGCTAAGCGCAGTGCTCCCGCGGGCTGCTTAAGTGGGTGTCCCCACTCGTCAGTGACATGGGGCTAGGCGAAGCGGTATGGGGCAACGTGGATCGTTCGATCTAGTTCTAATCTAACGGCTGAGGGTCATCGTCGACGCGAGACAGCTCCGGCGAGAACGAAACCTAGCGCGGCCAGTGAGGGGTGCTGGGGGCTCACCGGGGTACGGGAGAGGGTCGGCGAGGCGGGCGAACAACAAAGTCGACGACGGCGAACCTCCTGGTACCGGTGGCTTCTCCTGGGGCGGCTCCAATCGCTGGCTCCCTTCTTCTCCGGCAGCGGCAGGCTCCAGTGAAATTCCGGCGAGGTGGTGCTCGCCTTGCTCTGAGAATGGTGTGGCACGATCAGTGAGGAGAGGGGAGTGAGATGGTGTGAAGAAATCGTGCGGGGGTGGCCTCTATTTATAGTCGAGCGAGGGGACTGTCGGGGCGCACGGTGAGCTCGTCGGGGGCGACGTTACACGCAGCTAATGGCATGGGCAAGGGTAGGGGACGATGCTGTGTCTCCTGGCGATGCTCAACGACATGGTCGCGAGGCATGGGGCGGTGTGGTTTGGTCTGGAACGGGCGGTGCTCTGCGCGGCAGAGGCGGCGTCTTCGACGGCGGGCGGTGGCTGTATGGCGTGGGGCGGTAAACGGGGATGTTTGGTGGTCTCCTGGGTCGGTGGTGATCGTGTGTGCGCGTGGTGAGGGCGGCGCGCGGTCTGTGGACGCTGGTCGCGGGTGGCGCTCTGGCGCACGCTCAGCATGGTCTGGGTGTGTCTTGTGCGCGTGGTCCAGGGCTTGGCAACGCTCGCGGCTGGGAGAGGCAGTGGCGGTGGACGGTGGGCTGCCTCCCAGACATGCTGGCTAGGCTAGCTGCTGCTCCTAGCTTGCTGTCCACATTGGGGTGACATGGGGGTGCTCGGCTGTTCACCATTAATGGCAATGGCAAGCTCACAGGGGTGCTAGTGTTGGGCTAATCTTTCTAGATGATCTACTGGATTGTGTGTGAGCTAACTAGGGAACAAGTTAGGCTCAAAACACTGCACACTATAGTGTTTGTGGGTTTGTTTGATTTGTGTCTGCAACCTGTTTGATGAAATGGCCGCATGAAATCAAGTTTTGAATTTTGAAATGATTTTTGGTGGGTTTGCTAGATTGGTTCTGGTGAGTCTGCAGATGCTTGGGTTTTGAAAGTTGAGCTTGTTTGAGTGGGTTTTGAAAAAGTGGGATCTTCCCATATGAAGAAGATTCAATTTTGAATTGTCATTTAAACTATGCATTTGAAAGTTTCTGGATGATCACAAAGTGGGCCTTGATACTTTGTTCTGAGTACATTCAAGGGGTGCAAAGATCCAGAAAAGTTTCTATTAGGTTTTGAAAGTTTGAGACAGCCAAAGTAGGCATGGGAGTTAAATTGGTCAAAATGACCATTCACTTAATATACTTGTTTTGATTTACTTGTCTTTAGGAAAAGTGTGGGGAATGTTTTAGATGATGTTTATTTCACCTAAGAAACATTTTACAAGCAATGGATCACACAAACAAGGTGGTTTTTAAAGAAATTCAAAATCCATGCATACACATATACATGCATTCATGAATTTATTTAGAAAAGTTTTTGTTAACCCTAAACTTGTTGATTAGTGTTTGTTGATCTAAGTTTGGTATTTTTGGGATGTTACAAACCTTCCCCCCTTAAACAAAATCTCGTCCCGAGATTTGAAAAAGGACGAAAAGATTACCTAGGATTTGAAGAGATCTGGAAACTCCGTCCTGATGTGATCTTCGCGTTCCCAAGTAGCTTCCTCTTCTGTGTGGTTGCTCCACTGAATCTTGAGAAACTTGATGTTTCGGGTTCTGGTAGTTCGAAAGGCTTCTTCCAATATACGGATGGGTGCTTCGGATAGGTCAGGTCATCATTGATCTCTATGGTCCGGTGATCGATGTTCTTGAACACTTCGGTCTTCTCGGGGACTTCGAGACATTTGCGAAGTAACGAGATATGGAACACATTGTGCACAGCTGACATCTCTTCTGGTAGCTCCAGTTGATACGATACTTCTCCTCGACGGTTCAGAATTTTGAAAGGTCCGATATATCTGGGGGCTAACTTTCCTTTGAGTTGGAAACGCTGCATTCCCTTCAATGGCGACACTTTCAGATAAACAAAATCTCCAATGTTGAAGGCGAGGTCTCGACGTCTCTTGTCGGCATAACTCTTTTGTCGGGATTGGGCTGTCTTGAGGTGCTCGCGAATCTTGTGAACCTTCTCTTCTGCTTCTCGTAGGATGTCGGGTCCGAAAATTTGAATCTCTCCTACTTCCGACCAGTTCAAAGGGGTGCGGCACTTTCTTCCGTACATGAATTCAAATGGGGCCATTTGCAAACTGGCTTGGTAACTATTGTTGTAGGAAAATTCTGCAAACGGCAGACAGTCTTCCCACTTGGATCCATATTCTAGCACACATGCTCTAAGCATATCTTCGAGTATTTGGTTTACGCTCCGTTTGTCCATCAGTCTGAGGGTGATACGCGGTACTGAAATCTAGGCAGGTTCCTAAACCTTCCTGGACCTTCTTCCAGAATCTCGAGGTAAACTGAGTTCCTCGATCCGATACGATATTCTTGGGGACTCCGTGCAAACTAACGATCCGAGCGATGTACAACTCCGCTAGCTTCGAACTCTGATAGGTAGTTTTAACGGGCAAGAAATGGGCGACTTTGGACAATCTGTCCACTATGACCCAAATAGAGTCATTTCCCCTACTAGAAGTAGGTAGTCCAGTGATAAAGTCCATTCCTACAGAATCCCATTTCCATTCCGGAACTTGCAAAGGTTGCAACAATCCAGCGGGTCTTTGATGTCCTGCCTTGACTCGCTGACATATATCACACTTGGCGATATAGCTTCCGATTTCTCTCTTCATCTTATGCCACCAAAATTGCTCTTTCAAATCTTGATACATCTTAGTTCCTCCGGGATGGATAGAATAAAGAGTATCATGAGCCTCCTTCAAGATAACTTCTTTTAACTCAGAATCTGCTGGTACACAAAGGCGTCCTTTGTACCACAAAACTCCTCCGTCCTCGGTTAATCCGGGTACTTTGCCTGTACCGATACGACGTTTGATTCCATCGATACTAGCATTTCCTTTCTGCGCCTCTTTAATCTGACTGATCAAAGTGGGCTGAATTCTATGCTAGCCAAAAATCCTTCACTTACTAATTCCACTCGAAAATCTTCCATCTATTTGTGCAAACTTGGTTGCTCCTTAAAAATCATGGAGTTCAAGCGGCACGGCAATCTGCTAAGGGCATCGGCTACCACGTTGGATTTACCCGGGTGATAGTGAATGTCCAGGTCATAATCCTTGATTAGCTCAATCCATCTTCTCTGCCTCATATTCAGCTCCTTCTGAGTGAATATATACTTTAGGCTCTTGTGATCCGAATAAATCTCACAACGGTTTCCCATAAGGTAATGTCTCCATGTCTTCAGGGCTAGAACTACGGCTGCGAGTTCGAGGTCATGGGTTGGGTAATTTTGTTCATGTTGCTTCAATTGTCGCGATAGATAAGATATAACTTTGCCTTCTTGCATTAGCACACATCCGAGACCAATCTTGGATGCGTCACAATACACATCGAAGGGCTTCGTGATGTCCAACATGATCAAGATTGGGGCTGAAATCAATCTCCTTTTGAGTTCTTGAAAACTCGCTTCACACTTGTCTGTCCAGTCAAACTTCTTGTCCTTCTTCAGCAATTGGGTCATGGGTCGGGCAATACTAGAGAATCCTTCTACGAATTTGCGGTAATATCCCGCCAATCCGAGAAAAGCACGAACTTGGGTTTGAGTGGTTGGGGCTTGCCAATCTTCTACATCTTTCACTTTGGCAGGGTCAACGGCAATTCCTCCGGCTGATACAATGTGACCGAGGAATCCTACTTCCTGTAACCAGAATTCACATTTGCTAAATTTTGCATACAGCTGATGCTCTCTAAGGGTTCCAAGAATGGTCCTTAGGTGTCGCTCATGTTCTTCTTCTGATTTGGAATAAATCAGAATGTCATCGATGAAAACAACGACAAACTTATCCAGGAAGTCCATAAAAATCTTATTCATGAGGTTCATGAAATAAGCGGGGGCATTGGTTAATCCAAAAGACATGACTGTATACTCATACAATCCATATCTGGTGGTAAAGGCAGTCTTTGGGATATCCTTTGCACGAATTTTGAGTTGATGATAGCCAGTTCTAAGATCAATCTTAGAAAACACCTGGGCACCGGTCAACTGATCAAACAAATCTTCTATCTTAGGCAAGGGGTACTTGTTCTTGATGGTGACATCATTCAACTTTCGATAATCCGTACACAAACGGTTACCTCCATCCTTCTTGTCCACAAACAAGACAGGTGACCTCCATGGGGACGCACTTGGTTGAATCAATCCGATTTCTAACATGGAATCCAGTTGCTTCTTTAGTTCTTCTAGTTCTGACGGGTTCATACTATAGGGTCTCTGGGCTATGGGTCCTGTTCCGGGGATTAGTTCGATGATAAACTCGATATCCCGATCTGGTATCATACCGGGCAAAACATCTGGAAATACATCGGGGTATTCGCAAACTATCCGAACTTGGTCAATGGTAGGTTGGGATAGACTCTTGTTACACTTGAATTGGCGAGGTAAGGTTTCAGATATATGCTCGACTGATACTCCGGCGGTACTGGTCATGGTAATGGCTTTCTTGGCACAGTCAATCATTCCTTTATGTTTGGACATCCAATCCATTCCTAGTACTACTTCCAAACCTTTAGTTCCGAGTACTATTAGGTTAGCATAAAAATCTATGCCATGGATTCGGATAGGGACGGCTTGGCAAATTTGCCTAGCCTTGGTGGTCGATCCGGGAATTTGTACAATCATCACATGCTTCAGTTTGGTTGGTTGAATTTTACTAGTGCAGGCAAATTCTTCGGTGACAAATGAATGCGATGCACCAGAATCAAACAACACTCTTGCAAGTACTGAATTAACAGAAAACATACCCAACACGACGTCTGGCGCTTCCTGAGCTTCTTCAGCATGCATGAGAAAAAGACGGCCATTGCGGTTGAGTGAATTCCCTGGGGCAAATCTTCTCCCTGGCTGGACACGACGCTGCTGTTGAGCTGGGACATTGGTATTAGGGGCTGTAGCATTCTTCTTGTTGGGGCACTCGTTGGAATAGTGGGCTTTATTTCCACAGTCATAACAGGTCACTTGTGACTTGTCCTTGGCTGCGACAGGCACAACATTGCTTCCAGTCCTCGGGGCAGTGTTGGGGTTGGCGGTAGCATTGTTGGTGTTGAACTTGGGTGGGGCACGGGTGAAATTGCTAGAGTTTCCGGGGTTTTTGTGATTTCCTCCGGGTCTAGGGTTTCCACGGTTGGGATAGGTCGGACGGGTCATAGGGGGTCTGTTGGTTCTTGGGGCAAATCCTGGAGATGGGTTGGGGCGATACTTTGGGGTCTGATGGGTTCCTGGTTGATGCATCATGCGACGCTTGCGGTTCTCATTCGCCTGGTTGATCTTTCCTTCCATCCGGATAGCAGAGTCGACAAGGGCTTCAATATCCACAAAGGGGATATTGACTAACACCGTCTGCATCTCGTCATGCAGACCATTCAGGAATCTTTCTTTCTTCTTGGCTTCGGTGTCTATCTCGTCCGGGGCATACCTAGCTAATGACAAAAATTTGTCACGGTATTCCACTACAGTCATCCTTCCTTGTTTCAATTCTCTAAACTCGTCTCTCATTCTCTTGATCAAACCTGGCGGCACATGGGTTCTGCTAAACTTGACCTTGAATTCCTCCCATGTCATCATTTGGCCTCCGGTCATTGCACGAACACTGTTCCACCATGCCCTGGCATCTCCGGCTAGATAATGAGTGGCGAACAAGACTTTCTCGTTGGCTTCTACTCCGGCTACTTCTAAGTTATTTTCCATGGTTTGCAGCCAATCATCGGCGTCTAGGGGTTCTTCCGACTTGGTGAAAACGGGTGGGTTGGTATTCTGGAAATTCTTGAGCTTAGATCCGTGGTTGTCCTGATTTCCATGGCCTTGGTTGTTGTGGGCTAGCTGGGCTATCTGTTGCAGAGTGGCTAGGTTGGCTTGACGTTCCGCTCTTTCAGCTTCGCGGTCAGAAGTCAACATTTGCAGGATCTGCAACATCGGATCCGGGGCTGAACCACTTCCTCCACGTGGCATCTGAAGATTGATATAGATCATGAGAAAAGAGGGAAATTTCTAAGGTTTTGGGTCTTTGAAAAGTTTTTAGAGTTTGACTCAAGTTTTCTAGCAACTTGCTTTTTCATTCATTCACTCATAGCACACAGTACAACACACACCACAACAAAGGAAAACAGATGGTTTTAAGAACCATTCTAGAAACTGCGATACAGTGGGACCGACTACTACTCACTACGCTAGTGCTCAGTGCTACTACTGCTCGGAGTCTGTGGCTTCATCATCTTCCGCATCATCGATGAAGGCGAAATCATCCTCATCGGTGAAGAAGTCCATGGCCTGATCCTCCAGAAAATCATCGTCATCGCTGAGATAGGAGTAAGGGTCTCCACGAAGATCTTCTCCGGCATTCTCCCTTTCCTCTAACTGCATGTCTCTCTCATGGATGGTCTCTTCCAGAGATGAGATGCGATGGCGAAGACGGGCAATAATGCGCTCCTTCTTGTCGAGATGACGGCAGCGAGACTTGCGATCCTTTGCTAGCATGGAGATGGTCTGATCCTTCGTCTTGATGATTGCAGACTTGTGGTTGCAATAGTCACGACAGTTGTCCAGTTCCTGCTGACGATCATACATCATGAAGCTAAGGTGGTCCAATTGAGTCTTCAGCTCGGGGTGGTATGGGGCTTCCAGTGGTTGTCCATTTGCATCACGTCTTGGGCAAAACTCAAAGCGAGTACCCTTGATCTGATTGATGCTCTGCCCACACAGACGGGAAAGAGCTTCCTGCATTGCTCTGGCAAGTCCATCGAGCCGGTTGTTTTCCCTCAAGGTAAACTGAATTCCCTCCGCAGTGGGAGGTTCAATCTTTCCTCGGAGACTTGCAACAATTAGCCACTGCAGATCTTCTCCCCCTTGATCATTGAGCTGAGCTCCGAAGAACTCGGGATGCGGGCTCTCCAGAAGTTCCGAAAGCTGATCCAGATCCCTCTCAAAGATAAGGTCTCCTCCATTCCCGAGTTGGTAAAACTTGATGTGCTTCACGTCCATCTATAAAAATAGAGGATGAGTAGATTAGCAGAGTGATCCAGTGTGTCAAAATGTTATCTATTTTGCAAGAGTTTTTGAGGAACATGAAGTTTTATTAAAGAATTAAAGAGGTAAGAATGAGAATAAGTTTTCGTAAATATTTTTGTTCTTGGGTTTTGAAACTAAGTTTTTGGTTCAACGTCCAATCTAACTAGGGTCTCCTATGGTCAGGATGGCTCTGATACCAACTTGTCAACACCCAGATTTTTCAATCCTAGATGCCTGTTATGCCATACATCGCAATCCCAGGATTACCATTTTTGCGAGACATAACAGAATTGGATACCATAGTACTTCATCCATTACAAACGATACATAAGTTCTTACACAAATAGGGATCTCATGATCCAGTTCTTAATACAACATCAAGCAGCGGAATACGTAATAATAACGGTAGCGTAGGCGATGCTCAATCTTCGGGGTCATAGGCAATGCTGACGATGGGAGATGATCCTAGTTGTCGTAACCTTCCTGGGGTCCATCCTCCAGGTACTCCTCTTCATAGTCTGGCCATGGGAATAGCCAGGGACAAAGCCATGAGTACTCTTTAAGTACTCGCAAATTAATACTAACAAGTAAGGGGGGGGGGGGTTGGATAATAGGACACTAGGCTCTAGGGTTGTTTTGCAAAAATCCAGGTTTATATTTACTAAGTTCCAAAGCTAGTCACAATTTTATAACTCCTAAATGGGATCTTGTAATCCAGGTCACAACTCTGTTGTGGTCAAGTCAAAGTCTCAATTTATTTCACAAGTCATTTTAAAAAGTCTGACGGGGGAACAGTATGGCCGCTCCAACTGTCCATAACCGCGGACGCGGCTATTCGAATAGTTTGACACTCTGCAGAGATTGTACACTTTCACCACAACATTCGATACATCCGTCAGGAATAAATCCTGAATTCACCATACTCAATATGCGGATAATCAATCCTAACCTTTCAATTACACTCCCTAGTATAAGCCCCTCTCCTGTGAGTTTGGCCTCCCAACCATGACCACTGTCATCTTGGGTACTGCACAGGTGGACAATCTTCACAAGGTAGCCTCAGCTCAGACCTTGGCCGTGAGGGAACTAATACTAAGGTATATAAGTTTCCAGTCAAGCCCTACCCAATATTCGGGTATTGTGGTTGTACGCAAAAATTGGAATGGTATCGCATCCAGACAACCATCAGTTTTATAAAGGGCTAAGGCTCATGCCTCAACATTTTTATCACCAGAATCATCAAGTGTTTGGAAACACATGTCCAAAACATTTCAATAGAATGATCCATCATTCCAAGGTTTTCATAACCATTTTTCCACCAAGTATTCCCATCTAAAGTTGATCAAGTTTTATGCTTAGCACTAGCATATACAGGTGGGGGTAGTACTAATGGGGGGTGGTAACTAGTGGAGTTTCAACTAAGTCCAACCTTATATCTTAGGCTGATATCAAGGTTTATAGCTTAGGCCAAATTTTAGGCTCTTTATGCAACCTTCAGCACAACTGTCTAGTATCTACCAAACTCTTAGGTAGACTCTAAGTGAGCTTTGATAAAGAAATAAAGTAAGAAGCTTGCCATAAAACTAGGATTGGTTTAGCAAGTGGGTATGATCACATATGCTTAAGGCATAAAGTAGTCATCTCACAAGTATGGGTTTGTGGCATCAGTAAGGTATCTTGCAATTGTTAGCTTGCACATTCACTAGTAGTATTAGGCTTGCCTTGTGCAGAGCAGTGGTTGAAGTTCTCCTCGGCTTCCTCTTCGTAGTATCCTCCTTCCTCCTTGTATCCTTGGTTGGTACTAGCGTCTATGAATAAATACGAGGTACACAATCACCAAACAATACTTAACTACTTGCAATCATCACACACAAGGGTCCTATAGATGATCTAGCATCGTCTCTAACATTACAAGGTTAAAGCTTGGTTTAAATCCTTTTTATTTTTAGAAAAGTAATTTCTACTCATTGAAGAACTACTTAAGATTTAATATTCTCCAAACTAAACATGGGATCATGTTGACACATGTCATCACCACATATTGTAGTCCATGGGAATGTGATTTAAAGTGGTGTCACAATTTAATAAGGTTTTACCCTTTTATTTTAATTAATTAAAGTGGCTAGAAATGCTTATGAAGCATTCTTTTAATACTTGAACATTATTTATGCAAGTAAACCTATATATATTTTTATATATTCTGAAAGGTATGGTTAAATGTGATTTTTGAGAGTTGGAAACAACTCAAAAGCTTTTATGGTTTAAATTTAAAAAATGTTTGAATGCAGAAAAGCTTCTGCCTTGTTATTTTTACTATGGGTGATCTACAGATCCAAATGACTTGAATCCAACGGTCTTGGATTAAGCATTCACAGACCTTTCCAACAAAATTGGTTTCATCCAATTTGGTGCACTGAATCGATCTGGGTTGATTTTTGAAGTTGGGTACAGAAGTGTGTTTGAATTTAAAAAGAAAAGGTTTAATTTGAATTGCTGGGCTGCGCGGGAAATTCTAACGGGCCGGCCTGCTAAGCGCAGTGCTCCCGCGGGCTGCTTAAGTGGGTGTCCCCACTCGTCAGTGACACGGGGCTGGGCGAAGCGGTATGGGGCAACGTGGATCGTTCGATCTAGTTCTAATCTAACGGCTGAGGGTCATCATCGACGCGAGACAGCTCCGGCGAGAACGAAACCTAGCGCGGCCAGTGAGGGGTGCTGGGGGCTCACCGGGGTACGGGCGAGGGTCGGCGAGGCGAGCGAACGACGAAGTCGACGACGGCGAACCTCTTGGTACCGGTGGCTTCTCCTGGGGTGGCTCCAATCGCTGGCTCCCTTCTTCTCCGGCAGCGGCAGGCTCCAGTGAAATTCCGGCGAGGTGGTGCTCGCCTTGCTCTAAGAATGGTGTGGCACGATCAGTGAGGAGAGGGGAGTGAGATGGTGTGAAGAAATCGTGCGGGGGTGGCCTCTATTTATAGTCGAGCGAGGGGACCGTCAGGGCGCACGGTGAGCTCGTCGGCGGCGACGTTACAAGCAGCTAATGGCATGGGCAAGGGTAGGGGACGGTGCTGTGTCTCCTGGCGATGCTCAACGACATGATCGCGAGGCATGGGGCGGTGTGGTTTGGTCTGGAATGGGCGGTGCTCTACGCGGCAGAGGCGGCGTCTTCGACGGCGGGCGGTGGCTATATGGCGCGGGGCAGTAAACGGGGATGTCTGACGGTCTCCTGGGTCGGTGGTGATCGTGTGTGCGCGCGGTAAGGGCGGCGCGCGGTCTGTGGACGCTGGTCGCGGGTGGCGCTCTGGCGCACACTCGGCATGGTCTGGGCGTGTCTTGTGCACATGGTCCAGGGCTTGGCAACGCTCGCGGCTGGGACAGGCAGTGGCGGTGGACGGTGGGCTGCCTCCCAGACATGCTGGCTAGGCTTGCTGCTGCTCCTAGCTTGCTGTCCACATTAGGGTGACATGGGGGTGCTCGGCTGTTCACCATTAATGGCAATGGCAAGCTCACAGGGGTTCTAGTGTTGGGCTAATCTTTCTAGATGATCTACTGGATTGTGTGTGAGCTAACTAGGGAACAAGTTAGGCTCAAAACACTGCACACTATAGTGTTTGTGGGTTTGTTTGATTTGTGTCTGCAACCTGTTTGATGAAATGGCCGCATGAAATCAAGTTTTGAATTTTGAAATGATTTTTGGTGGGTTTGCTAGATTTGTTCTGGTGAGTGTGCAGATGCTTGGGTTTTGAAAGTTGAGCTTGTTTGAGTGGGTTTTGAAAAAGTGGGATCTTCCCATATGAAGAAGATTCAATTTTGAATTGTCATTTAAACTATGCATTTGAAAGTTTCTGGATGATCACAAAGTGGGCCTTGATACTTTGTTCTGAGTACATTCAAGGGGTGCAAAGATCCAGAAAAGTTTCTGTTAGGTTTTGAAAGTTTGAGACAGCCAAAGTAGGCATGGGAGTTAAATTGGTCAAAATGACCATTCACTTAATATACTTGTTTTGATTTACTTGTCTTTAGGAAAAGTGTGGGGAATGTTTTAGATGATGTTTATTTCACCTAAGAAACATTTTACAAGCAATGGATCACACAAACAAGGTGGTTTTTAAAGAAATTCAAAATCCATGCATACACATATACATGCATTCATGAATTTATTTAGAAAAGTTTTTGTTAACCCTAAACTTGTTGATTAGTGTTTGTTGATCTAAGTTTGGTATTTTTTGGGATGTTACAGTGGAGTGTCCACCCACATGAATGAGGGAGAGGTGGGGGCACCCTCCATGGATGGCGGCCATGCCCCCTTGGGCTGCCTCCTCCCCTATATAAGGATCCCCTCCTCTCACTTCTCACTCACACCTCCTCGTGAAGGATCTCTCTCCCCCTCTAGAATTTATCCCCCATGGTCTCGGACTAGCGAGATACATGTTTCCGGTGGCTATTCGCCAAGAAAGAGTTGTGCTTCCAGTGCATCGCTGGAGCGAGGAGGCGGAGGTTGCTCGGTGCCTCGAACGTGTGTGCGAGCACGGATGCGATGCTGTTTTGCGGCGCTAGGACTTCCTCTCGATCTTGAGATCGGCAAGAGATCGTCTACATCAACCACGAGTTTGGACTCGTTAAGCTTTGTCAGTCTTCAAGGGTATGTTCTCTATGGATGTACATCTGCCCGTTGTTTGTATCTAGTAGATAGATCTTGGTACATAGTTGTTCCCATCGTAGGAATTTTTTTGTTTTCTATGCTGCGAACCCTACAAATATAGCTGACTTTTTTGTCCCATTCCAAATCTCATGGTCAACGCGTGATATACGACGCAAGAATCACTGGCGACATTGGTGGTTAAGCCCTAGGTGATATAGTTCCGAACAATGGTATTCCAACTATCAGATTTAATAGATTAATTGATCACCCTGGATCAACAATCAATAGTTCTCATTATTATTGGAAAATAGTGTTTTCTGACCTTTTTCAAATGCAGGTGAAGACAACACTGAATTTGTAAAATACTTTATAGAAAATAAACAAAGGACATGAGAAAGTGTGAACTTGCCTTTTGTGATTGCAAGATTATGCACTCGGTCTTCGAGTCAGTGTATAAGATCCAAAATCTGAAATCAGCATCATTGGTCCGGTAAGGACTAATGTTTCAAGAAGCAATATGCTTTTATGCATAAGTAGTGTGATGCATGTTTTAAGTGTAAATTCCGGAAATAATGTTGTTCTAGGGTTTGGATTTCAAAAGTGGTTACTTTGGAATGTGTGGTCCTTTTGGATAATTTTCGTAGTTGTATTCTTATTAGAGTTTATGAGTGGTTGATGTCAACACATATGTAGAAATAAAATATACATCCTTATGACATACTAGTTAGGACTACTTATATAAGATTTCTTATTTAAAGTGGCAAAAAGGATAACGTTCGAAGAAAAGGTTTCTCTTCTAAGGTCTAAATAAATTTTGTGGTTAATTAGTGATAGTTGATGTTATTTGTTTTAATCAAATGGTTTGAGCTTAAGCGGCTTTATAGATTAACTACTTCAGACCAAAGTTAACTATAAAACATGTAGTAATGTGTATGGTATTATATTTAGACTTTTGGAGACTAAAGTTAACTTTAAAATGTAGAGAGTTTTGAAAGTATGATACTTACACCCTGGTATCTTGTATATCTGAACTGTGTTCTTTAAGTTACTTTAATGATGTTTGTTCTGCTACTTGAGATAATGGTTTCTTAATTCTATGATAGAGTAGTATCATTTACCTTTTATAGATAAGTGAGTAGGGTTTATAATTCCAGATATAATTTTTATTTAACTATCCTTAAACTTTTTCTAGTGTTATGGTAATTGTTGAAATTTGATAATTTAAAGTAAATGGAAAGGATCTGATTTATTCACAAGATGTTCTTTAAGGTTTTTTTATCATGAGTTGGAATCCTTTGAGTATATAATATTCACTTAGAGTTGAAGATAGTTTAGGATGTTTATAATGTTTTTGAACCATTAGAGTTTCATTTCATTAATATTTAAGATTTGTACTATATGTTAAACTTATTTTATTCACTTAAAGGATATTAATAAATGTTATTTATCCTTTTATGAATTATTAATGAAGTGACTAAGTTTAAATTTGAGTTATTAAAATATTTGACTTTTTGTTTAATTTAAAGTATAATATGAGATTTTTATCATGTATATATTATTTCATGATTATTTTGGTATATTTATTTTTGTGATTAATAAATAATCAGTTATGATTTTTTATTATTACTTTATAATTAAATAATAAATATTTAATTAAGTGAAATAATAATACATGATTATATTTTTAATTAGAATTTTTATTTTTCCAAGATTTTTGGTATTTTACTTATATTATAAACACTTATTCTTATAGAAATATAAATTATTTTTTATTACTAATATTTATTTGGTATTTTTCAAAAATACTATAATATTAATAAATAATGAAAGTGATTTTTATTAATTTATTACCTTTCAATAATTTTTGTAGAATTCCATAAGGAATATACAAATTACAAAATTCTTATAAAATTTTAAATATCCAAAATTTGATATTTTATTTTCTTTGGAAAGAGTGGATTATTGTGAATCAAAAAATCTTCCATGTATAATTTTTGGACTATTTATTTATTTTCTATAATTTTATTGAGGTCAGGGGTATTTTGGTCTTTTCCAATTGATCAAAAGATTTATTAAATAACCTGGGCTGGCCCCTTGGGTTATTGGGTCGGGGTGGCCCAATAGGGCAGGGTCAAAAAGACCACCCCGAAGAGTTTTGGCCCATCCGGCCCACTCTGCCTTGTTCTCTCCCTCGACCTTATCTCCTCCTCCTGTGACTCGCCCTCGTGGTCGGCGATGCCGCCACGGTCGATTCTCACCGTCATCGGTCACTCTGTCCGCCGCCGTGGTGCGATTTGGGGTTGTCGACGACACTCGTTCGTTCTATCCACTTGGATTTGACTCTAGGGCTTCCCCGTGGTCAGTTCCAACTCATTCCCGAACCCTAGGGTTCGGAAAAGATGTTGTTGTCGCCGCCGCGATCCCGCCTGCGGTGGTGTGCTGGTCTCGTGCTTGCTGCGCCGCCGCCGTGGCAGGTGCAGGTTGCAGCGCCCCCCTGGGTGCTCCCTATGTCGCCGTGGTTCGTCGGCCCCTCTGCTTCCCCTTCGATTTATCAGCGAGGACCTCGGGTAAGTGGTCTCTGTGGTGTTTGTCCATGCTACTGCCTTGATCCTTTTTGGTGTGTAGCTAGTGGCTTCTGATGTTGAGTGATGATGTGCTGATTGGTTCATCTCTGGATTAGGGTTCATAACCCCTGTGGATCATATCTATCATGCTTTAGATTTAGTGTTGATCATATTTGATCATGGAAAATGATTACCTACTGTGGTTAAGGATTGTTAGTAGCTTTGATGATACTAGTTGCCTATCAGATTTGTCCTAGTGGTAATCCACCATGATTTATGCTAATGTTTCATTGGAATCCTTGATTCGATTATGCTATTGATCTTAGAAGTTTCCCTACTGTCAGAATACTTGTGCTTGCCAGTGGATTTCTCTCAGTAGTTGCTTATTGCAATTATAAGGTGGGCTTGTTTGAGATGATACACTCTGAATCATATCATTATATGTAATGATTTTCTGTGGATGTATAGATTCCTTTTAAATGTTGATTCTTGGCACTTAGCTTCAGGAAAATAATATATAATGATTTGTTCCTTTTTCCTGTGGGAACTAAGCAAAGATGATTTCAGCTCATTAAGAACTTGTCCTTGTGATACCATTGTATTTTGGCACACAAGTGATCGGTTTTTTATTTCTGGGCTTAGCTTGATTATGCTTGTGATTAGAATTGATAAGATGATATGGTAGCTTTCTTATCTTGCCTGCCTATGATGTTGGTCTGAGGCTCTAGGATTTAATTCCTAGTTAGTTGGGCTATAATTTGTTTGAATCTTATAGGATTAGAGGTGCTACTCTCTCTTTGAGAGATGTGCCCTGATCTGATAGGATCAAATGAAAATGATCTAAGTTGCAAAAAATAGCACTGAACCCAGTGATACTGGTCTGAGGGTTTAGTGTTTGGGGTTGAGCTTGATTTCTTATCCTTATACTTGAAATCTCTAGGATAGATTCACCCCTCTTGGGTGCATATTGAGAGATCATTTCATAAAGCAACACATGCTTTTGTTTAGATATTCTGATGGAAACATGTGATGGTTCTATGAGACTCACCACAAGATTTGATGTTGGTGTAGTAGATTGTTGATCTTGATATTGGTCTGGATCTTGATCTGCTTTAACTGTGCTCCTGAGCTTGCTCTTGAGCTTTCCTGCTCCTCCTAGCTCCTGGTCTTGACCTTGCTACCCACCAGATCCATTCCCCTCCTTATGTCACCATCCTGGTGGTGTTTGGGTTGATCTGGGTGGTTGGTTTGGTTGCTGTTCTTGGTTAAACTGTTGTTCACCCTGGTTGTGCTGGTGTGTTGTGTAATGAAGTGGTGCACTGAGGTGCTTCTCCTCGGTTGTGCTGTGGTTTTGTGATCCTGACTGTGCTTGTGTCAGCACACCATCTGCATGCTTGTGTGTGCAGTCTGTGTTCCTGCTATGCACATATGGATAAGTTCAGAAAAGTTGAACTTACAATTACCAATCTACTTTTAGTCTGACTGGTGAACTGGTCCCCTTTGGCTGTCATTTACATTCTAGCTTTGAGTTTATGAAAGATGAAATCTTTCATACTGGTGAAACTTGCCCCTTTTTAACATTTCTCAATGATGAGATTGTCAAGTGCACCTCACTGACATATCTGAGAGAAATATTCTAACACTGATCCTATCTTGTTTTCTATTTAATCTTTGTTTTGCAGGTACAAAGGATAAAGATGAAGATTTAGGGTAGTTTTAGATATAGGATAATTAGTGGATATACCCATGTAGTTTTCTTATTCTTTTGTAATTTTTCTTTTATAATTTATGTAATCTTTATTTGGTTCATTTGTAATAAAGATTATATATTTATTAATAAAGAAATTTTTTTATTCTTTACTCTTGTGTGAATTGTGCAGTTTGGAATAACTTTTGTAAGTTATTCTTTGTGACTTGATTTAGTATGAAAAATAAATTTCACATGCAATATTGTTTTTAGATAATATTTAAGTTATCATACCTTTCTCATATTTATTTCAAGATTCAAATCTTATATCAAAATTATTACTTAAGTTTTAGAATCCAACCTCATTTCAAAACACCCATAATTCCTTTGAGATCATCTCAAAGTTTATAGCAATCCTTCTTTAAGACTAAACCTACTCTTAAATTAAGAAAGAAACTTTGATCATTCAAGGTTTTTATTTGTCAAAAAATTTACCCACAATTTTCACAAATGAATGCATGCAACAATACATATTCCTAAATCTACCTTTCGTTAGGTCCTAAATACTGGGATGTTACATTTCATAGCCGCAAACTGCGTATCCCTAAGGTCCCACAGCTCCCGCTGGCGACGTCATGCCTCACATAGAGCGAAGGTGGTGGGATACATGGTCGGGAAAGCGGTGCTGTTATAGTGACCTAGCACACAACTAGATGTTGTACTGCGCAAGTTGTTGGCATAATACTCACAGAACACCTTTCCACGAATATTACACCCAATAGAGTAGTACAACAGAAACGTCACAAGTCCAAGGTATAATTATATTATTCATATTATAGATCTTTATAGAAGATCCTCGGAACTTTCATGACAAAATGAACTCGTGAGGTAAGTTTCAATTCAAAACAAAATCCAAAAGAAGCAGCTTGTAGACTAGTATGCCACTAGATCTACCACTAGACCTATCTCACTAAATAATGGACGTCTATTGCTTCACTAGCTAGAATCTATAGGTTTGGCTTCTATTAGAAATTGGTTATCGTCAATGTTTAGTATTGGTTCCACTATCTCTAATATTTTTGTTGACTCATTGATCCTGTAGATTGGAATCATCTCCTCGTATTGGTCCTCATTTGTTGTCTTATTGGGTTTGGATGTTACTATTAACTTATCATAATCTAGCAAGGGATAAAAAATATAGTTTGAGTACAACATACTTAGCAAGTTCTAAGTATGTGGTTATATGATGCACTAGCTAAAGCTGTGGATAATAGATCCTGAGCTTATACAAGTTTTCGAAATTGGGTTTTTATAAAAGGTAAGTTTTATTTATAAAAACTATGACAGTCAGCCTTCACGGCCTGTATAGGACTTCATGGAGTCCCTTTTATGTTGTGTTCGCAATATTTCTTAGGATAGGGAGTAACATGTCATATTTTTATACTCTGTGATAGGTGTGCTAGTGTACCCATAAACACATTTTGCCTTGTTGAACATATGATCGTCATTTCCCGTTCAAAATTCCATGAGTTGAGGCCTAGTCTAAAAACTACCCAATCACTAGCTTCTCCATGACCCCTCTGTCATCCCATTGCAATGAGCTTCGGTTCAAGACCTACACTCAGTTGCCCTCCCTTATAATATTCTAAGTTGTTATGTTGCATCACATGATAGGGACGTTATAGACTCATATCCACTGATCTCCACTTTGGATCATAACCCATCTTAGGATACGAAGAAACACAAAAGGAAGGTCAAGCTGACTTGCCCGTCCCATTCCAAGATCTATGATTAGCATGGTTTATACGCCTTTTTGAAGCACTGAATACCTTTGTTGTCAATCCTAGATGTTCTTTCCCAATACAATGGAACCTCCACCACATGGCTTACCTTCCATGTATTCCAATCATGGTTTCACCGTCCACCATTCCACATTTCATTCATAAAACAATAATTTTCTTTTAATGTGGGTGATATAGTTTTTGAAAAGGGTTTTTGTAAAATAATTCAAAGGACATGCAAGATTGCACTTGCAAATGGAATGCAAGCTTGGTCTTGTAATATTTATGCAAGAATGAACTTGCCTCCTGATTGCAAACTATAAAATCATATTCTTCAAGTCGTCATAAGATTGAGATGGAAGAATATCATCATCGGTCCGGTAAGGACTAATGTTTAAAGATTGTCCATATGATATGGTTGTTAAGTAAACTATCATTTCCCTCCCCTATTTGCTATTCTTGCAATGTCTATCAAAATCTAGTCTTATGTTTAATAGATATTCGGATAACACACTTGAAAACAAGAAGGATGAGGTTGTTTAAAGTGATAGGTGTTGGTTGGTATCACTTAGTGATATAGTATTTGGTATTATGGTGATAAAGGAATGCTTATTGTTTTGAAAGGAAATATACAACTATAGTGATACACTTGGTTAATAATCAAGAAGTGAAGTTTATTGATGGTATAGAGTTATATATACCTTAGGCATAATATACATGTACTTTGGTGTCAAATATATGGAACTCATACTTTAAGAGGACAATTTTAGTAAGTGGTAGCAGCTTAATTAAGTTGAAGTAAATATGATGGATAATGATGTCTTGCTTCGGTATCATTTTTTAATGATGCCTTATTGGATAATTTATCAACACGGTATGATCAAGTTTTATGATTTAGTGATGAGTTGAGGTGAATTGTGTAACGAGTGCATTTAAGTGACACTCACACACATTCAATTCAAACAAAGACAAGTTGCTTCAATCAAGAAAATCAATACATAGTTATATTTGTGTTCTTTTATTTAAGGTACATTCTTAAAGATTTTACAAACAAACTCCAACACTAATAGAAAATAGGCCTTTCGTACGAAGCTAACGTGAGCTTTAGTCCCGGTCGTGTTGGTCCCGGGACTAATGTTAGCATAAGTCCCGGTTTCAACGGCTATGGGGACAGCCAACTTTAGTCCCGGATCAAACGGGACCTTTAGTCCCGGTTGGAGATACCAACCAAGACTATGGAGGTAGTAACATTTAGTCCCGGTCGGTGTCTCCAACCGACACTAAAGATAGACCTTTAGTCCTGTTTGGAGACACTAACCCGGACTAAAAGGTAAACATATATTTTTTCTCTCTCATGCCTATCTCTCTTGCAAAAAAAGTCTAAAAATAAATAAAAATGATAAAACTTCAAATTTCAAAATCCTTTAACATGCCTGTACCTCACACAATCAACTTTTAGGGAAAATTTTAAAATTTGATTTTTTTTTCAAAAAAAGGTTATTCCGAATTAAAATGGCTATAACTTTTGCGTGTAAACTCAGAAAACATTGTGTAATATATGAAAAAGTATCTACACGAAAAGTTACATCCGATTTCAACGCCTTTGGTCGTTTGGACAGATGATAGATTTTCAAAATTCCAAAAGGAAATATGAAAGCAAGAAGATTTTAGGTTTTGCCACGAAAAATGAGAAAAAAATCATATTTTTGAAAATATTTATTTTATTTTGTTGTTTATTTTAGTTTTTAATTATTTTGAAGTTTAAAATTATTTTGGAATTTTTGAATTTTTTTTAGTTTTTTAGTTTTTTTTTGAAAATTTTTAGTTTTAAATTAATAATTAAATTATGCATAAAGATTATTTGGAATTCATTGTTTCTTATTATTACTTAATCATTGTTGTTTATTTTTAAAATTATTTGGAATTCAAAAAATAAAATCACGTGTTATCAAAATCTAACTATTAATAGAATTGATAGCATACTATTATCATGAAGTTACGAGCGCAGTCTTAGAAGCTAATTTGGAAGGAACTTAAAAGTTAAGCTTGCTAAGGGTGGAGAGAATGGGTGATCGACCAGGAAGTTTGCCACGAGTATGCACTTTAACATGAGAATAGGGGTGGTTAGAGTTTAAACTGTCAAACAATTCAAAATTCTGAAACTTTGAAATTTAATAAAATCTGAAACTATTTTCAAAAAAATTTAAAAACTCCAACCGAACCTTTAGTTCCGGTTGGTATTACCAACCAGAACTAAAGGGTCCTACAGCCACAGCACGCGACGACAACCACATGGAGGGCCTTTAGTTTCAGTTTGTGGCCAATCAAGACAAAAGGACGAGACCTCTAGTCCTGATTTCGTAGTCCCAGTTGGAGCAACCTGGACTAAAGCACGTTCCCAACCGGGCTAAAGTCCTTTTTTACTAGTGCAATATGGTCATGCATATAAACTCAAACAATTTGATTTGGTTTGTGTTATTTAAAGTATTTGTTTCAACGTGCTGTTTTATTTGTTGGCCTTTGCAAGTGAATGTGTTCCTATAAAATTACTTTCAAAAGAATTTGTTCAGTACAAAATAATTTATTATTTAATTTGCTTTAAGAATTGTATTTTAGGGTTTTACGAAATTTTCTTATTATTAAGTAGATAAGACTTTATTTTATTAAGTCGACAAAAGTCAAATGGAATATTCCTTAGAATTCATAATGTTAAGTGTAAAATGAGTTTGAATGGTTTTATAATAATTATAGGAGTTTATATTTTTTATGATTTAAAATTAAATACTAAACTCTTATTATGTCATATTTTATAATATTTGTAATATGATTAAATTCTTCCTTTTCTTATTAAAGCATGTTTCAGTTATAATTTTATTTCTTTACTATTTAGTAAGGTTGAAATATTCTGTTAACTTTTATAATTCTAAGTTTTATGTTTTCATGATTATAAAATATTTTCTAGGGATTTTAAAAGTGAATATAATTGAATTTAAAATTCTTTAAGATTTTCATATGATAAGGTGTTTTCTTTAAAGTTAAAAATAATTAGTGACTTAATTATTGTTTTATGTTACTTTTATAACATATCATCTCAATTTTAGTTGTGTTTTATTATTTTTGTTTGATTTTGGGGTGTTTCAAATTTGAATTGATTTTTTTAGGGTTTAAAGTCTAAAAGAATCCTATTGGTATTCTTGGCCGGACCCAAATGGCCTAATATGCCGGCCCATTGGTCTAGCCAGACCGGGTCATGGCCCCTCCGTGGCTCGACCCCTCTTCTCACTCACACACCCCGAGTCAACCCCGATTTCGTTCCCCACCCGATGCGACTCCCCTCTTTGCCGTCTACAACGTCGTATTGCTCGAGTCAGCACCGTCGCCTGCCTTGCAAACCTGGCCAACGGGTCGTGCCTGGGGCGGGCCGGCCCGTGGCACGTGGAAAAATCTCGGCACCGGCGCGGCTCAGCCCATGGCGTTCCGGGCCCGTGCTAGTCTATGATACGCAGGGGTCGCGGTCTCAGGCACGCGTGCCGGCCTGGCCCGCAAAAAGGAGAGCCGCGCGGGTTGAACTCGTGACCGGCAGCTCTGATTACCTCTCCTTAACCAATAGACCAAGCGAACATTTGTGAATTAGTATGTATTCGACCCTTTTTATAGGATAAACTAGACGGGCCAGCAGAAAATACCTAGCATGCCCGCGTGCTTCACGGGCCAAATGTGCCACGGGCCAGCCCACCAGGCGCCGGGGCCGTGCTCAGTCCGCGCAGCCGGGCAGGCGTGCCGGCCCGACACGACACGTGAGCTAGGCAGGTCGCTGCGGGCTGTGCCGGGCCATGCATGTTGAGGCCGTTCCGGGCCTATGCCATGCCGGCCCGGCCTATTGTCCAGGTTTGCTGTCTTGCTCGCCTCTAGACACTTTTGCCAGCAAAGCTTTTCCTCTATCTCCTCCCCCAGTTCCCCTTCATCTACGACGTCGTATTTCTCACTCTCGCTCCCTAGTACTAACCCTAGTTGCTGCTAATCCTAACCTACCCTAGGCTTCGACCACCAGCAAGGTTCCTGTGCCCCAGCGCCGCGGCTGCCCTCTGTTATCGATTTGTGCCTCCTCTATGACAACCACGAGCCCTAGATCGGGCTCCATGTGAGATGCTACTGCTACCGTGGCCATGGACTAGCCGTGGCCTCCCTGATCATGGCATGGTGGTAGGTTGCGGCTAGGCCCCTCCTTACTTCGTCTATTTCTACAGCTATTGCTAACTAAGGTATGATCCCCTTCCATGATTATCCTTCTAGCTGATGATTACTTCTAGGTTTTGGTCTATGGGTGCATTGATTTCTTGGGCATGTGCTAAGCTTGAGATTCATAGGGTTCTTAGGTTAAGTTGATTTGGTTTTGAATCTAGTGTTAACTAGCTAGATGGTTAGGTCTCCCTGCTCTTATGTTAGATTAGTTCTAGGATTAAGGTAGTAATTTCCTAGATATATGGTGTGGTTGTGGTTTCCTGTCTATCTAGGTATGTACATGTGTGTGTTGTATGAGTTAGTACCACTAGTGGTTTTTCCCCTACTAATCATGTTTTATGAGTAGGATGTTAAATATATGTAATGGTTTGGTGCTCATATGGGTGTGCTAGGATATGATAGAATTATAAGCTATGTTGTGGACTTCTATATATATATATATTGTGATGAATTGGTATAGGATGTGATGGTTGTTAGCTTTATAATTTCTTAAATATGGTCCATGTAATTGACCTAGTTCTTATATGTGCTACTCCTTGGTGATCTAATTCACCCACTTTGCTATTATTTGGTTATAGTTTATCATAGATGAACTTTGGTTCAGTTAATCTTATTAGATCAATTGCTAGGGCTTGATTAAGTGTGTGATGCTCCTGTTTGGATAAGTTTCTCACCCCAAGCATCAATAATTTGAGTCTATTGTTGTGTTAAAATTATAATTGCATAAACAAATGCTTTTCTTATTTATCCACATGGTAAAGCAATTCCTCGATGTTTCTTGGTTGATTTTTGATTATTGTGATTTAATTCCTGATTGCATTCCTGCTGTTCTTAGATGATTGTTTATAGACTTCTTAGGATATACTTACTGTCTACTAAAGTAGAAACATGTTGAAAGCACATGTATGCCCCCGTGTATGATTTTGATAATTAATGATAATCGCTATGGACTAATGTGCAAATTAAGTTTCACTTGTAGGTTTGTTCATTGTCATCACATGGGTCATGTGTTGGACTCAAGGTTGAATATGAAGAAATGTCCAAGGCCTTGGTTCCCATTGGAATCTTGTTGAAGAAATAAAAAGAATGGAGGTTGATCAAGACAAGTGCAAAGAGTTGAATCAAGATGGATAAACACTCAAGAAGGATTGAAGAACAACAAAATCAAGATTTGCCATCTCTAGTAGATCTCATGCTTGAAGCTTTCCATCCTCGGTGATCATGGTTTGATGAAGACAAGTTCAAGGAAGAAGTCTCCCTATGGTGTATGGGGAAGCAATTCGCAAGTCCACATCAAGCAAGAGCAAGCAAGAGCAATTAAGAAAGGTGTTCCATCTTGAGGAGGACAATACGGTCTACATCAAGCTCAAGTGGAATGCTCAAGGCAAAGGTATGATCTTGATAGGGTTTGTCTTTTGCCAGTCTCATGTTAGTTGGGAGACCGAGTTTAGGATAGATAGCCCTACTATCAAGAGGGGCTCTCGAGTGGGTGACTCGACCGCATATTTCGGAGAGATCTCAAACCTTTACATACATAGCATCAACTTTCTTGGTTTTTATTTGGTTCTTTTCCATTAGACGATCTAGAGCTTATGGATATCTTCATAACAAGCTCTAGTTTATCAGAAACGGATTTACCTTGCATATCTTATTGCATTTTTTATCTTGCGGGTTTTCCGGCTCCACACCGGGGGAGGTATATCACATATATATATTCATGGTATTTTCTCCCTTGGTGATACCCAATATTTTGTTGGATGCTACACGTTGTTATCGTTCCAACAAAATTGGTTTCATCTCGTTTGGAGTTCGGATGCGAAAGTTATGACAGTATTGGTTCTGAAGTTTCCATGGGCGATAGTTCCGGCACGCCACCGGTAGTATCGCTAGGAATTTTTGCAGCCGGTAGTACCGAGGGAAGTACCGGTGCCACTTCTACTCATCCTGGTTTCGATTCAGTAATCTCTCTCTTTGGTATGTGCTATTTGGAGAAACTTTGATCGGAAGTTAAGGCGGTAGTACCCGTGGCAGAAGCCGTTGGAGCAGGGGGGCCGAAGTACCGGCCAAGCACCATAAGTACCGCTCAGGCATAACTGCCGCTGGTAGTACCGGGTGAAATTTCGGTTTCACCTCCGCTCAGCCTTTGTCCCGCTTCAGTAATCTCTCTGTTTGATCGCGTTGATTTGTCGGTACTTGGGACGGTAGTAGACCGGTAGTACCAGCCGAAAGTTACGGCCCAAGTTGGGCGTAACTTCCATTCTGTACAACTAGGTCATTTCAAATGCTTTCGAGCCATTGGAGTCGGGGCTGACTGGAACTTCTGGTGGCTCATAGGTACTACCGGCCAGGTGTGTTTTGACCCAAACGGTTAGATTTGTGAGCCCTTTAAAAGGGATCCTCTTCCCCTTCGTAAAAAGGCTTTTGGGTGGTCTTTTGCTCTCTCTCTCTCTCTCTCTCTCTCTCTCTCTCTCTCTCCTCCATTGCTGACCTTGAAGATCTTGTCCTCTCCCTTTCCCCTCCTATGATTCTTGCATCTTTTTGAGGGATTTGAGAGAGCAGATCTAGATCTACAACCCCACCAAACTAAATCCCTTCATTGTGAAGGAATCCTTAGTATCTAGATCTTGGAGATTTTTGTGTTCTTCCTCTCGTATTCCCCCAATAGCTATTGTAGCTTTGGTAGAATTTGAGAATGAAGGACTTGCCTCTTGCATTTGGTGCACAGGTTTGAGTTCTCCACGGAGATTCGGCGAGTACAATCTTGTGGGCTTGTTACTCTTGGGTTCTTGGAGCCCTAGACGGTTGTGTGGTTGGTGTGTTATCTTCTTGAGGCCTCCAATTGAGTTGTGGAGTGGCCTCAAGCTTGTGGCCTTTTGTGGCTTTGCAGCCTTTTTTGGTTTTATTCTTGGGAGCCTCCAATTGAGTTGTGGAGCTAGCCCCAAGCTTGTACAGGTTCGGTGACCGCCCTCAAGTGTCCCATAGTGGATCGAGTGCCCGCCTTTCGTGGTGTACACTCGGGAGAATAGGGTGAGCCTGTTGTGGCGTCAGTGTGTTGCGTGCCTTTGCATCTTGGGGTGAGGCCTTGTGTGGAGTTGGGTGAGAATCGAGCCACCACACCCTTAGGTAAGCCATTTGTGGCGTTTGAAGAGAATTTTTTCATCGCACCTCTCCCAAAGATATGTAGCTTATTTGGAAGCGAACTTTGTAAAAAATCATCGTCTCCGCGTCCATCGGTTATCTCTCAAACAAGCCCTTTACTTATGCATTTACATTGTGATATCCATTGTTCTTGAAGTATTTTATCTTGCTATCACCTTGTTGCTTGTCTTGCTTAGCATAGGTTATTGATGCACTTAGTTGAACCTAGTGGTTCTAGGTTTTTTATCTATAAATTAAACGTTAGTTTTATTCCACATTTATTATAGCCTAAACCATAATATTTTTAAAATCCTATTCACCCCCTCTAGGCGACGTCTGTTGCACTTTCACATGTTTCCTTGTCGTGATAGATTTTTGAGGATCTAATTTTATTTTCTTGATGTTCTTAGATATGTACTTGGTGTTATTGAGGGTTTCTTGATATATTCTTGATGTTCTGAGATGCTCTTGATGATCACATGATCATCTGATGGTCTAGGATAATTTCTATATCAAATATATGATCTAGGAATTAATTTTAGATAAATGTATTATGTCTATATGTGCTAAAGGTGTGTTTCTTGATAGTACATAATTGTTGTCCAGATTCTACTTACTAAAACTATTACCCTCCACTCTCCTCTCTTCCAAATTTATACTCCTGGAGATTTTGCTATAAACCTTTGTAGACATCTAAGTAGGCTTGATGAAGATCTGTAGTCTGCTTTATCCTTCTTCCTTGTTCTTGCTCTCTCTCTCTCTCTCTCTCTCTCTCTCTCTCTCTCTCTCTCTCAAGTGTGTGAGTTTTTGGTCTGAGATGACCAAATGAGCTCTGAGGCTTGGGGTCTAGGATGGCTGGCTATTTGTAGTGGTCCCAAGCCTGGGATTGACACCTCACACATGCATTTGATGAGTTAGCTTCTTGGTTATGTGTGAAACCGTCCTTCTTGGGGGTCTTCTGGCTAGCACAAGAGGTGGTGTGCTAGACAGCCCAAGTTCAAATCTCACCTTCTCCTATATATGAGTAGTGTCTAGTTCCTTCTAGACACTCTTTCATCTTTTTTTTGGTTTATGTGAAGGTTACACTTTTACTTTACGTGGTCAATCCCATATTGTGTTGTCTTATATGCAGATGCAATGCATCTCCATTTGCCAAATATGGCATGACGGTTGAGTTCTGTCTCTAGTTTAATTTGGAAATTGACAAGTGGATTTTATTTTGTCTTGTAGCTTAGCTTGGATATTGCCAAGTGGTAATTTCTATTTTATATTATTGTCCCAGTGCTCAATTTGGGCAGTGCCAATAAGCACTAATATTAGTTTATTATTGTTTGATTCCTTTTCAAAGAATCCAATTAGTTCAAATAATTTGTTACTGAGTTCTTATTTAAGATATATTGAGTTCTTATTTAAGATATTTGCTTATGTTCCTTTTTATTACATCTTGTTATTTGAGATTTTCCTAGAATTCCAAGTACTATTGATTCATACTACTAGTTGTGTGGCTGCAATCTCTTGCTCGTCTCAATTTTATGAGTAGGAAGGTATGATCTGTAGGTGTACTTTCTTACTATTGCTCAGATTTTAGTTGCTAGCATCTATGGTTGTATCATAGAGGATAAGATGTGATATTGGTTGTGTGGGTTCTAACTACTGATCCTTTATGTACAATCCAATGCTTAGCCTCTTTCCTTGTTTCTATGGTCAGAATCTGGGAACTAAACTTGGGTTCCTGGTTATATTTGCTGGTTGCATCTGTACTACTGAGGTTTCCTAAGATATGATCATATTTCTCTCGACTGACTATGTTGGCAGGTTAACAAATAAAATAAGATAAGAAGATAGATGAAGATGACAAGATGGAAGATTATTGGAAGATGATGATCAAGAGAAGATCATATTCTTCCAAGATTTAGTTTAGTATTTTCTTTCCATTTTCTTGATTTGTAACTTGATACTATTTCATTTATGAATTTATGATCTGGATGTATTCAAGTTATTAAAGTTTCTTGTAATTTTGATTTGCTTATTTGTAAGATTGTAATATTCTTTTATGACTTGTAATATTCTTTTGGTGAATTTGTAATTTATGTATGTGACTTGTAATATTCTTTCATAAGTGTTTTGGAAGATCTTTTTAGTGTATATATGACCGTTTCTTTGGAAGCTTTCAAAGGTTTAATTTTGGTTATTGTGGACATGTACATCCATTGCTATATCTATATTCTTTATAACTTTATATATTGAATTATGTTCAAAATTGTCTAAAATTAGCAAAGGTTATGCCCAATTTTCTATTGCTACTCAAGTGACCATTCAACAATCGAACGATTTGTCACACAATAAAACAATAGATTGTTGTGTTGTCCATGGTGGCTATCTTCGGACTAACCCTGTTGTGGAGTTTGAGCAACGGGAGATAGTCGTTCTTGTATATAAAATTAAGGTATGCCATTGGCATACTCTCGGGAAAAAAAGTCCCTACACACAATTCCAAATCAACCTATCATGTCCAACTTCCTATACACTAACGGGATTAGCATCTTTTTTGTGTGTCCAAAAGACACGGCAGATGCCGATATAAACATGGCAAAGGCTTTGCCTTGT
This sequence comes from Avena sativa, assembly GCA_916181665.1. Lineage (NCBI taxonomy): Eukaryota > Viridiplantae > Streptophyta > Magnoliopsida > Poales > Poaceae > Avena > Avena sativa. The sequence goes on from OV702282.1 coordinate 383,378,180, forward strand.
GGGAGCACACGGCAAAGACTACACGAACAACACATAAGACGGGAAAGATCATTTGCCGTGTGTTTTGCATAATATACACGGCAAAGGTCTTTGTCGTGTGTTTTCCAGGGTTCTCGGCATAGTAAAGTAGATAACGAAGCGGGGTAGAGAAAGCGTGCAAATTTTGCCAGTGGGCTGAGTGTTCATTTGTTTATAACCGTAGCACACCACGCCTTTTGAGCTAAGAAGATATTCAGTCTTTCCCAGGTATTTTTGTCTTTGCCGTGTGTTTTCTGGACTTTGCTATGTGTCCCAGATAAACCAGACACGGCAAAGAGGCCACCGTTAAGTGCGACGGGAGGGCCACGGTCCCACCTTTTTGCCGTCAAAGTCTCGTTGCGTGTGTGTTCTCGTACTGCTTTACCATGTAGTATTTCTTTGCCGTGTTCCTTCGTTTTCTTTGTCGTTGTGTCTTCCTTTACCATGCATTTGTGGTTTACCTACACGTCAAGGACCTCCTTTGCCGTGTTTCCGGGCCACTTGGCACACGGCAAACATACAATACAAGCAATGAGAAATTTTGAGGTAGTGATAGGAAGAATGTTGGATCGATCGATCTCTTATATTCCATAACTTTTCATACAACGATATTGACGGACTTAATTACAAGTTTACAGTTAGTTCACCAAATTTACAAAATAAAAAAGAAACCTGAGAAAAGTTGATGATCAAACATAACGTACGGGGCAGGCTACGGGGACGGGAAGCAAGCCTCGCTGTTGAGGATGGCCGCCTTGAGCTCCCGCTGTACGGACGCCCGCACCGGCGACGCCACCAGATCCTCCCACACCGACCCCGCGCCGCCTGTGGGGTGCCCGTCCGGGTAGAGCTCGTACACGCAGTCGGCCTTCTCGTTGATGCTGGTCACCCGGTCCAGCAGCCCGATCTCCTCCAAGTCCACCAGCAGCCTGCTGTCCCCGTCCTTCCAACCTATGAGCTGCACAAGTAAATTTGTCGATCATCTGTCGCCGAGCGAGCCTGATGATCATTATTGGAGAAGAAGAAGAAAAAAAACGACGTACGCGTTGCGTACCTTTGCGCCGCCGATGGTGTTGGTGCTGTAGAGCCTGGCGTTGTCGACGAGGTCGCAGTACATCCTGAAGTTGCCGGCGAACCGCTTGTGTGACTTGAGCTGCGAGTCCACCCGCACGGCTCTCCCGGTTATGATAGCTCGCCTGCAATGCAAGCATATCACCGACGGACGACGATTTTGGTCGCATGCAGTCGCAGATCGTTTTGTATTGTACCCACGCGGCCACGCGTGCTTAGTTAGTTAGCTTAGTTAATTACCTGATGCCCCTGATGACGGCAAGGTAGGCGTCGCAGATGACGCCCACGAGCTCAATGCGGTAGGGCTTCATCCTGCAGCAGGGCCCGACGCTCTGGTCCTCGACGGGCTCCCAGTACTGCTCGATGGTCGTCCCGTCGTCGGCGACCCTGTACCCGATCCCCATGCGATACCGCTGCAGGTGCACGGACCGCGCCATGGCGATCGTCTGCACCACGAACGGCTCCCACGAGAGCGTGCCGTCCATGATCACGTCGCGCCCCTCGTTCAGCGCCGTCACCAGCACCGACGCCGCCGCGTCCGTCGACGACTGGTGCACCTGCACGCGCGCGCGCCCGCGCATTCAGGTCGATCGCTCTGGAACCCGGCCGTGTCGTGTACTCGATCGATCTTCTGTCTGTGTAAGTACTTACCAGCTCGGCGGTCTGCAGCATGTCGTCGTGGTGGCCGCGGGCGGTGATGGCCTGGTAGATGACGTCCGACTCCTTGAACGCGTCGGCCTCCACCACCACCGCGTGCGCAGCCACGCCGGACCAGAACACCCTGCACACGTACGTACACCTTATTCAGCATCAGTTCAGGCTTTGATTTTTTAGCACGTACGCGGTGCTCGTTCTTTCTTTCCGGCGACTCGATCGACGAGACTCACTCCTTCATGATCTGCTTGAGCGCGGTGCTCTTGCCGGCGCCCATGCCACCGCCCATCAGGAGCAGCACAGGGCTGCGGGTGCTGTGCGCCGCCGGGACCATCACCTCCGTGGTCGGGCAACGTGGCTGGTAATCGGGGGGGCTTATCCCGATCACCTTCAGCTCATCCATCAGAGTCGAGAAGAGACGAGTCACCTTCAGCTCTCTCGTCACCCTCTCGAACCTCATCTTCCTGCATTATTTGCCAAGTCATTTCTTCAGTTAGTAGTAGAATTGCACCATTATTTATGAACCCTACGAGTAGTAACTTACCTTGTGGCCTCCAATACCATGCTCTTGAGCTTTCTTCTAGGATGCTCTGCCGTTAGAACCTAATTAAGCAAGTTATAGAGAGAGAGAATTGTATACGAACAAGTCAAGGACGAAGCTGTAATTATTTTTGTTACTAAGAAAAAGATCACAGTTCTTCATTGTGCACTTCTCCCCCTCTTTTGATACATATACGTACCTGCGTGATCACCTGAGTTGCAGATTTCCAATGGAAGGAGAAGTAGCTGAGTATGCATCTGTCCAGCTCCTCGATCAGCTTGACGATCATGGCGTCCGGGTTCATGTTGTTTTGGAAGAATGCCAGTAGATTCTGATCATAGCCCTGGGTCTTCTTTAGATAATCGTAGGCCATCGTACAAAGGTGGGGGCACTCGTTTGGATCATCGAACCCGATTTGTTTGGCTGAAATTAAACAATATAATATGAATAACATTTTAGACAAATGATGAACTGACATTCTGTTCCTCTGCATTGCTTAATTATGTTACTCGAGATGAATAGTGTGAATAACAACGGTTAGCAAAGAACATTGGTGATGCATGTAGAATAAATGTGTTAACTAAAACCTTAATAGTATCAGAGTACTATTCAAATGCATAATGTTGTTTCCTATCTCTAGATCACTGTAGCGCAGGCTACACAGAAAATGCTGCATTAGAGCATCTCTAGCAGATAAGATACCGCATACTGTCCCGTGTGGCAAAATAATCCCCAATTTGCGGAAATACTGGCTTTTCTAGATACCGCATATCGTATCGCATACGATTTTTTTATGGCTCCTCGCATATCGACCTCCGCATCTCGCATATTTTCGGTTTTGCCTGCTCCTTTTGCCGCTCCCGGCAAACGCTCGCGAGCGGAGGCGCTCTGAAGATTCACGACTCCCGTATGGGAATCTGCCTTCGCCGCTTTCCCCACCGCCATCGGCCCGTACCAATTGACCGGTTCCCGGTCACTGCGTGGCCGTGCCGCTATCGCACTGAACTGCTTAACACGTCGTCTGTCGCCGTCACCGTGCTACCCAACCACGGCGCCACCGTGGACGCCATCGTCGCTTGATCTACGGTGGAATTGCTGCGCAGCCTACCTCTCCTCCTGACAATCAACCGCCAGTGCACCGGATCTGCTACACCGCTCGTCCGCCGCCGCCGTCCGAGTCGGTAAACCCTCTTTCTCCTATATCGTTTAGGCTAAAAATTCGAAATTTCTTAGATTTAGAATCCATGCGGCGGCGATTTTGTAGATGAGTTCGTCGTGGAGTGAGTCTTGGTGTTCCGCGTCGAGTTCTTCTGTTCGTTTTTGATGAAGGACTCAACGTATGACGAATCCGACTGGGAAGACCTGGACGATGACGACGCGAAGGACCTCTTTCTACTCGCTGTCGTCGACGAACTGGAGGCGGAGGAGAATACCCAAAAGAGGAGGAGGGGATCAATTGTCGGGCGATTGTGCATCCCACGCAACCGCGTCCTAGGGCACGAGATGCTCATGCGAGATTATTTTGCCAAGAAACCCATCTACCCTGCTCGTCTGTTTCACCGCCGATACCAGATGAGACGGCCCCTGTTCGAGAAGATTGTAAAATCTTGTGAGGCCAACGGCCGGTACTTCACGCAACGTAAAAAATTGAGCTAGGTTGCTTGGTTTCAGTTCGCACCAAAAGATCTCTGTTGCCATGAGGGTGATCGCCTACGGAGCGTCAGCTGACTACACTAACGAATATCTTCAGATTGGTGAATATACGACCATGACATGCGTGCGCAAATTCGCCAAGACATTTATCAAAGTCTTTGGTCCAACGTACCTGCGAGCACCAAACGAGGAGGACACAAAGAGACTCATGGCAGAGAATGAGAAAAGAGGTTGGCTAGGGATGCTTGGAAGCCTCAATTGCATGCATTGGAGGTGGAAGAACTGTCTAAAAGCATGGCATGGGCAGTATATTGGCCATCATCGAGATGCAACAATCGTGCTCAAAGCGGTGGTCTCGCAGGACTTGTGTATATATCATTGTTTCTTTGGTCTACCGGGTTCTCTTAATGACATCAACGTTTTGCATAGATCTCATTTGTTTTCAAAGCTAGCAAATGGAGAACAGCCAGCCTACAACTACAAGATCAATGGTCGTGAGTACACCATGGGGTATTATCTCATAGATGGCATTTATCCATAATGTACAAATTTGTGAAAACAATTAGTACACCCCAAAACCCCCAAGAAGCTCATTTTGCCACTTGTCAAGAAGCAACCCGCAAGGACATTGAGAGAGCTTTTGGTGTGCTTCAAGCTAGGTTTGCAATTGTCCGAGGGCCTGCTCGTTACTGGCAAAAGAAACACCTGAACAACATCATGACAACATGTGTGATTCTTCACAACATGATTGTTGAGGATGAGAGAGACAAGAGGTTGGCCTTGGGAGTATGACAATGTTGGTTGCCCAGTCAAGCCTAGAAGAAACCCTGACAAGATAGAAGCATTTCTTAAAACCTATAGGCAGCTTGAAAATGGAACTCAGCATTCCAATCTTCGTGAAGATCTTATTGTCCACCGCTGGTCATTGCTTGGGAGGAGTTTTCATTTGAGTTTTTTGTATCCATTTGTATTCTATACAAAACTCTCATTCATTTGTGCTCATGAATTCTTCATTTTTGAAATGTTGCTGTAAACTATAAAATATTGTTGATTTGTAATTCTATAACATTGATCAATTTGATGATTTAAATCTACATACATTATATGCAAATAATAAATGGTTTTGTTTTTGCTGACCGAAAAACGACAAAAACGTTTTACGGTATATCGCATCCGTGTTTTTCAGTACCGCCGGATGTGGTATCTGCTAGATATGCTCTTCCAAGATTATTCTTGCATCAATTCCGAGATATATCAGTTCTGACATGCTGTGCCTAGCTAGGTAGACTCATTTTTCCTACGATTCCTTTTTTTCAGGTATAAAAAAATCTGGGTATGTCTCGATCGTAAATGCAGGCCTGAGTACCATGATCGACCTGATCCCTATGCATGAGAGATCAGAATGCGCACGGGCGGGACTAATGCAATTGGTTCTGCAGAATCGCCTGCTCAAAGGAAGGCCTAGGTTTATTCTCAATCTCAATCGGATGTGGAAACAAGTTTCTTGGTACGTACCGACGTAGTGCGAGAACATCTCGATCTCGTGGCCGCGGCTGCCGCGCGGCGCCAGGAGCCGTGGCACCACCTTCGCGGCGCCACCATCCTTCATCTTCTACCTACCGTCCTGGCGTCCTGCCGGTAGGGATCGAAGAGAACAATAGCAACGCCTGAGCAGGTATCGAGATCACCTGCCCGTGCGCATCATATCACCAAGAACTGCGCGGCATCGGGCCGGGCTTGTTGATGGAGGGGGAAGATCCAAGGTGCGCGGAGGTGGAAATTAGGAACGCGTGCATGCGCCGGGCAGGCGGGGGAAGCTAGCCAGAGGGAGAAACGATTGCAGCGGGGGGTCCCCCGTTCAACGTCGCATTAGATGCTCCCTAGTCATACATATTGGCACCATGTGTGTAATGTTTAATTCCAGGATCTGCCCAGGTCGATACGTACGTATTTTTTTCATTAATAATCAGATTAATCATAGTTGGCAGTACCTGCTTCTTCCTACCTCCGTTTCAATGAATAAGTCTTATATTTTTTCCGACAAGTCAAACTATATAAAATTTGATCAAGTTTTTAGAATAAATTATTAACATGTATAGTACAATACAAAATCAATACCGATAGATACATCAATGAAATAAATTTTCATATGATATCTATATAATACTCCATTATAGTTATTAATAGCTTTTTCTAGAAGTTTGATCAAAGTTTACTTAACTTGACTTTCAAAAAATATAAACCTTATTCATTGGAATCGGAGGGAGCCTCATTAAGTAAGTCTGACAACATATAGAGACTTGCATTTATTACTGTGTAGGATCTATAGTACTATCTCCATTCCGGTTTATAAGGCAATTACGTACTTTGAGAGAATAGTTTGACCATAAATTTAGTCAATAAAATACAAACTATATTTAACAAAAATTATACCATTAGATTTATATTCAAAATACGCTTTCAATGGTATAATTTTTGCGACATATGATTCATATATTGTTGATTGAATTTATGGTCAAACTATTTTTTCGAATTATATATTTGCCTTGTAAACCGAAATGGAGGTAGTACTAATTTAACCTTGTGATCTAGTATTCGTGGCATGTACCAAATATGAATTTTGCTTGTTGATATACAAGGATGAATACATGAACACACAATTGAATAAATCCATTGTAAATAATAAAATGCCAATATAATATTATCAAAATATATAAAATATATTTAGCATTACATGGATCAATACACGAAAATAATCCAAGCTAAACTTTTTCCAGATATGCTCAATCAAATAATTTTTTAGAGCTCTATGTGTTGGACATTCCCTGATTCTAAAATCACTTTCAAGCACCTCGGCAAATACAAGCATGTCACAGTGGATTAATACCAATGGAAAAAACAATAGATGTGCTGGCTTCCTCATTCATAAGAATATTGCCCATGTCATCTTATTCATCTTCGACTATAATATTGTGCAGAATGATTGCAAGCTATTATAATACTATGAATATCGCACCGGTCATATAAACATGCCAGAAGGCGCAAAATAGACCATCGTGTCTAATTAACTAGTACAAGCTCGGGGCAGAAGCTAAATGCTGATTAAGGGGCACATTTTTTGGCCAACGAGCAGGCTATTTACTGTTTTCAGGTCACCAAAAGTTGATGTATGCAATTAGTCAAACAAGAACCTGCACATGAGCTCATTGCATAGAAATGTAATTATGGAGAAAAGACATTTCGTTATCAATGTTGAAAGGGCATATATGCCCCCATGTGTGGTTTTGGTAATTAATGACAATCTCTATGGACTAATGTGTACATTGAGTTTCACTTGTAGGTTTGTCCATTGGCATCACTTGGGCCATGTGTTGGTCTCAAGGTTGGAAGATGAAGAAATGTCCAAGGGCTTTGTCCCATTGGAATCATGAAGAAAGAAGTGTTGGAGATATGCCCTAGAGGCAATAATAAATATAGTTATTATTATATCTTTATGTTTATGATAAATGTTTACATTCATGCTATAATAGTATTAACAAGGAAACATTAATACTTGTGTGATTTGTAAACTAAAATAGAGTCCCTAGTAAAGCCTCTTTATAATACTAGCTTGTTGGTTAATAAATGATTGTGGTTTCCCTATCATGAACATTAAGATGTTATTAACAACAAGATCATATCGTTAGGAGAATGATATGGTGGACATACTCCTATAGATAAGCGTAGCATAAAGATCAAGTCATTCTAAATAGTTCAATTGCTATATTCTTTCTGATACATAGTAACCTAATTCCTTCGACCATGAGATCATGCATATCACCTTCATCGGAAGGATGCTTTGATGACATCAAACACCACACCGTAACTGGGTGGCCATAAAGGTGGCATTGAGTATTCAGAAAGTATTGGTTGAGACACATGGATCAAGAGTGGGATTTGTCCATCCATATGACAGATAGATATACTCTGGGCCCTCTCGGTGGAATGTCATCCAATTAGCTTGCAAGCATGTGACTGGCTCGCAAGGGATCACATATCACGGGAACGAGAAAAGAGTACTTATCGATAACGAGGTTGAACTAGGTATGCAGAGATACCGACGATCATAACCTCGGATAAGTAAACTATCGTGAGACAAAGGGAAATTGGTATCGTATGTAAGTGGTTCATTCGATCGCAAAGTAATCGTAGAAATATGTGGGAACCATATGAATTTCCAGATTCCTCTATTGGTTATTGTTCGGAGAAGTGTCTCGATCATGTCCGCATAATTCACGAACCGTAGGGAGACACACTTAAGGATTCGACGTTGTTTGAGTAGTTATGGAATGATGAGAAAGAGACCGAATGTTGTTCGGAGTCTCGGATGGGATCCGGGATATCACGAGGAGATCCGGAATGGTCCGGAGAATAAGATTCATATAAGGAAAGTCCTATTTCGGAGTTGGATAATGGTTCTGGTGTTTTCATCGAGAATGTTCTAGAAGGTTCCAGAATGTCCGGCACTCCGAAGGGGAAGGGTACATGAATGTGTTATATCAAGTTGGTATGATTGCATCATGTACTAGGTGTCATCGCTGAACAAAATAAAGGGTTTAATCAAATCCTAGTTTGAAAAGTCAAACGCTAATTTGAAAAGTCAAACGACTATTTTGGGAAGTGGAGGGGAAGGTGGAAACCGAGTTGGGGAGGAGTTCCTCCCCTCCACCGCCGGCCCCCTTGGGAAACCGAGTTGGGGAGGGACTCCCCTCCCCTCCCCTGGCACGGCCCCTCCACCTATATAAGGACGGGCAGGGCTGCCCCTCCTAGCACACAAGATCCCCACCTCTAAACCCTAGAAGCCGCCGCCCTCCATAGCCGCCGCCGCCCCCTAGGGTTTCTCCCCTAGCCGCTGACTTGGGCACCTCCAAGCCCTACCCGCCGGCCCTAGCACCTCTTCCTCGGTGTGTCTAAACCCTAGATCGCCGAGGGCTCTCTCATAGTCCACCATACTCGCTCCGGCTTAAGGCGAAGCCCTGCGAGATCTCCCCTCTACTTCCGGTACCACGCCGTTGTGCTGCCGAAATCGCGAGGAGAGTGCTACAACCTCCGCTGCCTGCTGGAACAAGGGAGAGGAAGGTCTTCGTCGAGTACCGAACGTGTGACCGACTGCGGGAGCGCTGCCGGAACGCAGCGCCGGAAGGATCGTCTACGCGATCTTGAGATCGGGAAGAGTACGACTACATCACCCACGAGAATCCGCTCTCGTTAAAACACTTTGGAATCTTCGAGGGTGAGTTATTCCATCGACTCGTTGCTACAATCTAGTAGATAGATCTTGGCTTGTTTGTTTGTATGCGGTAGAAATTTTTTGTTTTCCATGCTACGAAACCCTACAGTGGTATCAGAGCCGTGTCTATATGTAGATCTGTTGCACGAGTAGAACACAATGGTCATTGTGGGCGTTGATGCTTTTATTGTCGATTGCTTCTTGTCTACTTTGCATCTTGCGGGATGTTGGGATGAAGCGGCCCGGGCTAACCTTACATGACATCGTTCATGAGACTTGCTCCACGCTTGACATGCAACTTGTATTGCATAAGTGGCTTTGCGGGTGCCTGTTTCTCCTAGCATAGTTAAGATCCAATTTACAGCGGGTGATTAACAATACTAGTATCAATGTTGTGGTTCATGTTCGTAAGTTAGAACGACACTTATTGAAAGCCCCAAACCACGTAAAACATGCAAAGAAAGTAGAGGCGTCTAACTTTGTTTTGCAGGGGTGTGCAGTGATGTGATATGGCCATGATTGTGATTATATTTGATGTATGCAATGTTCCTTATTGTAAGTTGGCAACCGGCAGGAGCCATATGGTTGTCTTTAATTTATGTTAAGACCCGCGTGTCTATTCAAAATAGTTGTAATAGTTGAAGCCGGTGGACGACAACCATGGAGAAGCGTCATTGACCTTGATGCAATGCCGGTGATGATGGAGATCATGTTCGTGCTTGAAGATGGAGATCGTAAGCACAAATAAGAAAGGCCATATCATATCACATATTATGAATTGCATGTGATGTTAATCCTTTATGCATCTTGTATTGCTTAGTAGATGACGGTAGCATTATAAGATGATCCCTCATGCACATGAATTTCAAGTCATAAAGTGTTCACCCTTAGTTAGCACCGTTGCTAAAGCTTGTTGTTTCGAAGCACCACATGATGATCGGGTGTGTTAGATTCCGCAAGTGTATACAACGTGAGCAAGCCAGACTTGCTCATGCGGAAACTAAGGTTTGATCTTGACGAGCCTAGCATGTACAGACATGGTCTCGGAACATGGATCACCAAAAGGTAAAGCATGAATCATATAGTAGATATGATGAACATGTCGATTGTTCGCCATTGAAACTATATCAACTCTCGTGATGATCGGTGTTGATGTGGTGGATTTGGTTCGTGTGATCACTAAAACAATGTGAGGGATATTATTTTGAGTGGGAGTTCACCTAGATTAATTTAACTATTAATTAGAACTCAATTTGTCGTAAACGTAGTCTAAACTATTGCAAATATGTTGTAGATCAATGGCGGCCCCTACCATCAATTTTAATGCGTTCCTAGAGAAAGAAAAGTTGAAAAACAATGGAAGCAACTTCGCGGATTGGTTCCGCAATTTGAGGATTGTCCTCACAGCTGGTAATTTGACCTATGTGCTGGATGCACCACTGGGTGACCCGCCTGCAGCTGATGCTGCCGACGAAGTAAAGAATGTTTACCTCGCTCGGAAGACTCATTACTCCACAGTTCAGTGTGCTATCTTGTATGGTTTAGAATTGGAGCTTCAGAAAAGGTTTGAGAACTCAGACCCACATGATATTGTCCGTGATCTCAAATTGATCTTTGAGACTCACGCGGCAATTGAGAGCTATGAGGCTTCTGAAAAGTTCTTTAACTGCAAGATGGAAGAGGGCAGCTCCGTCAGTGAGCATGTGCTTAAGATGTCTGGGCACGCAAACAAACTTCAAAGCTTGGGTATAGTGATTCCTAATGCTTTGGGGATTTACCGTGTCCTCCAATCACTACCACCAAGTTACAAGAACTTTGTGATGAACTACAATATGCAAAACATGAACAAGCAGTTGCCAGAACTGTTTGCTATGTTGAAATCTGCAGAAGTGGAGATCAAGAAAGAGCACCAAGTGTTGATGGTCAATAAGACCACCAAATTTAAGAAAGGCAAGTCTAAGCAAAAGGGATACTTCAAGAAGGGTGGTAAGAAAGTTACCGCGCCGACGAAGAAGACCAGGGCTGGACCTAAGCCTGATACTGAGTGCTTTTACTGCAAGGGAGAAGGTCACTGGAAGCGGAATTGCCCAAAGTACTTGGTGGATTTGAAGAACGGCAACATCAAGAAGAAAGGTATATCCGATATACATGTTATTGATGTGTATCTCACTAGTACTCGTAGTAGTGCCTGGGTATTTGATACTGGTTCGGTTGCTCATATTTGTAACTCGAAACAGGTGCTGCGGAATAAACGGAAGCTAGCGAAGAACGAGGTGACGATGCGCGTGGGAAACGGATCAAAGGTTGATGTGATCGCGGTCGGCACGCTACCCCTTCATCTACCATCGGGATTAGTTTTATACTTAAATAATTGTTATTTGGTGCCTGCGTTAAGCATGAACATTATATCAGGATCTTGTTTATTGCGAGCCGGTTACTTGTTTAAGTCCGAGAATAATGGTTGTTCGATTTATATGAGTAATATGTTTTATGCACATGCACCTTTGATAGATGGTCTATTCTTATTGAATCTCGATAGTGGAAATACACATATTAGTAACATTGAGGCTAAACGTTTGAAATCGAGCGATAACTCGACCTATATGTGGCACTGTCGTCTTGGTTACATTGGAGTGAAGCGTATGAAGAAACTCCATTCCGATGGACTTCTTGAATCACTTGATTTCGAATCACTTGATAGATGCGAAGCATGTCTGATGGGAAAAATGACTAAGACTCCATTTTCTGGTATGATGGAGCGAGCTACGGACTTATTGGAAATCATACATACCGATGTGTGTGGTCCAATGAGTGTAGCATCGCGCGGTGGTTATCGTTATGTTCTTACCTTCATGGATGACTTGAGTAGATATGGGTATATCTATTTCATGAAACATAAGTCCGAAACTTTCAAGAAGTTTACGGAATTTCAAAGTGAGGTTGAGAATCAACGTAACAAGAAGATTAAATTTCTGCGTTCTGATCGTGGAGGTGAGTATCTAAGTTACGAGTTTGGCGAGCATTTGAAGAAATGCGGAATAATTTTACAATTGACACCGCCGGGAACACCACAGCTTAATGGTGTGTCCGAACGTTGTAATCAAACTCTCTTAGATATGGTTCGTTCTATGATGTCACTTACAGATTTACCGCTATCATTTTGGGGTTATGCATTAGAAACAGCCGCATTCACTTTAAATAGGGCACCATCTAAATCCGTTGAAACGACACCGTATGAATTATGGTTTGGGAAGAAACCTAGATTATCGTTCCTTAAAGTTTGGGGTTGCGAAGCCTATGTAAAGAAGTTATAGTCGGACAAGCTTGAACCCAAAGCGGAAAAATGCGTCTTCATAGGATACCCGAAGGAAACTATTGGGTATACCTTCTATCATAGATCCGAAGGCAAAATCTTCGTTGCCAAGAATGGATCCTTTCTAGAGAAGGAATTTCTCTCGAAAGAAGTGACTGGAAGGAAAGTAGAACTCGACGAGGTTGTCGAACCTTCTCTAGAAATTGCGAGTAGCGTAGCACCGGAAGAAGTTCCTGTGGTGCCTGCACCAATAAGAGAGGAAGCTAATGATGATGATCATGAAACTTTGGTTGTAGTTGCTACAGAGCCTCGCAGGTCAACGAGAACTCGTACCACTCCTGATTGGTATGATCCCGTTATGAATGTCATGTTGGTGGACAACACCGATGACCCTGCGACTTATGAGGAAGCGATGATGAGCCCAGATTCCAACAAATGGCAAGAAGCCATGAAATCCGAGATTGGATCCATGTACGAAAACCAAGTATGGACTTTGGTGGACTTACCGGATGGCCAGAAGGCTGTCGAGAACAAATGGATTTTCAAGAAGAAAACAGATGCTGATGGTAATGTTACTGTCTATAAAGCTCGACTTGTCGCAAAGGGGTTTCGACAAATTCAAGGAGTTGACTACGATGAGACTTTCTCACCTGTAGCGAAGCTAAAGTCTGTGAGGATTATGTTAGCAATCGCTGCATATTATGATTATGAGATATGGCAGATGGATGTCAAAACAGTATTCCTCAATGGAGACATTGATGACGAGTTGTATATGATGCAACCCAAAGGTTTTGTCGATCCTAAAGATGCTAACAAGGTA